>JAOTQQ010000012.1:78258715-78286832 GCA_026546715.1 Gallinago undulata | reverse complement strand
CCATTCACCACCACTCTCTGGGTCCGGCCCTCCAGCCAGTTTTTAACCCAGCAGAGGGTATTCCCATCCAAGCCATGAGCAGCCAGTTTCACCAGAAGACTTGATCTGAATGGGACTCTGAATTCAGTTCAGTGCTGGAGCATGTACCCATCTCTCCTATGCATGTATAATTTGAAAATTTGTTTGCTGAACATTTAGTGAATGCAATGAGTTTTTTGTGCAAACAGAACAAAAATCTCTACAGTGTTTCCAAATTTTTCAATTACTGGAAAATATTTTCAGTGGACAAGGTGTGACACACTTTGACTTATTTCATGACTAAGGTGCCGAAGCCTGGGCACCTCTACATATATTAAAGAGAGAGAATGATCCATAACATGGTGACAGATGAGATACAAATATCTGTGTGGCATTGCATTTCTAAATGTACGGCGTGACACGTGACAACAAAATTACTGGTGCCCACTGATGTTAGAATATGATGATATCACTGCTACTGATCTTTTATCCTGCTCCTTTGTGTGTCTTGTTCAAATAGTTACCATCTTTGCCATCTATCCTTGCAGCATCCTCTTCTTCCCTCTGTTTTTTTTGGTTGGTTTTTTGTTGTTTTTTTTTTTTTCCCCCCAGAACAGCCTCAGAGGTGTCTGCACAGTCACCCATCTGCTGCTGAGCAGCAGCACTCTCTAATGAAGAAAGATTGTTCTCTTTCTTCACCATGGTAGTGACTTTTCTTCTGCCAAGTATATTGTAGAAATTTAACATAGCAGCAATATGTCTAAGGCAGTTTGGGATACACTGTAGTGTTCCAAGTTGCATTGCAGTACTTTCCGGGTAAGTTTAAAGAGCATGGTCAAACTCACATTTTCAACATATCCAAGTCCCCCAGAAGACTCAGTGTCCCATTACTCAAAAACTGCAGTTAAAATGTAGGATTATTTTTGGTATTAGTTTTTTAGAAGATCTAGGTATCTTTTTTAATATGCCTCTTGGGTCTATTGAATAGGTGGGACATGGTAAATTGAATCAGAGAATCACAGAATGATACAGGTTTGGAAGGGGTGTCTGGAGATCATCTAGTCCAACCCCCTCACAAAAGCAGGTCCACCCAGAGCAGGTTGCATAGGAACTTGTCCAGGCAAGTTTTGAATGTCTCCAGAGACGGAGACTCCACCACCTCTCTGGGCGGCCTATTCCAGGGCTCTGCCACCCTCAAAGTAAAGAAGTTCCTCCTCATGTTTAGATGGAACTTCCTGTGTTCAAGTTTATGCCTGTTGCCTCTCGTTCTGTCACTGGGCACCACTAAAAAAAGACTGGTCCCATCCTCTTGACACCCACCTTTTAAGTATTTATAGGCATTGGTCAGATCCCCCCTCAGCCTTCTCCAGACTAAAAAGACCCAAATCCCTCAGCCTTTCCTCATAAGAGAGATGTTCTAGGCCCCTAATCATCTTTGTAGCCCTTTGTTGTGCCCTCTCCAGCAGTTCCCTGTCCTTCTTGAACTGGGGACCCCAGAACTGGACACAGTACTCCAGATGGGGCCTCACCAGGGCAGAGTAGAGGGGGAGTAAAACCTCTCTCAACCTGCTGGCCACACTCTTCTTGATGCACCACAGGATACCTTTGGCCTTCTTGGCCACAAGGGCTCATTGCTGGCTCATGGTCATCCTGTTGTACACCAGGACTCCAAGGTCCCTCTCTACAGAGTTGCTTTCCAGCAGGTCATCCCCTAACCTGCATTGGTGAGTGGAGATATTCCTCCCTAGATGCAGGACCCTACACTTGTTGAATTTCATTAGGTTCCTCTCTGCCCAGCTCTCTAGCCTGTCCAGGTATCTCTGAATGACAATACAGCCTCCTGGTGTGTCAGCCACCCCTCCCAGAATGTTTGAAGGCGAGTGTGAAAATGTTCCTTTAAATAATGCAGAAACAAAGCGAATGCTGGATCAGAAGATATACTTGTGGATAATTATAGTAGTTGCACTACTACCCATATTTTGTTTTTATATGCCTAAGTTATGTTACAGAAAACCTGTCTGACTGAGGTAAAATGATGAAATATATTGCAGGATCATAATTCTGTCATTGCTGTTTCTTACTTGGTAGAAATCCTAAAAGAAAAAGATAGGTCCTTTGAGTCATATAGAAACATGTTTTAATTTAATATATACCTCTAGCTCATAGTGAAGGCCAAAAAGACCCAAAACAAACAAAACAAAGCCTGTCAGATTTGCAAGAGAACTCAGATGAAACCTGTGGAGTTTTATACCTTGCAATGTATAAAAAATAAAGGAATACTTTTATTCCACTAACATGAAAACTATTGATAGTCTTGCTACAATACTCTCAAGACAGCTAATTTTTTAACTAGTAGAAAAATAATTTACAATGAATAATTTGCTATTTCAAAGACTATATGTGTGAATGTCAAAACATCTACTGAAAACACTTGTTTGTGGTAAAGGCATGCAAACATTGTTTATTAGCATAAGAATAATTCATAAGTGATCAAAAACTTTTCAAAAAGAAGTTTCTAGATAACAGATTTCTTTTAAATATTTTCAATAATTATTTGCATTCTATGCAGATTGACACTGCCTTCTGCAAACTGATCTTCCAAAGATTAAAGGTATTCTGAAGGACTCCACATAAAGTGTGTGAAATGACAGCGAAACCCTGATATGAAATTATGGCCTTCACTGAACTTGTTATGCTTCACTTGTTCTCTGAATTCACAAGATTTACATAGAACAAAATGTCCAATGCATCAAGTTCATTTCAATTTTGAAGGTTTACTGCTTCCCAAAATGCATTACTGTAACCAGTTGCTTCCAACTTCTCTCAGCACTGCAGCTGAGGTGTCTAGCTACCAAAAGCAGCCAAAACCCAAGGTTAGCAACTCACATGAAAGCTGAGGACTTTATCTTTGTCTTGGTTTCAGTTTGAATCAAACTGAAAGCAGAATTTTTTCAACATTTCCTGTAAACCAGATAGAACACTTAACTAGTCATTGAAATTAAAACATTTAAGCACATAAATACGTGAAGCAATTTTTAGCAATCTAAAAGCTAAAAACAGTGAATTGCCCTGAGTGGATAAGAAGTTATCTGGGATATCGTGCACTGTAGTTACCTTCCAGGATGACAGTCCAGAGCAATAGACCTGGTGAAATAATTTTAGGTGAAGCTTTCTGTCAACTCATATGCAAGTTCTCATCATGTTGGCAAGAAACTCAAATAAATTATTCCCAACCTCACCAATCCCATGAAAAGAGAGTCTCCCAGAGCTGCAATACATTACTGCAGCCTATCTCCCATTTTATTAGTCCTTGTGCTTGCTGGTAAGGAGAAATGAGGTTTGGCCTACTCCAGCTGTACTTCAGTCTTACATGTGATAAACTTGGAAGGGATGGTGCTCTGGAGGATGTGTTTCCATTTTAGCATGCAACTCTACCATGCTGACAGGTTGTGGAGGAGTGAATTATTTTCAAAGACGAGACCTGTACTACTTATCTACACATAGTGGGGCAGATTCATGTCCTCTTAGCTCCAGAGAGAATGGAGGGAAAAATCCCTTACCCCTCATATTACTTATATTCACAAAAATTCCCATCAGTTCTACTTGCTATTCATGTGTTTGATCCCTGAACATTGTATGAAATATATAGGAAAATGGACAAAATTATTTTTCTCAGTGTTCAGTTTTTCAATTAATTTAGGAATTCATTACAATTGTACACAAGTATGTTATTTAGCTGCATAATTAGTACTGCAGTGTTAATTTAGGACAAGTTGATGTGGATAATATTGCTCAATATGTGTGGGTTTTTTTCTTTTCAGATTTTTGTCTATTGCTCAGAACTATCCATAACTTTTCTCATGTTAATAAATTACTGACAAATGGTGTTAGAGGGGTACTGGAATTCCTATGTAGTTTCTCAGAGAGTATTCTTTTTCCTCATTTATTTTTGGGTGAGTATGAAATGAAAAAGAAATTAAATGGATTTTAACACAATAACGACCTGTCACCCATCTTTAATCATTACTATAGCCGTTAACAACATAAAGCAACAATTCTTCTTCAGATGAGCATTACGATTGTATAGAGTCACTTCTTTTTAGTATGATGTGATCCAATAGCTAGTAACTGCAAGAGCAGTGGTCTACCCTTCAACACTTTGGCACAATATAATAAAACTTTTTTTTTTTTTTCTCTAAGGAGCAATCTATTCAGTGATTTGAACTGGATGAGATTTCAAGAGGAAAGGCAATAAAGGTATCCTCTATGCAGAGGACAAGTTACAGCTTGCTGTGATTCTTTACAGTAAATAGTAGGTAAGCACCATCGATCTCACTTCATGTCATGTTGTATGGAGTAGATAAGGAATGAGGAAATAAGAAATGTAAAGAACTGCAGTGGAAGCTTGAATTCTAAGAACGTATACTTTTTCAATATAGCATAAATTAAAGCATTTTATTGCTACCATATGGTCCTTTTTTTTACCCTCTTTTTGTCATTGTCCACACTCTTTGACTACTTCAGGATTTAGATCTAGCATAATATCTCCCGTATTGTTGTATACAAACCTCTAGACTTTTTAACTACCATTCATTCCTCTTGATGATTTATTCCTCCAAATGATTTAGGCATACATTTATCTGTTTATTTGCCTAAGTCTAGCAGAGGGTTACAAAGATGATTGAGGAAATGGAGCACCTCTCTTATAAGGAAAGGTTAAGAAACTTGGGTCTGTTTAGCTCAGAGAAGACTTGAGAGGGGATCTTATAAATGCTTATAAATATTTAAAGGATGCGTGTCAAGAGGGTGGGTCCAAACTCTTTTCAGTGGTGCCCAGTGACAGAACGAGAGGCAACAGGCACAAACTTGAACATAGGAAGTTCCATCTAAACATGAGGAGGAACTTCTTTACTTTGAGGGTGGCAGAGCACTGGAACAGGCTGCCCAGAAAGGTGGTGGAGTCTCCATCTCTCTCATTCAAAACCTGCCTGAATGCATTCCTGTGCACCTGCTTTGGCAGCGGTGCTGGACTAGATCATCTCTGAAGGTCCCTTCCAACCCCTACCGTTCCATGATCCTGTGATTCTGTGATCCTATGATCTAGATTTTTATTTCATTTACACTGAGATAATAATATATTCATGTGGACCAAACTTCTTCTGCCTTTGAGTATCAGAATTTTTGAAAGGCTTCATCACTTTTTTCTATTTCAGAAGCATATCCTCTAAGTGTACTATGTACATGTTGGGTATCTCAGTATACTGAAAGGTAAGGAGGAATTACCTTCTACATGCATAGAACCCTGCCAGGACAATCATTTTGTTCTTTTCCAAAAAGCATCCACCTGGAGATCCAGATTATACAGCTTTTTACATTTCCTTTTCTGTCCAATGTTAAACCTGGGGGTTGCATGAAGCATGTCAGGGTGTTACCTGAGATAGTAAGAATATTATTGTACTGGTTTTGGCTGAGATAATTTTCTTCATGGTAGCTTGTATGGTGCCATGTTTTGGATTTGTGATGGAAACAGTGTGAAAACACACTCAATTTTTAGCCATTGATAAGCAGCACTTACTATCAAGGCCTTTTCTGCTCCTCACACTGCCCTGCCAGCAAGTAGGCTGAGGGGCACAAGAAGTTGGGAGTGTACACATCTGGGACAGCTGACCCTAACCAACCAAAGGGATATTCCCTATCACATGACATCATGCTCAGTAATATAAAGCTGGGGGAAGAAGGAGGAAGGAAGAGACATTGGCAGTTATGGCATTTGTCTTCCCACATAACCATAATATGTGATGAAGCCCTGCTTTCCTGGAGATATCTGAATACCTGCCTGCCTATGAGTAGTTGTGAATAAATTCCTTATTTTGCTTTGCTGGAATGTGAAGCTTTTGCTTCACCTATTAAATTGTCTTAATCTCAATCCTCATGCTTTTGCACTTTTAGCTGATTCACCCTACCCCACTAGCTGGGGATGTGAGCAAGAGGCTGTGTTGTGTTTAGCTGCCTACTGGGATTAAACCATGACAATTGTGTGTGTAATTCTAGAGTAATTTATTTTTGTCAGCTAGTGAGCAGAAGTACTAGTCCTGAAATCAATGCAGGAATTACAAACTGAATTAGCCTTAACAGAACATACACTTCATCAGGAAATATTTAACACAAATTTAAATTGAAATCAGCTTTATTCTAAAAACAATTTGTATTTTTCAAAGTACGCTATTAAACTACAAATTGTCACTGTAATGTATGGATTTCTGAGAAACACAATACCCTTTCCTCACTGGTGCATATGCAAAGTGAATTAGAGTAAATATTTTATAGCAGCCAATGTTTCAATTAGCACTTTACATTTTAAACTGGTTTGTCAATTTACTTTAATGCATTTTTCATTTGTAGTCACTATTCAATTGATTTCTATTTCCACTTATTTTACTGAAAAAAAACCCACATCCATACAGCATGTTGATAGCATCCAGTTCAAAGACACTGAGAGCAAGGCAGGTGATTTTATGAATGTTTTGTCCAACTGGAATTTAAACATTGTTTCAGCAATTGATTTGATAGTAAATTCTGTGTTGGTTTCAACAGCCTCTTTTAAGAGAAACATGTATAAAATGCATATAGAATCATAGAATGGTTTGGGTTGGAAGAGACCTTAGAGATCAAGTTCCAACCCCCCTGCTGGGAGGTGGACACCTCCCACTAGAGCAGGTTGCCCAAAGCCCCATCCAGCCTAGCCTTGAACACTTCCAGGGATGGGGCATCCACAACTTCTCTGGGCAATCTGTTCCACTGCATCACCATCCTCACGGTAAAGAATTTATTTCTAGTATCTAATCTAAATCTCCCCTCTTTCAATTTAAAACCACTACTCCTTGTCCTATGGCTACACTTCCTGATAGAGTCCCTCTCCATCTCTCCTGTAGCCCCTTTAGGAACTGGAAGGATGCTATAAGGTCTCCCTGGAGCCTTCTCTCCTCCAGGCTGAACAACTCCAACTCTCTCAGACTGTCTTCATAGGAGAGGTGCTCCAGTCCTCTGATCATTTTCGTGGCCCTCCACTAGACTCATTCTAACAGGTCCATGTCCTTTCTGTGCTGAATACTCCAGAGCTAGATGCAGTACTGCAGCTGGGGTCTCACGAGAACAGAGTAGAGGGGCAGAATCACTTTCCTTGACACTTCTTTTGATGCAGCCCAGGATGTGGTTGGCTTTCTGGGCTGCCTGTATGCACTGCTGGCTCATGTTGAGCTTCTCATCCACAAACACACCCAAGTCCTTCTCCTCAGAGCTGCTTTCCAGCCATTCTCCACCCAACCTGTATTTGTGCCTGGGATCGCCACGTCCCAGGTGCAGGACCTTGCACTTGGCTTGGTTAAACTTCATGTGATTTGCACTAGCCCACCTCTCAAGTCTGTCCAGGTTCCTCTGGATGGCAACCCTTCCCTCCAGTGTGTTGACTGCACCACACAGCTTGGTGTCATCAGCAACCTTGCTGAGGGTTTAGCATAAATTCCAGCCCCTTATGTTGCTTATGATTACCCCATACCCCATAGCCAACAATTGTGGTAAGTAGCAGTGGTTTTGTAAGTAGTCACGTAAATGTATGTAAGTTACTAATAACACCAAGTGTTTTCCTTTGAACTTACAATGATTACAATTACTGGATATTAGGATCTAAAAATTACCAAGCATATGCTTGCTCTATCAAAATAAATGTGTTAGGCCAGGTCATTTTTCAGACACTAAAAATCTGTGCTATTGGGTATGATTATTTTTCTTTTTTTCCCTGTGTAACAAATGGTATGCATATCCACAAAGAAAGTTTAAATAGAACAAAAAAAATAAATAAAATAAAAAATGTCATTATGATTTTCAGTCCCATGTGGTGTCTGAGAAGAGCTCTTAAAAGGAAGACAGGGAAGCAGAGAGCACTGAGAATTAAGAAGCAGAGTCAGCGTGTTGTCAGAGATTTTAAAGACTTCTTCCTCCTGCCTGAGTTACTTTAATCAGTGAACCATGTGCTAGTATCACTATCAGGTGGTATCAGCAGGTCTCAAAGCTATACAAAAGCTGGAGTAAGTAAAGCTACCAGCTTAGACTGGTATTTGGCATTCTCAAAGAATATCTGATTCTGTCAATGATGAGATATTCACCCTTGTACCTTTGCTGGGCCATGTGGCTAAGTCTGTGACAACTGCTGCCAAATCTTGTCCAGCAAGGGAAGCAAGATCTGCAACACTGAAACAGGTTTGATTTCATCTTCAAGGGGGACTGGGGGTTGTGGTCAGTTCATCACACAGTGTCTCTGCCACTCCTTCCTCCTCGGGGGGGGGACTCCTCACACTCTTATCCTGCTCCAGTGTGGGGTCTGTCCCACAGGAGACAGTCCTCCATCAACTTCTGTAACGTGGGTTCTTCCCATGGGCCACAGTTTTTCATTAACTGCTCCAGCATGGGACCCTCATGGTGTCACAAGTCCTGCCAGAAAGTCTGCTCCAGCATGGGCTCCTCTCTCCATGGGGCTACAGGTCCTGCCAGGAACCTGCTGCAGTACAGGCTTCTCATGGGGCCACAGTGTCTTTTCGGCATCCACCTGATCTGGTGTGGGGTCCTCCACAGGCTGCAGGTAGATATGTGCTCCACTGTTAACCTCCATGGGCTGTGGAGGAACAACCCACCTTACCATGGCTTTCACCACAGCTGTAGGAGAATCTCTCTACCATCCCTTGGACAATTTGGGGAGAACTAGGTTCTTGGGGTTTTCAGTCAAACGATTGTGTTTCAGCAGTCACTTTGCATACATTCCTAAAGCAATGTCAGACTTTCTTCCTGACCTTTTTTTTTGATTAAGAGATTAGTTATCCTTCCTCTTTATTTCTCTGTCTCATTCTTTTAGGTGTGATGCAGCACTTCTCTCAAAAGTCAAAAAGGCAGATTTTTTTTTTTTTATCTCCATGGGTGTAGGCATTTCAAAATATCTCTTTGGCCACATTTTTCCCACTGACAGAAGAGTGGAGGCTCAGTTTTCTGCCTTTGGTGATTTCAATGAAGATAATCTCCTATATCCAGAAAATTCTTGTGTGACTGATTGCTGGTTTTCCACCAACACTTCAATAGGATCAGTTCCACTTGCAAACCATCCAGAAAAATCATCATCCCTGAGACAGGAATATGAGTTCCTCAGCTGGATGAGTTCTAGTAATACAGGGATTCAGAGAAGAAAGAAATGTTTTTCCAAAGGCTGTGGATCCACATACAAATTAGTCTTCAAGCCCACTATTTCTTCTGTTCTGCGGATCTTTACATGTATGATTTTTGGTTTTGAGGGGGATAGAAATGACAACATATGTAAGCCACACACGGACATAGCAGCAGAAGACAGTACATGCTATATTATCTACAGGAAAACGTTTCTGCTCTCAAGGGGCAGGACAGAGCTACATCTACTGTAGAAATGTGTAATCTGTGCACAGAAACTAACATTAACTACTGGTAAATAATGTTTCTTTCCAGATTTACTGCATCTTGGAAATCATATTCTGCTATTTATCTTACATTTCTTAAAGGCTCAGGCTTGCTTTTCCATCCTGGTTTGGATATATTCATACAGGTCTGCTTTCTCTGAACTTGGATATATAGATATCCTGCTTAGCAACATGATAAAAGGAACTATTTAAACTCCTTTTGACATAAGTCTGTGCTAGTGCTCCACAGGAGCTACAAAATAAAATTAAAAAATTTATTATGCCATTATATTTAAACACTAATACAACAGTACAGCACTAGGGTGTAATGCAGAAGACAGATTACTTAAAGGACTTAATAGACATTACTACTAAAATACACTATCTGACACTACTTGTTAAGCTGTATTTGAGTAAGGTGGTTTTTAGCTATATAATCAAATTCACAGGAAATGAATAATTCTGTCTTTAATTCTGCTGTAAATTTCAGTTTCTAAAGATCCTTGCTTAGACATACTGCTCGGTAATGTCAGAGTCTGATAATAAGAAGCTCAGTTCTAAGGCCATTGAAGTCAGTGGAAGCTGTAGACAGACTGTGACAACAACATTGTATACAAAGTATTCCTGTGTGACAATCACGTTTTTCTGAAACGTACACAGAAATTCAAAACTTCAGCTAGTCTCTGCTCATGCCAATATTATAAGTGTCCTGGCAGTAGGGTTGTGAAATAGCACCAATAAATATCTGGTTAGAGAAATAAAAAAGAAAAATAATATTCTTTTCTGGGAATTGATCATTTCTCAGGTAAAACATCAGGAAATGTTTCTTTTCTTCTGCATAAAACAAGCTTCCCATTAAAAAACAGTTAAATTATGCCCATGTTCTGTACCTTGGTATTACACAGTCTGCTTGAGTGTTTGCGTCTGTGCACAGAGGAAGGAAGAAATAAAAAAAAAGAGACAGGAGAAGTAAGTGGGGGAACACTTTTTACAATGGTACTAGTTTAAAGTGACTGTAAAAATAAGGACTCAGTCATTAATATGTTGTCAACCAATGGGCTTTTTTTCACATAATTTTCCCTTTTGGTTCAAAAGTATACTCATGGGAAAATATTTTTCTTTCAACTTCTTTCTTTTTATGAATGGGAATCATCAGTCTTGTAGAATTTACTAAGCTAATGTAACAGTCCCATAATTACCTTTTATTCCTTTAATTACCTTTAAATTCCTTTAATTACCTTTAAATTCCTTTTATAAAGGAATGGATTTTGTAGGCTGACATGGCAAGTCTACGTGCAGTGACTTGTGACATTACTGTTAGCTGTTTGCCTTGCCACTCTGTCAGAGTTACTAGGATGTGTCCTTGAGCCATGACCTCTGCAGCTCCCAGTCCCTTTTCTTTGGTGCAGCATCATAAACTGTGCTGGGAGACTGGGCTTCTGGGGCCAGCTCGAGTCCCTCAGTGCTGACTGGTGGGAGATTGTAATTGCTGGTAGAGCAACAAGGAGAAAAGTTGGTGCTTGTAGTCCCTGAAATTGTCACTGCTAGTTTTGCCAGTGAATATGTTAGATTCATCATATTTAAGGTGCTAAAAAAAGGCTTCCTATTTACTGCAGTGTACAGGCAGTGTACAGGTAGTGTACAAAAAAACTGCTACAACAAGGTAAGGCTTTGACCTGTTCCTTCTAAAAAAAGAATAAATAAATAAATAAATAAATAACCAGCACAAAAACACAAAAAAGAACCCAAAACAAACAACTGTATGCTGAAGCATAATTCAGTTTAGTCATAACATATTAAATCCATAAAGGAGTTAGTGGCAGTAATGCTGATTACTATGTGCTTGGCTTTTAGGCATCCTGCCACCCACTAGTCTCCTTTATGTGTGTTCAAGACTATACTACAAAGCTGTTGGTCACTTCTCCCCAGGGTTCCCAGGTATAGATTCTCCCTCTCACTTAGACCTGATGTCTTATCTGGACATAAAGGGAGAGCTTGATACCAGCTCTTATTTAGCCAGTAGACGAACAGCTAAATGTACTTGCTCATGCATGGTTTCTGTGCCCAAATCATATTGAACCCACAATGTTTCTAGCTCAGGGTGGTACAGTACCTATAAATACATTCCAAAATGAAATTATTTGTTACTCTTTCTGCAAGCTGTCTGTCTTTGAGTGATTAAATGTTAGTCTAGACAGACATAGAGAAAAAGGTTATGTTTTAGGGATCAGTTGTAAAATAGGTGATTTCATTTCTTTAAAGGCAAAAGAGATGTTTTCAGGGGAAGGTTGTATGGTTTTTCAGTTTTGTTTGGATTTGGTTTGTGATTTCTTTTTCCTTATCTGGGTCTCCAGAAACATTCTCCAGTGCTGGAACCTTTGAGTAAAAGAATACAGTGGCATTACACTACTAGGAGTGTTTTAGGACCTGATAAATCTTCTGAATTAAGCCCTACAGGGAAGGTAAGCAGGATAATGACAGGCAGGGAGAGAAAAGTGGTGGAGTAGTTGACACATTTAACAAATGTTAGGTACACACAATATCTCATGGTCTTGTGTTGCCCTAAATGTGTTACTAATAGCACTAAGCACCATAATAAATATCCTAATGTCTGTGCTTTTATATTATATGTTGAAATATACGTTGAAACCTGTTGCTTGCATCCTGCCCCCTGACATATGGGACTTAAAACAAGATGGTGGACAAGTGGAAATGTTTATGTTCGTGTTTCCTCCGATTTCCAATACAGCGATCAGATTTTTGTTCCAAAATATTAAATGACGAGATGCTGGAAGTCAGGACTTTAAAAATGGAGTACATACTGAGGCTCTGATTTCTCAAAAAAATAGTTTTGGGTACCAGATGCTGAAAGCAGAAAAAATGCAAATAACATATATATTAAGACAGGCAAAATCTAGGTTATTTTTTCTCACCACTTGCTACTCCAAGTAGCTGTGAATACTTGCCATTTTCCAAGGAATCATTATTCATTGTATTTCTTTTTGTGGGTAAGAGAGAAATGTGAAAATTTTGTCTCCTCTTTCTAAATATGCCACACTCTTTCCTCTCATTTTTAATGACTGTCAGTGCAATTTTCTGCTTCCTGTTAATACTGTTTTCCATTTGAAATGTATACATAGTTTAACTTCCTTCTGCATAAATTAACTTTTATATTAACATATATCAATCATTTACAATCTATATAGAACAATATTTCATATAGATTTTTTAACCATCCATTTTGTGATATATTTACTTTTTCGCAAGTGCTGTGTCTCTCTTTTTTTAAATACTGTGTTGCATTGACCTTGTATCTAAGCTTTTCCATTTCCTTGTGACATGACGTGATTGTGACATGGTACAATCTCAGCCGTTGCTGTACATGATCTATATGACCCAAGCTGAGAACCATACTGAAAATTTGATGGAGTGAAAGACTGAGCTAAACATCTGAAGCATGCTTAACCCAGTGGAAACATCAGCAATAATCGCTATTAGGTACACTGTTCTCATGCTTTTGGCTAGTGGAAATCTGTTCTACTGCTGGAGAACTCCTTCTGGAGTGCTTCATAACTAAGTCCTCCACCTTCCATCACCATAACCTTCAACTGCACCATCTCCTTCTTCCTGGCCCCTACTTCCCCATCAAAAGAAAATCGTATACAAAAGGAACCTTGCAATTCTAACTGGAATAAGGTGGTGGTGGTAGAGGAGGAGTTCCTTTGCAGTTGTTTTTTGGTTGGTTGGTTGGTTCTTAATTTTTTTATATTTGAAAGATCTTGATAGAGGACTTCTCCTGAGTTGATGGATATTGTTTAAGTCAGATGGAGTTTTTGCAACATCTGAAAATGTAGAGCTCTTCGAATTCCATCATCCATATGTCTAATAGGAACCAAGATTAACAGCTTTTTCACAGAAAGCATTCACTGTAGAACTAAAATTAATTACTGAAAATATAGTAATTAACAACAATCTTATTTATGTTCTGGACAGCTAATTAAAAAGATCAAGATATTAGTCAACACTGCTTTCTTGTTCCTGCATTTCATTTAGAGGCTCTGGCCGGGACTTGGAGACATAGTGGAATACATTTAGCTAGTGGTCTCTATAGCTTATTCTACTTTGTATCATAACTGTATGTAACTTGTGATTTCTCCTCCCTTCCTCTCTCTCTCTGCTTCCTTACTTCCTTCATCCTTTTCTTCCTTCCTCATTTCTTCCCTTCCTTGCTGCCTTCCCTCTTCCCTTCCTTCACTCTCCCTCCCTTTTTGCCTTCCTTCATTCATTCCTTCTCTTCTGTTCATTCTTTCCATAGAGAATTTTTAATATACTTTCCCACAGATATTTAATGTATTGTATAGATTTTCTTGGTCTATCAATGTTCTTTTTTTAGGGGGCGTGAGGGGAAAGTGAGTGCCTTTCTCCATGCCTGCTCAGTTGGAGAATACTGAACTGGTAAGGAATTTTGATTGTTTTTGCCATTAGCAGTAATTGCATTTGCAAATAAAAGCTCACTGAAAATCATCAGCTTACTAGGTATTAAGTAGGTTGTCCATTGACATGCAGGTACTATTTTTAGATATATATTGTATCAATAATGAATTACAAAGAATCCCAGATACAAGTACTTCTCCTCCAGAAGGGATAGGAGATAGTGATTTGCACATGTAAAATTTATTTGGTAGGCCTAACCTTCTTGGTAAATTTATCTTTCTATATTTATTTTTTTTTTCTGCTACAATGCCAATAAATGGCTAGTGTTTAATAATTAGGTACTTGTTCTTAACATGAGTGAGGGAAAGATAAGAGTGAATTGGACAGAGAAATCTGACACAAGATTTAAATCTGAAAATCACACTTGCTTGGAGGTGTGAATGAAGTGCTTTTCCTTTTCATTTCTTCTTAACGTAAATTCAGGAGTTCTGGATGACACTCATTCATAGAAAAAGTCTTGACTTTGGGAATAGAAGGAAATTTAAAGTCTAGATTCTAGTCCGAGGATCTCTTTTCAGCTGGTCCTGATAGCCTCAAAAATTTTGATCTGAAATTGGTATATCCTGAAACTTAAATAATAATGTAAACAATATATGATCAAAAAGACAAGAAGCAGAAAATTAAACAAATTTGTTTAGGCCTTACATAGATTTTAACACATCGCCCTCAATTGATTTGATGGACACTGAAAGGAGCAGTGCCCTCTTGATTTGTTGCTGTTCTGAAAGAGAAGTACTGAAATGGCTTCTGTACTAATTGTGTGATTCCTGCTGTTTCATTGACTTTCCCTTTGCCAGCATGCTTCTGGATACTGCTTTAGCACATTGAATCAGTGCTATCACAAGTGGTTTTTTTACATTCTAATTTAGTTTTCTGCATTATTTACCTCCCGTTCCCTAATGGGTGTGGGGAGGTTAGAGGAGCAGCACACATTATGTTGTTGAAAGCAGACTAGTGTGCCAGAACCCCACAGCCTATGCTGAAGTAGGGCTTCATAGCTAGTACCCCATTCCTTGGGTCAACTGTGTCCTCTCCTGAGAGGCATTGCTTTAAGGCCACACTCTAGCACAACATGCAAACTTCAGCTCTATCCCCAGGCTGGGTAATAAGACATGAATTACTGAAGAGCAGAAAGCAATGGACGGAACAATGACTGTAGTATATACTGTAGTATATGACTGTAATTATATACAGCTAGCCTTGCCACTTACTTTTTATAGACTTTTTTAGAAGCCACTTTATCACTACTGCCCTAGGTTTATTTATCTACAAAATAAGATTAATGATTCTTTTAATCATTCCCATAAGATAAGTCTCCATGTTATTTTCCAACTGTTTTCATTATTGATTACCTTACATAAATGACAGCAGTGACAATTTTTTTTAACAAACTAATTCTGTGGAGTATGTAGTTGTTTTTCCCTCTATTGTGTGTGTATTTTTAGTTGAACTTAATTTGCTTGTGAGGCATGATGCTAACTGCAGAGGTGTACACAAATAAAAACAGTAGTTTTTATTTACAAGCTGGCAAAAAATTTATTGGAATTTCAGTATTTATTCCAATTTGCTACCAAATGTTCTTATTATTACTTAATACATTATTACTACATATATTATTACTTAATATATTTAGTCTAGTTTAAAAATGGCATCATGATAGTCTGTAAATTATTGTAACATGAATAAAAATATTTAATATAATTTCTGTCTGTTATAGAGACAAGTAACACTTCATACACTAGCAATTAAATGATGCTTTAAAAAGTAAATAATAAGTATCAAAGAAGATAAGGCCAACGAATAAAATCACCATAATTAAACCTTTGCCTGAAGTTTTGATAATTATCAATTTTCAAAATTTTTTAAACCCCTATGACAAATAAACAAAGATGGGACACAATCAGCTTGTACAGTGGCAGTTTTGAGCTTGTCATTTTGGAAAACTTGAGTTTCAAAGGGTTTTGTCTCAAACATAAGCTTTTCTGAGTTATTCTAATTCAGACATTTGTTTCTAAACATTAAGCAGTTTGCAAGAATTGTAAAATCAAAATATCCCATTAATGTTTTTGAGTTTATATACATTTTTCAGGAGGGTTTTTTTCCCTAGTGTCAATGAAATTTTTGTACAATATTATTGTACAGATATAAAATTTCTGTGTTTAGCACAACTCTCTCTTCATGTAAGACAATATGTTAATGATAATGAACAGGAAAAACTCTCAACCATTTAACCTTGCTTCAAAAATGTCAGGGGTTTCAGCCACCAAGTTTTCAGAAAATAAATACAGTATTTGTAAGAAACCTTGGCTTAACTGAAATGAAATGTAATTCTAAATTATCCTAGATGACCTCTGGTCAAGGGTAGTTTCAAGTGAACTGTTGCTGACCAGTGATTCAGGACAGAGTAACTCATTAGTAAATATATACTACAAATTAGTATATTAAAACATAAAATTTAATGTTAAAAGTTTCCTATAAAGTAAACTAATAGAAAAATCCTAGATATTAATAATATTAATAATCATGTTTTAAATCCTGTTTTGATTGTTTATTTTTTTTAATAGCCTTTTGTGGGCAACTGCTCAGGACTTAATTTTAATTCTAAAATCATGTGCTGTATTTTTTGTAATTATAAATGTATCCTTTATATGCACTATTATTATTGTCCACTTTTAGTTGTGCATTTAAGAATCATAAATAAGGCCTTTTAGCTTCATACGAATGTTTGCAGACTGCATAGATATAAAGATCTTTTTAACACAGATATGCTTCAGATAGTAGGTTTTGTGCATAATTCCCACTGATTTAAACTGCAAGTAAAGGACTGCCTATTGTATAATTGTTGACTTGAATGACTGCTAAATTTACCAAAAAAATATTTTTGAAGTTAACAAGATGATTTCATGCTGTCAAACTTGTTACTAACCACTTGCTTTTAAAGAAAAAGGAGAATGTGTCCTAATACATGACTAAAAGTCAAATAAGGATCCCAGGCTGTTCACAAAAACACATCTAAAAGGCAAAGAATTCTTTTATCTTCCCAAGACAAGAGAAACATTCTTAAATGTCCCCAAGACATAGGAAAATCCTTTCCTTTTTTTTTTTTTTTTTTTAAATTGCCTCCAAAGAAATTGTTACTAGAAAACGCTGGCATTTTACATGCACTGATTCCTGTTTGAGGAACATTGCTTTTCATTTCATTTTCTTGCCAGAGGGGGGAGAAAAGAAATGTTCATTTATATTCATCAGGAAACATTAATACATACTCTCACTGTTGGTTTCAAATACCAGTGCAGCTGCACTGGATGCAAAGTTACATTTACACCCTCGGAATTCTGTATTAGCAGATCCACGTGAAGATTCCACCACTACAAAATTGCTACTTTGGTAAGCTTTCATAGAAATAGTTACCTGCAGCATTATCATTAAAAGTATAGCAAACATTTATGCAAGAAGCAACTAATTTTATTAATTGTTGACATGTAGCATAGGAAACATCTTTCTAGATCCTAAATTGTCTTTAAAAGACTAGATTCTCTTTTTAAAGCAAATGTCTAAAATTAATGTTCTCCAGCAAGTATAACTAGGTTTGTGATGAAGACTTCCATGGGATTTGAAGCATGTAATTTAGTCTCCTTGATATGTTTATATTCAGAGACCAGCAGTCATTTTTGCATGTATGTTTTAACCCCAGGCTCCATTGAGAAACAGTTTAGACCTATTATAGTGCCTATGTAAGAGGTTAGTTTCTAAGCATATATCAGAGACCTTCCCTCTTCTACAGGTTGTTGGTAGTGTTTCTGCTTCCCTGGCAGTCTTATTCAGTCCAAAAATGTCATGACCAATACTTCTGACAAGTTACCTTTGTATATTTCAATAGCACTAAACTGACTCCATGGTGATCTATTGGCAGTAGAACAATAGAACTATAGAATATTGGCAAAAGATTGAAAAAAAAATCTTTTTATGTAGTGAGGATAAGAAACCCTCTTATTTTCATTAATGATATTTTAAAGGCAGCTACATATCTCCCTGAAGTGTCTATGAAAATTGGGAATGTACTTTTATGTGCAGAATATGTATTTTAGGTATCAAAAGCAGACTGAAAATATTTTTTTTCACAAATCTTCTTTAAAAGATTAATTAAATTTAAGTTTTTTCCTCTTGGTAAAATGATGTATATACTCTCACCCTTTAAACTCTGTGATGGCTCCCTAGAGGTTGTAGAGGTAGGGATTGCTAGAGGGGATGGATATGTAAAAAGTGAACAGGTTATCTGGGAATCTTCAGGCATAACAAACTGACTTGCTGAAAAAAGAAAAAAAAAAACAAAACAGTCTGTCCTGAGCCTGTGAGCATAATATGTGAAAAAGAATAAACTGAAGGTCAACAGAAAAGCTTTAACAGTGCAAGAAATTGTTCTTGAGGAAGAATAGGTACAGAAGGGACAAGTAGCACTTAGTTTGAGGAGAAGTGGAAAAAGTTATTTTCCTACTGCAGTAGACTTGTAGCATATCTCTTAGGTTTCATCCCCTTTTCTTATCATTTTGTTTCCTATATCCAATACTTGGAAACCATCCTTGATTATCACTACACAGATTAAATTTTCTGGAAGTTTTTTATCTGGCTGATATTTCACTTGGAGTGACTCCTCACTGTGCTAGATAATCCAGGGTAATGGCTCTTGAGAAATGAGAAAAATCTAATAATTCTACTAGGGTAGTGAAAAACCTCCTAGAGGAAATTCAGCTAAGACAGAGACTGATCTGTTTAAAACAAGACGGTGAGAGGACTTGAACACTACTGGCAGTAGAATGTGAGCACTTTGGGACAAAAGGATTACTAACCTTTTTCAAGTGTTCTCAAAGCCCACTATTCCCAACTATCTTATTCTTCAGTATCAGGACAACAAGGCAGCTAAAACCATAAATTCAAGAGGCCCCTTCTTCTTCCCTAGACAGAAGGGAGACTTTCTAGTCTGGAGATAGACTTTACCTGTCATGTTTATTGCTAATATTTTTGGAGTAGAAAATGAGACATTCTGAGAAGGAATCAGATGTTATTTAGGCAATTAGATGCTTTTTTGCAAAATTAGCTTGCATTGGTGAGTACTTTGAATATACAAGGACTCTTCATGTGACTTCACCTGGTGAGAAAGGAAGAAAACTTTTGAGACACAGAAAAACAACCAGGGGAGGGTAGAAAACACATTCAGCAGAATGTCGAATAATCGAGAAATAAATGAGAAAAAAAATGAAAAAAAAAAAAAAACAAACAGCGGATTCTAATTCAAGGAATGTCTGTGACCAAAGGAAGTAGACCCCATGGTTTTCATTTAGACTTTAATTTGCCTTTATGGACCTTTTAGTATGTTAGAGGACTGAACTCAAGACAGCTGCTGAGGTACTCTTGTCGTCTGTCTTCAGAACAAATTAGTTGATGTCCACACATAAGGCAAGGTGGAAAGGCACTGTTTTGTTAGTGAACTATATCCCTTCTGACTGCGTGTACAAAAGCAGAACCTCTGAAGTTTTTCTGAAATTGCTTGTTGTCTGCAGTATACTACCTATGAGCACAGCCTTGAGACATCTGTGGAGAAGTTACTCTG
This sequence comes from Gallinago undulata, assembly GCA_026546715.1. Lineage (NCBI taxonomy): Eukaryota > Metazoa > Chordata > Aves > Charadriiformes > Scolopacidae > Gallinago > Gallinago undulata. The sequence continues at coordinate 78,267,239 of JAOTQQ010000012.1, read as the reverse complement.
GTTCGTCAGGGTTGCTCTCAGCAGAGGGAAGTGGCCAAGGCCGGAAATCCAATGCCTCACATATCTATGTGTATCCAGCTAGTAAAAAAAAAGATGCCTAACTAGTGTTTCACAGAGAGCATGCCCTAGATGAATTCAGAGTAGTGTTAGTGACTCCTTGACTCAACCTAACCCACTGGGAGCTGGAATAAGGTGTTAGCAGATATTAATTGAGAGTATAGATATTGTCAAGATATTCCAAAATGTTGATTTTTTTTTAATTGTAATTTTTAAAATTTGCATGTTTGAAAGTGTATTTTAAGTAGGAAAATGTAAATTGAAAGAACCAATAGAAAAATGTATATAGATATTTTTGTTCTAATACATACCCTATGATGACTACAAAACATTCTTTTTCATCTTCATCTCATTTATGCTGTGAAAGACCTGTTGTTTAAACCAACATGAAAACTCTTTGCCCTTGGAGATGCATATTGATGAATATAATAGCTCTATTTCTTCAAAAGATAAGAAACACGCTATTGTGCTGCATTTTAATGGTGTGAAATATGAGGTGTTCACCCTGGAATTGATTATTGCAGATTGGATATAGATATCCTGGAGAGAAGGTGATTTGAAAGTTATATTAATTAAATGGACCCACGGTTTGTCACCAAGTCTGATTTTTATATTAAATTGGTTTTCTTCTGTTTTCTTTAGAATTTTACTTCAGCACTGTTCCTACACATTGAAAAAGTGATAAAATGATGAAAAAGAAAGTATATTGTTTATTTTTCTTTTGTCCCAGCTTGATTCTTTTACTGCAAACGGTTACAGTGCATGTAGAGATGTCTAATAACTGGAAGACTTAATAAATTTACAGTATTTCCCAGTCAGTAGAACACTGGTTGTGAACTACAGATACCTTCATTCTATTTCCAGTTTTACAAATGTCCTGCCACTTCATCTTAGCCACAACTGTTCACTTGTCTGTTCTTTTGTCTTTGAAGTGGGAATGACACTGAGAATCTTTGTGAAGTGTAGTGGGGCATACTGATAAGAAGAAATATGGTAGAGTTAGGCAGTATTTTTAAATGTAATTCCTTCAGGACCCAGACTGCACAACTAAAACCTCTCCAGTCCGTCTTTGCTGATGCAAGACTAAGAAGTTATCAGCACCACAGGTCTTTGTTGTCCTGTATTCATCCAGAGAGCTGCTAACAATCAAAGAATCAGAAAATAAGTGCTCAAATTTTCTTCATATTTTTACCCTTTATTTTATATGATTCCCCTGAGATACTAAGAAAGCACCGCAAAACTCTTTAAAAGCCACATTTTTGCACCCATTCTCCCTAACAGACAAAAAATAGCCTTTTATATAGAAGCTTTGACCCTAAAAAAAACCTAGTGTTTGTTTCAGAACCAACAAGCTACATTTGGGAATAATTTTTAACTCATAGTAGCCATAGGGAGTTCTACATAACATGAACATACATGAATTCCAGTTGGAACTCATTCAGAGTCAAATTAATGAACACTGTACTGACAATATATAATATTCATAATTCCAAATAATTTAGACTTCCCTTTCTGCAGCTTGTATGTGTTGCATTACTGTGCACCTCTACAAAACCTGCCTGTGACTTCTTTTTAGCTACCCATTATCTGAAGACAACAGTTAGAATAGTCCTTAGATCAATTAGAGGAGGTAAGATGCTAAAGCGCTGTCAGTCCTTTCTTCCCCTGGCCAAACAAAACCACTTCGCTCAGTCTCTCTTCATACATCTAGCACCATCATCATCTTTGTGACCCTCCACTGACCTTACTTCGGTGTATCAATACATGGTTTTGTATTGGGGGGCCAAAATGAGATATGATACACCAGACTTACATCTTCAGAAACTAAAGAACCAAAGCCTTGAACTAATTGCAAGAGCAAAAATACATTTTAAGGTCATACTTGGCAACTTAGACTGCTGCTTTGAAAAGGAGAACCTAAATTGTAAGAATATGCATAACAATATGTATAATAGTATTCATGCATATAAATAATAATGTGCAAGCATAAATTAAAATTTGCATTAAACCTTTTCTTTAATGCCTCCAAGAAACTTTTATGGAATAAAGACAAATAAGAACAGATGCTTCCTAGCAGTCATTATCAGACTTGACATTAGATGTGCACAAACCAGATTACACGGTCCAACTGCAAGTTATCATTTTTGTATTTTCTAGTCTGACTTTTTCCTTAGCCATCATGTTCCATATTTTGCCAAGCTACAGCATCATAACAAAGGATATAAGTCCTGAGCCACACTGTAGAAAGATTAATGCTGAGAAAATTTACGGATTGAGGTAAAGACAGTTTAATAGAGAAAAAGAAAAATAAAAGGGGGGAGAGGGGGTATGGACAAAAAGAAAAGAAGAAAGAAAAAAAACCCCACAACAATAAAAGCAAGTGATGCAAAAAAACCCCAACCAGTTACTCACCATCAGCTGACCAAGACCCAAACAGTCACCAAGCAATGGTAGCCCCAGCAAACTTTTTGCCTCCCAGTCTTTATTGCTGAGTATGACATCATACAGTTGTCCCAGCCGTGTCCCATTCCAGCTTCATGTGCACCCCCAGCTTACTCACTAGTGGGATGGTATGAGGAGCAGAAAAGGCCTTGGTGCTGTATAAGAACTGCTCAGCAGTAACTAAAACATCCTTGTATTACCAACAGTATTTTCATCACAAATCCAAAATGCGATACCATACAAGCTACCATGAAGAAAATTAACTCAATCCCAGCCAAACCCAGTACAAAGTGCCATATTTCCTAGTTCTGTGTCCTACCGGAAATAATGAACTCAAGTAGTTGTTTCAAAAAGACAGTAAAGAAGTGAACAGGAGAGCAAGAACCAAATATAAAATATAAATGCAAGAAATTCATATTCTTATCTTCCTTTTTACTTAATGCTATAATAATCCTTTGGACAGACAGTCAAACCCTCTTTCCTCTCTTTTGCTCATAATGTAGGCTATGGAAAGATTGTCTTTATATCTCTCCAAGCAAATTTCCAACATGACAATATAAGGACCTAGCAACAACTGAGCGTAAAGTAGTTGACATGGCAACAGCAAATAGCCATAAGACCTTGTGTAGTCTCACAAGATGGAAAAGGTTGATTTTCTTTGTTAAGAGGGGGGAAAAAATAAAGGAAAAAATATCTAATACTTCAGATACAAAATTGCATTCTAATAGTATAATAATTTAATTGTCTCATGACCTATTTTAGAACTGGCCATGAAATTATAATGAAGAGCAGTGTTAGCATTGCAAATGAGAAGTTATTTACTTAGAGGGCTATGTTCATTATTATTGTTTGCTTGGTATATGAGATATTAGATATATCTTGGTATATGAGATATTATATTTGCCTTAACCTCTTCAAGTCAATTTCACTCCTTTCCTCTCAGAAGAAGATTCAGAGTGAAACTGTTTATGACTCAAATGAATCAGCTTCTTTAGATCTTCATTAACAAAGTAAAAGGCAGACAATATGACAACCATAGACAAAGCCTGTGTTTTACAGTGTGCCAGGCCACTAAGTGGTGCAGAGATTGGACTGCTCAAAAAGTTGGCCTTCTGTAGACTTTTTATTTCTTTTTTTGCATTTGGAATCCTTTATATGTTAGGCACAGTGTACTCACAGAAGTCCTTTCTTAGGACTCAGAAGAATGGAATAGCTCAGTGAAATCTACTACAGATCATGGTGTAGAGGCTGAAGTGAACAGTGCAGCACTTTGGAGAAAGGAAACAGGTTGTATATAAATTCTTCTCTGTGTTTCCCTTGTTTGATAAGACAAACAAGCAGTTGATTTGCATTTGATGGAAATGAGTTCCTGTGAACACCATAACTGCACTCCTCTGGTGTCTTTGTGTATGTGTGTATGGAGCAGCCTTTGGCAGAATAAAAAGTTTTAGCTCAGTAGTTTTCCTGCTGGGTTGTATGGCATGTTTCCAGATGATTTACCACACAGCTTCCTGTACTGTGAGGAGGCATCATCTGTTAGTCTTCAAGCAATTGTACTTCCTGCTGGTTGCAACTTCCTACTGGGTTTTTTGACCAACAAAATTGTGAAGCCTCCAAAAATCCCCATATGTGTTGTGTGATTGTTATTGCTTTATATCAGATTAAGTTTTCTATGATTTATGAGTTTTCTAGGTAGAATCAAAATGGTAGATGGGCTGTCTGAGGAGTGAACAGAACCAACCTACAAAATAGTTTGGCAGTATTAGAACAGAGAGCAAGTAGACCAAGAGATGTTTGATCATAATAAATGAGGAGTTATTCACCATAGCAGAATAAATAAAAAGCAAGATTTGAAATCTACAATTCAGAATGAGGTAATATCTCCAAGGAGCAATCTCAAATACAGCATTCAAGTGCCTCATTGACTCGTGTGTATTGACCTAATATTGACTTTGCTAAAGATTAAGCTTCTACAAATTGGCTGGGGAGAGAAACGGAAGCATCAAGGTTTCTGACTGGAGTATTCTTGTGTATGCACCAATTCAGCAAAACACTAAATGTTGTTTACCTTTATGCATAGTTTCTCTCAATCAACATCTCAGCCCCTGATGAACTAAAGTAACTGTTTCTGAGCATATGAGTTCATTTTGGTCTTTTGGTGTATACTCTGAAGGGAAATAGTGTGAAAGAGAATCCTGATTTTGAGGATCTTCATTTGAATGACATACTAGGGATTTTCAACAGTTCCTTAAATTACTTGAATGAGTCTCACATAGCATAGAGTGGAAGCCTCAGATGATATACAACATGATATATACTTAAATTCAATAAAATTCGGATTGTTGGGTTTTTTTTATTTGGGAAGGGGCAACATGAATTGTTTAAGTTAGAAAAGACCTTTAAGATCATCGAGTCCAATCATTAATGTAGCACTGCCAAGTCTGCCACTAAACTATGACCTAAGCACCATGTCTACACGTCTTTTAAATACCTCCAGGCGTGGTGACTCAACCACTTCCCTGGGCAGCCTGTTCCAATGCACCTTTTGGTGAATATTTTTTTCCTAATATCCAAATCTAAACCTCCCCTGGCACAACTTTAGCCCATTCCCTGTTGTCCTGTTGCTTGTTACTTGGGATAAGAGACTGACCCCCATCTCACTACAAATTCCTTTCAGGTACTTGTAAGCAGTGATAAAGTCTCCCCTTGGTTTCCTTTTCTCCAGACAAAATAATCCCAGTTCCCTCTGCTTCTCCTCATAAGACTTGTTCTCTGAAGTCTTCACCTGCTTCATTGCCCTTCCTTGGACAAGGTCCAGCACCTCAATGTCTTTCTTATAGTGGCAGACCAAAAACTGGACGTAGTATTTGAGGTACGGTCTCACCATTGCCAAGTACAGGGGGGCTATTATCTAAGTATGAAATGATTTTATATTTTTTTGTGGGTTTGGCACTACTACAAGCTAGATATTCAAAATCCCTAGTAACTTCAGCTAACTGTTGACTGAATTTTACCTTTTAGTTTGTGATAACTTTTCTTCGTTTTATGCTTTTCTACACTACCAAAGACTTATTCTTTGCTTTGCTCAGGATGGCATCTTTCATATTTTGAAAAACAAACAGTGTAAGAAATATTGAATGTACTAAGAAACAATGGTCACTGTTTCATAGTGGGAGGGAACTGGAATGATCAGTGAGTCTGTATTCTATTATTCCATATATTTTATGTAGACATGGTTAAGTAATGAGGGATTTAGATGAAGAAAAATGGAGAATAAAAAGATTGTTTTATTCCATACTGCAATATGAAAACAACCCTAAAATAGAGAAGTGTTTTAAAAAAGGAAGTGAAAAACTCAATCAACACAAGGGATTAGAAATAGATCAGAGAAAGGAAAATAAGTGTTTGAATGGAAATTAGCCTCATTCATTGCAGAGAAATCAGGTTTATTTTTAGGAAAGGCACATGAAAAGATATCAGAAGAAAGTATTCTGGGTCAAGGTGCAAAAAAGTGGCTGTGCCAGAACTATTGTTTACAATAGGAATGGATGGCAGTAGGTCATGAGCACAGTGGCAAAAGAGCATAATTAGAAATAGTTAAAACTATAGAGTAGGTTGCACACTACTATGATTATCTGCAGAAATTTTTCACTTGATAAAGCTGTAGTTATAGTGTTCTATATAATAATATTTCTACTGTAAACTCTTTGACTAAGATCATAATATACAGTTATTTTTTTAATGCTATAACATTTCGCATTTACCTCTCTGTTCCCCTACTAGTTTTTTGGTAATTTTTTGTGCTTTCTGCCTGGTTTTGACCCCTGTATATGATGAGTGTTACTACAAATCAGAAAGTCTGTTATTAGTTTTAGCATGCTCCCTCTTCCCAAGACACTTTTCTCAAGTCTGGTTAATTGCCATTTCTGATTACTTCTGGAAAAACGTTTAGCCAAATGTTGCATACGAACACTATTATATAACACGTCAGTTCAGTATATTTCAAAGAATCATAGAATCATTTAGATTGGAAAAGACCTTTAAGATCATCAAGCCAAACCATTAACCTAGCTCTGCCAAGTCCACCACTAAACTAAACCATGTCCCTGATCTGCTTTTCAAGGATTTCCATCTTTATTGATAAGGTGACAAAAAGGAAAGCTATTTAGTCAGCTTCCTCTTGTTATTTTTTTAAATTCTTAATTAATTCATGAAGTGATGATTTTGTCTTTACAATAAGGGTAGCATTAAAATACCTAAAACTCTAGCAGCTGCTGCCACTAATTTAAATTCCTCTATTATCTGTCCAGATGAAATAGCATAATGCACCCCTGTTCAATGCTGTTTCTGTCCAGCTATTTTGTTTCCTGACTTAGGATAGGATACACAGGAACTGTATTTGCTGTATGTTGTCAGCAAATATTATCAAAAGCACAGCTGGTTTATTATAAAGGCATAAAGCTAAAATCCCAGAAAAATATTTCATCTATATTTTATCAATATCGCAAGTAATCAGAAAATAATCATATCTAAAGGAATAGAATGCAGTTGTATTCAGTGTCTACAGATCATAAATTCACCCAGTCCTCCACGGTTTACAAAATCATGAAATACTTTTGAGGGTCTAAGGTACTCAGCTACTTAGTAGTGAAGTATTCGATAGGACGAAACTGAAAATGTCAGATTAGTGTATGTCCTTACCTGTCATTAAGTATTAATGAATTTTTAACAGTTTATGATATGTTGGACTATGCTAAAGCTATCAGAATGACTGAATGTGCAATAATTTTGAAACTCAGAGTACTTCCTAAGATTTCTTTAGAGCATGAGATTCCTAGCCTGTTGTTTTTTGTTTTGGTTTTTTTTTTAAATCACAGTCTTTGAATTTCGTCTCGTTTTAGAGATTTTTGGGGGGACAAGGTTCGTTTGGTTTTTTTCAAAACAGCTCATATATACCTTGAACTACTGAATGGTTTCATTGAAACAAAATACTATGTTATTGTTGGATCATTGTTTATATCTGCCTTTAGCTACATAATTAAGGGAACCTGGTTGCAGACAACAGCCAAAATGACAACCAGTTCTCTCTGTCTTGTACTTGTAACCAGCTTGAATTTGCAAAGAAATGCTGTCCCTTCATTATGAAAAAAAAAAACAACCCTCAACTGGTGAAATAGTAAGCTGTATTTTGAAAAATTGTGTTTAACCATTAGTTCAAGCCAACTGGTAACTATTAAGGAGTTTTATTAATTTGGTATTCACAATGTTCATCAGTTTGATCTTCAGACATGCACATACAGAGGTACTGAAATATAAACCTTTTTTGTTGAAGGGTTTCCTTCAACAAACCTTTTGACATACCTTTAAGCTAATGTAATTCAATGCATTTGCTGACTTTTGAACTTTTGCCTTCAGGTTAGTCATTTACTGTGAGAAAAAATGTAAGTCGCAGAGATGATGCAACATTGTTTATCTTTAACAGAGTAAGTCATTCTGACACTACTGCAAACATCCTTTCTTGCTTCCAAAACATTGCTTTGATTCGTAATTGACTTTTCCTTACGTATTGTGTCTGTATTCTTGTGAGCTTTGTGTAGCTTCAGTGTACCAGCATGGAGTGTTTGATCAGGGTGTCAACTTGTTCATTTCTCTCCTTTTCTGATATATGTCAGGGAGCTGTTCAAAGAATAATGATTCCATTGTGAAACACCCTACCAAAATCTTAGAGATGTTTCTAAGGCACAAAATAACCATATTTATTGTGTAACCAGTGACATTATCAATAAAACCATGATCACAAATATAAAGGAAGCTTGCTTTCCAGTTGGCTTTTTTTCTTTACTACTCACATACTGACTTTGGGACTAAAATAAAGCAAGCTATAAATGATGTACAAAATGAAACATGGAATTCTGGTAAGCAATGAGTTTTGGAGAAAGAAAATGATGAAAGGAAAAGGGAAGGGAAGGGAAGGGAAGGGAAGGGAAGGGAAGGGAAGGGAAGGGAAGGGAAGGGAAGGGAAGGG
>JAOTQQ010000012.1:78241393-78258423 GCA_026546715.1 Gallinago undulata | reverse complement strand
GAGAAGAGAAGAGAAGAGAAGAGAAGAGAAGAGAAGAGAAGAGAAGAGAAGAGAAGAGAAGAGAAGAGAAGAGAAGGGAAATTTATTTCTAGGATTTATAATGTTATGAATAAAATGGCAGTACTGGGCAATACAAATGAGAATCTAATAAGTAAATGACACAGAGGCTTAAAGCAACTACTAATGAAAAAATATTGAAATAGATGACTTATTTTAATAGAATTATCTGTAATAAGTATCAAATATGAACAATTCTTTATTATTACTATAATTTAAATTCCTAGAAACTTAGAAGTCATTGGCATGTTTAGAAAAATATAGCATTACAAGATAGACGTGGGTGTTCTTTGAGGCTACCCAGGATAATTTGACATATACTGTTAAAACAGGGCATATCAGAAAACACACAAGTGAAATACATGGGCAACATCTAACCTTTTTGGTGGTACAGACCTGCAGTTGCTAGTTCTTTTAAATGGCTTTAAACAGGAACCTACTGCTAGCTGCTCACTGATGCTTTTGCCAGAGAACAAGTCTAATCTAGAAGGTGAGCTTTCTCATGGTTAAAATTCATTCATTTTAAAGTATAAATATAGATCTTAGCTGTCTCATCTTAGCCATGATCCAACAGTGACCTTTACCTTCCTGTCCTTAACAGTTGCAGTCTGTAAAATAACGATCATAACCACACTGCATAAACATGTGGCAAAAGTTAGTACTATAGCATTGCGAAGATGGGGTCTACCGCCTACAACAGAGCACTTACATAGGCATTTTCCCAGCCCAAGTGCAGAATACTGATGCTGATGCATGAACATGAATATCCTAAACCAGTTCGGAAATTCAATTTCAATTCAAATTTCCTGATCATCCCAATGAGCTCCAAATGCTCATCTGCACTCAGCACATGAGACTAGAGCAAGTCCAGTGTAAAAACCTCTGAAATGTGTTTAGAGCAGATTTCCACACTTCAGTAACAACCATTCAACTCCGTAAGTTAGTACTGTCTGATGTCAGAGCTGCTTAATTTAAAACCAGACCAGGTAAACCTCCGGTAGCTTCATATGGCTGAATTGCTGTGTGGGCATCATCTGGCAAAGCTCCTGTTGTTACTGAAAGCACAACGAGTAGCCAGGTGTGCACAGAAAGCTTCATTTATGGTAGTAGCCAAAAGGAAATTAAAGCAGATAGGACTCTTGTAGACAGAGATGTTTTGGATGAACAAGTTAATAAAGGGAAAAATATCACAGTTTGCCAATGACCCTTGGGAATCATGAGTGGCTGCTGGGTTCCTCATTGCCCTCAATATGGAGTGCTTTGGGGACAGTACCACCCTTCAGGTGCCTGGTTCCAAGGGCCCTGCTTTCATGGTATGTTGGTCTGAAAGAAAACTTGACAGTTGGGCACTACAGAGCCAGGACTTGCAATCACAGAGGAGGCGACACCAAGCAGGAAGCAACACATGACTTTCAAACTGAAAGACCGAAAATATTATTTTTTACTTACCTTTACAGGAAATGTTTGATAGTAGAAACATATTTATTAACTCAAAAAATACTTGAAAGAGTAGAAATTCTGGTGCCTAAACATGACCATTAATTTATAGAAATATGTTTGGATCAACTGAGAATGGCGAGCATAATCTTTTATGAGAGTTAAAGCAACTGTCAGTTGAAATGCTGTTGATCACTAGATAAAGAGTGGTCAACTAAATTTTTATTCCATACACCATCTACCATATGACATATGTATATGTCAAGCTCACTGCTTTGGCAGAAATAAGGTGAGGTGTCAGCTTCCTTTTCAGAAAAACAGACGCACAAACTGTCATGCAAATTTTTTTTTCTCCCCAAAAGTGTCTGATTTCCGTTTTTTAAATAAATGGTGTAGTTCATGTATCATGCAGTATTTTTGCAATTTTTTCTATCAAGTTAAACGTAACATTTACAAACTTAAAATCTAATGACAAGAGGGCTGCATTAATTCCTCTTTGCAAGTATCACAAACTGTGTCAACACATCCCAAACTCAAAGATGTCCTAAAAAAACACAGTTAAATTAGTTTCATTACATTCTCTGCATATGTTAATTGAACAAATTAACATTATAAGATTTATTACCTAATTATACCATTAACTGAAAACTTGTGCTCCAGTCTATACTTAAAGTAGTATCTTAAATTTATTTCTATTGCTGAAATAGCAAAGCATTTCATTATCTAAGCTTCTCAATATTCTCATAACTTTCTGCATGTGTAATTAAAATATTAATACAGGAAATCAAAAGTATGATAAAATATTATTTGCAATATAATATCTTACAGTTTTTCTTGGAGTGCCCAATAACACCGTCCATTTGTGTCATATGGCATAATCTACCCTTCAAGCATTTAAAAAATACACTAAATATTCTAACATTCATTCAGTCATTGATGGGATAGATTGTTGTTTGATGTCATTTGGAATAACACAAAGCATCTGAAACAATTCACCATGTCTGTATAGTTAGCTGAGTTAAATTTAATGCCATTTTGGCACTTGATACTGACCCATGGTTAAACAAAGGGGTTTGAGACAAGTTCACATATATGAAGATTTATTAACAGGGAAGTTATGTTCAAGGAAAATGAAAAAACAAGAAGTGGGGGAGAGAGGGAAAGAGGGGGGAGAGAGAAGAATAGGGAGAGAGGGAGGGGGAGGCAGGAGATGCAGTTATTGCTGACTGGAGCTTGCTTAAATCAAGGGCAGGTTCTGCATGCTGTTGGGCTGTTAAGGTCTCAACGAACATTATTTTCACCCTAAACTAAACCAAAAGCTACAACCAAAGGCTAAGAAAAAGAGGGAAGGAAGGAGCGACTAGTGACCGTCATTGCCCATAAGTTCTATCATAGCACCACACTGTTGGGTTCTGCAAGTACAAGGCCGTATGGTAGTAACTGCATGAAAGCAATTGCATGGGAACAGCAGGAGAAAAAACTGCCACTGAGGCTCTAGAAAACACTTCCCTGGAAGCCTGGGTGAGGGGGAAGGAGCTGTACCTGGAAAGCAGCCCATGGAGCTGCAGATCAAAGGCCTTTACAATACAAAAGGTGAAGCCACCTAAGGCAATGTACACCACCTCTCAAGCCAGTGGGGTTCAGTCGTTAATGGTGTTCCTGAAAAGATTTAGCCTGTCCTTGCCTTCCTGTGGGTCCTGGCTAATTTATAAGTATATACAGGTTATGGTCATTTTTGGCAGTGACCTTGGCTTGGAAGCTGTGGAGGAGGATGGAGAGGGTCAGCAGTACTTGCCTGTCCCCTGAAGGGTCCCATCTCCTCAGCAGTGCCTGAACTTCAGCCCTCTCTGTTCTGAGAAAGTGGATGGCTGTTACATCTGGGAAGCCTCAGCAGTTGCAAAGAGTAAAGAGGTGATTTTATGAACACTTTCACTGTAAATAGATATTGTATAGAACATCTGATTTCACAAAAAAAATCCCATGCATATAAAAAAATGGCATATATAAAAAATAGACTAGGAATGAGTGGCTCAGTTACATAACCATACCATAGTTACAAAAGTGGCAGTGTTTAACAATGGATTTTAATTATATTTCAGTTGTTTTCTGTTCTAAAGCAAAATTTTAGGGCAGCTTTCTGCAAAGAGTGGTGGGAAACAAATTCATTTTAATGGTCTTCAGAGAAAAAAAACATGGAAGGATCATATTCAAGCACAATAGTGTTCTGTTATTTTGGGCAATGATAAATCCATCAAAGAAAAATCATCAAAATGCTGGTGAGTCTATTTTCTTTAAAACATTTAAAAACTTTTTTTCCAAGAACAATAGATATATATCTACAGTTACACAGATAACTGAAGACAGGAGCAGTCCCGTTGTCTGGTATCTGACAAGTCACAAGGGAGATGATTTGGTGCATTTTCTACCTAGGTCACTGACATGAATGACTCGGTACTACTGTAAACAAAAAAGCTGCTATACAGTGTTTGCCCAAAGGGCCGTGAAATGGATTTTGAATGTTCCATTCATAGGAGAGAGTACTTCCTTTTGGAATCAAGCTGTATGTTAGAATGAAACCTTCTGCATGTGTAGAAAGCATATTTTGCTAGGGGATATACTCTTACCCCATCATGTGAAGTAGTGGTGGGAGAAGAGAGGTGACGCTGGAAACTTCTCACCATCAAAAGCTGTGGCTTTATGGAGCTACTTTTCTTGCTGCCAAAGGCTGGCCATTGGCACAAATCACTGCTTGTGTTCCCCTCTTCCTGAAGCTATTGTAACCAAAGCAAGATGCAAAACCCATGCTCAGCCTACTGCTATGCTACATCCACCCCCCCACACACACCCTGAGGAGCCCCTACCTGCTGGAGCAGGTGAGACCTGTGGGGAAGTGTGGAAAAGGATTAACCTGAGGTTTCTGAGATATGGACAAGGCTTTGGATTTTCTGGGCATTGTATGGAAACTTTTTCTGATCCAGGACTGCAGAGGTCTTCAACTCTTTCATCTTTCCACATTAATAGGTGTGGGGCAAGTCAGGCTGACGGAGATGCAGATCACCAGCTTGAACTGTGGGCTTACACACCTTGGCCAACTAAACATTGTCAATTTCAAATGTTGTTGCTCAGTGCTGATCTGGCACAAAACAGCTGCTCATATGTCTCCTGGGCTATCAATCCATATGTAAGGGATCCTGAGGCCTCTCTTGGGCTTTTCTCTGTGTCATCTCAATGACATGAAAACACTTTGGGTGTACAATGAGGGCTGTTCCCAGGAATACTTAACTTTGCTTACATACCCTGATGGGCTGAGGATGGCCATCATGTGGGAGAGCAGAGCCTGCTGCACAGCTGCTTCAAGAAAGGAGAAAATTGTAGTGATACTCATGTCCACGCTTCCCATAAGGATCAGGTTCCAGCAGCCACCCTACATCTGAACTTCCGCATTCCAGAAACTGGCAGGTTGCTTTTTCCTAGTGAAATAAACTGTATGCACTGGAGAGTGCTGGGGTATCAAAGCAGAATAGCAGAGAAAAACCTTCCCTCCAAAGAAGAATTCAAGTAGTCCTTGTTACTTCAAAGTATAAGTCCTGATTCCAGAAAGCATCTTCTTAAAAGCATTCAAGCAAAGTTGTAAACCCATACATTGTCCTCATGTTCCCCACTTTCAAGTAAGTGATATTTATTTCTCTTTTAAAAATAAGAAGGAAGGCAAATAATTTATTTATAATTTTTAAGCATTTAACATCTATCGTAACAACGAAATGTGATGTGGAATTCGCACCTAACAGAAAATGAGGAGGCACAGATGGCACTTTTAATTCTCTGTACAGGTCACTCCATTTAAAGTTATATCTGGTGTCAGATACTTATACTTCAATGTCTGTTTTTTGACAAGAGAAATCGACTTTTAGACAATAACACATAAGCTGCTCTTCATTTTAAAGAAACTTGCTTTGCTCTGACCTGGAGAGGTACATTCTGTTTGACAGAAAATTTTTCCCCTCCCCAAATCTTAATTCAAATCTTAATGCTTTTCCTTACACCTGCATACATTAATTAAAAAGCAACAGAGACAACTCATAGTTGTCATAACTCACTGAATGACTATCAGATAATGACTTTTAGCTGGTTTCAATGCTTGTTGAGACTAGACCACTAGTTTTCATAGATTTTTCTTTAGGAATTGGCCAATGAAGCTATTTTAATTTAAAATTTAGGAATTATTGTGCTCACAATGCTATATAGTTTGATTTTCTTTAAGACACAGAATATTAATCTGTGTAATCCATTTCAGACATCTTCTGACATAAGGATCCTCTGATTATTACAACATTATAAGGTCAATTTCTTTCATTTAATGGATCTGAATTAGTTTATGTGTGAAATGTTTTGATCTAGATGTAACCCATCATTATAGCTGAAAATAGGAAAAAAATTAGTACATTTTTTGATACTGTTTAATAGCATATTTCACACCATGAAGTGATGAAGAGTCTTTAATTCCCTAGCACTACTGAACTATTCTGAAAAGTCTTACTCTCTATTTGCTCCTTTAGTCCAGTATTTGCTACATGCAATTTTACCATTTACCATGGATTTACATACCATACTTGCATTTCTCTAAAAAAAAAATGGAGGTCATGCATCAGAGAATTTTTTTCTGTATTGTTTTTAATCATCAGCTGTTCTTTTCAAAGATGACATACCTCAGAAGGGGATCTGTGTTATTTAGTTTTAAAGCTCTTTTGAAAGCTGGTAGAAGCTGTGATGGCAAAAAGTATTTTCCATTGTGTCATTTTGCTTGTTATATAACTTATTTCTGTTGGTATGTAAGCCAATATTTAGCATTTCAACTGTTATTGTCTAAAACAAATGCTAATTCTTTGGCAATTATTTTAATAACAAGACACATTTAAATAACATTGTTTATTAGTGACTGATAGAAAGTTTATATTGCAAAAGAGAAAGTAACCCAGAACACAATAATTGGGAACAGAGTCTCAATTCCCTCCTCTGCATCTTCATTTTTCAATTATGAAATGTGGTAATTGATTAAAATTTTGTCTAATAGCTTTTTATCTTTTGGAGTTTAAAAGGAGTGAAATAATGGTTTGTCTACTTGTTCTTTGCCTTCAAAGATAAAAGATGTTTTATTTCCTTTATAAAATGCCACAAAAGCAAAGCAAATAATTATACCAAACAGTTATGCAAATCCCAACAGAAAGAGTAAATCCACTCTTATGAAAGTATGCAGTAAGTCTTGAACTCACTGGAGATAGTGCGTTTTCATCTCTTTACAAGCTGAAGTAATAAAAATGTCCAATTAGCATTATGAAATACCATTTCTCTTTTATTTTAAAAAGAGTTTTAAAGGTTTTCTTGTCTGATAACAATGAATGAGATGTTCATATAAAAACAATATAGTGTAAGTGAAACAAAACATGTGATGTAAGATATTAAAAACAGTGAAAATAATCTTCAGACATGAAAAGCAGCTTTCTAGCAATGCCCTTCACAATGTAAATATTTGTCCTAGTTTTCTTTTGAGTAATTTTACTTCTCAGCTAAGTCTCTCTGACTGTACTCTCTGCAATTAACAGTATGTTTTTCAGACAGTGTTTATAGTTAATACTCAAACTAAGACAATATTAAAAATAATGGGGAAGGTAAATGATGCTTCATTTGGGGAAACCTTTACAGGCATTATTTTCCACTTGCTATGAATACATGCTGAAAATATTAATCTGTGCTTGCACTGACTGAGACTTGCAGGAATCTGAGTTATATTCCCCACGAAGCTTGCTTTAGAGCTGTTGCCGCATCTCTTCATCTTTTTATGAACTAGTTTTCTGACTCTATAGAGTCACGACAGAGCTAATGCAGACGAGTGAAGATGTCTCTCAGGACCCAAGTTATTTTCAAGACTCAAAGCTCTTGAGTAAAAATAATGTGTTTTAGAAATACCTCTGCCATGTTACCATCTGCATAATATGGAACAGAGGAGAAGATTTTTATGCAGCTGAAAAAATAAGTGGTTTTTACAAGTAACAGGAAATCACACAGAAAATATCTTTCAAAGGAATCTACATGGAAACACTGGATTTCTGTGCGAATTTTTAGTGTCATGTTTTGCAATATATTTTTATTTTAGTCCTTTTCTTCAGCTGTTTTCTGTGATTTGTGACATGGAATCTACGATCGAGTTCATGCATGTATCTGAGCCTTAGAACACACTTTTGACATTTCAACATCAATGATCATTTTGTAATCATATATACGATCATATTTCTGTGATCATATTTTCATTATAGGGAGAGAAGAAAGTGACTGACTTCAGAAATCCCTCTAGATTAACACTGAATATAGGTTTTGGGTAATTAATGAAAATAAACCTATACTTTAAAAGTATAAGGAAGACATGAAGGTTTATTTTATATAATCTGTTATTTCTTGGTAAAGGAGGATCAACAACTTCATGGTTGTAATTTCATTCTTTTAAATTTAAATTTAGCTATTTCAGTAATAAAATAGCAATTAGGGTCTTCAGGTCTTTTCCTGAAAATAAAACAGAAGTGTCAGTGTATAGTCATGCGAGATGGAAAAGGAGAAAGAGCTTGAGTGGAGAGAAATAGATATTAATGTTAGTAATATCAGCATCTTATTTTTGTACTTTTACCTGAAGTACCCAACAGCAAATGAAATGCATGTTATATAACATCACAGTTATGACAGATTTCCATTTATTTTCTGTACTTGCTGTCAAATTTGGAGAACAACATTTCTGTGGCATAAGTGACTTCTGTACAAGTATCTCATATAATCTGTTTACTTAAATGTTTTTGAATGAAGAGAAATAGTATGAAAGTTATTAAAGTTTTATAATATCTTCTTCTTGAGATAATGACCATATAATTACAAAAGTCAGCTATGAAATTATATTTGTATTTGAGCTTAGATTTCATGTGAGTGGATCCAGTAATTCAATTTCTCCTGCATGATTATTCAGTGTCATAAAAATTCAAATAAATATGCTACAAAGCAAAATGTGAATAATGTAAGTCATTACAAAGAGAACATGTTCAGTCCAAAGTTGCTTAATCATCATAGGTTTAGTTTATTACTGCACTTTTTCCTTTTATTACTCTCAAGAAATTAGAACAAACAAAGAGGCTCTTAAGCCTCTGATTTATTTTATTATGTAAACTACCCCACATTTCCATAGTCTGTAGATTTTCATTATTAAGCAGCTGATTCCTGGTCTTAATAAGAATAATTTATTGAGAGTATCTTCATCAGCCCTCCTTCTGATCATGCAATCATGTGATCGTGTTCATCAGCATATTGCAAGAAGGCTGTACAGTAAAGAAAGATGATGACAAAGTCACACTTTCATTAGACAAGTGCAAAAAGATACGGGGTATTCCTATATGAGCCACAGAATTCTCAAAAGAAAAAGTAGTGATATTCTGTAGACAACACTGGCAAAAATATCTCTGTTTCTACATTAAACAAAATTATTTTTATTTGGAAGCAAGATTTGGACCCCAATTCCTCAAGTGAAATGGTTTTTCAGAAGTTGAGTAAGCGAAGTAAACACAACAGTGAGTGGAGTTCTAGGAATGCTAAGAAAGCAGACAGGATTTTTGGAGATAGTGCTTTTGGACATGACAGCTAAATTTTGAAGCAGCTCAGTTTGATTCAGATGTGCCAGCAAGAGGAAATCCTCTTCCCTTTCTCCTTATCCGACATGGACAGAGGAAAAGAGACAGCACATTTAAACAAAAACTTTACAAAACAGCAACAGAGTTTTAGGATTCTATAAACAGACCAGAAAAAGGAATTCAAAATTCCTTTGTTCTTGAAATACTTTATCTAGAAACTGTTAAAAATCAAATCTGTTCAGAATGTGAAAAATGTTTCACTACCAAACCTATGCAGATTCTTTAGGAGATATGCAGGACCACAAAGGTTATAGATAAATTTACTGCTTCTTACGATGAAATTTATTTGAACAACAGAGCAGTATATATGTTCTTGATATTTTGGAACCATAATGGAAAAATTATTGAAAAAAGCTGAGGCTTAATTCTTCTATTTCCATTTCTGTCACCTATGACTTTGGAAATGTCTCTAACTTTGCCTCAATTTAGCTAGTTGCAAAAACTGATCATATTCAAGCATATAAATCTTTCACTGAGCTCACCAGATTTTTATCAAATATTCTTCTGGTTGAGTATAACAATTATTCAGATGGAATTTTTATTCCATGTTATAACAGAGGTTTTCAACATGTCAATTAATACCCATAAAGAAATGGAATCCTCCCTGTAGGAATACATCTTGTAAAATCATCCTCCTTATGCTATAAAATGCTGAAAATAATTGCCTGTATGTTACTTATTAAGTCTTTATCATTGGCATTTTAATATTTAAAATGTGTGATCTCGTGTTGCTTTTTCAGATATTGAATTTTGTGTGTTTGGCTTTGCAATTCTGATTAATGTTCTTTTAAGATGCTTATTGGTGTGTTATTTCCCATGTTTTAGGAAAAGCTGTCTGACAAAAAAAAAATTCCATGAATTAGCATCAAAATATCTAGTATCAAAGAAATGTGATTTGCTAGGAATATTTGCTTTGCTACTGTGCAAACTAAGTTGTTACCTAACTTTTGGACCGGTGCTAAGGACACATAGGAAATTCTGATCGTGGGAAAACTGGTCATGGGAGCTTATGCAGTCTAAACCAAATCAAGTGTGAAGTGTTTTATTGATTTCTTAATGATACATAATTAACCAGCAATCGGTGGATCAGGATCAACATTCCAAAAGAGAAACAATGGTCCTAGGGACTTTTAAAACATTAATAAATACCTACAAATTGCCAAGCACACTTCTATAATTATTCACAGAAAGTACTAATCTCATACACACACAGATTGATGGCAAACGTCCCTTCCCTCACAGACAAAGGTTAGTTCTCTGCTTCTGATACCGCGGTTTTGCCACTTGCACACACTTCCTGTGGGAGGCCTGGATGCTCTCACTTGTGTCAACCTATGCTGCCCACTATGACCTACGTGTCCTGAAGAAAGCTCCCCAGGAGGTCACACTCACATTCCTGGCTTCAGAGGCGCTGCCTAGAAAGCATCCTCCCCATTGATTCACAGGCATTTGCTGGAAGCAGAGAAACAAAACTCAGAGCCTCCTTGCAATAGAAATTAACTTGAAAATCTAGAGCCTTAATGAGAATAGCTCAAGAGAAGGAATAGCTGACCATAAAACATGAGAATAAACAGTCTGGATTTCTAATATAAAGCATACGAGAACACACAGGGGGGCTCTGTGGCAGCTCAGAAGGGAGTACCTGGGCGACATTTATGCTAGTCACAGCTCCAGAGGAAGATGAGGAATAGGGGCACTACAAAAGACAGTGGTGGTTGAATTTCTTGTGAACATGATGTGGACACGTCAATGGAGGGTTAGTCCTTCTCCTTTTCTCCCATGCTAGACACTGCAGCACATCTCAATCCCTTCCCTCCCTCCCTCCCTGTGTTCTCAGAGAACATTGGGCTGTTTGGACTTTTTAGCACTGTCAGCTGAGAGAAGCTGGCATGGGGTCAGTATGGACAGAGCCCTCTGAGATTTAAACTAATAAGGTCCAGGAAGTTATTCAAGATAGTGATCTGCACTCTGCTTATAATGGAAGATTTGACTAATGATGATTGGGCTTTAACGAGGTTAGCAAAAGATGCAAAGGCCAGCTTCTGGCAAGATTTCAGGTTTCTCCCTGGACTGCAACGGCACAGAAAAAGATGTCACTTTTCGCAGTAGGAGAACAAATACACTTTTTTCTATGCTTAGTCTTAAAACTGCAAGCCATTTAAGCTGCACTTGGAAGCATTGCACAGCCTTATATGCAGGCAGTGTTATCTACCACCTATAATCACATGTAGAGTGTCTTTGTTCTGTTCATTTTTTTCTGTCATATTAACAACTCTAATTGGCAAACCAGGTGATTTCCTAGCTTCAGCTAGGAACAAACTTTGGTAGTGAACAATTTGTGAGCCTCTACCAATAATTGGAAATCTTGACATCAATTAAAGGTCAACATTTTAACATTATGAAATCACCTGCAAAATTGTCAGAATAAAATGACTGAGCACTCAGTTACTTCAAAGGGTTGTCGGAAATAAAGGACTATAAAGGAGTTCTTGCTTCAAAAAGCACAATCTCATGCTATGTCAGAAAGTTTCATCATAGAATTTCTTTGATTAATTTTGAGTTATTCTGAATATACTTATCCATCTTTGTAGTGGTAGTGTAAATGTAACAATATTTTTAAAAATACATTTAAGTTAAAATATTGAAATGCTACAGTGAAATATTGTTTATTTTATTTTGATTTTCATCTTCTGAGTCATTAAAGTAACTTGAAAAAGAAGAATTTGAAAAAGCCTAGATTTTCACTTTAAAGTTGAGTTGCTGAAGAAAAGTAATTTTCCACCTGCTGTATTCTACAACTCACTTATTCACCTTATATACAGAAATATGAAACACAAATGTTTAAATATCAGTTTTTAAAACATTGACATTTTGAAAATATCTGGCAAAATAAATTCTATTCCTATGTAGAACAATTTGAAATAAGCATTCTCTTTAACAGAGTTTATTTTTCAAATCCGCATATTTAACTTCCATTTGGGGCCATAGTATTGCAATCTACTGCAGAAAATACATGATGGTATATTTAAGAAGGACCTTGTGATAATATTGTAATAGAAAAAAAACTTTAAAGGGAATAATACCACAAGAAAGGGAATTGTTGGCACTTTTGCTCTGATTGTTAGAAATATTTATCAGCACTAACTTAATCAAAGGGAATCACTGAAGTTTGTGAATGTGAAGAGATTACCTATTTCTCTTGCATCATTAGTATCTGAATACTACTTTTTTCAGGTGTGTGAAAATGGCTGAGGAAAAGGACATGAAGTGTGGTGTACAAACTTGGTATTATTTCCTGATTGCATTCCCAAGAAAAAACTACATAGACTAACACTGTTGCATTGTTTTTTCTCTGGATTCAACACTGCAAAGTTAATTAAGCTTATTTGCCAGCATGCTCAAAACTAATATTTAACTATTGTAATGGATAGCAGTGGAAATTATTTTTCTTGTGGGATAAGAACAGGAGTTTCTATAAACAAATGTCAAGGCTGAGAATGAGTTATTTGTGAGAAAACAGCTAGAAAAATGAAAGAGAAAAAAAAAAATCAGTCTTTGCTAGCCTCCTAAATGTAGGTATAACCACGTTTAGTGGAATGAACAAGGTGTGGCAATTAAAAAACATATATTGGTTAACTTGAACATCTTGCTGCTAAGGCAATTACTTAACATTGTGATACTGCGTAGAGCACAAGTCTTATGAGGAGCAGCTGAAGAAGCTGGGGTTGTTCAACCTGGAGAAAAAGAGGCTGAGGGCAGACCTTACCGCTCCCTACAACCATACCTGGAAGAAGGTTGTAGAGAGGTGGGGGTCTCTTCTCCAAAGTAACAAGCGAGAGGAAATAATAACCTCAAGTTACATCAGGGGAGGTTTGGATCAGATATTAGGAGAAATTTCTTCACTGAAAGTATTATCAAACACTGGAATAGAGTGCCCAGGGAAGCGGACTTTAAATCTGCCTTGACCGAGATGGAGAGGGAATTTCCCGGAGACGGAGAAGCCGAGGAAGACCGGAGAGACCCGGAACGAGTCAGGAATCTCGCGAGGGAGACGAGAGGTCACGTGCCTGGGGGCGGGCCGGGCGAGCCGCGGCACATTTAAAAGCGGCCATAGCCGCAGGAGGGTCAGAGCGCATGCCGGGCGCGCAGGAGTGCAAGGGCGGATCTATTAGTGCGCGCGCGCAGAACCTGAGGGCAGTGCCACAGTCGTTACCTCCTGGCGCTATATAAGAACATGGACCCAGAGCGTGCCAATGCCCCACAAAGAAGTATGTGGAAACTCAAACCGAGTTCCCAAAAAAACCACGTGTCTGTGGAGGTCTCCGGCTGCAGGGAATGCCTCAGCCTGGCGTGTGTTCCCGAGGGAGCCAGAGACACCGCCTGTGTGCGGTGTGATCAGATAAACTGCCTGCTCAGGTCGGGGGCTGAACTGAAGGAAGAGGTGGATACGCTTAGAAGTATCAGAGACAGTGACAGTGAAATAGGTTGGTGGAGCCATACCCTGAGGCACAGGCATGGGGCAGAGGCTCGACAGGATGGGGATGATCTCCCTTCTGCTTGTCACCAGGCAGAAGAGAGGAACTTAAGAGACAATGGGGAATGGAGGCAGGTCCCTTCTCGGTGGGGCAGGCAAAACCCCTGCCAGCCCCCCTCACCTTCCCAGTTGCACTTACAAAATAGGTACTGTGCTTTGGGAATGGAGGGCCAGGCATGTGAGGATAAAGACAAGGACCTAGACAGTGAGCTGCCCAGAGCCAGCCAGCCACCCCCACACCTTAGGACTTAGGCAATAAAAAAAAAAAGGAAGGTAATTGTAGTGGGTGACTCCCTTCTGCGGGGAACAGAAGGCCCCATTTGCAGACCAGATCCATCCTACAGAGAGATCTGCTACCTCCCTGGGGCCATCATTAAGGATATTCAGAGAAATCTCCCTACCCTGGTCCAGCCTACAGATCACTATCCATTACTGGTATTTCAAGTAGGCGGCGATCAGGTAGCTACTAGGTAGCTAGTCCAAGAGCCCTGAAGAAAGACTTTAGGGCCCTTGGGCAGCTGGTTAAGGGATCAGGAGCACAAATTGTGTTCTCCTCCATCCCACCACTTGCAGGAATTGATGAGGGGATAAACAGGAAGAGCCAGCAGATTAACACCTGGCTCCAAGGCTGGTGTAACCAGCAAAACTTTGGGTTCTTTCATCATGGGATGATCTATAGGATGTCAGACCTGGTGGCAACTGGTGGGGCAAGCCTTACCCAAAGGGGAAGAAGAATACTGGGAAAAGAATTAGCAGAGCTCATTGAAAGGGCTTTAAACTAGGATTGAAGGGGGATGGGGATGAAAGCGGGATTACTAAAGAGAAGCCTGGGAGCAGATTCCCAGTGCTGGTGGGTAAAAATGCTAGCAAGATCTTGTGTCCTGTTGTCTCAGAGGTGGAGGATCATAACCCATGTGGTGATGACATGAGGAATAGCGATAGGCTGGCAACCACAGAAGGGTCCAAGCATGGTCAGGGAGGTGTTGGGCCTCAGGACCCCACAAAAGTGGCAGGAAAACTAGCCCAGCTAAAGTGCATTTACACAAATGCACATAGTATGGGCAACAAACAGGAGGAGCTGGAAGCCATTGTGCGGCATGAAAGCTATGATGTAGTTGCTATCACGGAAACGTGGTGGGATGAATCAAATGACTGGAGTGCTGCAATGGATGGCTACAGGCTCTTCAGAAGGGACAGGCAAGGAAGGAGAGGAGGAGGGGTGGCCCTGTATGTTAGGGAGGAATATGAATGTGTAGAGATAAATGAGGGTAATAGTAGAGTTGAGTGCATATGGGTACGAATCAAGGGGAGGGCCAGCAAGGCTGATGTTGTGGTGGGAGTCTGTTACTGACCACCCAACCAGGATGCAGAGGTTGATGAAATTTTCTATAAGTAGCTAGCAGGGGTCTCGAGATCTCTTGTCCTGGTGGGAGACTTCAACCTACCAGATATCAGCTGGGCACAACATACAGCTGAGAGGGAACAGTCTAGAAGGTTTCTGGAGTGTGTCGGGGATAACTTCCTGACACAGCTGGTGAGTGAGCCAACTAGGGAAGGAGCACTACTCGATCTGCTGTTTGTAAACAGAGAGGAACTTGTGGGGGATGTAACGGTTGGAGACCGCCTTGGGTACAGCGATCATGAAATGATAGAGTTTCTGATTCTCAGGGAAGCGAGAAGGGGAGTCAGCAGGACTGCCATCATGGACTTCCAAAGGGCAGACTTTGATCTTTTCAAGAGTCTGCTTGACATAGTCCCTTGGGAGGCAGCCCTGAAGGGCAAAGGAGTCCAGGAGTCCATTTTTCAAGGAGGAAGTCTTAAAAGCGCAGGAGCAGGCCATCCCTGAACGCAGGAAAGTGAGCTGTCGACAGAAGAGACCGGCCTGGCTGAACAAAGAGAGAAGGTCACAGCTCAGGGGAAAAAGGAAAGTCTATGTCCTTTGGAAAAAAGGACAAGCTACTTAGGAAGATTATAAAGGTGTAGTAAAGTTATGCAGGGAAAAGATTAGAAAGGCCAAAGCTCAGATAGAACCTGGATGTTAAAAACAATAAAAAGAATTTCTATAAATGTATTAACAGCAAGAGGAGGACTCGGGAGAAGCTCCACTCTCTCCTGAATATGGGAAGAAAACTAGTAACAGAGGATGAGGAGAAGGCTGAGGTGCTGAATGCCTTCTTTGCCTCAGTCTTTAGCAGTGGAGTAGGGTGTCCCCAGAGTACCCAGACCCCTGAGCCAGCAGTTAGGGGAGGGGAGCAGAATGAAGCCCCTGTAATTCTAAGGGAGATGGTGAGGGACTTGCTCCAAAACCTCCACACAAACAAGTCCATGGGCCCAGATGGGATTCACCTGGGGGTTCTGAGGGAGCTGGCAGAAGTGCTCGCGGAGCCACTTTCCATCATCTGCCAACAGTCCTGGCAAACTGGGGAGGTCCCAGCTGACTGGCGCCTAACAAATGTGATGCTTATCAACAAGAAGGGTTGGAAGAATGATCCAGGGAACTGCCGGCCTGCCGGTCTGACCTCGGTGCCTGGGAAGGTGATGGAACAGATCATCCTGAGTGCCATTATGCAGCACATGACGGACGCCCAGGTGATCATGCCCAGCCAGCATAGGTTCACGAGGGGCAGGTCCTGCTTGACAAATCTGATCTCCTACTATGACAAAGTGACTCGATTGGTGGATGAAGGAAAGGATGTGGATGTTATTTACCCGGACTTTAGCAAGGCCTTTGATACAGTGTCCCACAGTATTCTCCTGGAGAAACTGGCTGCTCATGGCTTAGATGGGAATACTCTCCACTGGGTTAAAAACTGGCTGGAGGGCCGGGCCCAGAGAGTGGTGGTGAATGGAGTTAAATCCAGCTGGTGGCCAGTCACGAGTAGTGTCTCACAGGGCTCGGTACTGGGGCCAGTTCTCTTGAACATCTTTATCAATGATCTGGATGAGGGGATCGAATGCACCCTCAGCAAACTTGCAGACGACACCAAGTTGGGTGGGAGTGTTGATCTGCTGGAGGGTAGAGAGACTTTTTGCAGAGGGATCTGGACAGACTGGATCGATGGGCTGAGACCAACAGAATGAGGTTCAATAAGGCCAAGTGCCGGGTCCTGCACTTGGGTCACAACAACCCCAGGCAGCGCTACAGGCTTGGGGCAGAGTGTCTGGAGAGCTGCCTGGCAGAAAAGGACCTGAGAGTGTTGGTTGACTGTTGGCTGAACATGAGCCAGCAGTGTGCCCAGGTGGCCAAGAAGGCCAAGAGCATCCTGGCCTGTATCAAGAAC
>JAOTQQ010000012.1:78208181-78236285 GCA_026546715.1 Gallinago undulata | reverse complement strand
CATTCCCTCTCGTTCTGTTGCTAATTACCTGTGAGAAGAGACCAGCACTGATCTCTCTACAGTGTCCTTTCAAGTAGCTGTAGAGAGTGATGAGGTCACCCCTCAGCCTCCTCTTCCTCAAACTAAACAGTCCCAGCTCCTTCAATTGCTCTTCATACAATTTGTTCTCCAGGCCGTTCATCAGCTTTGTTGCCCTCCTCTGCACCTGCTCCAGCACGTCAATGTCTCTCTTGGATTGAGGTGCCCAGAACTAGACACAATACTCCAGGTGTGGCCTCACCAGTGCTGAGTAGAGAGGGATGATCACCTCCCTACTTCTGCTGGCCACACTATTTCTAATATAAACCAGTCTTCCCTAAAATTTCACTGCATGTCTATTTACAATTCAGATTGTACAACAACTTTCTTCTCAAACTTATACATCCAGTTAGAAACAAACTAGTCTTTTACTAAACAAAATGAAAAGAAGAAACAAAATCTTATCTTGTGTAATTACACTCTGAGAAAATAGGAAAAAACACAGTAAGCCTATGAAATGTGTTAAATTGAGCTGCAAATGTGCTTCAAGAATGAGAATATGAGAGTGTAGATCAGTAGAATCTTGTAAATTCTTACTTATTATTAGAAAACCTTGTGATACTAAGTGATATATTTGGCAAAGAGACGAGTCAAAGTGAAAGCACCTAAAAAAGTAAATTGTTTTCATTGTTCTTTAACCTATGGGGAAGGAAAACTGTGTCATAAAATTTGCTTCTTAAAAGTTGGTAATTTATTTTAGTTAAGTTTTTCAGATTTTTTTTTTCTAATTTAAATTTATGTTTATGCAGGATTACAGTTGTTCAGATTAAAATACCTCTCTCTTTCTAAAGACTGGATGACTTCTTAAAATATTATGTTTCCATCTGTTTCCATGTAAATTGTAGCAGCATCTGTAGTAGTACTAAAACTGATGCTTGTAGTTTAAAAAAAGCCTTCAGAAGCAAGAGACTGAGGCTACAGTGATAACGAAAAATAACCTAGACAGCAATTCTGTCTTCACTTAAAATCCTAAAATAGCCTCCTCCTTTTGAGAAGCATTTTATAAGCAAAATTAAATTGTGAACATCTGTTTACTACAGGACAGAAGATGAGTTTTGATCAGCATATATTTCATTTTGATGTTTATTGTGTGTTATTTAGTACAAGCTGACTCTTTATGAAATGAGTTGTGTTACCGCAGTTGTTTTTAGGTGGGATATTTTATTTCTTTATACTACTCTAAGTGAATAAATGAAAACTATGATCTTACTCAAAATTAGTATAATTAAATATGTTGTGGTGCAATTTTCAAAGGCATCTTAAAATATCAAGACACAAAAAAAATCTAGCCAGTCTGAAAAGTAATAAATGTATGCCTATTCTTGGCCTGGTATTCCTCAGAATTTAGCTCTTATGAAATATAATTTATCTGATTGTCATAGATGCATAAAGACTTAAATGTTATAGAACTTTGATATAATACTACTAAATTTCAATTACCTTTGTGAAATGATACTGGAACTAAGGTAAAACCAACCAGGATATATTTTCTTAGATCTGTCAGTGTGAACTAATGAGTTTCTGCTATGGCTTCGATTACTCCTTCAGAAAAAGTCAGATAATGTAGTCCATGGAAACAAATTGATTGATCTAAAGTTTAGACAGAAATACAGTATTAATTCCATTGTCACTAAGCAGTGTCAACAGATTCTTTTGAACAGGAGTCAGTTCTGGTATGAATGAAATCTAATTCACTCAGGTAAACTAATTTTGTTACTTTCTGAATACAGTGTGCCAGCATTAAATTAACCAGATAATTAGCAAATTTAGCACTTTACAGAATCATACAGCGTTACAAGAGGATCTATTATTGCATTTGTCCAATTGCTGGTACCTTCTTTATGCAGTCAGGAAACTAACATGATTATACCAAAAGCACAACCTTATTAGTCATCTCAGGGAATTAACTAACCTGTTTTGTCTAGAAAACGGTAATAATCTTCTTGTTATGAGTTGCAGTGTTTAATATTGCCATGTAGGTCCAACAAATGTAATGAATGATTGAGTTTGGGAAAACCCAGTAAAGATTTGTCTTCTGTCTGAATGAAGAGGCTTCAGAAAGCAGAAAAAAAAAGATGTTTCCTTTCAAAGGGTGAGACATATGAAGGTGTATAATTTCCTTCCCGTATATTATTAAGAGTTTCACACAATCTTATTACTTAACTCCATCATTTGTCACCGTCATAAATCAGTGACCCAAATTCATGAAAAGATAACTGATTCAACCATGACTTAGAAGCTCTGGAGTGCAGCTGAAAAATTAATCATTTTGCAACATCAGTTTTGTGTTCTTCCTAGAATAATTTACCTCACTGAAGGCCTTAGATAGGAAACAAAGTGTGAACAAACAACCCCTGCAAAACTGTACTGTACAGCATGCTAGTGTAGCATGCTGTAATATCCCTCTTTTCATCTGGGCAAAATAAACTATGATAGGGCAGTCTATTACTCAAAAAAACAATTAGGCTAAACAGTTAGGGTAGATCTTTAGTTGCGTGCAGTGTGGAAAAATCCAAATTGTGAAACCTCAAATCAGAAGCAATATAGTCACATCAGCATGAAGATGCACCTTTTAGTGCAGTTCTAGTTTTAGTTTAGTTCAGTACTAGTAGCCTGCAGGGCCGTACCCCTTTCTTGGCACCAGCTCAGATGTCACTATGCTGTGCTTCTCCATGTTATGGTAAAGGTATGACCAGAAGCAGAACAACTCACTCTGACTGGCAGCACAAATACTGAAAGAGATGTGTATCAAAAATAAAATGGGGAAAGGAAGAACTATGCCAGAAGACTTTGTTACCTTGTGAACAAATGGCTGTGGAGGGGAAAATGCATTCAGAGAAGAAAGAAAAAGGTTTCTACGTACAGAAGCAGCAAGCTTCACAGATCTACTCCCCAATTCAGAAAATCAAACTTTAGCCAAGAGTTCCTTACAGACAAGAGGTGAACTGGGAGCTGTCAACTCTTTGACATCTGATGATGAGGGTGGTATTACTAAGTCAGTTGACATACATAAGCCTCCAGAAGCTTTTGCTGGATTTACCAGCATCAGGTCCATGCTACAGGGAGTTCTTACTGTCTCCTTTACAAGAATTTTATGAAATAATGAAGTCAGTTTTATTCAGATGCTTTATCACCAATTTTTGTTGATATATAGCCATACAAAGATAGATCAGACTCTTGGCTCAGACTAACACATTTATTGTGTTATTGATGTAATAACAATAAATGACAATATTTACAGACAATTCATGTTCAACCATCAAAAACTCAACTCCTTTCCTTCAGGATATACTAGTATGGCATCATATGGCTATGATTGTAAAACCTGATACTTCACCTGACAGCGTATAAATGCTCGTAGTACCGGAAAATTGTCATGTAAAATGCTGCCATTCTGAGGCTGTTTGTTTTATTTTTAAGTTCTAATCATGTTTTTAACCAAATATGGGAAACAAAACACTCAAACTGCTATTTACTGCTACCTGGAAGCGCAGTATCACTATTTCTTTAAACTGCATTAAAATCTTGTTTGATGTTACATTAAGAATTAAAATGGCCTTTAGGTTTATTTACATCTGAAGTCACTTAGTATGGACAAAATTCAGACCTCTTTAATTGTTCTTGAGCATCCATTCAGGAATGAATTGTTTAGCTAATCTACTTTAAATACGCTGACATTTTGAATTAAGAATCTTTATGCCCTTTACTTTTATATGCATTTTTTTTATTTTATTTCATAAATTTAAAAACAAGCTAATGAACCACCACTCAATAACAGTATTTCATAAGTGCAAGACTGTCATAATAGGATAGCTGTCTCCATTATGGTACTCAAAAAATAATTCAAATTAACTGAAAATATTATTGTAGCGGGTAAATTAATCTGCTCTAGATTTTCCTCTGTAGATGCCTTTTTTCATAATTAAAGTGGCCTCATTTTAAGTTAAGCCAAATCACAAATTTTAAGTATACTGAGGTAATTTTAATTCTACATGGAAAAAGTGTTATTCAGTCATTAAATGTGGTTTAGCAATCCACTTTAAAAGTTTATTCATACTTATTCACCAGTGTGTGTATGTATCTATTACTAACTTATAGCATAAAAACTGAAAAATGTAATATCTACTTCTGAATAAATTTACTATATCAAACAAATGCTAAGCCTTTCCAAAATTTTTTGAGACGTATTATCAATTGATTAACTTGGGTGTCTTGATATAAAAGTTTTAATTCAAGTTAAAGAGATATATATTAATATCACATTCCTGCCAAACTTCATTTTTTCTTTTGTAAGAAAAAAGTCTTCTCATAACTCTAAAAAATTTAAGAAAATGCCATTTCTTCAGTACAAATGAATGACAATTTCTATAGTAACTTTATATATGAATAAAATCTCAGGGACTTACAGAACTGAACAAAATATTAGCTATAAAATTACTTTCACTGGGCTAAATTCATCCTTACTGGTATTTTCAGGATTTCACATATATGAAAGAAATAGTTTTTTCAGTTTCATTTCTAGAACTATTGTGGCTTAGCGTTGCAGCTCCAAAGCTGAATTCTGATCCACAAATTTGTCTGGATTTCTAGAGGTGAATCTTCACAAAGTAGGGCAGAGATAAAATCTTACAAAGGGAGAAACAAGCCCAAAACAATGCTAGCAATAAAAGCTCCGTTCATTCAAAACTTGTGCTATTTCCATTAGGGAGATCATAAAAACAGTAAAGAAAATTCTGTGACTCAGAGCTCCATTGTTATTGGCTTTATATAGTAGCCAGAGGTGTCATTTCCTCAGCAACAATCCTTTTCTGCAAATAAGTGCAATAACTGTACTCCTGAAAATAAGAATGATATCCTCTTCCAGAGTAGACTCATTTTTTTCATCACAAAGACAGCAAAAATAGCACCAATTACTTTGTCCTATTGCAAAAAGTAAAACTGACATTTTAGTTCTGGTCAACCAGATAGCAACTGCCTATCTCATAATCACAATGTCATCTAAATAGCATTTTATCCAAGTTATCTACTTAAAGAGATATCTAGATTATCTAGATAATGAGTTATCTTCTCAAAGAAGCAAATCCAAAAGAATAGTAATACGTGTAAACAATAAAATATCAAACGTTAAAAAATATTCTTCTTAAGAATAATTACAATTGAATTCATTATTTATCACTTCCACTGAATATTTAAGGAAAAAATTGGCAAAATTCAGCTTTGAGTAGCAGATTTGCAGGTAATATAGAAGGGGAAGCCTCACTTATACCTTCCCTAGTGAGGTCTCCGCCTCAGTAACTCATTCACACTGCTCTGCATTGATGTTTTCATCTTATACAACTCTGCTGGGAGACTGTTTAGCACAAGCGTGGGTGGTGATATCCAGCACTTTTCCCTTTTGAATTTCATTAAGACTAAGAAAAAACTTACTGTCTCTTTGATCAGTCTTGATTGATGTCCAAATGGCAGCTCTCTATCATTCAGAAGTAATTCGTTCATATCAGATCTTCATCTGCCCACTGATATTAGTATCTGTACATCAACATTCAAGAAAACTAACCTAATAATAACACAGGCTTCATGTGTGCCACATCAGAAATTTCACAGTTGTTAAATTGACTTATATAAAAAGTGCTTCTCCTGTGTGGAGTTTCACGCTTGTTTGCAGAGCAGAATGCCCAGTATCAGAACCTTGGCAGATGCTTTATTGTCTGCAGTACACTCAAACCCAGAAAGACAGACATCATCTCCTTTCTTTCTCTGGCTGCTGCCCAATGAGAACAATGAAATGAATGTGATCCAAGCTCATTCTTCAGGAGCAAGGAACATAATCCCATGCACGAAACACAACATTTCCCCAAAAGAGTCACATCAGTTAAAGACACATGTCCTTGATACTTACAGGATAAAGTCTGAGTTGCAGCAGCAGATAAGGAGTAGAAAGTGTTGCTGGTGTTGTTTATGATACAACTAAAATCACTTCATACAATTTTGAGTATAATTCTATCAAAGTCAGAAAGGTCTTTCCAAAGAAAACCCCAATTAAATTGATATGAATTCCAAAAGTTCCAGCAAACCTTTGGAACGTTTAGTAGGGTCAATGTGTAACAGCAAGTGATGCACTCACTCAGAGGACTTTCTCTACATCTGTGCTGATTCCCAGACATCACTCTAGTTCTGTAATTCACTCTCAAGACTTCAACGTGAGAAGTTCCTAGATGTGCAGAAGACAATGCTGATAAAGTGATTCACTAACCTCCACTGTGAAATGCAAATAAATTTTACAAAAAATAAGTCAGAGATATTCCAATAGGACATAATTCTACACAGTGATGTAGGTTAAGCACAGGAAGGGGTTCTCAAGAGATATTCTGAAACGTCTACCCAGCAGGATTTTCAAAGCTCAATTGCATGATACCTGAACAATGACCAAACTGAAGTTAGCCGTGGTTTGAACTGGGGGTTGGTAAAGATGACCTGCTGAGATCCCATTATTTATTTTTTTTTCAATGATTCCTATGGTCTGCTCTTCCAGAGCTTCAAAATACTGAACAGGTTTTAAAATAAAAGGAATCAATAAATCAGAGCAAAGATCCGTATGTGGAGAAATAGGTATGTGTAGAAAGTATAAAAAAAAAAAAACCAACCCAAAACTCATTGGTAATGGCTATATCTGAATAGAGAAGTTTAAATGGCTACAAACAGAACATAATTGTAGGTACTACTGGAAAAGTTGTGAGTGGTGAGCATGAAACAGCAAGACTGTACTTCAGAAATCCATTCCTATTCAATATACAAAGAAAGAAAGAATATCTATACAGTTGAATAAATACTTCTGTAATGGGTGAATGGAGGAATCTGCACGTTACAAACTGCTTGATTGATAGAACTGCGCTTGTGACTGAAAAATGGAAATTGAATGATTATATGTGATAAAAATACAACTCAACAGAGCTAAGGTAAAAGGTAACACTTCACTAAAAAGAGATTAAATTTCACTGAAATGGGTGAATAATGGAAAGAATACCATGAACTATATTAAACTGGAAGAATTCTGAATTTTAAATATTTTTTTAAGATATTCTTTTTGAGGGGAAACAAATAATTATATAAGAAAAAAATGGCTTATATTTTCTGATTTCTCTGTTAATCAAAGGCTTCCTTTTCAAAAACATTTTGAAGTCTGTGTGTACTTAGGTACAATAACATATATTCATACAATAACAATATTCCAGCATTGATCTGTAGATAAAACTTTCTCTGTT
The DNA here is from genome assembly GCA_026546715.1 of Gallinago undulata. Lineage (NCBI taxonomy): Eukaryota > Metazoa > Chordata > Aves > Charadriiformes > Scolopacidae > Gallinago > Gallinago undulata. The sequence continues at coordinate 78,228,945 of JAOTQQ010000012.1, read as the reverse complement.
TGCATCAAAGACCCAGGTCCTTTTTTCTATATTTCACCTCCCAGAATTTCTAGTTAAAATGAAAAATCAAAATAGAAGAACAGTTTAGGAAAATTAGAAGGAAGAGAAACAGTTTCTGTAATCTGCTCACTTACCAAGATTTTTGTACTTTCTTTCCTTCCTGTGCTGGGTTTGATAGTCTGCCCTTCTCCAAAATGGCCAGAGTATTTGCTGAAAGAACAGTACCAAAATCCTCTTCATCAGCTCACCAGGATGCTGAACATCAACGGATAAAAGAGTTTGGGATCTTGGTATTGCATAATAGGATTGCATGATAGGACTTGTAGTTAAGCATCATTGCTTCAATTTTCATGATTACAGTGCTAGCATTTTCCAGCCAAAAGAAGCTTGTTTAACTAAATGCTCCTTGAAAGAAGTCAGCAAATCTGCAGTCTTGACCAGAAGAGGACACACAGCCCTTATAGATTGTTTCAAAAATAAACAGAATGAAAAAAGAGACAGATACCAATGTCAGTCAACACCAGTGTGGATGAACATGTGTTCTTGAAGCACTTTAAGTGAGTTAGCACTAATTCTAATAGCAGATTAAGACATTGCTCTGTCCCTCACTAGGTGTAGCATTCACCTTTGCATGTAATCCAGTCTTGCCCACCTCAGTACGCATCAGATTAGTACTTCCCCCCCTACAGCTTGCTTCCCCAGGTTATCCAGAATTAACTGAAAACAGAGGCTGAAAAGGAATTTAGGCCAGCTTGTTTTATGTGGCATATGTTATTTAATTCACCTGATGTGTGCTCAGGGCAATGGTTGTGTTTCAGGTACCTTGATCTGTGCATGAACTAATAAATTTTTATATATGCTTAGCCTTGGTCTAACTACTGTTACAGCAAAATTTTATACTGTATGTGAAAAAGAAATCTTATCAAGCACATCTACTTCTTAAATGTACGTAGCCTTATTAAAGCTTTATTACCAGCTGCAAGGTATTGGCAATAATCTTGAACATTAATTAGACATTCATGAGTAAACAGTTTTAAGACATCAGTTGATTGGTACCAATTAGCAAGTTTACAAGGGTTACGATTACAACATTTTAAATAGGAATATTAAACTATTTCATGAAATTTATACTTATGGAGGTAAAGTAACCCTCCTACCTAAAAGGTTTAGTATTAGATTTTGTAAAAATACTAGCACACCAGTAGTAAAATTATCAAGTATTGCTTTTATTCAAAATGACCACTGCATTGAGAACATAATTAGGCAGTGTTATGCTGTTTTGCAGTACTGTCCTCATTCATAATAGGTATTAAACACTGCACTGAAAGTTAGGTGGGTGGGTTTGGGGGGCGTGGGGGTTGGATGTTTTTCTTTTCTCTTACCGTACCTGGAATTCATACATATGTTAAGGAAGCTTGCTCTGATTATTTATTATTCATCTTCAGAGTACAGACAAGCAAAATTCATCAACAATTTACACCCAGAGAACAAAGCACTGATATTTTAGGCTAGTGTTTGTAGAACAGGTACCTTCCATATCTGGTTGTCAGGCTGAACAGCTAAGCCTTGAAATTTTGTTCTTTCTTTGCTTTCAGTATGTCTTATGTGTATATTCAGTTGCAATTTTAGGTATTCAGCTTCAGTCAGTATAGCTGCATCTTCCTCATATCGTAAATCTGACCCAAACAGGACCATTAGCTGCAGAAAACTTAGGAATAAATCTTGTTCTCTTGGACAGCACATGGCCCTTTGAATAACATGAAGGTCCTTTCTTTCTTTACAATCCTGTGCTTTACATGATATGTACATTTCAATTTCAGCAAAGAAAGAAAGCAGAAGTCTTGCACATTATACAGGCTTCTATTATCCTCAAAGCTGATCTCATTTATCCATTATAAATGAAGCAGAAGCCTGACAGCAAAACATGACATCTGATGGTGTAATTAATATAATCACTTCCTAATAACATGGTTTTGCAAGTTCAGAGTTTACTTTCATCATCCTTTGTGCAAATAAATTTGATAGATCAAATGTTGACATGAATCTACAGTAATGGTGACCTAACCAGAGCCCTTTTTAGCAAGTCATGAATTTCCTGCTTGAAATCTAATCTTGGAGAAAAAAGTCTGCATTTTTTTCTCTCTCAGGACGTGAGCTGAAAGTAAAACGAAGCAAAAAGCAAACATATAGAGAGAGCTGTAGTCATCATTTCCAGCTGTCATTTTTCTCTACTTGGTGCTCTGCATTAAATTAAAAACTATGGCATAGCCTCTTACAAAACAGAGGAACTCCATTACTATTAGTTTTAAATAGTCTTCAAGAGAAAGAATTGCAGTAGGGTAACGTGCAGACAAATTGCATTGGACACCAGCTTTGCATGTTAGATACATCTTGGATACTACTCATGTTCTGAAACCTAGCTACACTACATTTCCAACTCTGCCCAGGTTTAACCAAGCAAAGTATTATGCACTATAAATACATTTCAGTAACTAAGGCAATTCTTAGGAGAACATTTACTTTGTTATCCATGTATCCCTTTGGCTGTCCAAGCTCATCATCTGCACTCAATAAGATCCACATAGTAATTTGTGTGGATGAAATTACGCTATAACCAATCTAATATTAAGGGGTTTTATTCCAAGCAAGAAAATATACTTATTCTAGCTAACCCTTGCTTCTACTGATTATGCATTCATAAGAATTTGGCCATGTGCCTTATAAAACTACAATACTTGCATAACAAGATTTGCATTTAGTGCATTTAGTCTTTGAGTTGTTATTACAGTAAGGCCCAAATTAATGTGCAATACACAGTGCCAGAGAGAGAAGAGGCTGTTCAGATCATGTTTGTGTGAATGCTGCCTCTTATTCTGAAAACCACTGCCTTCATTTTTCACTTCTTTTTTTCTTCCAGGACTAAAAATGAGTATAACAAGGCATGTGTTTGCAAACAGCTTCTAAATTTAGTTGTTATTAAGACCAGACTAACAGTGAGAGAAGATAAGGTAATAAGACTTTCTGCATTACACTCTTTTGTTATGAAAATTTTTCTGCTGGCACGCTTAGGACACATCCATTTGGAGTGCTCATACTTTGCTGACATCTCTGGTAGGCCACCAGTCTTCATTATCTTGACAAGCTGATACACAGTGTTGTATTCCAAAAACCTGTGAAGACAGTTCCTCATGTACAAGAATGCATTTCTCAAATTTTGACTCCTCATACTCATTCTTGTCTCTCAATTTAGATTTTCCATCCTTGCCACAAGCAATTAAATACAGATTCTCCAACTTAAGTCTGAAATTTGGTATATTTTCAGTCTCTCTCAAGTCTTAGGTTTGTATTTTTTTTACAAAATTATAAACTATATGTGCATTCTTCTAGTCCCTGGTCTCTACAGTAATGTCAATTTCTCCTAAAAGCTACAAGCAGCATTTTAGACTCATCATATACGATGTATATCATAGCAGAAAGAATGAGTCACTTTGTTGAGAAAGCCTAGATTCAGATGCATCTTTGGCATTGCTCCTCTTTTTTACTATTGTCATATGAAATGCAATACTAAATCTCAACTGTCTTTACTGTGTGTGCATTCATTCACAAGAGCAGACATTTGCAAAGGATGGACTAATACTTTACTTGCATGAAGACATTAGATTTTGTACAGAGTTGTGTGCTAATATCTAGTTTTTGCTTAACTTTTGGACACCAACACCTGTCTCTTGAGCATTGAACTATGCTACTTTATAACAAGAACCTGGATGGTAATAAAAAAGTTTTCCCACTAGATGCCTGTTGTGCATCTGTGAGGGTGATTGCCTTATAGGAAAAAATTCCCTGCAGGAAACTCAGAACAGCTTCATTTATTCAAACAATGAGCAGTTCACAACACAGATTTCTAATATCATGTTGGTATTTTCCTTCTTTCTTTTTTATATAATGAAATCCTGTATTATCTTTTCTTTCTTTCTAAATTGCTCTTTTTTTAACCTCAACCACATATTCTAAATTTTCTGCAGTCATGCAGGTCTCATCTATACAACTTCTCTGCAATCACAACATGAAATCCTTCCTTTCGTTCTGTTGGGCTTCAAAAGCTTGATTTGGACATTTTATTGTTTAAAAAACTCCCATGCCTCCACTTTTCTTGCTTTTCACTCAAGAGAAGAGCAAAAGAAAGACAAGAAGAACCTTTATTCACTTTTCTGTATTGTGCTTCTATCCAGCAGCATCGTACTGCACTAACTCTGTTGTTCCTATACACTCAATATTGATGGTATGTAAAGTAATGGCATTAATTTCTAGGTAACACAGGTATACATCTAGTGTTTGATTACCTACAGCAGAAAAGTAACAACGTTAGTCCTGACAATCAGAACAGGGTCAGACTCATAGGGAAGAATGATGGTTAAAAAACTAAAAGTAAAAATTTTTAAGGAAACAACTGAAGAAATCACAAGATAAAAGAGCAACATTCAAAGATGCTGATACAAAATTGCCCTTTTCTTCAAACAGCTTTTTTTGAGTATGACTAGACTCAAAAAATTAGCAGCAATATTAGCAGTCTACAAGGTTGTCTTGTACAGAAAACACGATTAGAGACACAAAAAAGCAATTACTCTGGTTTTCAAGAAAGGCAAATAATTCTGTTATTTGTACAACACCTGACATTTCTGCAAGATGGGTTGCTTTCAGAAACCAATAGACTGGTGACCAGAACTACACCTGGGCACTTATAAATAAATAAACAAAAAAAATCCCAGACCCAACAACCGAGCTTTAAATGTTTTATTTAAGGTATTCTGTACTCCTACTTATATAAAAAAAAAAATTTAAAAAAAACAACATTATGGTATTTGTATTGCCTAAGTTCCCTAAGTTTATAAGCTAATAAAATGCCCGCTGTCAGCCTTTGATCACAGAAATATTGGTCTGTAATTCTTTTTCATTCAAGGAACAGCTTTGGATTTAGACTGAGACTATGCTATGTGCTACATAGTGTTTAAGAGAAAAAAAACAAACAACCCCAAACTTTTAACAGAAATCATTAGTGAAATTATAACTGAAAAAATAATATTGTATCTAAATCTTTGCACTTCAGTCTAATAAAAACAACAAACACTAAGCAGGATTTCAACTTGTTTCAGAATTGCACCAAATGCTCATCAATGACACATTACATTTCCTATCCTGTGATCTAGATATATATGAATCAATTGAGTGAGAGCACCCTACAGTTCTACTTCTCAGTTGCAAGATATAATTTCCCAAAGGGGGAAAGGAATTTTCCCAACATTATAATTTTCAGCTGTTTGTATTTTTCTAAACATTTAACTGGGTACTGGAGAAGGGGCTGCTACCGTATAAAGTGTTGGTCAATAGGTAGATTGTAATCATGGCAGTTCTTTAGCACAGAAACCAAGACCATAATGCTTTTAGATTATTCAAATGATGCTGTAAGTAGCACAAGTAAAATTTGGCCAGATTGTCATTCAGGTCTGGTATGTAAGGCAACTTCATTTAGTTTCATCCCAGTAGAATAGTTAATGAAAGGGAAATAATGGAGAGAACTCTGTCAAATAAAACAAGTTAGTTGTTACTTAAAAAGACAACATTGACTGCAAATAAGTCAGACTTGTTTGCCCAATCAAAAGCTAGCTAGCTAGACTTCAAACCATAAAAGCTACAGTATCCTCCAATTGAATTAAGAGAAATTATGTACTTAAGCAAAATGTAGTTGACCTTAACAACAGAATGTTACAGCTCTTCAATTTGCAGAGAGCAAGACCCTGATTCTTGACACAGAAAGGCTGCTAAGGAGCTTTACTTACTTACGGGTCAGGAGGCACAGAGGTCCTTGATAGTTCAAGTCAATTTTTTTCTCCCAGGTGTGCTAGCCAATTCATATAGATTCATATAGATGCTTTTTCTCCCCCACCTCCAATAACAGAAAGAAAGCACACCACTCTGAGAACATGATGCTTGAATACATAAAAATGTCCAAGAGAGTCTTTGTACTTAATATAAGCATGCCAGTGGTTTATGGAATGAAGAACTACTAGTAAACACAGAATGAAAAAATGCATGTCATACCTCTGATTATATTCTGCTAGTATAAACAAGAAAATTTGGAATCTCCACTGCCATATCACTAAAAGCACAACAAAATGTACTAATTAGCTGTTAGCTTTAAAGAAAAGAATAACAACACAAGTTTATGAGGCTCATGAAATGTCAGTTAAGCACCAAGAAGCCTTTACTGATTAACAGCAAAACTTGAATTCCTTGAATGTGCCTACACTAAGCAAGAGAAGGCAAACAGAGATGGGAGGGATAAATTAGATATTCAAGTCTATTCAACACTAATAGTGTTTAAGGATGGACTACAGTGATTAGGACCAGAGCTCAGAGAGACTAATGTAGCAACCAGCACGAAAGTTAAAATGTGGCTGTCTCCTTTTGTCCTCTTCATTTCTATTTCCCCATGCTTGTTCCTCCTCCCACCCACTGGGTCCCTCCCTTCCTCAGCTTTTGGCTCCTCCTCTAAAAATTATAGAATAAATTTTGTACATTCCCATATTGTCTCTATAACATCCCATGGTAAATTTCACATAATCCCACAAGACTGCTCAAATATCTGATATATAAATTTCCTCCACTTATCAGTTACAAAATGTTGCTTGAGCATCTCCAAGACTGAGTTGTTCCTTCAGTTGTGTTTCCTCAATCTGTGACCTGAGATATTTGGGATTTGGTCCCCCTTATCTCCTGTGCCTTAATATTTGTGTATCTAGGTGGGGTTTGTTACTGTTTCTGTTGTCTTTTATTTTCATTTTAAGTACCTGTTGACCAGATATGCCCACAAATCAGATATGCCCACAAACCAGATGTCCAGGATCCTGCAGTGCTTCAAAATGTTATTGTTACAGATTATACTTTACCACATTATATATAAGATAGGATGCAGTCTGAACACAATTAAAAGCCATATATATCCTTCAACAGCAAAGGTAAGATTGGCAGCTAAACAGAGGACATATATTCAGGTAACACTGTATTCAAAGTTTGTCTGAACAGTAACCAAAGAGACATTGGTTCTGGATTTGTCAGTTCCTTATGAGGGGGGTAAAGGGGCTAATCTGCAGGAGCCTTTAATCCTCTGTGCTCCAGCTATAGTTACAGATCCATATACAACTTCACCAAGGCCAGTGTATAGATTGAGAGCTAGCCACCTCCTGGTTATGCCAATTTATTCGCAATCAGATGCTTGTTTTGCTATGTCTGCTTCAAGGGCACAGTCATCAGCATGCATGATTATCTTAATGATTTTGTGGAGCACTGTACTCCATTCAGATAATTGGAAGCACATCCATATTCTAGCATGTATTCCTTTGCTAGCCAATATTCAAAACATTTAAGAAGAAAAAAAAAAAAGAAAAAAAAAGAACAGTGTTGTACCCATCACACAACCTGATTCAATGATTGGAAGAGGACCTGACACTACATATTTGACCTCACATATCAGGAGATGGAACAGACTTATCAGTAAATTTCTCTTGTGGAACTGTAAAACACAGAAGAAAAACTATGTTATTAAAAAATTCTCTTTTTTGCAAATCACCCAAACATGTCTGCAAACAGGGAATCTTTATGCTAAAAGAAAACATATTGGCAGCTATCAGAACTGAGTAGGAGAAAAGGGTTGCTCAATAAAGTAAGGCAAGCTAGCAGCTGTGGGTGACAGCATGCCCAGCTGGGCAGCACTCTCATTGGCAAGAGCACAGACACACGGTACCCACAGAGGCTGAGTAGAGTGAGCCTGAGGATGGTAGTGAATTTCAGCTGAAGGCCAGTGATCTCCAGAGAAGTCCACAGTGATGAGGCAGGTCGAAGGCTAGCTGAGAAGCCAAGGTGCAGCAAGACACATGACCAGGCACAGGTAGAGCTGCACCATTGTTCAGGCAGATCCCAATGGCGATCACCCAAGTGAAGAGGACAAGGGTCTATCAAGACTTTCAAAACCTCTTGCTCAGACAGCTCTGTAACTCAAGGCCATACAGAGGCCATATAAAATTTGTTCTGGGGGCAAGACAGCCAAAACACTAGGACGTAGAAGAAGAGGGTGCTCACTGCTTTGACAAATACAGTCAAGAACAGTTTAGTGCCACTATATTCCCCATTGTCTCTCTATTAAGCTAAACAAGCTACAGCAGTAGTTTAAAAACTATACGAGATCATTCATTTAATTCCTTGAGCTTTTCATCTTTTATAACCCTGGTCTTTCCTCAGAATACCGAGACCATCTGTTGAGCAACACCTGCTGTATCCAGCTCAAATTTGGCAGGACATGGTATTTCCTAATTATTCCAGTGACTATTTCCCTAACAGAAACGAGAAATATAATAACTGTGCTGGCTTCACTTGACCACAAATGTTCTATCCAGCACTTCAAGAGACTAGAAAGGGAGACCAGCAGCTGCAGTTTCTCAGTTGTTCCTTAAAGCAGCACTACTAATAGTCAACATTAGCATGCAGTTAACATAAAAACAAATAATCTTTATTACAGTAGAGATCACTTCATAAAGCTCATACATATTGCATGATACCAAGACAACAAAACACTTTCAAAACTGAATACTTTTCTTCTGCCATTGGAATCAATATTAATGTTGTCCTTTGACTACGGAGTCAGTGAACCTAAGCAGCTCTTCAAGCAGTAGTTTCCAATGCCTTTTTTATTGCCTACACAGTATAAATGGTACAGAGCGGTACAGGCAATCTGTTCAGTCATATTGCTTGCAGCTCTATGACCTTTTCATAGCAACTACTTAGGCTGTTATGCTTGAAAATTTTGACATCATTGGGCTGCATCCTTAGATTTCCCTCCAGCATTTAAATTGCACTCTAATGATTTTCCTGCGTTCAGAGCGAAATTGTTATATAGCTGAAATCAACCATCAAGGAATTAATTTAATTAAGTCTTTACAGTCTGACTAAACACTATATTTTTCCTAGGTTTTAAATTTGTGCCGTAGTAGAAACATCAACAAGACTTAAGTTTTATAAGGACTACCTATGATGAACAGAAATAGGATTTAAATATTGTCTCTAAATATACTTAGAATTCAAGCTATTCAGTCAAAGGACAATTAAAAAAAAAAAAAAAAAGAATGAAAAAAAAAACAAGAATGCATTTAACATAGAAATTGTCATACTGCTAACCATCAGAGCACTCAGGTACCAGAACAGACTCCTAGGTAAGCAGCAATAGCAAAAAGTTTTTGAGAAGAATATCAATGAATTTATGAAAACAAATATATAAAACACGGTGACTACATAATAAGGACTGGACATAATGGACAGGTGGAATTTTTTAGTCCTATCTGGCTAAAATATCAAACAATATTACTTGGAATTCCTGACGAATTTACTGGAAGACTGAGTCTTAAGAAAACGCCAGGCAAGGAGTGGTGGTCTTGTCCTCTAAACATTTTCCCTGAGTGGCTAATGTTGATCCTTCCTCTTTCATGCATTGGAATATTTCTAAGTCTCATTTTTAATTTCCTAAAGTACTAAAGAAATTGCTGATAGTTGTAGCTCAATGTGAAAGCAACTCTGAATTACCCTTCACATAAATACTATCAAAAAGACATTACTGCACCACTACTGGCTTTAAAGTATGACAGCATCTCTAAAATAGTGAAAATTTCAGGCCAGTTTCATAACCCAGGCAGTACATGATAACATTCCTCCAAATCAGCAATTGCTCAAATGAGTTAACCAATGGGTACATTCTGATCTATTTTCACAAATATATAAAGTTTCACAAAACCTATATAAATTGCTCACTTCCACTTAGTTATATCACCATGATTTATCTGCAATTTCAGTTCATCCATTGAACTTTCTGTTCCTTTTTCCAAAAATAGATGATGAATTTGACAAATTATGCTCCTAAACAATGCAGTATTTTTCCCCTTAAGAAATACACATAGCTGTGCAGGTTCCATGGCAGTTTAATGAACTTCCAAAATCTTTACTGTTTGCCTGCAGCTGGCCACAATTTTAAACACTATCAATTTGTCAAAATATTTAATGTATCCCATAAATATAGGAAGTCATAGAAGTAGAATATAACAGATCAAAGTAAGAAGAAACAGTTTATCATTTCACTCAAAAGCTCGTAAAAAATTTTAACTTAACATATTAAAATTAAAACAAGCCAAAAAAATGTAATAGGGATAATTATCATTAAGGTATTAGACCACAAACTTCAGTATTTCCATTTGTGATCCTTTACCTCACCATCTGAGCTAAGAATAGAAAGCAAAACCATAGAAAAGATCCTCTGCTACTCTGGTGAAAGGATAGCAAAGCAATCAAAACATAGATATTTACTTAAAAATAATAATATTTTAAAAATTAAAAGCCAGAATCTAAGGAGAGTTTGAACAAAACCTAAGATTTTGCAGTTTTAACAAGGGAAGGAGCGTGGAGAGGTTCCTTGTTCACGCTCCAGACATTCATGTCAAGCTCTTCTGAAAAAGCACTATATTTGCCAGATAAGTTCACCACTGCTCAGCTAGCATGAGGCTTATGGGAGCAATAGAATGCTGAAAGTTCATTACGTTGTCCATGGTGAAATGCTAACATCAGACAGCCATATGCTGCAATAAAAAGTTTTAGAGCCAACAAGTGCTGAACAAAACAGTGGGGACACAGAGCTATATCACAGCATGCGTGTCACCAGATTCCAAGACATCTTGCACCTGCAAACCTGAAAAACAGTACAGGACAGAATAATTACATCATTGAGCAAATCGTGTTATGCCACACAGCTAAAAAGGAGCCCCTCCTCAGCCCCCCTTCCTGAAACCTTTTCTTCAATCCCTTCTCCTGAGAAAATCTAGCATTATCTTTTACATAAAACTCCAACTGTTTTATGTGACATACAACAACAAAACAAGTTTCTTCTCTCATCAGAATACATGGGCTTCAGCCAATATCTAGCAAAGAGAAGATGAAAACTCCATTGCTAACTAAAGTATCTGCATTTACTGGAGCAGAACCAGCCACAGGGCAAAGTTTATAACCCAGCCACAAGAAGAAAGACGCATTTATAACAAGCCCAGCTGCTCTCTATTAGTGGCATTACCTCTATCTAGTCATAGTTTAATCACAGGGGTTCACAAAAGTTGCCCTTAAAAATAAACCATTAACATTTGACACAAGCCACAAGGCTTATTTTTTTCAGAACATTTCCCTGAAGATACCAGGCAAAGCCCCGTTCATAATCTTCCTTTTAAATTGCAATGCCATATTCATACACTTGGCAAGCAATTAAGTCTAGCACTTGATCAAAGTAAAAGAAAACACAGTCTTCCTTCCTTTAGTTTAATTATAGAGAAAACCTTTAAGTAAACAAACACATTTTAATTGCTTACAAAACAAGGAGAAAGGGACAAAAAACTCTGTGATTTGTAGTTCACTAGCAGATGATGTTTGAGGGTTGGTTTTTGTTTTGGTTTGGTTTTTACAAAGTATTTTTTGCTCAGGTAATGTATTGTTTGCCAAGAAGTAACATAGATCTTTGGCAAAATGGGGAAGTTAGAAAAAGTGCTGAGATTGTTCAATAAAACAAAAAACTAATATATAGTGACAAGCTTTAGCAAGTCTTTTCATAATTAACTAAGAAAAAAAAATCATGTTTTTGTCTCTGTACTGAGGCTCTGGAAAGTTCTTTTCCTAAGCTGATGTAGAAGTCATTGATTTCTGATTTAGGATAAAACCAGCATGTGTTCTTTTACGCAATCTGCATAGGCATCAAGGTCTGGACAACTGCCTATGGGATTTGATGTAATGATGTTCCCAGAACCATCATGTGTAACAACAGGGTTTTGGGAAAGTCCGGGCATTCAATTCCATACCCAAGCTCCTTAAAACATCAAAATTACTTTCCAGTTATACTAGGAACTCCTTAGGATCTCTGTTGAGCCAGACTTTAACACATGTTAAAAGTTAAACAAACATAGGAGATAATCACTGCTCTGAGAGCAGAGAGAGCAAAATTAACAAAGATGTTAGAAAAGCACCATTGGGAGAGCAGCCAACAGAATAATACACCATATTCTAATGTCAGCACCATAATACATGTGAACTTAAATTTGTCCATATGGCAGAAAAGTTCATTACAAATAAAATATTCTGTTTCATGTATTTCTGCTTCATGCAATCTATTGAGATACTGATTCAAGTTCCTTTCCACAACGGGTTTCAATGGGGGATCATAAGGTAATTTCATTCTCTCTGAAGTTTATTTGTACCTACCATCCTTTATGGTAATACCTAGGATAAAATTAACTTCTTTTTTAACTTTTAGTCTCTAAATATGGTTTATTAAAATTCACAAACTTTTGCATTTTTACTCTGTAGTTTCAAATGTTTGGGGTTCTTTTCTTGCAGGATATTAGCCTCATTAGTTTGAATTTCGTATGTTGTAAACTGAGACTTTGCATGAAAAGTGAGGCAGGCAAGATAAAGGATGTTTTCCCACTTTGAAAACAACAGTCAAGTAATTTGATTTATCTGGTGAAGAAAATACATCTTTTAGTTTATATGAAAGGGAATTGCTACTACTATTCTGCTTAGTACTCCTGATTAACTTTAGGAGATGTAACTTTTTAACTTTCACTGTTTAGGATCCTGTATCAACGCAGATCACTGTGTTGGTTGATCAATATGAAATTAACAACTTCTCAGGGCTACCAAAACATTAAGACAAAAATAAACATAGTTTGTGGAGTAATCAAAGGTAATTTATGCTGAAAGTTACTGCTGTTGACAATTGTCAAGAGAAAGGTTCTGCACACAGGTGCTGTTCTACAGTGCTACCAAACTGATCTAGCAGGCAGCCACTGTGTGAAGTGGTGGTCCTGCATCCTCGCTGTCCCATTCCCAGACCCTCACCAGGAACTCATCCCATTTTCTTTAGACTTGCACAAGTACCAGGCTGACAGTATGGTAAGCCAATCCTGGAAGCTAGGCAACAGAGAACTAACCCTGCAAAAAATAAATACTTTTCTTCCTGTTTAGCATCTTGCACCAGCTCACCATCAGATAAGACAAGCACTAGTGCAGGTATAAGCAGCAGAGCAGAAACACACGGTTCCCAAAGAAGGACAGTGGAAGCAGGACTGTCCCTGAGAATGAGGGATAATCAAAAAATCATGTTAATTAGATTATTCACCTTCATTATAAGAAAAGCTTTAATAGGTTGTACAGTGTTGCAAAAACTTTTACCTGTAACTGTCAAAATCTGCAGTGCTGCTACATTGCATGATTTCCCATGAAAAAAAATTAACTTTCTCTTCTTGAGAAAGTAATGGTTACATTCTACAGGTTGCCTTTGTAACTATTGGGAAGATTGTTCCAGGTGACCAAATACAGATTTTCAGCCTGATGACAGAGACCAAGACACCCATTGCTCTGACTCATGCAGAGGTTCAAGATCTAGGGCAAAACACCATAAATTTATCTAAAAAGTGAATAGCAGGCTTCAGGTAAACTACTTTTCTTTAAGGAGTAAACAAACCAAGATATTTTATTGTTTTCAGGAAAAAAACTGATACACAGCATGTCAGAAACCAAGTTCTATGCAGCAGGAACATGATGAAGCAGTTTACCAAAAAAAATGTGGAATTACAATGAGGAACATTTTAGCCCATAACTTTTTCTGGACATTCTGTTTGCTCTTAATCACCCATAAGTTCACTTAATATAAGAACTATGTTTTCTTAAATATCACCCTGCATATTCAGGGGGCAGAGTGGAAGGGAAGAGAGAATGTACATTCTTACGTGAACTCAAATAGGCACGCTGGCATTTGCACAGAATGTCAGATGTTGGGAGAAATCAAACACCGTATTTCATCTCCAGCTGTCAGCCTTGCAAGGTACTGTTGCTACTGGAAAGATATTTCTAGGAAAAATACAATTTGAAAAGAAGGGAAAGGGTAAAACAATCTTAAAATATGAGAAAACTGTGTAATAACTAGATATTAGTTAAACTAAACAGTCTTGCCTCTGACTTTAGCATGGCATGTAAAAGGCATAGGGCATGCGTTGACTGCCACGGGCACGATTTTGCTGATGCAGAGTGCTGGGCAACAAAGAAATCATCCACCACTTAGCTCACACCTATACACAATAGGAGCTGATGCAGATTATCTTGGCAGAGGATGTTTATCCTCATGTTTGTTGCAGTTGAGCATTAGTCAGATCATTAAAGTGGCTGCCTACATTTAAGGTGCAGCAGTAGGGGAGGTTTGTGTTCAACCACCGAGACAGAATAGTAAATGAGCAAGGGAAGATCAACAAGGAGCTGGCTTGCACAGATTACCACAACACAGGTAGCCTGTCAGACACAGGATGGTTTGCCTTATTAAGTATTCATTGAAGTATACAGAGGGACTTTGTGGAAGGAGACTCAGCTTGACAGACAGACAATCTGTACACAGTAACAAAAAGAAAAAAAATGCCACTGAAATACCACATTCAGCAGAGAATTTAGAATCAAAAATTGCTGTTTATATGCTACTTCCTGTATTCGTGATCTCCATGATGGGCAGTCCACAGCCATTTACATGTTTACAGAACAAAAGACGATGTAGTACTTTTGTATGTTAAAATCAATTGTGTATAATATTAAAGTAACAGAAGACTATGGGGCAATTCATAGGATAGCAGTATTTGTTTTTTTCCTTCTTTAATCATGAGGGTATATACAGGAAATACCTCACCTGTTTGAAGCTTCCAATTAAACTCCAGACTTAAGTAGTCCAAGGGTTTGGTTTATTCTTTCAATAATTTGGAATTTTCATATTGAACTTCAAAAGATGGCTTCCAAAGAAAGGTTTTAAAGCCAACATTTATGAATACATTAATACAAGTTAGTACAATATCTTAACTGCTACCAACACAGATGACCAGAGGCAAGGAAGCCAACTTCCTCATAGTCATCCAATATTGAAATTTGAATATTCAATATTGATACTTGATTACCTCTCTCAAGGAACAACTGTTCTTTCCTTAAGCGCCTGGCAGTTTTGCCTCAGGTCTATACCAGACACCCTAGTTCTAGCTCCAGACTCCTCAGAGAATTACAGCTTCATATAAATGATCTGAAAAGAACCTGAAAAGAAAGCTTCAGATATTTAAAACCATTTCTCCTGCAGACCTCTACAGTAACTATTCCATAAGGTTGCTTATTGCAGAGTTTAAAGAGTATTTTCTTTTGTCATAATCAGATGTGCGTGCACTAAAGTAGCTGCTGAAATTGTGCCTCAGCTAATTTTTGTATTAAAGTTTGCTATTCAGCTCTATAAACAGCTAGTTCACCAGATTCAAAGAACTTGTATTTCCCATGCAATATAATCTAAAGTATTCAGGCTAAAAAAAAACCCAAAACCATAAAAACCAAACCACACACAAAAAAAATCTTTAGCTATCTACACAAAACTAATATTCAGTACCAGTTATTTAACTGCAACACTTAGAAAAGTTGCAGAAAGTGATATCCTGCCATAAGAATACTTAATTGTACCTTCAAACCCTTTTAAATGCCATCTGTCTCATACAGAAATGGTTTCTATTTTGTTTCCTCTATTTTTCCCAACCTTTATGATGGTGGAGAGAGGGAGCAGGAGCTAGAACAGATTTTTTGATTAATTTTATACCAGTATGTCTTAGGGCATCCCCTGATCTATTGAGTTCCTTCCTTTTATGATTTTAGCTTTGCTCTTGCAAATCATTCAGACACTTTCCACCAGTAGAACAGTAACCTTTAGCTTTTATAGAGTAATGCTGTACAGAATCAAAGTACAGGCAGCAGTCAAACACTGCATTGACATTTAGGAAGCAGATGACGCCATTAGGGAGCAAAGGGCCTCACAGCAGGAGTAATGCTGCTGAAGTATCTATGGAAAGTTACCTTCCAGATATTTTAAACTAAATGGATAATCCTACCCAAGGGCACAGTTACCTGGACTGTAGTTACAACAGATCTACGTTAAATGATTGTCACCCTAGCTCTCTCTCCACAACACACTGGTGGTTGCTTCTCCATCATATCAGTTTTACCATTCACTTGACAGAAGGCTCTGTTTGGTGTTTTTTATTAAAACCATTTTATTTCACAGAAATGAGACTGAGAATGGATAGACAAATGTTAAAGCCAGGAAAGACAAAAGTAATGAAAGGATATTTTCTCCAGTGCAGTGCAGAGAAAGGCAGAAGGACATGGGAAGGGAAAGAAACTAGGAACAGAAATTACTTTAACTATGTCTGTCTTAGGCAGAATAATTTATGTAAGCAAGGAACTAACCTAAATCTCTCCCTATGCAATTCTACTTAATATTCCTCATATTTCGGGGAAACAACTGTATAATACATAGTCCCTTACTTTCCAAAAAAAAAGATTTGCAAATGTCAATGTATTCACAATATACCAAGATATATAGATTATAATGCTATTGATTGTGGTTCATCCCTCTAAGTGGTTCAAGAACCACAGAGCTATTATGGAAAAACAATTTCCTGTGAAAATACACCCTTTCTCTGCCAGTAGAAGGAACCTGTTTGTCTCCATTTCACAAGCTTTATCTTTACATGCCAGTGGCTTTTGATACAGTAAGAGATGAAGTCCTTAGTGAGAGAAACAACATTAAGCAATTAGTTATCTCCTAAACTATCAGTATAAATGTTAACAGTAGTATTGCACAAGAGCCCACAAAACAAACATGCAAACAGAAAAACCTACTCATGTAAACATATGTGAAAATGGCATGTATAAAATCCCCTGGTATCAGAATGCCACCTCTGCTATTCCACCACTTCAGAATATAAGGATGCTTTGCCCAATTTTATATTAAGAACAGTCCTCTGGTTCAACTTAAGCAGAGAGGCAGTTTTTCATGCACAAGCTTCCTTAGAATAAAGTTCATGTAAAGATTAGCATTCTACCATTTGGTCCTAGGTAATTAAAGAACTCCTGTCAAAATCTGTGTTCATTCAAAAATTCAATAGTTATGAAATGGTCTTGCAATATTTATGTTACTACAAGGCTGTTATTCAAGTGGAAAAAAGAAGTGAAAAACAGGTCTGGTAGAACAATAAATTTTTTGCCTGGTGGTGGAAGAAGCAAAATTGAGAAAGACTGAGCAACTTTAAGAAACATCTTTTGATTATCTGCAAGTTTCTGTATGTATGTACATGTGAAGGAAACCTGGGATGATTTGTGATTGCATTTGCAAATTGGTTGTCTATCTGTTTTCTTTTTTTTTAAGAGAGTTTGGTGAAAGGTGGCAAAAGAGCAGACATTGAATAAGGAAACTTATCTAACAAGCAGTAATATGTGACTTCACCTCAAAGACTGAAGAATCTAACAGAAACTTGTATCTAGAAAACCTTATCTGACATAAAGTGTACCAAATGGAGTCATCCCCAGTTAGACATGTGTACAAAGCTTTTGACTTTTACAAATCACTAGAATTCTAGAAATAAGAGATATTTTTTAAGGTAAAAAGGGGAAAAAGGTTTTCAAGAGAGCTCTTCTGGATACAATGTGATATATTATTATCTAGATACATTATATTTTTCTGATATACCTATGAAATTCTTGGGAAATGAAAATCTCAAATGGGGCAGGTATCCTTTTAGTACTTATGTGTTAGACAGTCCTTTCTCACACCTTTTGCAGTCTTACTCCCTACACACACAAAATCACCTGCCTAAAAGTCAACACACAGCAAGTCACAGACTGCATCCAACTCAGAAGACAGAAAGTCTTCCCCTATCCTGAAAAAAATCCACCTAAATTCCTATTAGAATAAAGCTAAAAAGTTACCTTCCAGCATCCTAAACAGAACATTCACAGACAAAGCCAGCCAGGTTTCTGGAGTTAACGAATGCTTCTTGATGCAACTTCCAACCTCTCCAACTGCAAAATTAGTACCTGGAAATAGTGCAGCTCTTCTTTTCCACAGTTCTTCAATAGCTGTCTACATAGTCATCTATTTCTCCTAACTCTTCCATCCACTGCCACATCAACACTTCATGGAGTAAGTGCAGGCTTCTCCCTTTGGAATAGGAAGATCAGAGTATTGCCTCTCTAATTCTTTGCCTGCCACCTTGCCTTGACTTTTTCCTGCCTTGTGAAAGAAGCCTCCAACCTTTTAAGTAGGTGAATCATTGATGCAACAGCAAGTTGAAGTTTTTTACTCACTGTTTCTCAGCAAGACAGTCACCAAAGTTAAAGCCATATACATGCATGACCTACAAAGGGCATGACTTGTCAAGGATGATGAGTGCCTAAACTTCTGCTTGAAAGATATTTAAGATTATTTCAAGTTATCTCATCTTTAAAAAAGCCCAAATCTCCTTCCAAGGTATTCTGATCCGTTTTGTAAAAGGTGGGAAAAGGAGTGTTACTGCACATCAGATACGACAGCTGTGATTGTGACTTGTGAAATACGAAAAGTGGCATTCAGCCTTCCCTAGCTGATACTAGATTAAAAAGCAACATTTCACATCAAAAAGGTTAATTTCAGTGACCTTTCCACATTTAGAAAGAAAGACGAAAAAGCCTACACAAATTGCTCTTGCAGGCAACTGACAAAGTCAGGGTGCTCATTTTACGAAACTTTAGTGGCTTTCTTAACATGCAATCCCATAATTAAGGACATGAAACTCAGGACATTTGCTGCAATCTCAAGAGTGAAATGACAGTAACTGTAGAGAGAATATCTGTTTCTGTACCTCATTAAGGTCCAAATCGAGAGCTGACACACTGCAGTAAGTTCTTGACAAGAGAGGAAATTGCATGGCTGCACCAGCCAAGGAGCCATACTTGTTTTTTTCGTTTTTCACTGCTGTCAAGAGGAGATCATGGTGTTCTATCAAATTGAGTGCCAGTGGGGTGCTTGGTTCCATTTGTGGAAGACCTGCACACTGGGAATACCAGGAAGTCAAGAAAATATTAGCTGGTACAAAGATGACAATGAAGTCCGGAAAAAAAAAAACAGATCAAACATGTTTTTACATTGCTGTTGTAGTTTTAATAACTGCTGCATATCAGCAGTAGAGACAATTCCAGTTTATTGCTGGATTGCACTATGTAACAAGACAAATTCATTACTTAAATACACCCTGGGAAATAAATTAAATAGAATCCAAACTGATGATGTGACCCACTCCATTAAAAGTATACAATAAATGAAAAAAGCACACTGCACATATGTGCATCTCAGGCATGAAATCACCTAAATTCCTAGGTGTAAAATGCAGAACTATCAAGGAAAGCAAGGAAAAGCCTAAGGCTGGAAAACAGTTTCTCATATGTACGCATATGTACATAAGCACACTGTAACTTTTTTTGACTCATGTAAAAAATCCTGCATCTTTCATTATAGTACAAGAACCACTGAGAATGAGAGTTTCAGCACCAGCAGTAAATCAACAGGCCATACACTACACATCAGAGAAGATATGTCCACTCCAAATTTCAGCTAAATTGTTGCTAACCTGCAGAAGTCCATACATTGTCTCAGTTCAAGATCAAAAATTGTGGCTAAGCTGCCTAAGAAGGACCACAATGTCTGTAAAAACAATGTACAACCACTATATAGTAGAATCCCAAAGGTCATTCAAGAAAGAGAAAGAGATATCACCTACTGCCCAGAAGTCTCAGTAGTAAAAGAACAAGAAGTGTATAACTGTTTCCCTTTTGCCCAGTATAAAAAGATTACTTTTATGAACCTGTCCTTAGTGAACTTCTATGTGAACATCTATCTTTAAATATTTGTTTGAAACTGTAATAAAAAAATCATTATTTACACTCTCCTATACAGTTCATTAGAAATTTTGGCAGGAAAAATGCCAAAGTCTAGTTTGCATGCCATGATTCTCATAGTCCAAGCATCTTCCTAATATTTTTTTGTTATTGCCAGCAAAACAAGTATTAACATCTCAATGAAAGCCATTTTTAAATTAATAGCTAACTGGTGCTTGCTTGCTTGCCTGCTTGATTTTTTTCTTAATAGATTTAGAAAATCTAGATTTCTTTCTTTTCAATTTTTGACAGAAAGGAAGCTTTCAGACATTGAAAACTGACCTCTGCTGCTCTCCTCTCAAGTTAACATGGACCAACTGCCATCTGGCTGCTTGTTTTGATAGAGCCAATGATTATAAAAAAAAAAATATGCTGCAAAAATGCTGCATGCTTTGACTGTATAAACATGTAGAAAAGGTAGAATACCTGACATTTACTATCCCTCTTTGGTTCCATTCTGCTGATCAGACAAATAATTATTCTACAGAAATTACTGGAACCAAGCATAAAACTCTTCCACTAGCCATTCAAACTCCCTGTTGTTGTAGACATGTTTAATTAACTCATTTTGATCACAGGTGGAAAATGTAGTCATTTTGTTAAGACTGCACATAGCTCAGAAGTATGTTTGTATCCTTCTTGTCCTGTATAAATGTTATCTCACTGCAAGGAGTGTAGCCAGCATCACCATTAGGTTTCTGAAGTGAGGCATTGTGGGAAACTCAACACAAAGCAAAAAAAAAAAAAAAAAAGGTGCAAATGGTATATTTACATAATTTTTTTAAAAAAATAAATTAAATGGTCATTGCGGCAGAGACCGGCTCCAGAGCAGGTAAGACTGCGCTGGGTGAGGGCTCTGTAGCTACAAAGGCCGACG
>JAOTQQ010000012.1:78193422-78208081 GCA_026546715.1 Gallinago undulata | reverse complement strand
TTGGACTAGATGATCTCTATGGTCCCTTCCAACTCCAAAAATTCAGTGAAATTCAGTGAAATTCAGTGAAATTAAAATGGAGGAGGTAGGGGAAATCTTCAAAGAGATGATGCCCAGAGTAATTATCATGTAAAACACAATTAAAGCTATAATCAATCTCTAAACTCAGTTTTAATACATTCTGATACTTTTATGATGTGTGCTGAGTGTACGTGTATCTCTGGGATGTTCCATCAAATAATGTGACCTGTAATTAATCATTTCTGCAGATGTTTTATGCTTCTTAGCTCTGTTCTTGCACAGCCTTCATGCCCCTGTACAGTCACCCATACAACTGAGACGTTGCAGTTCTACAGTTAGCTCTCTGAGTACACAAACAGATAGTAAATATGTGACTTTACTTGTATCCTCCAAGTCCTTTAATAATCACCGCCATAGCACTCCTGAGCATTTTACAGTTATAGCTTTCATTTTTGTGTGGGTGATAGTTTCAACTTCAAATTAAGAGTTGGAGATAACAAAAGAGGACAAGTGGAATATCATTCAAAAAAAGAAAATAAGGTTCTACCTTTGGGATAATCCATCTTTTGTCATAAATTGTTTTTAATGGGGTTATTCAATTCTTTTTAACAGAAGTAATTAAAATGAATGGGATATGTTATATGAGCTTGTGTGGAAAACATTCTCCCATTCTCTCACTAAACAAGCATATTAAATATCAGATGAAAAGTTGCTATCGAAGACAATTAATACAATCGAATGCATTATTTTCAAGAGATTGGTTTCAGCAACATGCAAGAAACCCCTACAGCAAGTGTAATTCTGGGTCTAGGGTGGGGGATCAAAGACTAGGATGAACCTTTCACCATTCAACAAAATCTTCTTATGATGTGCAGAATTCAGATGTCCCAAATGCAAATGTGTCAAGGATCCATTGTCACCCTTGGACCATCAGCCCTAGAAATCATTCCCAGTACTTCCTTCGCTTTCTCAATACCATTTTGTGAAACTGGGGTAAACAGGAACAGTAATTCTGCCCTGTTATTTACCATCCATCTTTTCTGACATTTATGTTTTTTCAGCAAATTCCTAACCAGATCTGCTGCTGTTTGATTCTTAATACCATTCCTTTGAGAAAGTCATGGCTAATACTAAAGATGTTAATCTGTTTCATCAATTTTTACCATAGATTATTTCCAGAGGAGCAAAGATTGGTTCTGGACAAAAACCTTCTAAATACGGAATAGCTTCAATGAACTTTCTGGTGATCTCTGTTCCAAAGGTGATAAGAATATTTTAAGTTCCTTGATTAAGTTATGACACATTCAGGACCCATCGGCATCTAGTAGCTCAAAACCAAAACAGCCTGAATAGGCCTCGATATTTGGTGTCTCTACTTCACGAAGGCAACATTTGTTTTATTTCTTATAGAAGACAAAGTGATTTTACTGAAAAACAAAACTACACACAGATAATAATAATCATAGCTTATCGATATCTTCTTCACAAAATCACTAAAAGAAATATTTTCCCTAAATTGTAGTGTAGAACACTATAATCTGACGGGTTTTGTATTCCCATCTAGTGCTACATACACAGGCTTAGAGATCTGTTACTTCTTAAGGTTAATGACTGCATTAATCAGTACAAGATCCAAATCCTACTTTTATATATATTCAAACCTCACATTCACACACTGCAATTACACAAGTGGAGCAATTTTAACCAAGTTTCAGAATGAGTTGAAATCTCACAATTAAATGGACTTGCAAAACTGGCTTTAGTCTAAGTAGGAAGACATTCTGAGTTTTACTTATCAGGAGTTAAACGTCTTTCAATCAGTTAGCAGTATGTTTTGCATTTACAGTTCCAGTCTTAGAAAATAGCTGCTCAGAGTAAAGAAATGAGAAAGTGCTATCAAAGACCTATCTCCTAGTTTGCTTAAGGCTAAATTTGCTCTCTGTTTAAATTGCATCTTGTTAAAGTAGACACTGTGCTTGATTTGTAGAGGGAACAATACCGTTGGACTTTGACTTCAGCATGGACATATAGATATTATTTTCATCTGTACTACACTGTTATTATCAACTGATGTTTAGTATCAGCAATGTCTTTCCATTAGAATTTTGACTTATTTTCACATTACTATTTATATCTCCCAGAATTATACACTGTACAGAATGAAGTTTTAAGAAAATGCTAATATATTTTCAAGTTTTTCATGGAACAAGGCTATGCTTCAATTTATCAGATTAGTATACTTTACCAAATCAGAAAGATTAATTTGAGGGAATATCAGTCTTTGATATATCTTTTCTTTGGTATACATTTATAATATTATTATTTTTTCCTGGGTTGGTACTTTGCAAGATACATAAACTTAGTTTTTTATGTTACTAGAAAAGTAAAATCTTTTTACAGTTCATGAGAATGAAGAAAATCCCACAGACAATACCCTAGAGAGACTAAAGGCTCCTAAAATTAAAAAAAAAAAAAAAAAAAAAAAAAAGTATTGGATTCTCTGGAAGCTCAGACCATTTACTGACTCTAAAATGCAGAGAACAGGCTCTGGTAGCCAGGAAAGAACCCTGTGCAACATTAGGGATGAAACGAGTCACAACCAAATCAACCCCAAATCTGAATGTACTGTTTATAGAGAACTTCAAATTTTACAGATATCACATGGGCAAATATTTTTATTTGGTTTTAATAAAGTGTGAATCTTTTAGCTTGTTTCCATTCATTGTGTGTTTTAGTAGCTTTGTCCATATATATTTATTATTCTAAAAATCCGCAGACAGAGAAAAACCCAATACTATAATCCTGTCATTGCAATACAACTCTCATTTGCAATTCAGTTTTAAGCCACAATATGAGCAAGCTAACTTACTGAAGCACAGTTATTGGAACTATATATTTTTCTGGTACTAACAATTTGAAGGTCAGCAGATAGTACTTTAATTTAGATTTTGGCATTCAACATCTTAGTGCAGTCTCTGTCCAGGCATAGAAAAGTGTATCATCGTACACTTGATATCAGCATATTATCAGGGGTATAGATTTTCTTGTTTGGGGGGTTTTGTGGCTTGTTTTTAATTCAGTAACAAAAAAGGATTTTTTTTTCTATTTGCATCTGTAATAAGCCTTTTCCCCTCTAAGCCTCTAATCACTATAGTTTCAATGTAGGAACAGTAACGAGGTAACAGTCAAATATCAAGACCTAAAAAGACCTAAGTATAGCAAATGTTTTGATCATTCATGGACCCTTAAATCTATCATGGACACAAGGATTTAAGAAGTTCTTCTAAATGTAGAACATCAACTATTCCATTTATTCATTTTTCCCAATAGATTTTTTTTTTCCAGGATCCTTAATATTATTGATCAGATATTTAACATTGTGCCATACTAGCATAGGCTTCTTACCTCTGACATAGATACCTGATACACCACAGGACTTCAGCTGCAAGTTTGGAATGGATTTATGGAGGCTGTCAATGCTGGCTGCAGCATGTCAGATTCATAACACTAACTCCTATTAAACTTTAGAAGTTTTTTTTTTTAATGTAAGCTTTCGGGTTTGACCAGCTATGATTATTTATTTAAGATTAGAAATAAAATTTGTTCAACAGAAGCTAATCCTGGCACTTCTATTTTTAGTTTTGTCAGGTTTTGTATAAAAGCAAGATCAAACAGCTAAAGTTCCACCACCCAATTCACTGTCTTACCCAGAATCATCCTCTAACACTCTGTCTCATATTTTTAATTTACTTTATTGACCAGGATAATTATTTCACTGCTGAGGAGTACGACTCTTTGACTGAACATATATCACCAAAGCTACACAAGTTTATGGTTTACGATCAACTAAGGGACTTTTTACTTAGCTGATTCCAAGGTTGAAAAAGATATTGTGAGAAGGTCTTCTACATTTATTTTCATGAACACATCCTGGAATAAATTACTGCTATATCTATCTAGTGCAGACAGGGATTCTGGCTCAAAAATAGTTCTTCAAAATGGATCTGCAAAAGCAAATTAACTACTTATTTTACATTTCATAGTGGCTTTAAAAAAATTAGTGTTACAAAAATAAGATTAAGTTCTATAAGTAAGAGTTTCAGTATTTACTGTCTCCACAGAAAAAAATAATTAAAAAACCATACCTAGAATAACACAGAATATTTATGATTCATTTAAGTGAAATCCTTTGTCTAACTCAGTTTATAAAGCATTGTATAAACAGATTTAAAAAAAAAAAATCAAGGTGGTGCAAAATCCAATATAACTATGTTTCACCCGATTCAGTGTAATACAGCATCCACAGCACTCCAAAAATCCTTGGACTAGTGCTGAAAGTAGTGGTTTTTGCTATAAATGACAGACATTCAGAAAAGATTAAGAAAATACAATAAAAATAACAATAATTTTAAGATAATAAAACTACCAGTTTTGGGGGTGAAAAACCAGAAGTCAAAGACCTGAAAGACAGTAACATCATGGTCTAGCTTCATATTTATATGTGTTATAAATGTAGCTCAAAAAATCCTTGTAACAAATAGACTAGCCATCACATCTTGTTCAGAGTTATTTCACTTATAAAAGAACAATGGTATAAATGGTCATTTTCACCAAGTTTGCATGGGAAAAATACTTGAGTTTGGCATATACAGCTACACTTTTCGAATTCGACAGTGTTTGAATTTGCATGTAATCAGGACTTAAAAATTGATCTCTGTACTTTTTTTTTCATGTCTCTTTTAGGGTGTCCTGTAGCAGGTTTCCTCACAAAAAATGCATGTATACAAAATGCAGCAATAACTTCCCTTCCATTCTCCATTTCACTAATGCTGTTGAAGACACACTTGCAAAACTGTATTTTATTCCTTGCTATAAACCAGAAACAATACTACAATTTAAAAATAAACATTCAAAAGATATATATTTTATACATCTTTTAAGTAAACAACTGACTGAAAGGATGATTTTTTCATAGTAATTAAAACATTGAAACAAGTAACTACAAAAAGGGAAATACTTCTGAGATGTGATTTGGAAAAATAACAGTCAATACTATTCTCACTGCAGAGAGACTTCAACGAAAACGTGCACTCAAATGTTCATGGTATTCAATCCTCTGTCAAGTTAACTTGTCTCTCTCACAAAAACAATGCAAAAAATATTGATAGTATTAAAATGTGCATGCAGTCAGATTGTCTAACAAAGACCAAGCACAAGGACACAGTTTCATTTAAGGTGTGCCAGTTATATCATAATGATGACAATGAACTGCACTAGGACTTTGAGACCTCCCCCAGGGGAGTGGAAGGTACACCAGTCAACTGTGAAAATGCTTACATTGGGGAGTTCAGATGCAGTGTTTTGCCAAGACTGCAGATGCCCAAGAGCTCGGTGTA
This sequence comes from Gallinago undulata, assembly GCA_026546715.1. NCBI lineage: Eukaryota > Metazoa > Chordata > Aves > Charadriiformes > Scolopacidae > Gallinago > Gallinago undulata. The sequence continues at coordinate 78,202,664 of JAOTQQ010000012.1, read as the reverse complement.
GAAGGCAGCTGTATGGCGGAAGAAAAGCAACAGTCACAAGATGGCATTTCAGAGCAAGCTGTCTGTGCTACCGTTATCACACAGCACTCTGTTGGCAACTGCAATCATGAGTTTGCACATGTTAAGATTCCAGTATAGCAAGGTATATTTAAGCTTTTTATGGCCAGATAACAGCTGTTGCAGTTGAGACGTGTGAGTCATTTCTCAGCTATACACAGTGTGTAACATACAAAAATCCTCCCAGTGTAGCCTTCTGCAAAGAGCTGCCCGATGAATTGGGTAGTAGAACAAAAACTGAGTAAATCACATTCATGTGGGCTTCCAGCAGGCCAATTTCAGATGAAGTGGGTGATACCACCTCAAGATGGTCAGGCCAAGAAACTGAGTACAAGTTGCTGCTACAAATCCTCTAGGAAATAATTATAACTTCCCCAGAGGCATAATTTCAAAGTGCTGTTGTTCCTGCTATCGGTTATGGGCAGGAGGTCATTTTGCACACCATGTTGCCACTTTGGTGAGTGAAACAGCCTTGAGGCAAGTTCTCCCATAAAAATCACTCAAAATTCATGAAAGCATTAAATGTGGATCAGACCAGCACTAACTGAATCCAGGAAAGTTTTCATTCATGTTTACCCATTTCCCTAGTAACTGTGATACAGAGATTTTTTAATACATATGATTTTAAGATCTTTCTTATTTCCCTATAAATATCTTTCTTCTTTTTATTTTTTTTTTTGGTTCTGTTCTGCTTCTGCAGATGATGATCTGCAAGATCATAACAAAATCTGTAGAGACTAATAAGTGAAAGGAGCATATAAAATTTCCAGCTTTGATATAGATTTTCCTACAGATATCCCATGGAAAAGAGATCACTTAATTACTCTGTGCATTAATTTTCATGTTCAGTATATTATTGTTTGCAATTTTCCTCATAAATTGCAAATAATACCTCCACTCCACAAAACACACCTCTAAAGTCTCATCATTTTGATCCATTCAAACAGTCCCCCCTGCTCATGCTTCCATACCGTCAACAGCCTATCACAGCTTACACACCTTTTTTAAATGTACACAAACTGTGTAGCGAAAAAACACAGTAGTAATCTAGATCCAATCTTTAGTTTTGTATGGGTAGGTTTTAACAAAAATCAACACGAACAACCCAAAACTCAGTGAGGTCTGTAATATATTTCTCAAAAGAGCTATTAGTATATGGGACTATGCCTTGCTCTAGAGCTGTGGGTTGTAAACACTTCCAAAGATGTGAACAGCCTGAGCTCAGGTTGAGAGACATGGGAATAACAATTACAAGGCTAAACTAATTACAATCATTTTAACTGCAATGTCTTCACTGCCAGAAGTAATGTACAATATAGCAGCTGCAAAACATCTTCCATCTAGTAAAGGTACATTCCTTTTTGCATTCTTTTTAGTAGACTGCTTTCTTGTCTTAGTTGGTATTTAGATGGTATTTCACATTCTCGGCAGATACAAGAGGTTTTAAGCTCATTTATTAGAACACATTTCTGACTTGAATTAATATTGATATTAGTCTAAGATTCTTGGATCTAACAGTCATCTATAATTCATGAAGTACTCACTATTCCACTGACTATAACTGCTGCAACAGTAAAAAGTACCCGCTGATTATTGCATACACCATCCAAAAATAAAACGAAGAAAAATTTAAAACAAGAAAGTCTAGGATACATAAAGAAGAAGAGGATCACAGAAAGAGAAAAGCAGAATGTACCCTTTATTGCCATTCATCATGAACTTGCCAAATCTATAACATCCCAACAGAAACCTTTCTTTTTTTATTCTTATTTTTTGGGGGGTGGGACGGAGAGCACAGAATGGGTAGAAGTTAAACACATGCAACACACTAAAGTACTTGCCCTACTACTTACAATTAATAATTTTCTCCTGTGATAGGCTCAAAACTTTGTTTATGGGCAAAGAGGAAGAACGTAAAGAATGAGATAATTAGTAGACATTAATGTCTTCCTGGTGGCTCAACCCAACATAAAGTATAAAACTGGACAACTAATAAAACATGCTTTTTAAAAAAGCAACCAGTTTGAGCTGACTTCAACCCACATACTCCTCCTAGCAGCTGGGGACACTCAGCACCGGGACAGTGAGCACATAGAGACCTGTAATAGGAATCAAGTTTGTACTGTGATTCAACCATATATAGCAATTGTTGTATTATTCTTTACAGTTCATACATAAGTGGTCCTTCCCATTGGAGACCTTCCCCTTGGATCCTTCCTGCAGGCTACAGTTCTTCTTTAACTGCTCCAGTGTGGGTGTCTTCCACAGGGTACAGGTCCTTCAGGAACAGACTGCTTTAGCGGTCATGCAGTGGTCAGGCACACACCTTCAGGAAAGACAAAAAGGGCAGAAGAGAACAAGGGGTGGTGCAGTCTGTGGAAGTGTACAGTGTGTGATCTGTAGGGTGCCTTTGGGCCAAAATCAGAAAGACCACCAATGACAGAGACCTCGTAGTAAGTGTCTGCTACAGTCCACTGGATCAGACAGAAGTGGATGGAGCCTTCTCCAGCTACCTCCAACAGGCTTCAGACCTACAGGACTTGCTTCTTATAGGGACTTTAACCCTCCTGGGAAAGAAACACAGCAGCACAGACCACAGTGACCCTAAGGTTGTAGAGTTTCAGATGTAAGGGGTGTGAGGCAGATGAGCAGAAAGAAGACCCAAGACTTCAGAAGAGCAGATATCTGCTTGCCCAGGGAACAGCAAGGAGGGGTCTTGTGGGTATCTGCTTTGGAAAGCAAGGGATGTCAGGAGTGTTGGGAGATTTTTGGACACAGGCATAGGATCAGGCATAACAAGAAAGCAGACTGTGGAACATCAGTGAAGATGAAGAGATTAACAGGATCAACACAGAATGCCTGCAGAGACAAACACCTTAACCTCCAGCTCACAGCAGGACAGTATCCAGAGTCCATGGCTTAGGTCCCTACTGGGGTTTCCCATGCCAACCAGGACATGACTAAACTGCAGCAAGTGCCCAGGTAAGGAGACAGATAGAGCACAAGACGTATGGGGAGATGCTGATGTAGCTGGCTTAGGTCACTCTGTAGAAAAAAAGACCAAGGAGGCTTTCTCAGCTACCTGTTCTCTTCAGCTACCCTGGAAAATCCAGGAGAGGACACAGACAGGCTCTTCTTGCAGCTTGACACTGAAAGCATGAGACACCAATCCTAGCTGCACTAAGGGCAGGACTGTGCTTCTCATCTTTTTCTCAGGAGAGAGAACCCTGTTGGACAATTTTGTAGAATTCTCTGTCATGTGAGAAAAGATGCAAATGAAAACTATCAAGGTGTTTTATTTTCTAACATATAGAATAAAGAAATTAAATTCCTTAATTTGAGAAAATGCACATGAAGTACACCAGCAAGAACACACTTCATTAGCTACCTCTGGGGTTTGTTCCCAAAGTCTTTTCTATGTTTCATTTAGCTGTGAGCTGACAGGAGGGATCTTGTGTTTCTTAGATATAAAGATATCAGAAAATATACATCCCAGGTTGTAAACTCTAACTTGAAGATTTCTTTGTTGGAATTCTACTTAATGTAAAGATATCCATCAGGATTTCCTATAATCCAAAGTCCCCTTGATAAATGCGATCATGTTATTGACTTATGAATCCCCTGCTGATGACAGGCCACCTGACAGAGTGCTAGTGACATGCAGATGTATTTTTGAAATGCTAACTGCCTGTGTAACTTACCTCTACTATCAGTTGGCTTTCCAGGCCACTTTTCCTGTGGGGCAGATGTATACCTCCTGGACAAACTGGTGAGAAAAGGAGACATTAATCACCTCTCAGTTTATGAGTCTCAGTACATATACATTTCGTGTCATAAAACTCCAGAAATAGTTATGCAAACACATCAACAATATGAAACTCAGATAATTACTAGTTTTATAGTGAGACTAAATATAATGGGATGCAAATAACCTATTATATGGGATGACTGAATTATGGAAATAGATGCTAAGAACTCTCCAACTCATTAAAGAGTCATTTCTTTGGGAAACTGAGCAGGCTGAAGAGAAAGCTGTCTGGAAGTCAGGAACTGGATCCCAGTGTAGTTAGCTTCATAAAGGAACAGGAAGGTTTGGCAGGACTCTCCTGCCCCCCTGACAGCACCAAGGAGCATCATGCCATGAAAACTGAGAAGCAAACAGGCTGGCCAGTTTCTCCCATTAGCAGAGACAAAAATCAATATATGTTCCCATCAAAATATTTTCTCAAAATCAGAATGTGGTTTTCTTCTGGAAGTTTTTCAGTGTTTCTTCCTAACATGCCAGTCCACAAGTAAATTTGTCGACTATATCCTTGGTGCTTTCACAAAAGCAAATTCCAAAAAGTCTTTATTGGAGTTATTCCTTTCTATCCTTCTGCTTTATAACCTTTGTTCCTGGATCTTGAAGTTGAAAGAACACCACTCCATGTAAAATGATTCATAAATATTAATTTGAGGAAATACATGCAGAAGGAGAGCACAGTTAATGATTGCTTGGAGAAGGATCTATTTTATGGGGAAATTAAATTGTTTTGTTACATTATTATTATAAGTTGTTAAAATTATAATCAATTTTCATAAGAATTGTAGCAATAGTAAATTACTGTCAAAATGTGTTGACTTTGCAGGTTTTAATACAGAACAAGAACAATATACTGGGAAAAATAATCTCTCCTATGTCAAAATGTGATTTTACTAAGAGAACCAAAATTTTACATAGACACTCATGAAAACACAAAGATATCTAATAGTTCTGACAATCCTGAAAGTATTTTTGGCTTTTTGCTGATGGAAACAGGGACATATAACTACTAATCTAACAACTTGCTCAGTTTGCTGCATAACAACAGTGTTATACAGTTAGGTCTCCAAGAGTGCTTTATTACAGTACTCTGAGGTGTGGAAGTTTCTAGAATAAAACAGCACAAGATATACAATATCCTCTTTTCAATTAATGTATTAAAAGTGTTATTTTGGAAATCTTGCATTGTAGCGGAAAACAGCCAAATGGCAAGAAAATTTTCTTCACTCAGCTAACCACTATTCTCACTCAAATTCTGAGCCATCGAGCCAGGTCATAGCTCCCATTATCAAGCACACACTCTCCTCATCGTCATCAAACTACTGCAGCCCTATAGAGGGGATATGCTTATTTAGATTACCACACACAATAACCCTTTTCATACTGGGAAATTAATCTGCAGATGACGAGAGGAAAAAGAGCTCGACACATCAAACAGCTAGTCATCCTGAAAGAGGTCTATTTCTAATGCCCCTTTCAGTACTGAATAAAGATAAATTTAGGAAACTCTTCTATTTACAGGTGGCATGGTATTAATTTCCAGTCTAGAAAGTATGAAGCACTTCTGGTAGCAATATTCACCCAGGATTCTTAATTTTGTTGTTTGCTGACAGAAACTACTGAAAGATAGGGAAGGAAGAAGAGGATACAATGTTAGGATACATTTAAAGGTTTAAAGTTTGGCAGAAAGACAAAAAAAAACAAGAATTTTTGCAGAGGCAAAGAGAAGGAATGAAATGCATGGACGAACTTAAGGAAAAAATAACAGAAGGATAATTGGCAGCTTGTTACGCTACTATAAACAGACAACTCTCAAGCATCCAGGCTGAAAACGCAGTTACTCTGCCACAGCACAAGCTATCTGTGCTCATATTTCGCATTTCCACTGAGACCCGACTCCATTTTTCCTTTCCTTTCCTTTCCTTTCCTTTCCTTTCCTTTCCTTTCCTAAACTTAATTTTAAAACCTTAATTGTAATTCCTGTGTCATACAAATTTTTTGAAAGAAAAGAGGGAATGGTAAGGGAAAGGCTCATACTTGAATAGTTTGTTTGAGAGGGTTTTTTCCCAGTTTAATAACTGAAAATCATCTTCCAGCAATTTCAGCATTGCAAAGTCATATTGTAAAATCCTTCACTATCTGTTAAAATCTGATACATGATTGGACACGTGGTGGGAGTACAAATGCAGTCAGTTCAAATCAGGTAATCTCAGGTCAAATCAGTTAATTCAAGTTCAGTAGCTGTTCATCTGACCTTAGAATAGGATGACAGAATAGGGATGACCTGAGGGCAGAACAATTTTTAATGGTTACATTGGAGTATAGAAGTAGTACTGTATTTGAAAAGGTACGAGCTTCAACATAGCATGCAAGGACTATTTATATTTTGTATATGGTCTCTCTTATTGCTCTGAGAAAGAACAGGAATTAAGAAGGCAAATCTGTGAATAATTAGTCCAAGATCTCCCTGATGCAGATGTACTTACGTCAGCAGCTACAAAGACTTTTGTTACTTGCATCCTTACTTCTGTGACTTTTCTGACTTCAAATCCACCAAGGCTTTTTAACAACTCTCAGCTAAAATCAGATTGACTCCCAAAACTACCCCCTCCAACTGTAAGGCAAAAGCCCTCTGTTTCCAGCCAGTGCCGAACTGCCTGTTGGCAGTCAAAATGTCAAAAAATACATTGGGAGATAAAGTCTGACATACTTAATGCCTATCCATCTAATTAGTGCAGCAGGTTAAAGGAGTAAACAAAAACATTGAGAAAAATGCCTATTTGCTCTGGACTTTTTTTCATGTTTGAGCTAATCTAAACAAAAGGTAGAGAAGGCATATATCAGTCAGAATTCTGATCATATGAACCATTAATTTAATTTTCTTAGAATTTAAGAGTTGAGAAAAATGCAGTGATACATGATTTTATGTAGATATTTTTTTTTCTGTATTGAATGCAGTATGGAGTATTAAAACTATTAGGTTGTTACTTAGACCATCTTAATCTACAAGAATTTTAGGGAGTGAGCTCTTTGTTCTAATTTCATACTGCCAGGCCTCAGCAGAGCTGAATTCCTTATCCAGAAAATGACCAGCTGAAATGTTAACTAAGTAGGATGTATTCTATTTATTTTTTCTTGGCATTTTGGCAGAAGAAACCAAAATGAATGAAAAAAATAAAGAAAAAGAAAAAAGAAAAAAGAAAAAAGAAAAAAGAAAAAAGAAAAAAGAAAAAAAAAACAAAAACAACAACCAAAACTTTTCCATTTTTTAAATTTAGAAGCAAGTTGAATTAATAACCTTGTGCCAAAATAAAATACTTGAGAATACACATTGCAGAATTTCACAGTTCTAGAGAAGTCTTTTATTTTTCTTCAGGAACTGCCGGATATTTATAAAATAAAAGATTTACAGAAGAAATCACCTCAAGGAAGAAACCTCATACCATAATTTTGGGTGTAGCGTTAGATCCACTCTAAACCAGTGAAATTTTGGGGCTCTACATACCATCTTCAAGTACTACAAAAGCATTCTGTTTCAGTATCTCTAGAGTCACCTTTCACTCAAATATACCAATACAAGACAGGAAAAAAATCACTAAATATGTGCATTTACTCTATGTACATCATATGTTGATAGAGCAACGAGGCAATGGCTGACTGTAGGGAAATGCCTATCAGCTACCTCTAATGTGGATCAACTCCATTTTGACTCAGTGGAATGATTTTGTTTTGTTTTTAAATTAAGTTTGGATTCCCTGACGAACACAAAAGGCATAGAAGTAGGTATAAACAGAAGTAGACTGCAAGACCTCCTCCAGCTTTTGCCTTCAACTTTTTCAGGAAAAAACACTTTACACGGTTACTATGCCACATAAAGTCATTTCAGTTCACTGAATAATACTATTGTTTTCCATTTTCTCAAAATGATCTCTCATCACCCTACATCAGAGTAGAATAGTGGTAAGATTATCCACACTTCATTGTCTTCTAACCACAAACATTTCTGAAATCTCAACAACTTGGTTAACCATTTCACTGCAAAGCCTGCAAGGGTAATAGTGTGCTCTTTGATCTGTCTAGGATAATACTGTACTCTCCTTAGCCAAAAATATTTTCCTCCTTCAAACCAGGAGCTTGCAATGCAGTTTCCATAAAAAAAACAAAGCATTATGAAAAAGGGTCCCTGCATGACAGGGTGCCTTTGAAGTACATTGACATTATCCTGTCTGACTCGGAAGTAAACCACTGTTCAACATCCCACTGAAGCCAGTCTTCTAATACCAAAAATGTATCTGTAGCCATTCCACAGAAGAATATTCTGCAGTGCTAGAAAGATCTAACAACTTTTGATACTTTTAAAGGAATTCAAGACCTTTGTAACTAACAAGCAAATAGAGCCAGGGTTTGCATCTTTTTTGCAGGTAATGAAATGACTTCAAGCAGTATTTTACTATAAAGCCCTACTTGAAAACCTTTTTATTTATATGATAAGCTGAAATCAAGATATCTGGGACTGACTCAACCAATAATTGCAAACAATGCATCACTATCAAGGCAGCAGAAAAGAACAGGCCAGGAGGTGGGTCCTCAGAAGCCTGACCAGTTTGCTCAATAATTATGTTTTTCTTATTAACAATTGTATCCACATATCAGTTCTGCAGGGAGAGAATGGTATGGTGGTTAATGGTTTTAGTCCTTTATTGGCAAGTTAGCACCTGAATACATTTGTCCTGCTGAAAGTGTGCAGAAGCTCAGGTGTCATTAATTTGAAAGGGAAATGGCCTTTTGGTTACTAAAAGGTAAAAAAATCCACAAGGGCAATGCTACACCATAGCCAAGTGACACAATAAAGTGTTGATACTGTAGCTTGTTTGTTATTTTCAGTTAAATTTAAGTTTATGAACAAGTTTGTTCATTGTCTTTCTCACCCCCATTTTCCCTGGAAATAATACTTTCCTTCCCAAGGTTTATACCCTGTAATTAATTTAAGAATTTCCTTAACCACAAATGTAAGATGTTCAACTTAACGACAGCAGGCTGCAGAGGTTTCTCCCATGAAGAAACAATATATAAGAAGAAATTTCCTTATAGCTCAGAGATATTTTGATTAGGTCAGCCCTAATAATAAATACCTAGTTGTGTTTCTTTGAAACTAAATCAGAGTGCAAAAACAGGTAAATTTTAGTTTACAGAAACTACAGTCTTCACGATACTAAGATTTTACTAGAATTTCCCAGCTACCTCGTTATCGTGATATTTTTATACGGATTTGATGAGTGGACTGTTCAGTGGATAAGGAATTGGCTAATGGTCGCATCCAGAGGGTTGTACTCAATGGCTTTAAGTCCAGATGGAGAGAAGTGACAAGTGGTGTCCCTCAAGG
>JAOTQQ010000012.1:78159952-78189685 GCA_026546715.1 Gallinago undulata | reverse complement strand
TCCAGGCTAAAGAGTCCCAGCTCCTTGAGCCTTTCCTCGTAAGGGAGGTGCTCCAATCCCTTAATCATCTTTGTTGCTCTATGTTGGACTCCCTCTTGAACTGGGGGGCCCAGAACTGGATACATACTCTGAGAAAGAGTGTATGACCTATTTTTGTAAATACTGTTCAAGAAACCAATGATAACATTTAGTAGACATATATTACTATTTCTCTATATTAGTCTGTTCACAAGTGCCACAACATGAAATTTAGACAGCTTTGGAAAAGAGGCTATTGTAAACATACACCGACTGAGAATGTAGTTTCCTTGGCAACCAAAAGATCTGAGAACAACTCATTCCTTCAGGTTGCAATTCAGTTTATGAGCTTCCACATCTGCTTGCATAGGAATGAGACACCTGGGATTACATTTCTAGAGTGATGAGTGAGAAATTAGAGAACAATAGACATTACGTTGCTAATTTTGTGCTGTGATGAAAACGAGTCCTCTGATGTTCATTGTCACAGACCACACAGAATATCTGAGGATACCAGGATTCATACCCTGATTTAGCATCCAGTCTCTTCCCTACTTGTCTTGGCACAAGCCAAGACCTGTAAGAAAACCAAGGAGGATGCTCCCCTCCTTTGTACTAACACAGGTTAATTTGCGTGGACAGTTTTGTTAAACAGAACATAAACATTCCTTTCTGTTAAGGAAAAATATAAGCCAGAGGAAGGAGGAAATATTGCACATTAGATGATGATCAGTAAAGAGCAGGTACTTCTGTTTGCTATTTCCAAGAACAACAGGTGCAAAAAATAGTCATTACTATCCAATTTTATTTAACTCTCAACATGAACAAAATTGCATGTAAGCTGTTGGCTTGGATGGCGGGGATTACTGAGGTGGGATACTTTTATTTCCTTATGTCTTCTCTGCAAATACTCAGTGTTTGCATTCCTTTACTGTATGTAAATTATCTCGTATGTTGCTATCACTCCAGCAAGGCTATTTCGTTCAGCCCAACATCTACAGGCAAACTACATCAGCTAGGCTGTGATTAGTATATCCAAGAAGTGAATTTTCAAGATTTGTATTTAACACAATTTGCTTAACACTCAGATGGTCCTACATTAGTTCAACTGAAATTATTGGTTGTTATTATTATTATTTGGATTATTATCATCAATGAATTTTGCAGACAAAACAATTTTTGAAGAGGTTATAGGGTAGGTTTTTGCTTCCAAAATAATTTAATATTCTTTCACTAGGTAAAGTGAATGCAAAAATGACTGCACTGTTGCTTCTTTCCTTACTAAATGTGTTGTGCCCCTGTCTGAACACCTCTTTGTTGTAGATTTCTAATGCTCAGAAATATGTGGTAGGCTGTCTATTGTATACATAACCAGAATTATCCAAAGAAACTGTCTTGTGAAGAAAAATATCCCTAAAAATCATCAGGGCTTGCTTCTTAAATCTTTTTTTTAATCCAATATTTAGCATTTTCCTAGGATTTTTTCAGAAGTGAGGTCCAAGAATACTCATAGTATAGAAATTCTCATACTCGTATATAGAAATTCTTAGCAAGTTATCTAAGTTACACAACCCTCAATGCACCCTACCAAAAATATCCCAAAACCTCAAAAAACCCTCATCATTTACAGTTTGATTTGCTTGTTTTGAATTTGATTCAAATAATAGCATTCCCTCCATTTTCATAGAATCATACAATGATAGAGTGGTTTGGGTTGGAAGGGACCTTAAAGATCACCGAGTTCCAACCCCCCTGCCATGGGCAGGAACACCTCCCACTTAAAGCAGGTTGCTCAAAGCCCCATCCAGCCTGGCCTTTCACCTACTGCAAGCTCAGACTAACTGAAATTTTTTAAATGAGTGTAAGAAACACATTTAACCTTTAGCTATCAATAACAGTAATATTTTAGATGAAATTCTGCTCTTAACCCCCTAGTATCAGCACTTCATCTCTGACACCTCTTACAACTCTACTCTATCATGCTCGTAAAACCTGAATACTGAGTTTTTTTCATGCAGCAAATGCAGGTGGAACCTTCCCCATAAAGCCTGGAGTTTATCCACCTGAAGGTGAATACAAAATGGTCTTTTTTTCCATGGTCATTGACACAAATTAATTTTTACAATTAGAAGTATAGCTTCCTATTATATAGACTGAACATCACCACTAATAGAACCAAGAAAAAAATTATTTCTTCCACAACTGAACAAATACCACAGCAAACATCCATGTACCTTCTCAGGATTTGAATCTCCAGGACCTGTTTCACAGCACAATGTGTGACAACACTCATGACAACATGTGAGGAAAAACTGCTAAATCCAAAAAGCTGTATTTAAACTGATCGTTGAGAAACAAGCTTCAGGACAAGCAGCAATGTCATGTTGAAAGAAACCTGCATTTTGGAATGGCGCATCATAAATCTGTTACCTTCCTATTTTCATCTATCAGCAGCTTCAAGTCTTTCTGGAGTTTTTATTCTTCCAGCATTTAAAAGCAGTTGCTTGCTTCCATACTTCACTGTGAGAAAACCCTCCATCAGAAATCCTTTATTATCTTACCCACATAAACACTCTTTAAACTACATTTCTTCCTACCATGCAAAATACTTAACTAAATCGTAACCCTTGTAATTCCTATAGCAGAACAAGGCTATATATGTCTAAACAGTAGTGCCAAAGTATCTTTCAACCCAAAACTGATGATTAGCCGAAGTTTGCCTCCTGGCAGGACTTCTAGACCTGCCTGACCCCAAAAGTCTGTGGTGTCTCATGCTGAGCCCTCTTATCTGCATGTCACTTAGATACTACCTTATAAGCTATAAAAATGTATATTCAATCAATAGCAAAACAATCAATAGCAAAATTTAACGTCTCTATTCCTTATTTCCCATCTTTGTAAATCCTAGTTCTGGGCTATACATTCCACAAGAGTAGGCAAACTTGAAGGGAGGGGAAAAAGTGATTCTTAATAGGACTTCCATTAAAGAACAGGAAGCCTGTTATTTTGTCTTGACATAATAAGTAATTTAGAAGGAAAAAAAGTTCACATAGCTTGGGCTGAGTAAGGGTGCTTTCAAAAATTATATCTAAACCAGGATATGTGCCTCAAGACACATGGCAAGAGGCAATCTTGTAAGACAAAATAAATAAATAAATGAAGCTTTTTCAACGCACAGACCTTTCACTAAGTCTGAGATAAAAGCAAGACATCTAATGCTAAATATAGATTGATAAGAACTTCTTAGAGCTTAATTTGCTTATATTAATTAATCTGAGAGAAAATATTATTGGTACCAACAGGAAAGAGAAAAAATATTAGTAAGGGGACAGATTATAAGATTCTTAGCACATTAGACAAATGGATACACAATTGCCTGGGGAACACTGAAGTCTAAATTGAAGGTGGGAAAAATTACAGAGTATTCTAAAATCAATAGGTGTTAGGATTACAAGAAGTCCCCTCTACATGTTCCCTTGCCAGGAGTAGGGAAAGCATCCCAACACCCCCATCCCCTCATCCAAGCTTGGAAGTCAGTCATGTACATGTATGGTTGGGAAAAAAACAGATCTGTCATCCTCCTCCACGCTGCATTTATCAGACACAGAGCTGCTCAACCGGGACTCCTAAATCCCTCTGATCAAAAGGTTTGATTAACTCTGTAATGCCTTTCTTCCCACCTCTCAAATAATTTCTCTATGTTGCCTCCATTCCCTCCCATGTACAGAGCATGCCCCTGTTTCCCTCTTCCTCAGTGGCCACAGTTTAGATGATTTTCTAGCATGATCTTGTTATATGCATGCCCTTTTACTTTCTGTGTTGGTTATTAATTCTGGTAAGCTAGTACCCCTCCGTTCGGTTGCCTACAGTATCCTGACATTTTCGTCACTGTCTTGTTAGTAATGCCATAGGTCCAGGTGGTCCATCTGCACAAACATCACTCTCCTTTTGTAATCTGCAGCATACTGAAACTCCTCATGTTGTTACCTTGTCAGTGGTGCCACAGGTCAGGGTTAGCCATCTGCATGCAAACCCTAATCCATAACTCAAGTGAGTCCCTGAGTTTTAGAAGCAAATAAAGGCAGGCTTTTCAGTGCCAAGGCTCATCAATTTCTATGTGTCCCTTGAAAATTGGAACTTAAAGGTCAGCAATGGAGGAGGTGTTCGTCAAAAATGCTTATTTATTGATAAGTTAGTGTTCTCAACAAGATTAGTAGCTTTGTGCAGGTAATATTGGCAGATTTAGCACCTCAGTGTAGCCATTCCACATCGTGTTGGATACAAAACACGACAAGCAATGCTGTTTTGCAGCCTTTGGATCTAAATTTTGTGGTGGTTACTATCATTTTGGTGACTGTGATTTCCCTGCCTTAAAATCTTCTTCAACCCATTTCGCTTAACTGCTGATAACCCTTTTTGTTACAACTGAGAAAATATTATTATTTAGAGAGCAGGGTTTAAATACAGTTTTAATTTTCATACCCACTTTTTATTCACCAGTCATTTTGATCAGCTGCCCCCACTCTCCACCACCACCATGTGGACACAAACCTCTGACTGGAGTTAGGATTAGCACCTTCAAAAAACTTGGTAAGTAACAAACAAATAAAACCACAATCAGTGGACATCTTCTTAGATTTCTGGAAGACTCATATACTCACCTAGCATCAAAATAAAATCTATTTGGCCAGTGCACCTCAGCACCTGCTTAGATGTCTTTTTCCTTGACAATTCTCGCTACGTATTGTACCAATAGCATAAGAACTCCACAAAGCTTAAATATATTATCACTTAAGTGTCCTAAAAATATGCTTGAAATGCAATTTAGCCAAAACTTGTGAGAAATAAAGAGCTGTTTCCACTCATTTATTTGAAAAGTAATGTATAACGTGTTAAGTAATGGGTTATAGAGTTTTTAAATCTCAATTAAATTTGCTCCATTTGGTTACTAGCAGGACTACTAACCATAGGTTACAACCTAAATGTCTAATGAAAAGAAAGTGTACATAAATAGCTCCCAATCAGGATATCAGTCAACTGCAGTTGCCACTCCTGGGCAAGAAAAAAAATTATGTGGATGCAGACAATATACCTGCCAAAACCTATGCAAGTTGTCATAACAGCTAGTATTGCTGCAGTAAGTTTTTGCAAGTGAGTATATTAATTTATTCTTTCAAAGTATATCTTCATCTCCTTCAATATACATTTTGCTTGTTTCAAGACCTGAGACATAGGGTAACATTAGGACCTCAACTTCAGAAAAAACTTTCCAGTCTTTTTTATTCAGGAAGGGTGAAGGTGAAGCAAGTGAACTCCACCAAATAAATACCCACAAAGAACATTGGCATTCTAGACCTATCATTAAATCGCTACGTTCTTGAACTCTCAAATGATCAGTATCTGACTTAAGATCTTGAGAAAAGTCTAGACTGATTTTGGAAACTTATATCAAAGCTGATGAGTATCTAAAAACAAGCCTACAACATCATGCTGGGCACTCAGACAATCATCCCTAGTGTCTGTGGAGTTGTCTCTTATGTCTACCTTTAACATTTTTTCCTTTGAGCTCTACATGGATCAACTTCTCAAGGCTTTCATTTTGGCAGCTTCCTCTGTCTGGGTGGAATTTTGCTTTTCAGCTTCAGAAAAGGACATGAAGCATGTCTAGTAACTACCAACTCCTCTACACATTTCTGGGTCCTTCTAGCTAAAAAATGCATTGTTTATGATTCAGTGAAGATCTATAACCACTGCAAGTATTTCTGAGTCAGTAAACCTCACCACATCGCATACAGAAAACCAGTCTCTGATATTGAATTGGTTTTAAATCCAAAGGATAAATAATATTTACCTTCTTCTACTCTTATTCTTTTTCTGCCACCATAGAAGAGAGTTGTATTTATTCACCTGCTCTGTTCATCAGTATTTACCAGCATTATAGAATGAAAACAGATTATTTATTTTGGATTTTGAATATAATTAATAGCTTTTTCATCAGAAACTAAACATTTCTGTAGTATAAAGCCTGAAGTGTCACTTTTTAAGATCACAGATGGTAAATTTAAAAATTGCTCTACTATTACAGGTTATAAATATCTGGCCAAATGGTCACTGTCACAGCTATTAATCAAAGTAGGAAGAACGGCACTATACAATTACATAAGAGCCAGTACAGGTGAAATTTTTGCTTTATTGTTATTTTTGCTTCAAATTCTGCAACTGACAACCACACAACATGTATCCCTGCTAATTAAGTGATTTTAGGGGCTTGGTAGTATGCCATACCTAGGGAAGGGAATTAAATGACCACCAGATTTATTTTATGGTTCATCACTTTGCATACTGCATTCAGTGCATTATTATAAAAAAAATGCAAAACCCAATGGTAATGAAATGGTATATTCTACATTAAAACAAAGGGAAGAGATATTTATTAGAGCCATGAGCTGTAAGTGCCACCTGATGAGGCAGGAAAGGGACTACAAGATTCAGTCTGGCTGCACACAACCGTGAAAAAAGACAGGAACTACATTAGAAAGCCAAGATTATGGTCTTTTTTTTTTTCTTTTTTTCCCCCATTTTAATAAAGCTCCATCTATACAAAAGCTTCAGCAGTTACAGAGATAATTTCTGAAGGGACGGGAATACTACATACACTGGCTGAAAAAAAAAAGCCCATATAAAATAACAAGAAAACTATAAAGCAAAAATGAAAATATGCAACAGAAAAGCATGAGAAAAAATACAGCTATATTTTGTTACTTCCATAATAAAAACTGTGGATTCCTGCATGCACATATTCTGAAACATGTTGCAGTAACAAAGAATAACTTGAAAGAGCCAACACAAAGATATTGATAAACCAGGAAGTTAATTGCTCAATTCAAGGAACCCTGTTGTTGCCAAAATTCCTTGAGGTTTATTTAAGAAAACTTACCTGGTCCCTTGCTAATGACCTTTCTTCTCAAATTTAAAAGCCACAAAAAGTGGCTTTTCTTCCATTTCCTTTGTGAAATACAAAACTTGACCATTTACTGATTCTAATAAAAACAGGCATTTTTCTGTTCCCATCTCCTAGATGAGAAGTAGTCTAAAAAAGTTTCAGAAATAAAATATAGACAATTTTCCAAATAAACTTATTTGCATAGATATCCTGAGCTCTGTATCAGCTGCGCAAGATAACTTTTTGCTCTTAAAGACATTACTGCCTTTATTTTTTTGTTGTACACAGGATAGTTTTACTTATTAGAAATCTCTATATCACTCAGAATTATTTCAATGATTACATAGTATAAAAGTTCTTTCCAGAAATCAAATTGTGTCTTCACTATAAATTGTTAGAAATAGTTATATTACACATATATAAAGTAACTGCTGCAGAGCTTAATAGTTTATATCATGATAACAATCTCCTCTGGGAAGAAAAGGCTATTATTTAGGAAAAAGATGAGTGGGCCTATAGAGTCTGACACTTCAACTACATTATCTCAGGACAAAAGAGCTAGACCATCCCTCAGATGTCACTTTTACAAGGATTTGCCTATAATAGTATTACCAGCAATATTCAATGAATTTCAATGATTTTTTCATACAAACTTGATTTATTTTACTTTCACTGATATAGTAAGCAAATCTAAAACATGAGTATTAAACTGAATTGGAGGAAAGAGTAAATGAATAAACGAGTATTGCATACAGAAAAGCTGACCAAACATTTATTCATTTATTTGTCTTATTCATAGACTCTCCCTCCCAGATTACAAGCCAAAGTTTTTGTCATCCCAGCTATTAAAGTCTTGGTTTTACATATGTATGAATGGCAGTAATTTTTTATTGACATTTTGTTTGTTCTGACAGCATTTTTATAGCATTAAGAATTCACATGAATGTTACACATTTGGCATTATTTGATATGTTTTATAACAGTATTTACAGATTTCTGATTTCTTATGTGCTCTCCATGTTTCTACAAAGCCTGTGTTAAGTACATCATGGGCGCAGGCAACTTACAGTTTGTTTCTTTAGGTCGGTAACTAGTTCAGTGGCAGTATTCCACTAAATGACACAATAGGATGTATCGATGTCAAATTATTAGACTGGAAACAAGCCTGAAGATGCCTAGAGAGAATATACTACACTACATCTGGATAATTGCTCTGTTGAGAAGAGTTATTTGACAACCCTTTGATAGAATGGTTGCTTAAAACACTTCAAAGTTATTAAGCAGAACAAACACCAGCCAGCTCTCCGTGGGACAGAGCTTGTTGTTTATTGTTTTCCCCTACTCTGCAGACATGGGAAAAGAAGGTACAACTTCCCAGGTGGGCTACAAGCCATGCAGATGGGAAAAGGTTTACTTGATA
This sequence comes from Gallinago undulata, assembly GCA_026546715.1. NCBI lineage: Eukaryota > Metazoa > Chordata > Aves > Charadriiformes > Scolopacidae > Gallinago > Gallinago undulata. The sequence continues at coordinate 78,181,304 of JAOTQQ010000012.1, read as the reverse complement.
CAGATCTTCTGTATATATCTGTACTTACAATGTAGGTATCTTGGCACAGGCATGGTTAATTTTATATATAATAAGAACTTGTAAGAAAGATGCAGAATTTGCTGACCAGTGTTACAAACACTGTCAAATATCAGTTTTATAGAAAGATAGGTTTAGATTCACAAAGCATGCAGACTTAAGCAAAAATCTCCTACAGCAAGCACATCCTTAACTTTCTGGAATGGAGTGGATTTGTTTTAACTTTGCTTCAAGTGCTTTAGAAAGCAGGTCTGAATTGAAGCAAAGGTGAAATTCTTCCCCTTGTCTTAGTGATTTTTTTTATTAAAAAGTTTCAATTAAAAAAAAAAAAAAAAAAGAAGTCAGAGACTGATTCATATAAGACCTTAATAGCACCGGGGCAAAAAACGTGCATGCATGGTTCAGACTGGTTTCTTCCACTGCCAGAAATAATTAGAATCTTCATTTCCTCCATCCCAGGAAACCACCCAGCTCATCTTTCCCGGTGACACAGTTCAATTTTATATGACCATCTGGTCAATAAATAACTGGACATCCAAGTCTCCCACTTCCTGAGAAGATTCCCTAACCATCAAACTAGATCATACTCATTTTTACCGTTCAGATATAAACATTTTATGAGATGAGGCAGAAATCTAACAGGACAGGTTGAGAGAACTCCATTGCAAAAACAATAGAGCCAAAGCCAAGACAAACAGAAGCATTCTTGCAGTCAGGATACACTTTTAAAACAAAGTATATTGCTACCAATCGAAAATGAAGGAAATTGAAATGAAATCTCCCACATCCTGGAATTAATGCTATAATTTCTGAGAACTTAAGTGAGAAGTGGCACAACATCTCTATAACTCTTACTCATGGCTCATACTCAAAATCTTTTGTAAAATTCAATCCTAGTCTACATTTAGTTTCAGGATGACAGAAAACTCATGTCCTAGCAGCACTGTCATTTACCACAGTATAGTTGGTCATGTCCATTCCTGAGCTTACCAGGAAAGATGACTGCTGAGATGGGAGTCTTCTGCTTATTCAGTAATGTTTACAATCCCCCAAGGAACTGAAATGGAGATTTGGGTACCTCGGAGCCTATCTTAGAGACTGTACAGCCAACTGAAGAATGAAAAGATCTCAGACTCCAGGTACCTGACAACAAGCAAATGGAGTCTTGGAGCCCAAGCATGTGCCTCAGGCAGGACAGCTGAGCCTAGGAATGTTCTTTCATAACCCATTAGAAATAACAATTCCTCTTTAACCAGACTAAGTTGTCACAAAAATAGTAGTGGCTCCAATAACTGGGTTCATTTACAATAGCAATGACCATGTAAGAGAGCAGTAAATCAGTTGTCACTAACCATCTTTAATAAAACATGTTCTAAGCAACTTTTCAACTCACATGAGTGTTTCCAGTCATTAGTTCTACTCAGCTACCTACCTCAATGGCAATGAAAGCACTTGAAGGGAAATTTATTTGCTTTTTCTGCTTTGTGGCTCACAAACACCTTTCATGAAACAGTGATAGTTGAAGTCAATCAGAACACAGGAGTGATATAACAAATTCACAAGGTTCCTTTGCAGCTTTCATTTCCTACAGAAGGTTCCTATGTTGAAGGAGGCTCAACCCATACTGTTTCAAAGATTTCAACAGATTTAAGTCATTCAGAAAAATAAGCAAAATAAACCACAGTATTCATGATGCATCTGGTTCTATTCCAAATTTATATTTTCCCATCTTTTTGTCATAGCATAATTTTCAAATTGTTTGTAGGGCATCTTTATAAATAACTACCTTGGGCACTGCATTACTGAATGTAATTAACACCACAAAGAAGAATAGTCAAAAAATCAAGACACAATCTATTCTGAAGAAAAATTATTTGGATCATCTAGATTTTGAAGAAATGCATTTTCTCTATTCTCACCTCTCACCACCAACCCTTCTAAAAAGCAGTGTACAAAACATGACAAGGACCAAAAGAATATTCTGTTACTACCAAAATAACTAACTCTAGAGATCTGTTTTTAGTGATGATAATGGATTTAGAAATGTAAAGAATGTTTCCAAGAAGATAAAAACTGCATAAGGTTATTAATATTCTCTCTTGCAACATTTACATCATCTTGAGTCCTTCCACCTGTAAAAGCAAAATGTCTTTTACACAATGGGTAGCTAATGTAAATATAGAACACGTCACTTACTCAACTGCTATGAATTTTCAAAAAATTGTGTTTAGACTATAGGATGGCAGTAATACTGATGTAACTGAAAGGGATTTTGAATTTGTTCTGGTTAATGATAACCCCCTTTACAGTAGAATACATGGTGTCCGTCTTTACTGTAGGACAGTAAAGTCCTTAAAAGTCTCGATCCAAAAATCTAAATCTAAAATGTAATCTAGAATCTACAATACACTTCTGAAGAAGACTGGATTTCTCCTTTTTGGAAATGAATGATCAGTGAAATATCAAATTAATTTCCATTTAAAATTCAACTAGAAAAACTACAGATTTTTAGACTCTGAAGCAACTGAACGAAAAACAACTTTTTTCCCCCAAGAACTATAGCTCCATATTTCAGTATATACTTACAGATTCATGAAACAACTTCAGAAACCTTCGACATCATTGGTAGTTTAACAGTTTGCAAAGGATTATTCTTCTCATTTTCTTTGTCCTCATAAAACCTCTCTTTTTTAAATGCAAAGCTTTACAAACACAGTCAAGAGAATCACCATGGGCTAAAGCTGTCCAGCTTCAGAAGATAACACTATAGGTCAATTTGACAGGAAGTTCCAGTACTTTCTGGCATAAATTGTTGCATATATACAACATGATACCACTCTCAGGAAACTTTAAATTTGTCCATATTTAAGTGAAACATTACTGATTCTAGTTTTGAAACCACACAACAAGCAAGAGACTATTACAAATATGTTGTAACACCTAGGACCACTTCTGGCATTCCTGTCAGCAGAAAATCAGAGAACACAAAATATTCAGTATACAAATGTTGTTCCAGAAGATAAGAGGAGAAAAAATAATCAATGACCCAGGTGCCATAGGGTACTTCCTGCTTGTTTGATGAATTCCCTTGTATCTCAAAAGTAATATCAAAAGCATTTAAGAAAATAATATATTTTTAATGGAAGAATTTGGAAGTTTTATTCAAAAGATATTGGTTCTAAGTGGCTAACAGTGAACATTGGTATATCTGTAAAGTTGCACTAAGACCTCAAAATCTGTTCTGTTGGCTAGGTATTACTAAGTCATTACTCATTGAACGCTACAATGAAAACCAATGATTAATTGTTTCTCTCCTATTGATGAAATATAATCTCCACAACCAAGTATGATGAATCGTCAGCTATGATTGTTCGTATAAGTTTCTATTTAAGCAGGAACTTAAAAGTTATGTTTAGATTTGGTGAGGTATAAATTACAGGTAATGTTAGAAAGAGGACAATCATAACCATGCTACTGTATGACTTTTCTTTGTATCCTCCTCCAGGGTTACAACATGAAGATGGAAGACAGCCTGTCAGCTGGCAGTCAGCTTTCCAGCTTTCCTTACGTATATTTCATTATTTTTTATTATAATAGCAATCAAAGCCTTGTCAGTATGAGCACATTCACACACCAAAACAATTCCTTGATGTTCCCATCTATGGTGTGTTTACACCTATTCTCTATCTTGGCAATTGGAGATTCAATACAGATGCACTGACAACAAGCAATTTTCACAAGGTATTTTTAAGTTATTTCGAGGACAGCTGAGACAAAGCTGGATTCCTGGAGTCAGACATAGACTGTGACTTTTAACAAATGACTTACCTAGAGTGTAGTGTGATAGCAAATAATGGAAGAGTATGGAGAAAAAGGGATATTGCCCTTTGTTAGGCAACAGAGAGAGAAAAACATTGATAAAGTAGGAGACAGCATAATTAAATCTCATTAAATTAACAAGAAATTATGCTAATCCAATTCCTCTAGGTATTACTAGTGAAGGGAAAAATAATTTGAGACATTTACATTACTACAAAATGTATTTATATCTTGACTATGCATCATTATGTGGTCATACCTCAGGATCCACCCCAGCAATATATGTAATACTGTTCAAAATGCAATTCCACATGGGGACCTGATATTCCCTATGGACATTAGGTCCTTACTATGTTTCCCAAGGTCCCTTATGCCTTTTTAACTGGAGGTATGTGGCCATCACTACTTTTATGTGTACTCTGCCCATATCTGTTCCAAATTGAGGTTGATAGAGATGAACTGTTTCTGTTTGTGAAGTGCAAATGCAAAAAGATGTTTTGTGAAACTGACAATGATGTCATAAGTATAATTATCTGAATTGTAGAAGCTACTAGAACTTGATGTATTACATTTATAGCAAATGAAATACTCATGGGGTAATTTCAACAGATTTTATAAGTGTTTTGTAACGGAAAGTGGTTAGTAACTAGTATAGACCAACAAGCATAAAAGAGTAGTATAGCATCTAAAACTCATATTACTTGAAAATTCTGACATGAAAAAAAGACTTTCAGGCTTTCCAAAGCCCTTTTCTATGTTCTCCAGTAGCTGGCCACACAAAGGTCATGATTACTGTTCAGAAGTATGCTTCAAATGCATTCTGAAACCTCTTTATTATTGATTGTCATTAATGTTACACTGTCCGCTTGCAATTCATTTTAATGTTGTATTGATGGAAGACCAAATTTACCAATGCTGTGGCTCAATCACACTCATAGACACTATGATTGACATAAACAGTAAAGCTGAAGTAACAGTTGGCTTTCCAGCACACAAGTATTCTAAGCTATCCAGGAACAAATATCACTTACTTTCACATCTCATGTACAATAGAGTAAATAAGTGAATGTGAAGTTCAAAATTCTACAATTTCTGACTAACCAGATGTAGGTTGATTGAAAAACTTCAATGCAGAAAAAATAGACAGCATAGTGGCAATGAAATTGAGCAGCTGTCTATTTGGACAAGCAGAGGCCTCATTCTATCTTGAAGAAATGTTTTAAGAAATTGTTCAAGCCCAGCTATAGTCTTATTACAGCAGAATAAACCCTACCGTCAGGGAGCCAGGCAAAAGGTGTGCTATATCCTGACCAGCAGCAGAAGGGATCAGAGGAAGAATTTTCACATTGCCCTAAGATATAACATTTACCATCACACAACTGTCTTTGACCTTTCTCCCTTATGAGTTGAAACTTCTCTAAAGCAGTCTGCAGGATGTTGTTTTATTGGGTTGGTTTTTTTTTTTGAATGGCTGTGTGAGTTAAAAACACCTGTATTCATATGGAGTGATTTGGTATTTTATCTCAGTCTTTCATATTTCATTCTCTGCATCAAGCTTACAGTTAAAAGTGAACATTTAAAACCTTTTAAAAATTCACTTTTCACTTTTTTTTTCATGACACATTGAGCAACTTCTGCTGTTGTGCTTTTAGTAAGCAATTCAAATTGAATGTGACCTGAAACTGACAGAGGCGCAAAGAGGGAAAATATGTAAGGAAGAGGGGACTTATCTGATTTCAGCTGCAAAGCTTTGTTCCATTTATTGGCTTCGATATCCATTCTGGTTTGGAAAAGATCTTTAAAAATAGTAATTTAAGAGATTTCATATCAGAACCATGAACAATGTTTCCATACCTCAGCTGGTAACAAAAAGGAAATTATCTCTCACTTGAGATAATCAACAACACGCTATCAAACAGACAAAGCCTTGCCTATCAATACACTAGGCAGAATTATCTCGGTTCATAAAATTTAAAATTTTTTTGTCATCAGGTGAAGTAGTAGTAATGGAAATCAAATTCACATAATCATAACAATATTATTTGGAAGGACCTAGAGTCTCTAGTCCAGCCTCCTGCTCAAAGTTGGTCTATCAACAACTCAGGTCAGCCGGGGCTTTATCTAACAAAGTCCTGAAAAGTTCTCGAATCAAAATACCACTAACTGTTCCACTGCAGAACTAATCTACTAGTGTAAATGTTTTCTCCTAACATCCAACATGAACGCCCCAAGGCGCAACCTGAGCTATTGCCTCTTTCTTATCATCTGCCACTGAAGAGGAAAATTTGTGTACACCACCTTTGTCACACTTTCAGGTAGCTGCAGGATGCCCTTCAAGCCACCTCTTCTCTAGATTAAACAAGCCCACTTTCCTTAACCTCTCCTCATGGGACATGTGTACCCTAAGTCATTGAAACTACCCTCCAATGGACCCTCTCTAGCTACTCAATATTCAACATTGTTCTCAAAGCAGGCAGCCAAACCTGGACGCAGTAGTCCATGTGTATCTTCACCGGTCCCAAGTAGAGGAGGTACCTTTTTTCAAATCTACTAGCCATGGTCACCCTAAGGAACTGCAGTACGTGGTTTGTCTTCTTTAAGATGAGAATAAATTGCTGATTCATACTCAGTTTGGCATCTACAAGGATATCCACATTCTTTTCAGTGAGGTTATTTCTCAGCCGGTCAGTTCCCAGCCTATAATGCATGTATTATTCTACCCCTGGTACGTAACCTTGGACTTCTGTGCTGAAATTAATAGGTTTCTATTGGCACAACCCTCAAGTTTCTCAAGGACTCTCTGGATTGTAGTTTGACTGTTTGGTATGTCAGTATTTTCATCCCGTTTGCCATCATCCACAGATCTGATAAAAGCACAGTCTGTCTCATGAGCCAGTTCAGCGATGAAGATATTCAATAGCCTGGGCCTCAGTATTGACACGTGGAGCATGCTACTTTTTCCCAGCAACCAAATAGATGTTCATCCATTTATTAGGACATTTTAAACATGTAGATCCAGCCAATGTTCAGTCCACTTAATTATCCATATTTCCAGTCCATATTTCATGAGCTTCCAAGTGAAAATGATGTGACAGATGGTGTAAAAACTCTAAATAAAATTAAGGTATATTGTATGTACCACTCTTTCTGCTTCCCCTTCCTCATTTCAATGTAGAAAGCAATTACTTCAAGCACAATTTAGCCTTCATAAGTCCATGCTGACTATTCCTGACTCTCTGTTTGCCCAGACAGCCAAAATTTAGACAGATATTAACAGGATGTGAAACTACTTCATGCGGGAACTTACTAAAACCAGGATGAATTTGCCAGTCATTGCCAAAGAGTGGACAATCCAGACAGGTTCTAAATACTGAGAAGTGATAATTAAACCATGAAATCTATAATGGACATCTGGGATGTGACTATTAATATAGGACTGTTAAAATGTATATCACCTGAGAGAATACTTTAATGCTAATTAAGTTTTATAGCACACCATAATTCTAATGACTCATGGCTCAGTTACAAGAAGGAAGAACATTTGCTAACACAGGCAATTACTCATACTAACTCCATCACTCAGCCTAGAATCAGAAATCATTTATCACTACCATTAATTAAAAACTCAATTCTATCTTTTCACCCTAAAACTCCCTTTTAAAACCCAGTTTCACACATATGGCTGTATGGAATGAAAGTTTTTCCAGACGAGGACCCTAGCCGCCTTTCCTAGATAAAGTGACGTTGTATGATTGCATGCATACTCTTCTGCATGAAAAGTTATTTTTATCTTAAACCAGGTAGTCTACCCTGTAAGGCAACCATTGACATAAAATGTACATTTTTCTCATTACAGAACAGCAGCAGAGATTCACTGCACTGTGAGCATATGCGGAAAAGAACATTCACAGCAAACCTCTAGCACAGAGGTAAAACTTCTTAGTCTTCAGGTATAAGCAAAATGGGTGTGACTACCTGGAAATGCCAGCGACGTCAGAGTACGTATAACAACAATAACAGCAGCAGAACAGCAGCATGTCAAGTCCGTGAAGGAAAATTCCTAACATTCAGACAATAAAGTGCCTTATGTAGGAAGCTTGGTTTTGACATTTTTTAGCTTGAATAATTTTTAAGAATTTCAGACTTTTGTCTTTGTTGGCAAAGGACAGAAACCACAGGAATTTTGACCAGAGCAATTTTCAGCATGAACAGAAAGCTTTGCAGAATGGATTCTGGGGGGCTTAGAGAAGCAGGAAAACATTGTATTTCAGAAGGATATGTTCATTTGATCTTCTAGAATGTATCAAAAGGAACTACCCCAGAACCCTTTATTTTCAGTTTTGTAATCATTTAAAAGTTTTACATGCAAAAATGTGATGGTTTCTTTTTAAAAGAAACGCAGAAGTTCATTTATTTTTCTAATCATCCTCTCTGAAGATTTAAATATATAGTTTAATTGAGCAAGACTCTGACATTCCAGTTGCAGCAATATTACAAGATGTTCCTGTGAACAGGCTGTCAGAAAAAGAAAAAAAAAAAAAAAGAAAAAAATAGACATGTAAAAGGAGCAGAAAGATGAAGAGTGACAAATAAAATTCAAGTAAGAGATGTGATGAAAAGGTTTGAGACAGAAAATGGTCCAGAGTTGGAAAAGCCTTTCGAATATTTGTGTTCTTTTCAAAGACAAGGAAGTGAATAAAAAAATAAGTGAAAAAGTGGAGGGGAAATAAGAAGGTTTCACTGTTTGTTGGTAGAAAGAAGCAGTCTCCAGGAGAGCTGTATGCTGCAGCTCATTCTGAGAAACAGAAATACATGAAATTATGTACATTCTAGCATCTGATTAAAGTAATGATGACTCAAGCATGAAACACACTGTATCAATTAGTAGTTAGACACTGAGATTTGCATTTGTTACCCTTAACAGAGACTCCAAATTACACCAGGAAATCAAAAAGATAACAGAAATTACCACTAAAAATTCAACTGTGATCATAACAATGCTTATAAATTTAGACAATAAAAATAAAATCAATTGCTTTACTGATGCTAGCACACATATTTAATTGCCACCATTTACATGACTCATCAGCATTAGTCTACTAAATTTTCTAACAATCAATAATAAAAAGACAGTATTCAAGTAAATACTTTCATTTCAAATTTTAAAACAGAGAAGGACATGGATAACTACTCTGAACCAGATTCTCAAGTGGAACATGAGCTTTTGGACATTTTTTTTCCCAAATGACTGAGACAAGATCTCCCATCCACATCTCAATCTCTTCTCTCTCAGACCTTTCTCAAAAAAAATGAAGAAATCAGTGGGAAAAACTTAATGAGGAAAAATATATTATTTTCTTTAAGAGTTTCCTCTGTACCTTCTAACAGAATAGGTATATACCATTGTAAAAGACTTTGAAAAAAGGGACTTACCCTGAGTTTTGTTGAAAAGACCACTATTTCCTAGATTCCATGTCAATTAGCATTCATTCTACCACACCGTTCTACGCTGCTCTCCCAAAACTTCCAAGTGACCACAATATGTATGTACACCATTGTATCACCTCTCTCCCAATCAATTTGAACAAATTCGTACAATGATACTTCTCAAGAACACTTGTCAGCAGAAATTCACTTAACGGATAATTCAGAAGACTTATTGCCATTCCATTGACACTTCTTCAGAGCAACTGCAAGGTGTACCTACCTGCACAGGCCTATGGTTTTCATCTTAGAAACATGTCACAATAACCCTTTTCATACATAGCCATACAAAGGCCTTGTGCATTCATTTGGAAAAATCGTGTTATAAACATGGATATAAGATTATTTAAACTTTCATGTTCATGTCAGGTATGAATGATATAAGAATCTGGATGATTTAATCCTCTATTCCGATATTAGCCCATCAGTAAAAACATTATTGCTTAAGCTAGCAAAATTCACTTGCCTAGTCCTTTTTAGAGACTATAGTGGTCAGATGGACCAGGACAAGACATTTTTATTATTCACTTATTAGAACTCTTTATTGTACATATAGGTTCTTATTCTCATTTCTACTTTTCATCATTGTAACAAGCCATTTTTTCCTACTAATTAAAAAAAAATGCTCCAGACACATAGAACAGGAACTTTTAAACAGTGATTTTTTTTAAACACAGAAACGTCTAATTTCTTAAGACATTTGTATTTTCATTAAAGACACTGTTAAAGATAGTTTTCTCATAAACAAATGTTTTCAACAATTACATAGAAGATTGTGCTTTTCCTTCATTAAGGGAAAGTTCAAGATATAGTGAAAATGTCTTTTCTTACATAATTTTCCATACTGCTTACTACTAATAATCTCCCGTCTGGAGTAGTGCACACAGTACTATGTATCATATAGAAAATATGTCACCTAGGAAAGAATTTAAATTTTTTAACTTATCAGGAAAAGCAAAAACATGATAGAAAGTAAATATCTTTTATACTCAATAAGACAAGGAACAGTCAAGATAGGATGTTACTTTTTCAGGATTTTGAGTAAATTTATATATAGACATTAGCAACTGTAAAGAATATGGAGCACTGAAGTAAGTTCCTGGGTATCAGATAGCATTGTCTCCAAATGCTAGAGCTTTTTTAAATACATCAGATAACATTGCAAGGAGTATTGAGCCACTAGATATGTCTTTTGGGTCCTACTGGACGTTTGGTTTTTTATTATTCCATATTTTTCTTTTTTGGCTGCATGAAAGAACAAGAAACTTTCTTTTATGTGATTTTCACTTTCACAGGGTGAACTGATCTCTCAGTTCACCTCAGAGAATACTTTGACTCCAAAGCTGTCAAAAAAAAACAAAACAAACAAAAAACAACCCAAAACAAAAATCCCATAAACATTTTATCCAGATAAAAAAGCTCAGTTTTCTTAAGGTGACCAGTTTAAAGTCTTAGAACATAGAAAAACAACTATTATCCAGTGCATCAAACAATCCCTCACTTTTGAAAAAACAGCTAAGTAACACTCTAAGCACTTCTGTCCCAAATAGCCTCCTGTAATTCCAGGTGAGCACATCAAAGAATCATCTTCACAAACTAATCAAACACACCCTAGGATTAAATATTACACCTATAGTTCAATTAATTCCTCTTATTAAAAATTTATGATCTTCCACTTGGTAATATGCACCACAAGAGCTCAAACTTTACACTGTTAAGTTCCATGCCTTTTATTATTCCAACACTTCAGAAAATCCACTTCCTTCTGTATGAAATCCTTGATTATCAGTATATTCTCTTTTCCTGCCAACACAGTAAAGCAAGTATTAAATAAAATGATTACCAGAATCTTCACAGACAAGTTTTACAAATCATGTCTTTCAATTCTGATACTTCCAGTTTCAACACAAGCTTTTACATCTATTATAGTCAATTCAGTACCCCTTTTGAGGCCAAAGCTGAGGAGCTCTATATTCAAATATAGAATATTCAGATATTCAAGCTTCATAGTCACCTGTGTGGTTCTTTTAATTTATTGCACTCACATAGTCATCTCAATGTTGAAAGAAAACAGTAAAACTTAGCTGTTCATAGATTATCATATTTTAGCACAAATGTTTTGATTTTACATATGCCATGTTTTTCTGTGTTCTGTATAAAATAATAAAAAAAAAAAATCCTGGTAGCACAATTCAGGCAGCTCCTTTAAAGAGCATCACAATATCATAGAATCACAAAATCAGAATTTTTTAGGTTGGAAGGGACCTTAAAGATGATCTAGTTCCAATCTCCCCCTGCCCTGGGTAGAGACACCTCAAACTAGACCAGATTGCTCAAAGCCCCATCCAGCCTTGCCATGAACACTTCCAGGGACAGGGCATCCACAACATCTCTGGGAAACATGTTCCAGTGCCTCAGCACCGTCACAGTAAAGAATTTCTTCCCAATATCTAATCTAAATCTACTGTCTTCCAGTTTAAAATCACTATCCCTTGTCCTATTGCTACACTCCCTGATAAACAGTCTCTCCCTGTCTCTCCTGTGGCTACTCTTTAGGTACTGGAAGGTTTCTATAAGGTCTCCTCAGAGCTTTCTCTTCTCCAGACTGAACAATCCCTACTGTCTCAGTCTGTTTTAATGGGAGAAGTGCTCCAGCCCTCTGATCATTTCTGTGGCCCTCCTCTGGACCCAGTCCAACAGCTCCATTTCATTCCTATGCTGAGGACTCCAAAGCTGGACACAGTTCTCCATGTGGGGTCTCACAAGAGCAGAGTAGAGGGGCAGAATTACCTCCCTGGATCTGCTGGCCACACTTCTTTTAATGAAGACTAAGATGCGGTTGGCTTTCTGGGCTGCAAGTGTACATTGCCGGCTCATGTTGTGAGCTTCTCATCCACCAAAATTCCCAAGTCTTTCTCCTGAGGGCTGCTCTCAACTCGTTCTCCACCCAGCCTGTATTTGTGCTTGGAACTGTCGCGATATATATTTGATCATATATTTACAATCATCTGAGGGAAATCTAGTTATTTTCCTGATAACAGTGGATAAACCTATTTGAGGCAGTGGTAAGTAATACAAAACGAGTCAGCTGTTGGGAAGATGACAAAGGAAGTGGTCAAAAGTATGTCTGAAGAAATTGTCTTCAAATATATTTACTAAGTTGTACAAACATTGCATAAAATGATAATCAAAATGTATTTTTAGAAAACAATTTTGGTTTCAACTCAAACTGAGCAAAAATCTGTTACACCTTAAGATTAGTTACAAAAGGTTATGTAAGTAGTTTATCAGTAGCCTGTCATTTCACTGCTGGAGGAGATTATTTGGTTTATTATCATTCTAAATTTCTGATCCAGTCTCCAGTCATTGCTAATAAGTCAATGTAGTCCTGTACATTTTTTAAGACATAATTATATCAAATTATCCATCTCTATTTTGAAAGAAATAATATACAAAGTAATTTTAACTTGTGTATATTATTATAACACCCTTCAAAATTAAAGGCCATATGGTGCATCGCATAAAATGCAGGAACTTATAATTGCTCACATTTCTATAAGTCTATCAGACACATAAAAAACAGGAAGTCCATCTAATGATGACATTGAATGAGTGACTCTTCACTCCTTTTCTGTGCATGTTATTTTCTCCAAACAATGAAGGAGGAAGATTGATGTGTTCACTTCCTGTCCATTTTGTTCTGATAGAAGCAAATAATTTTCAAGCAGAAAGGCCAATTACTATATCAAATAATTTGGCTATAATGTAAAATTACTACATCTACACAATATGCAACATTTCTTTGCCAAACACTCCATTATTTTTTTTATTCATTGCTAAGTGAATCCATGGAATGAATCATCAAGTTGATCAACATACTATTTTTCATGTCTTTCTGAACAATTTCCTTGTTAAGACAGTTAAAGTAAAAATTTAATTAACATTCCTAGCCCAAAGAGACTAATATTATCTCTTATTTTGCTACTCAGCCCATTTCCATTTTTAGTGATTTTATTTTACTTTAAAGAAGTCATGGTTTGAAAAACAGAATAAATAAAGTGGCTGTCCCAGAACTTCCACACTACACCAAAGTAGCTACAAAACTTGATTTCAGAGCATCTACATCTCTATCCTGTCTTTTTATCAGGAGAGTACCAAAGTTGCCATCAGTTCACTTAATTCCAAGTTATCCTCCAATTTCAAATTCAATATAATGGTATAGTCAAATAATCACACATAATTGGAGGGATGGCTTCAATGCAGTAGTAAAAAGTATCATTCAGGGAGATGCTGTACTTTTCCTAAAGCAGATCAGAACCATGCACACAGAAACATCTTGAAGTACTGACCTAATGTTTAATTGTATTCATAATGCAGTGCAGCTGAGGTTCTTTTGTCACATCTCATTGAATGCCCTCTCACTTGAGGGCATCACACTTATTTCATTAAAATCAAATCAAAACAGAGAAAATGTGTTATGGAAATTCAAACTTACAAATGAGTGACTAGTAAGTGATTTTCAGTATACTTGGATTCGGAACTTCAAATTATTATTTTAGTCTCACATTTAATTACCACAGTTTATTATCACTATTTTATGTAAAACACAAATAGTCATCATGTTTATTAACATGCTACTTTATATGTACAAATATGGTCATATCCACATATGCACAGAGAAAAATAAGCAACAAATATCATCAGCTTTTCTAGAAAACAGTTGGAGTGTACAATCACATTTCAGAAAAATAAACATTTAAGTACCCTATTGCCAGGGCAAAGAGGTTCTACATTTTCTCTCTTAGTTTCAAAATATAAAAATATAGTATAAAAACTCTTTGCAGGGAAAAAAAAGATAATTCATTACAATGAATTACTTATTAAAAGATAAGTCTTTATTAAAATGCTGGGTAGAATTGAATGAGGCTAAAAACTGTTAATCCTTTTTCTGGTACTTCTTCTTCAGTACACAAATTTGGGGCTGAAATCAACTGAAATTTCTTTGTCTTGGTGTTTTAGCAATTTCTTGACAAGGTATTTTTCTTCTGTCACTTTCATTTAATCCATTCTTTTAAAAGAAAATGTCTATGTACATTTCTTCTATTGTCCATGCTAAAAGAAATCAAACAACCTACATTTGCTTCCTGAACTTTATGTTGTGCAACAAGAAATTAAGTCAAATGTAAAGAGAATTACTGAAGAACCACAAATATAATCTCATAAACTTTAACAGCTATCATAAAGCATTGTATGTGCTCTCTTTCAGTCTCTCTACATGTGCTTATAAATAGTTAGGTCTATCATGATGTCCTAACTGTAAAACAGCGACATAAAGTAATCCACTATTACACTAGTCCCAAGTAAGTCGATTTATAGTCATCATTACTTCCAGTAAATTTTCTGGCTTTGCTTACTTTATGAGTCTATAAAACACATCAACTTAAGCTTTAAATGAAAATAAAAATCCCAAGTACAAGTTTCATTGTCTGAAATAAGGTGAAGAAAGCCCAGACAAGCAAACATTTGAGTGAGGTCTCTTCAGAGGCATATAGGTAAGGCTGGTCAGCTGTAAGTTAACATATTCCACCTGCCAAAAGACTTGCTTTTTCTCCCAGTGCTTATTACTCCAGAATACAGTCTCAAGAGTAGGTGCCAAGACCTTGGGAGTCTCTCAAAGGCAGATCAGACAGATAGGAAGGAAAACTAAAGTCTTCTCAAATATCTGATCTTTTCAAGTGTGCTTTCAAGGAACATGCAGCCAAGGGGCAAAACCAGATGCTTCTCAGTTCAAATTCCAAGATCAACACAAAGTTGAAGACAGATGGACTACTGTATTAGAGGGACAAGTAGGTGACAAACTCACCAACTTGCCAGGAGGATAGAGGCAGACCACTTCCAAGAGCATTCACTTGATCACAACCACAACACTCTGTGTTTGTCTACTATTTTTACCCTTACTATGGGCCAGTCCGTATTTCAATTTGGCCCTGCCAAGTTAATATAGCAAGTTGCATTTTGTGGCTATCTACCTTCCTTTTTCACCAGTTACCATGGTGTTCTATATGCATGTCCCGATTTACCACAGATGCAGTCTTTCTGCTAACTTATAAAATACTTTATGCTTGCCTGACAGCAGTCTATGAATCTTCCATTTTACTGATGTGTTAAAAGCCCTGTCAGCTCTTACACTGGGCAAGTCTTAGACCACCACCATGCAGGAGTTTAATCAATCACTGCTTTTCTAGTGCTTCCCAAGATGCCCTTTCAGGTGTACACTGCAATTGACAAGGCATTAGCCTAACATTATACATCCATCTATTCAAGTAACACATTACTGTCTTAGGTAGATATATAAGCATCCTTTAAACAAATGAACAAAATTACAACAACCAGAGCATGACAACACATTCATAATTCCCACAACTATGAGTGACCACTGTGTTATCATTTCAAACTTAGGTGGAAACTTTCCTATGTGTCTATTTAATATGGTGCCATAAAGTCTCTTTGGCCTTGCTCGTAAGTCTAATTAACACTTTATACTCCTGCTCAAAATCTTGTAACACATGCTTTATCTGATTTTCAAAGTAGTAAAATGATTTTTTATTCTAGGTATGAATGTACACTGGACCATAGGTTTCTTAAGTGGACAGAAAAAAATTACAAGTCCAAAAGCCCTTTTGCCCAGATTAGAGGTATGTCTGAAGTTTTTTAATTAAGGTAGAATCTAAATATATATCCATGTCTGCAATTCATACCGATGTAGTAGGAAGATCAGGTGGAAATACGCAATTTTGCAATTTGTGGGGTTTATATCTGAAATCTATAGGAAGAGAAGTAAAAGTATCTTGGTACCAGTGATCCAGGTAGAAATTTACCATGTAATATTTAAATTAAAATAAACCCTCAGTTGAGCAAAAAGAGAAAAATATCCACTAACTGGTGATTAAATTTTCATTGAAACTCTCAGTCCAACTAGATCTACAGCAGATGAATGTTAAAAGCACCAGAAACAGTGTATCTGTGTATGCTCCACAAAAAAAAAAAAAAAAAAAAAAAAAAAAGAGTAATAAATCTAACAGCCTTCAAGTGTTATTCTCCCTCAAAAGAAGAAAAATATGATTTCATTGATTTCAGGATTGAAGAATTCAGTTCGGGAATGGAAAAGACAAAAATCAAAAGTTGAACATGTGAAGATGAACATGTGAAGATGAACATGTGAAGGAATCACCTTGGCCCATGTCCAAAAAGAACATCAGCCCTTTAGAGTCCCAGCTCCAGAGAACAGGTGATTAACACTGATTAAACAAGACATAACAGGGAATTGGAAGGCATTGTCTTGTGAAGGAAGCACAGGCACCACAAGATTTTCAGTGAGAACAGGGAGTGCTAGGAGATTGAGAAGACCAAAGAGACAGAATTCAAAGTAGAGTGTCTCCTTCAAATATCTAAGTAATTAAAATAAGAAACAATAAAGTTTAAGGTGAATCGCTACCCAAGCATGGTTAGACAGGAGACAGTAAGGATAGTTTAGGCTAACTATCCAGGGTGAAAACACTACATTTCATCTGACGGAAAGAGGGAAAAAAATAACAGAAGCAGCACATAACATATTCTGTTAGGAATACTGTTCGACCTACTGTATTGTGAGGAAAGGGGTGTATTTAGTCAATGGAAAGCTATCTTAAAGGTGACACTGTAAGCTTTTCTTCACAGCAACCATGAACACTTTCCAGAACAAAACACATTTTTCTGATTGACATAATATTAGCTAATTGCTGTGAAGTGCGAAACAGATTAGAAATGGATGTGTGTCGTATTCATTAATTCCATACTGTTTTTCCTCCATTCACTCACATTTAAGCATCCAAGTCCCAAATCAGGCAGGATGCATTTTAATTTAGAGTTTGCACAGAATTTGTTTTGCTGTTCGGAGCAAAAAGCATGCATCCACTCCCTTCCCACTGATTCTATAATTTAAATGTCTTTTCTGGGGCAGAAAGTTCACAAAATTCTTGACAATATCACCATAAGTATTTGACCTATCTGATTTTTTTCTGTTGTTACAACACATATAATTTACTTTAAGAAGAATGGTTGTGTATTTTAGTTTTGGCAAAAAAATTGCTCAATAGTAATCCTTCAATCACATCAGGTCCCATGGATTTGTGCACCTTCAGGTTCCTCAGATGGTCTTGAATCTGATCTTCTCCTATATCGGGTGGTACCTCATTCTCCCAGGCCCTACCTTTGCCTTCTGTGACTTGGGCAGTGTGGCCAGAGCCCTTGATGGTGATGACTGAGGCAAAAAACTTGTTGAGTACCTCAGCCTTGTCTGTATCCCGGGTAACCAGGTCTCCCATTTCCTTCCAGAGCAGGCCCACATTTTCCCTAGTCATCCTTTTATGACTGACATAACTGTAGAAACTTTTATTGTTGCCCTTGACATCCCTGGCTAGATTTAATTCTATCAGGGTTAGTTTTCCTGACCTGATTCCTGGCTTCTTGGACAATTTCTCTGTGTTCCTCCCAGGTTACCTGTCCTTGCTTCCACCCTCTGTAGGCTTCCTTTTTTCTGTTTGATTTTGTCCAGGAGCTTTAAGCAGCTTCAAGAATGTTACAGTTGCCACAAAAATAGCAAACAGTCTTGAAAAACATCTGCATTTAAATCCTGAAAGAGTTATTAGACAGCTGGCAGTGTATGTGACAAATTGAAATATGTCTGTGCTGAGTTATGATTTCTACTTGCATTCTGCTGAATACTAGTCTGACCTTATCTAAAGAATCTACTCTACTGCACTGAGGTCACCCTGCCTGGAAGAGTATAACTAGGAGGCTTCTGGGACTGTCATCATCACTACTGGCCTACCTCCAAGAAACCTTTTATTTTATCATCAGGAGGAGTCAGCAGGGGAAAAAGATAAAATACAATTACTGGAGCTGTTGTTTCTTAGTCTCAGCATGCAACACCAAGTGGACATCATATCTAAAAGCAGTTCTTCAACAACAGGGGCAACCATTGCAACAAATAAAAAAGATATGAAGGAAAGAGGACAGAGAAACCAGCTCAAAGCCCAAATCAGCAAAGCAAGTCATGCTGCCGGGCCGCATTGCCCGGGATTGTAATAGTTTTCAAGTGCACATATGAACATTCAAGTTCAGATGTCTCAATGAGTAGGAGACTTTTTGTTAAACTTTATATTACATCAAGCCTGTAACACTTTTCCAAAATAGATTATACGAGAAATTCAAAGTACCAACAGCCTGAGGGAAACAGCTTTAGTCAACATAAAGACTGAGGAGCTCACACACCTTAGTTTCAGGGTATGAGATAGGGTTGGTGTCAACACCCAGAGAGAGTTATCAGCCAAAAAACCAAAACTTGGGTATCTTCTAGAAAGTGCCAAAGCTGTCAACAGTGACTACACTTTACTGAAAGGGTGAGAAAGAGTTGACAGCTTATACAAATACAAAAATGGAAGGTGGAAAAAAATGAAACCAAGTGCCTGAACAGTCAAGTATGCATTTTCCTATGTACAAAAGAAAGAAAAGAAAATACTATGGAATATGAAAGGATTGACAGTTTGAGCTTTTGAAACATTGGATTGGATGGAGTAGTAGGGCTAGCAGAGGTGGGACTGAACCCATCTCTGCTCTGTTTAAATGATTAGTGGCAGAAATGTAGGTCTGGGAGGCTTTGCCACAGAAAATCAGGTTAGATGTTAGTATTTGCACCTATTAGAAGCCACTGGATTTCATCATACCACACAGTTTCTGGGATTAAAAAAAAAATTTGACCAGTTTTAATCTCCATGCCTAATTTCTGTAAATCAACAATCTCCTCCATAATTTCCCAGCTATTACACTCTCTAATATCTGATTGCAGGCTCACTTTGGTTGGTAATTCTGCATCTCACTAGTATGCTGTTGTTATTTAAGCCTATAGGATTTCTTCAGTTCTCCTTACAGCACTAAATCTAGAACCATGTGAAATAAACATCCGACTGACAGCTCAGCCCCTTCACTGAGTGGATAATATTCCTGCACAACAAAATATTTGAATAATAGATGAATATTGTTTAAATTTCTCCTCCATGCACAATATTATCACAAGCTGCTGTATACCATTGTAGCAATATCAGTAAGATTTTTTCATAACATAACAGAAAGGGAAAAAGAAAATCCCAAAACTGTAGACAAATTTATGGAGGAATGAATGCTTAGTGTACATTGTACAAAACATTAAGCCTGCTTGAAGGTTAACTAATGGCATGAATGAAGTCTGTGTTCTTTGCTGCAACAGAAATACTGTGCATAGGGAGAAACAGTAAATGAAACCTTTATATCCATGTTTCCATGCAAGGAAATGTCACACTTTCAGCCATTAGCCAGCAATACAATACCTTAGAAATAAGGTTCACAGACAACATCCATAACCAAAATAAAATATTAATTTTATAAAATTATAAGGCTTTTTTTTTTCACTTCAAATACAGAAAAAAATAAAGACAAAATGAGAATCCCATTAAATTATCTGTTTAGCTGGTCAAAGAAACTACAGCTGACTAATAATAATATCACCTAAGGTAGCAATCTTTCAATATTTTGTCCACCAAGATTCAGAACAAGTTCGATAAATGGGCTTGAATATTGCAATGAGACATATCACAAATATGAGTCCTTTCTTCTATCATAATGCACACTGTACTAATGATTCTTATATTACATTGTATAATGCCACTGTAGATGCCTATTCCCAAAAAAATTTAACAGTAGACATCAAGGTAAACGCATTCTACATTTATGCTAGGGGTGATCTGCTTCATCTAATACCTGATTTTAGCAGGTATCAGACAAGTACTCATAATAAAATTTAAGTTTTTTCAAAAATTATTGCCACTACCTTCCTACAATTTGTGTGCTTATAGCATCAAAATAATAAAAACAAATAAATAGCATCAAAATAATAAAAACAAAATAACTTTTCTTTTAAAAGCACTGATTACACAGAGGAAATGCTATATTTTAATTTGATAATTAAAGACATGTTATTCTCCACTGCAGTAGTTACCATTTGCACAACAATTCAAAACAGCAGGTCTGCAGAGACGTTAATCAGAAATTTAAGGATCAATACATTGCCACTCCTGCCTGTTGCTGGCATTTCAAAGTGTGCCTCCTCTTTTTGAACAACATGATTGCTTTTGTCATATTTCAAAGAGCTGTAAATTCCTATTAATAAATCAACCGATTTGCCAATGTAACAGCTTGGAGAAAGAAGCTGCTAGAAGTTAGAGTTTATATCCCAGACTTAAGAGGTTGTATTCTGAGTCCTTTTCTGTCTTTACTTTCTACACCCATAGACATAAATGGGCACCTATGTTAATTTTTGTTTCCACAATTCTCTAAAAATGGCCATGAGAAAGTATTTTTGGACACTGCAATCAACTCTTTTTAACTTTGTG
This sequence comes from Gallinago undulata, assembly GCA_026546715.1. Lineage (NCBI taxonomy): Eukaryota > Metazoa > Chordata > Aves > Charadriiformes > Scolopacidae > Gallinago > Gallinago undulata. The sequence continues at coordinate 78,160,518 of JAOTQQ010000012.1, read as the reverse complement.
AACTCAGCAAGCCACAAGAATCAGGAGCAGGGTTAGCTACAGTATCTGGCACCATTTTGGTTCTCTATCTGTCTTAGAAGATAGAGTTGTGAGTTGAAAGTACTCTTTCCCCTTTGTGTTATCAATCAATTCAGGTATAAACACAGTCTGTTTAAGAACGTTGTAAGTGCTATGGTTAACCGTACAGCTTATGCAGAAGGCAAATCCAACTTATTCCTCATTTTCCTTTATGTCCAAGAGCCATAGAAGTTTTTTATTCTCTTTTGAAAAAAACCCCACAAGATCCTGTCACTTTCATTTGACAGTAGTTTATTTTTCCTTGTATATGTGTGATTTCAGGTGCGTTAAATAATTTCCTTTTGCATCCTCATGCTTTATCTACAACAATTCCAGATTTCAGTATGATAAAGAAAAAACCTTCAAAAGGAGCCAATTCTCCTAAAGAAGGTAGAAAGGTAGAGGGAAAATAAGAATACAAGCAGTTCAAATTGTCGCGACGGAGGGAAGACAGGGACACTCAATATGAGCAAATCAGCAAGCTTCAACTTTATTACGATACACTCACA
>JAOTQQ010000012.1:78140315-78159852 GCA_026546715.1 Gallinago undulata | reverse complement strand
CTTCCTTGTCAGCCTGGCTCAGAACTTTCCCACTGCGGCCTAGTCTGGCTTGCTTATGTTAAAGGAGCCACGACCGCACTCACATAGACATTCTCCAACACATATAGCGTCTGAAATACTTACAATATTTGATGTTTGTGCTGCATCACAGCTGTTCCTACATAGGGTAATGTATAATTTTTCTAGAGGAGGACTGTCAAGGCTGACAACATTAACCTTGAAGTATCATTCCCTTGGGTTATGAATTTCTGCAAATCCAAAGCATGAAGCTGTTTGGAAGAAAGGGAAAAATCCCAGAACTGTAAGTTGTATTGGTAGTCAAGGAGACGGCTGTCTGATACTAGCTTTGACCAAACAGTATAGACAGAAATACAGCCTAGAACTAAAGAGCTCCATTACAATCTTGACAGTTGAGTCATACACTTTGCACTAACAATCTCCAGGTATTAATGCCAATGTCAATTAATGCTTATGATGCACAGCCTTGAATGGAACCAAGATGAAAATGAAAAGGCTCTCCAAAAATCAGGAGTCAGAGAGGCATTTGAAAAATAGGTCTCTATTTAAAAGTAACTTAGTGATCATCCAATATATGAGGAAACTGAAGCAAGAGCAGTATTTATCTGGCACTTTCCCACCTTTCCTGTAACTTCATGAGTACCAGAAGCAGCCTTGGAGAGTAAGACATCTCAGGAGCCTTTCTGCTTTTTTCAAGCTAAACACACATGGATCTGCTCAGTTTCTCTTAAGCCACTTAAAGGTGTTTAAAATGTTATTAGTAGGTTTACCAAGTAAGCTACAATGAAACTAACCTCTGGAAGACTCCACTAATCTTATTTTTTGTTGTTGGTCATTTCATTGGGGTTTGGGGGACTGAGGGGGGTTTGGGGTATTAAAGAATGGTGCTGTACAAAAGCTCTATCTCTTTCAGAGACTAAAGGAAATCTGTTCTCTGCTAAGCCAGATAACTTCTGGCAAATCTATTTATAAAATAGTCTGTTCTCATTTATCCCCACTATATAGAGTTATCATTTTCCACCGAATTTTTCTGATAAAAAAAAAAAAACAAGGCAAAAATGTTTGCAACCCCAAGCTCATTCGCAGAGTATTTCACAGAATCACGGAATCATCAGAGTTGGAAGGAACCTCTAGAAATCACCTAGTCCATCTCCCCTTCTAAAGCAGGATTGCCACCTTCTCCTCATATCACTGAAGGATTTCCCAATATCTGTATCAGAACAGCTGAATCAGTCTTTCTGGTGAGAACTGTGTGTTTAATTGGTTGTTGAGGTTTTTTCATGTTTATTCTCCCCTATGTGCCAACCAGTAGCACCTATTAATGAAAGTTTTAGTCCACAGCATGTTGCAGTGCACCAGAATGCCACTTCTAAGCATGCCAGAAGTGCTGCTGGCATTAAATAACTAAAGACAGGTTTTACATGCAGACTTAAAGACCTGAAAATTGGTATTTGGCAAGGGACTGTAATAAGGATTGTCTTTCAGAGACAGTTAATTTTGTCTTAAATCAGCTCCCTGTGTGTATACTCTTTTTCCAAATGTGTTCATTAAACTTCAAAAAATGGATTAACTTAATTCACAGAAATGGACATAGCTAAGCAAGGATCTTTCCACAAGGTACACAGACAATAATCCTGAAAAAAGGAGAGAGACAATAAAGGAACAGACCTGAGAGTGGTTCAAAAGCAAGAAAAAATAGATCAGATAGGTTTTTTCACAGAAAAGGCTAGGGAGAGCTTGAAAAATAAATGTAAAGTGAAAGAGGAATATTACTGCTTTGGCAAAGAGGATAACCACTGTGATTCCCTGGAGAAGTGATGATCCAGACAGAGGATTGAGGATGAAATATATAGACAAGCAGGCAGAGGAGGTAGTGGCTTGAGGATGAGTGGCTAAGGAACTTGCTTCCCACCAAAAGCCTTATTTCCTCAGCTGCAGGGGATTGTGCAGTCATCCTGACAGTGGGGTAGGTTTCAGGAATAAAGAAACTTCTTGCAGTAAACAGTTCAGTCAGGATTTGTCTGTTCGGGCTTTTGTCATCAAGACCAAGCTGTTAATTAGATTTTCTGCAGATGACTGGCAACTGTTCTAGGTGCTTGTTAGAGAGCTCTAGATGCAGAAGGGCATTTGAGATGTAATTTGAATGTGAAGTGTCACAGAACACTAAATACTTTCCCAAATCAGGATCCGGACTCTTCTATTCAGCATTCCAATAAACTGGAACATAAGGTTAATGCCTGAGTAAAATCAGAACAAAACTGGGGCATTTCAAATATGCATTGGTTACTGCAAGAAAAAGTGCCATAGAAAAGCCTATATAAAATTCCATTTTTAAAAGAGAATGTATAAGTATTGCACTGCAAACAAACTTAAAAATGGGAATGAGGAAAGTCCTCTATATAGCTTACTCAGTGCACTGTAATTGCCCACAAAGAGGAAGGGGGTAACTAACATAATAGAATTAGTCTTCAACGATTTCTTCAACACATTTAGACTTCAGGACTGAGTTCTGGTTGTACAGATTATCAGTTAAAAGACATTTCTAGTCTCACTCTAATTTATGCAGTCTTGGAGTTGCTCAAAAGCTGTGTTCAGTTATAGCGTTCTATATAATTCCCTGCAAGGAAAAAAAAAAACTTTTTCTCAATTCGTCCCTACCATCCCTTTGAATAATACAGCATTTCTTATTCTTCTTCACTTTTCTTCATTAGAAATCTTTTTCTCTCACTCAACAATCACAATTGCATATTAAAAGTACAATTATCCCAAAAGCTCACATGCTGAGTACTTAAAAAAAATAGTTGATTTTACATTTGGAAGACTGAAACAGCTACAAAATATTAAGAGTAAATTCCAACTCTCATCCTTTTTCTAAGATGTTATTATTCCCCCCACGTTAATGGCTAATGGTTTGCAGCTGTAGGACACCCCATTAAAGTCACTCAGATTATTTTTTTTCTACCTGTTAATAATCACTACAGCCTCATTTCACAGAAGCAACAAGGTTTAAGGCACATCAGCAGCAGAATTCACCTCTGCTGACTTGGTGTGGCCTGCTAGTCACTAGTAATTAAAGAATGATGCCGTAATTCCTATGTATCACTCAGCCATCACATTGCTGTGCCCCAGTAAAACTTGGTTTTGCCCACTAGATTATTTAGCAATCTTGGGAATGGGGAGTGCAAAAAGCAGGAATTCAACCAAAAGTATCTGTATTTTTAAGGAACCATTCTGAGACACTTTTCCCCAATAACAATTGTTAGAGTTCTGCATACATATGTTATGTCCACAATAATTTTGTTTCACCGAGAACAAAGTACAATAATTCACTGCAAAACATGAACTGTTTTCCCTGATAGTGTGATTTAAAAGTAAAAGAGGAAAGTAATTTCTTTATGTTTCTCACTTAAGAGGAGAACCACTTTTATCATCATCTACTCTTTAGATGACTTAAACTTTTGGAAAATATTGCAAAATTTGCCAAATAATTGGCAAAAATTTAAAATTGATTTAGTGTGTTCCTAAATACATCAAATGAAAATGTAATAGGGTATAACACTTAATGTGGAAAACTCTGGTTGGGGAGAGATGAGTAATTGACCACGGAAAAGTTTAACAAGTAATGTGAAAGGACAGACCTTTTATTAAGCTTTCCTTTTGCAAAGAACTTAACATCTCAGGAAAGCACAAGTATATTAGAGGCCACACTTGCAGCAAAACTTTTGGAAAAATAATTTCTCCTGTAAAACTTAAGTGTTTAAACTGTGTAGAAGCTGTTAAAAATATACCTTCCTTACTTTAACCTGTATGTGCTATGCTGAAATCACTGGCTGAGATCCTATCACCAATGTAACATGGGAGATCCACCCAACAGATCAGAAAGAGACATAAAAACATCCAATCTGGAAACCCAATTGACACACTAGGCTGAATACTTGCTAGCTAGTCTAGCTTGATGGCCACTGGTGACCACACGCTGACATACACCTCCACATAACATGTAGGCTCTCTGCTCTCCCCAGTGGCTGCACCACAGACACATGAGCTCTTCAACCTCTGGAGGACTCACACCAGAGCACAGGAAAAAGGCTGTGAGAGAAGAAACAGCAGAGAAACTTCTATGCACCAACTACAACCCTCCTCCCTGCCTCGCTGAAGGGGCCAAGTGTGACCTGTGGCAAAAAGAAAATTTTATATTTAATATTTAATATTTCAGATTAAATCCAGAAAATTTGCTGGAGCATTTATTTTTTTGTCATAAAGCCCTGAGACAGTTCAATAGGAAAAAAAAAACAATTTTGGGGTTTTGGAAACCAAATGGACAGCACTGAAGTACCCATTGGATTGTAAAGGAAGTCTTTAAAAGAAGTTGTTATTAAAAATAGCCCATTCAGTTGATAAGTTCCCTTTTCTAGTTAGAAACTGACCAGTCACTAACCCTTTGATACCACACAGAAACAAAGAATTTGATAAGCAAATTAAAACACCAAGTTGTGCAAAACCATTCCACTGTTCTTCATGGCAATAAAGTACTGCACCCATGATTTTTTCTCATCAAAGACCTTAAAAATAGTTGCAACTAAACATATCTGAAGTAGATCAAAGATTATATTATGTTATGCAGACATTTTTAGCAAGTAGATGCATTTTTAATGTTTCTTAATTTGTGTAAGTATTTTTAAGCCTGTAGAAAATATTTATTTATCATACAATAGGACTGGACTGCACTTTTATTGAAAATTGAAATACTAAACTTTACAGGAGTAAAAAAAAATCTACTATTTCTCTATATTACTCTATTCAATAGCAACCCAAATTTGGACCCATCATTCAGAAAAACCTCCTTCTATTTTCAAATGATCGTAAAATGCTATTATTTAGAAAATGTGGTGATCCAAAAAGCCCTTGCCTCAGGGAGTCTTGCATTCTTTTTGATCAGGGAAATTATTTTCCTATGTTTCTGTACAGCGAAGAGAATTTTAATAAAATCACGTCATTTTGTTGAAGGTTAAAGAGCTATCTATTGATGTATACAGTGCCTTGGCATCTTGCAACTGAATGCCTAGAATTTGTTCTTCAGCAATGTAAAGTTAAAATGACATTTTTAGGATGTAAAATCAAGCGAGACAATTAGTGGATAATAAAAGGTTTCTACACTTTTTATCTCAGCAGGCCCAGTCAGTAATGATCACTAATAAATCCCTTTCACTTTCAATGCTTCTAAAAGGCCTTTTTCATCATTTCTTTTTTTGCAAAACAATTACCTATTTTTTCCACCCACTGTTTGAAATGTGGTTCAGGCCATCATCCCTAGGAATCTGATTTACAAAGTACTTAAAGAATCATCAGAGATCAAATACTGTTAGGAATACAATCAAGGTAGCAGCAATTCAGCTTTCCTCCTTGTTTGAGAAAGCCATTTCAGAGCCAGAAAAATAAGTTTCCCTTATAGTTTCCCTTTCAAATTGAGGCTTGGATGCCGGAGGGGGGCGGGGAATAATTAAAAAAGAAGAAAAAAGAATGACTTCTTTAAAGAATGGCTCAAAAAAAATGAATGACCACAAATAAGAAATGATCCTGAAGTTTTAAAGTCAAACTCAATAGCTGTTGTGTCTTTAATCTTTCTGTATGAAATGACATTAACTTATAATAAGGGATGCTCGAGAAAAAGATCATGAAGTCACTTGAAATGCACTTCAGCTTTCATAACAGAAGCATCATCAAAAAAATGCATTATTGCTTTGCAGTTTTAAGAAAGGTATTAAGCATTTTTCAACAATTTCTCCTAATTTTTAATTTGAAGCAACTTTAAACAATTCCAAAACCACACACAATTCATATAATTGAGTAATCTTTAACATCACACATCAAACACAAAGTCTGTCAGCATTATGTAAACCACAAATAATTATGGTAATTAAAAAGGTAAAGTGTTATGAGCTGTTACGTTTATGAAACGGGGAAGCAACATTGTTTTTTCAGCCAGCTTGCAATTAAGCCATGGAGTAATGGTGTGGTTAAGAGTATTTACCCCAGGCTCAATACTCAAAATGGTCTGTGGAACTCCATGTAAAAGACAGATGTGAGAGTCTTCCCTTCTTCCCAAGGCTTCTGGTAAGTGAAAGCTCTTTGTGAAAGCTCTCTGCTGCACCAGTCCAGACAACAATATTGTATAAAACTTCAGTGTGTTTTGCAAATTGCATATATGTAGTAAAGTGGAAAAAAAAAAGTAAAATGCACTGGCTGAGGCTCTGTAGGGGAACACCCAGCCAAAGTGGTTTCAGAGCACAATAGGTGAGATGCAGGGAGTTGTCATCTGACTCAGCTTCATCTCTGCCTTGACAGATCCTATCCTGCACAGATAACTTGGGGGAGCTTCGAAAACAGCTCAGCCCAGGGTTGTCTCAAGATTGTATCACAATAAGAACCAAAGCCCAAATAGAGCCTTGAATACTCCCTGAGTTCCATCCCACCACTATCTGATGACTTTGAGTACTAGACCTCACAAAATTAACAACAGAAACTAAGGAGCCATCACACCACCAAAGATAAATATTCGAGATAGTGTAATCCACTCAGGCATATTCCTGCAACCCCCTTGAATCAGGAAATATAAACCGTAAAGTTTGGGGACAAAAATGGGGAGTCTTCCAATGGTTCCCATCCCTGGAAGTGTTTAAGGCCAGGCTGGATGGGGCTTTGAGCAACCTACTCTAGTGGGAGGTGTCCCTGCCCATGGCAAGGGGGGGTGGAACTAGATGATCTTTAAGGTCCCTTCCAACTCTAACCATTCTATGATTTACCAAAGGCAAAAGTAATATCGATTGTGTCCATTTTTCGCAAGGGTTAGAGTCTGAAACTTGTGGATTTTGAATTCACTTCAAAGTGACTAAAGCTAGCTTGCCATACTGTACTGAGATTCAGCAGCAGCTTTTCTTGTAGCTTTAATGTGGGGGAAGGAGATAATGCTAAGCTTATACACAGAATATTCTTAGAGAAATTTTGAAGACTGAGTAAAATTATCCAACTGTAAAATTTTGGGTTAATAGTTTGACTAGAAAATTCCCTTCACATTGATAAGGGCAGACTGAAATATGAAAGAAATGTTGGACCTCATTGTGATATGACACAAATAAATACAAGGTCCCAACATTGCTGTTGAAAATACCAAAGTGAAGTAAATACTGCCATAAAAACACCAGGCCTTGAGTCAAAATCTCTGCCATCAAAACAAGGTCAGATATGATTCAGTTGGTCAAAGTGTTCTTTTCGGTTGATTGTCCAGAATTCAGCTTTTGACAAGTATTACATAATGCAAATAAATCTACAAGTAAATAAAATAAATCATTAGTTTGAAGAGCAGAGAACTACTAGTATATTTATTTTGTGTTATTATCATATGATACACTTTCTCTTTTGCAATTATCTTCCTAAAACTGAAAAAAAAAATGCTATCATAATATTCATCTCTTTTCCGTGATAAAGAACAGGAACTAGCAAGGGTGAATAGAGGGACAAATCTGACAGGCTGAATACGACTCAAAAACTCCTTAGCCTTGAGAGTGGATGATCAATAACCACCTAACCTATTTCCACAATACTGGCTGATATCAAATTACTTTCCATTGATTAGAATAGTTTAATCTCTTCACTTTAGTGACCACCTAGAAAATACAACATACATGGATTTTCACTGGATATTCATCAGGAGAAAGCAGTGATGTTATAAAAGAGGTGAGTTGAATGATTTCCAGGTGTCTTTTTGTCTTTCTTTATGTTACATTATAGATTAATTTCTTATTTCATGCTCTGGACAACCTATAAATTCACATCCCAGGAAGTTTCATCTCTGATTTGTTTTAACAAACACTAACACTAGTGGTCAGCACATGCTTTTCATTCCCTGAAGAATTTTATGCCCCACTCTAGATTTGTACTTCCCACCCTGCAGTGCTGCTTGCTTATGACCAGAAATGCATTACCTCATTTTCCACTAAATGAAGGTCCTGTATAGTCAGGTAAGAGAAGATGGAGGATTGGTGGAAGAAATAGAAGAAAAACAGGATAGCAGGCACCAATTAATTATTAAGACTGTAATAAATGTGCATACATACCTTTTCTAAGGAACATGGATGCCAGGAAAGACAAAGTTGCTGGAAACTTCATAGCCAGCAGGATAAAGGCCAAGCACTTTTTTATGTGTCAGCCAGCACATCCATTTATAGTGAGTTTGACACTGCACTGTTTGAATAGGCTTTTATGTCGCAGATAAATATTCCATGTTTGTAGTATGAAGTAGCCTATAAAGAGAGATTTATTTTCTCTTTCAGTGAAAAATGGCCAACTAAAGCCCATCATTCACCATTTAAATGGCCACCAGCCAGTGACTAACAGCTAGCCCATTTGATCACAGAGTTGTAGCTTACTGATATGCAGTCATATTTCATGGCAGCTGTTGACTGAGAAATAGAAAGAAAATGCAGGGCTCACAAGAGGGCTTTTGACAGTTGCTGCCATGAAATGTTTTCATTTGTCACTGTGACAGTGAACAACAAGATACTGACTGAAGAAGAGGGCATGAAGACACAGCTGTCTTCAGCTAACTTCCATTGAGCCTTGAAAGACAGACACATAAATACACTTGAGGTTACTTAAATTTTTCTCGTTATCCTCAATAACATTATTAAACTTTTATATTTTAGGCATAATATACAGCTAACCATGTACAACTGAAGTTGCAGGCATGCATAACAGCAATGGATGCAGTCCTAATTTCATTAAAATCTGTCTAAATCTAAAGGATTAATTTAATTTTTTAACACAATTTTTCTTATAACTTTTGACTTAATCATTTCTCTTGGACAACAACATTTTCCATATTATTTCCCTGTTTTTTCCTCCTATTTTGAGACATCTCCCAAGATGTTTATTTTAAAAAAAATAAAATAAATTCATTTTGTATTTCTAAAGAAATATCTTTCCCATTCAGGTTCAACAATGCTTTTTTTTCTACACCTGAAGTCATTCCTAATGCAATTTATTATCCAGATAATGCTTAAATGAATGAAATAATCATGAAAGCACGAACCTTAACCAGATATAATAAGCCTATGGACTTAAACATGAGAAAACAATCCTATTATCTCTTAAGTATTGCTAGGTTAGAATTATGCTGACAGCAGCATAATACTTATAAACTATTTTACATGCTCCTTCCATTAGACTTTGCATTAGGCAAAACAGAGCTCTTGTAACCATTACATTTTCAGTAATATATACTATTGAAAACACAGGTCAAGGTAGGAATAGTCAAGCCTTACTTCGGGGAAAAAAATACATTATTAATAGGCCATACTTGTCGCATAAAATTACAAATAACAGTATACTTCATTTCCATGAAGACATTTTCTCAGTGACTCCAACTGAAGAAAAAACCAAAAGTTTTTACCTCCATTAATCTACCATTAAAATCAAGCCCTTGCCTATTTACTTACCTTTTTTTTTTCTTTTTAAACTTTTTCCCCCAAATAAGATATGATCTTTTTCTAAAAGTGATGGTCCTGCCTTATAAGCATCCATTGCTGTGTCACTGGTCTTCCTGACAGCTTAGAAATACCCTTCTTTTTTTTCCCAAGAAAAAATGCCGTATATAAGCCTGGTAAAACTCCTGATAGAGAAAAACAGTTATATGCAGAGTCCTGGGGAAGGAGGAAATCAATTGAGGTGGTTGTGGTGACACAAAAGGGAAATGAATAAGACTAATGAGCAGGTCTGAAACATGCAACTAGAGTTTTGTTTACAAAGTTTGAAGAAATTCCAGTTTTAAAAAATTAAATTAAAAGGAAGTTGTCACTATTGCAAAGTATAATTGCAAAGATACATGAACATCTGAGCCAAATGAGTATGCCCAAATGTGCCTAGGATTAATATTTTACCCTAAGCTATAATAAAGCTTGCAGACACAAAAGCCAAAAATGAAGCTGATGCCAGTGGAAGAGAGGTAGTTCAGAGGATCTGGGGCTTCTTTCAGCCAGGGTTTTCTTTGGCAGGGGTAGATTACCAGGTACATCATCTTGTGCACTGCAGCAGCCGTTACTAACACAGAGTTACTGAAGAACAGGGGTTGTGAAGGTTGTCTGAGCAGTTAGCTGAGCACGGCCATAGCCAGAGGGTGAAGAACAGAGCTCAAACAGCAGTAGCTACCTGAACTCAAGTGGCCAGATACCTCTTAGTGCAAGTGGTACCTGGGCCAAAAGGTCATGCTAGTCAGAGGATATGAGACCTGACAAACACAAACTCTTGAGCGAGACCTTGCCTTGTAGATAACCTATAGAGAAGGATTTTAAATAACTATAGACATACTTTGGGAGCAGCACATTTAGTTAATATTCATTAACCTGTTTATCTTACTGTTAAATTTATTGACAAGGAAAAAATGAAAGACACCTATCAAGCCATTTGATTTCCCTCTTGGAGGTGGGGATGGAGGAAGATTGTGATTGTCTCACCAATATCTCACAATTTTTCAACTTTCCCGAGGATGTTGGTTAGGAGCACAAAATGGTCTTTATGAGAGACCACCAAAATCTGTACCTGTCCCACGTTGCTCCCAGTTAAGTCCTGGCAGAATGGTAATACCATTTACATGTTCCTGAGCCTACATCTCTGTCTTTCTTGAAGTACTCCATAAGCTGCAAATTATCATTTGCCACAGGATAGAAATGCTGTGGATAGAAAAGAGACTGAGTAGAACATACTGTAGTGAACAATCTCCACTATTGTACTGCATGTCAGCAGTAGTCATGGTCCTAACTTCAACTTCAGGCTAAAAAACAACAAAATCTCACATATGGTATAAGATCAAGCATTCACTGTATTAGAGTAGCTTTCCATTCCAAATGGGGAGAATATGGAGAATAATTTCTCCATTTCAATAAACACTTCAGAGAAAGCCATTTCAGACTAAAAATTGCCCTCAGGAGCACAGACCACTTTTCCTTCAAATAAAATTTGGTTTAGTAAAGGGACAGGAATTATCTTTAATAACTTTATTTAGTAGCTGATATATTGGGGGAAGAGGAGAAAAAAAAGTTATGTGATCAACTTCTAAATATAACTGTATCTTGATTTTCACTTATCTTACTTCCATAAAGAAACTGGGCATGGCGCCAGCTTTATTGTGTGAAATTACTTTTCTTCATATTCAGCAAAAGCTCTCTTGACACAGAGTCCCAGAATAATACAATATGAATTCAGCCTTCCTCAGCTATGTTACTCATAACCTGTGGGCATTTTCTTTTAAATAATGTCAAAATCCAATAACTCTAATAAAAAGTGTAAATTCCCACTACAAAATAATGTGAAGTTTAAAACACACACACACAAAAAAACAGCCAATGATACTATAGTGTAAGTTATGATCCAATACCCAGAGTCTGTGATTAGTCAACATCTTCTTGTGGCTATGGTGCTTTTCTCAGTTATGGTTATGCCATCAAAAATACAGATAATTCTGAAATTTCTCATCTTCAGGTTAAATGCAGATATATCTCAATAAATAATTGTGAACTGGACTTCTGAAATAGCATTAAAAAAAAAAAAAAGTCAAATTCAAAACAGTCAGAGGGCTTCGTGCTGCCAAAATGACCAAACATAATCACTTAACTCTGCTGAGCAGTCAATGGTCTGATTCAGAAGCTGCACTTCGAGCAAGCGGCTTGAATGGCAAGCCATTGCATTGCTGGTCAAGAACCTGACTATGCCAGCAAAGTCTATTCCTATGTTTCCCATTGTCAAGTCACCGTGGACTCGATGGTTACCTGGGACAGGGAGAACCAGGGGGTCCCCAGGGTGGGTGATGGCAGGACCTGGCAGCCAGGACCCATCCCATCGCCCCAGCCAGGGGCACAGCAACCAGGGTCACCGGGGCAGCCCCAGCATCGGGCATCTTAGCAGGGATGGGATGAGCATCTGCCCTAAGGCCAGTGAGCCCATCAGGCACAGGCAGGGCTGCAAAGCAGCTACAAGGGGAAGCAAGAGTTTCTTCTTGAAAGCAGCACCCACCAGAATGAGAGGCAGCCCCTGTTGAGGCTTCTTCTTGCTTTCTTCGCAGCAGCTCTCAATTGGAGAGCCTTGGACACAACCAGGAAAGTCCCAGGTGGTAGAAGAGCACCCAGGACCCCAACACCCAGAGTTGTAGAATTCTCCCCTCCTTCTCTGGCAAACACAAACAATGCTACACTCCAAAAATGTCACATCGCCACTGGCTTCAGGAGAATGTTACTGGTTTACAACAGCCCCAGGGCCAGCCCTTAAGCAAATTAAGAATCCTTTTCAGCAATTTCTTGTTACCACTTGTCTCTTATTTTTACGGATATTTCTTAGATGTAAAGTGTCAAGTTTTACCTCTATTGGCTGGAAGGCACATGAAAGAATTCCCATTCTGCCCTTGGAAACTGTAACCTTAGCCTCTCTTTAAGCGTTAGCTTTAAGTGTTTTCCAGAATTGTATTTGCGCTCACACATGAATTCCCTAACATCTTGTTGCAAGTAATGCAATCATAAACTTAGTTTGAATTTATCAGAAAGGACACAAAAAACGGATTCTTTTCCTGCTGTATAAGCTATGGAAAGATTTGCTTCAATTAGTACAAGTTATTTTTACTCCTGTTCTACAGTATAAGTGCTGCTTCATTTAACTATACAAAAATCTTTAGTTTAAATAATTCTTCTGCAAATAGGAATAGAGTTATCTTTAATACCTTGTTCATCTTAATATTTGTACTGTGGGTTTTTTTCAATATTTACCATGCAAATTTCAAAATTAAAACTAAAAATTAATTTACTCATATGTTTCTATATCATATTTTATCCTAAGGAGCTGGAAATAATTAAAATTTACCAGCAGCATACATATAATTCACAAGACAGAAGTGTAGCTTCTACTTCTGTGATGACTAATACCAGAAAGACAAGAATTGTATTTGATTTTCTCAGTGGATTGTAAAATACATAGAAGGCCATATACTAGTTACGTTTATGAGGTGAGACGTTTAGGAAATTAATGATTTTAAGGACTTCATTTTTTTTTCTAACAATGCATGTATATAGAACAGATGAACAAGCAGAGATGATTTTATATTAACATCCTTAGACTTTATAACACTGTGATAAGGCTGAGCAAGTACTCTTGCTTTAATAAAACCACATCCATTTAAATAGGCTATATTTTCAATTGCTAGTTAGGTACCTTCTCTGTGTAACATAGTCCACTCAACTTTCGTAAATTCTTGTTCTGTGACAACTGCCCACTGTATATCCATGACATCCTCAGGCTATCTTCTTCCCTTGTTCTCTTGCTTAAATCGGTCTATATTCTTAAATGTATGAAATTCATATAACAGTTACTGCACTTCAGACAGGACACAGAGCATGTTGCGGATGACACCATCCAGAAGCGTCATTGCTCTTTTCTTGTTCTTTATGCATTTCCCAGATTTCTGCTACTACTCCTTTGGTTGCATCATAACAGAATATAATTGCTTTCTTCCTTTTGGCTTTTTTTTAAATTGTTTTATTAAACATGTCTTTTATAAGGAATTGGATATAACACAACCGCTAGTAGCAAAGCCTATTTTCACTTATTTCATTCACAAGGAATTATTTCATGAGAAAAGTAGAACTGAGGTACCTGAGCCATGGAGTGAGGCATTTTCAGAAGCATAACTTGTTGGGGTTTCTTCAATGCAGAAATTACTATAAATTCCTCATTTACTTTTGTGCCTGTCATGTCTCCCAACCATAAGTATTAGCTTCTCACCAGAAGCCAGGGGCAATTTGACAAAGCTGGATAGCCCTTTGATCTTCATACCATACAATGATAAATTTCTTTTAGCTGGGATTATATTCCTCATATTTAAAATGCTGCTGTTTCAGTAATGCTCACTCAGTTTCCCTCTAGCTTCCTAGAAAGAGAAATTTGGTCGCAGTTTAACAGAAAAATTATAAGGTAGCAATGTGTTTTTGCAGTACAGAGCCTTCGAAAATATTTAAAATGTCCCAATATAAGTACAACTTCAAAACAGGTTTAAGATCTTGAGTCATGCAAAAGCTGGATATTTGGATTGTGGTGCCAGTTCATGCTATCTCAGCACCAAACCACTTGTTTGGAGACTGCAAATGTGTCTTCCGTTTGAGACCAGGCAAGAGCCATGTTTCTTGCTAGTAACACACCATACTTCAAACTTCTTGAACTTCACCCTTAGAAAATTAAGCAACAGTCATCACCTATCCATAGCTGCCTAACTTCAGTTTATACTCCTGCTTTGCTTGCTGTTTTAAAAATTTGCATTATTATTGATATCATTATCAGTGGTGGTAAGAAAAAAAATTCAAGCAAATACTTCATCCTCAGTAATTACCTATGTAGATATAAGACGGTCATCCAGTTGACAGCAAATTGAAATTGTTTCACTAGACTAAGCTCTGTAACATAATATTTATCCAATCACTGTACTCTGTGTTGGCCATGCATTCCAGACACCCACATATGCGTATGAATAAAAACATCAATTTGACAAAAGACACTTTGAAATAGCAGGACTAAAAAGCTAATATAACTGTAAGGAATAGTGCAAAGCACTATTTAATGCTAACTACAGTTAATACAGTGAAAGTTTAATTCTAAGTACATAATTTCAAAATATTTGTTACTGCCCATGATTTATTCTATGTTTATACACAGTCTATTAGGGAATGATATAAATTTTATTTTTTTTTTTACTGTAGTGTTTGTGTTTCAATCATACAGTATGCTTCATGTGAAAAAAGTGTCAATATGTCATTTTTAAAAGTTCTAGCTAAACATATACTCTACTCTTTCGGGGAATTAAAGATTTTTGCTTAAGCCTCAGCTAAAGCTTCTTTTCTTCCGCACTAGTGTATAGAGCGATACAAGAGGATAATCTCCATCACAGTCAAAAGCATGACACTCTTAATACTGACAGAAGTACTTTTCTTTAGCTTCAACACAACCAAATGACAGAGGCAGAATTTCTTAACTTCTGAGTCAAAGACAGGATATTCAGAGCAGTCAGCCTGGGTGTTCTGGATGTGTGAACACGCATCTGTGTTATGAGGAGAAATGTTAAATCAGGGACTTAATGCTTATAGAGGGATTTCATTCACTTAGGTTACCTTGTTGAACTATATATATGTAAGCTCTGAGGTTAATAAATCTTGAAACAGAGCTCCACATGACTCAATAGACAACACTGTGCCTGTTAAAACTGTGTAAGCAATTTCCTTCAATACATAGCTTGCTTTTCCATTTCAGTCTTTTTTATTACTACTGTATGAAGTTGCTCATTCTTTATTGTTGGTTACTGTTTCCAATTGTAACTGATTACACCTCTATCTTTCTGAAGTGATGGTGTAGCTCTCAGAGGTACATGAGCCTCCATATTTTGGCTTTAAATCTGCATAGCCCAAACCATCAGAAAATCAGCCGCTTCCCTTTTCTGATGTAGTGATAGCAACCACTGGTGGGACTCAAGCGTATATATTCTCATTCAGTGGCTCTTCCTTGATACAGTAAACATGCAAAATACTCTTGCTTTTCTTCTTCAGAATCTCTATCATTTAATTCCATCTATCCTAGAAGACAAATACATA
Organism: Gallinago undulata; assembly: GCA_026546715.1. Classification (NCBI taxonomy): domain Eukaryota; kingdom Metazoa; phylum Chordata; class Aves; order Charadriiformes; family Scolopacidae; genus Gallinago; species Gallinago undulata. The sequence continues at coordinate 78,144,163 of JAOTQQ010000012.1, read as the reverse complement.
CCAACACTTTTACCCTAGTCATGCTGGTTTCTTCATATTCTACTGATGCTGAATAGTGAAAAGATGAAACCTTGCAAAAAAAACAAGTAAATATAGGTCAGCTCTGATGAAATCAAAGCCTGAATATGTAAGGAAAAGTATCAGGCTACTGAAGAGTAAAGTCAACTTGTGAGAACTATTTCCTCCCACTCTGCCTTGATTTAAAGAGTGTATAATTTCTCACTCTCTCTCCCACCCTTTACTTGCTTTTTACTGCATCAGAGTAATCTAAGCAAGATTAAGTCGGTTGGGTTTTTTTGCCGCTAGACCTATGAAGGTTTTTCTCTGATTCGTCTATAAGACAAACTGCATGTTTCCACCAACCTTGTACTAGAAAGGAATCAATGCAGCTCTTTCACATTTTTAGTAAAACCACTCACGTAGACGCTCACATATATGACACCTAATCAACCACTGCATTTGATACTCAACCACTGCACTAATCACCAGCTTTTTAAAATCCCTATCTCACTGCTGATTTAATAATTAGTGATGTTCACGATAGCTTAATGCATATGTTATAAAGCATTAGTAACATAACTATTCCAAATCATGCCTTCCTCTTTGTGACAATTGAGGCCACCATTATGAATAAACACTCAGCATCTCTATCAATGTTCAGCAGCACAGACAGCAAGAGGCATATGTCGGCAGCATCTAATTTTCGTTACCACACACACCCTTACTCACTTAGTTTGTTGTACTTGGATCTAAGCCTTTAAAGTTGCAAACTTGCCTTTCCCACTGTGCCTTCATTGCCTTTTGCTGTCACTTCAGCCTTGTTTGGTAACCCTCAGTGCTAGATAATTGATTATTCTCTTCACTATCTCTTTGTGCAAAGAGTTATACTAAATCGAAACTGCCACCTTTAAATTATTGTGCAGCCTTCACACTTAGCACTTTAACATACTGCTAATAGCTATCTCTAATCTATACTATAAAGTTTATTGTTTTAATTAAAATGTTCTCTGTACTCTCTAAAGGAGATGATCATTGTTTTCCCCTTGCTGCTCACTTATGAGTCATAAAAAATTCTAATCCTATATGAATTTTGGAATGAATTCATATAATATTACTTGCTCTGTGTTACGATGACTTCATATATGTACAGGTGTGGAGATGGATATATAATATGCCATAATTTATTTTTCCAGATGGGACATCAACAGAATGTGTCACCAATATGTCCTGGCATTACAGTGACCATAATGATTTTTCACCCTATCTTTCTACCTTTATCGTTTCATTGCTCATCCTGGAAATCACTGGCTGACCATGCCAAGTTAAAAAACACCCACCAAACAAACAAACAAAAAAACAACCAACCAACCAAAACAAAACAAAACAAAACAACAAAACAAAACCTGTGATCAGAATTTAGAAGGAATATTAGTGGTAGTCAGGACTATTTAATACCCAAATAATAATCAAGTACCAAAATGCCTGATGCAAACTTAGTACAGGAAGGAGACGCATTTCATCACTAAGGACTCCTATCTCACTATCCAAAGTGATCCATGTAAACTCTAGTTAGTTTTTCATATGGATGTTTGGCTACACAATCTAAAAAAGAAAGAGGGATTATACATCTATAGTAGGTTAAAAGTCCATCTGTAGCAGCAAGTCCATCAGGATTAGCCACATATGCTTACTGCCAACTGCCGTTGGCATAGAACTTGAGCAGCAAGGGTCCACTGCACCAGTCCTAACTCTTAAATCTCATTATTTTGAATGGTAAGGTTGTAAACATTAGCAGAACACAAAGACATCTGCAAAAGTTTGTTTTTTTTTCCAGAAGATATCAAATGCAAACATATAAGAGACCTGGCTAATGTATACATTTTAGCCTGGCTGTTATCCCTTATCCATTTTTAAGCACTTGTGTCTTTTTCCACTCACTAACTTTCCAATAGTACATTGTACCAGAGCCACAAGCAAGCAGCTGGACATCAAGACTTGTAAAATCTATTCAGTAGTTTCTTTAGCATGAACACAAAAAGAAAAAGTAGTTTTAAGTAGTTTTAAGTTTAGAGGACACAATATTAGATCCTTCATTTAGAATTATTTCCTCTATAGATGACTTCCTTTGTTGTGACCTATTCTCAACAAGACTTTAAAAACTAAAACTAAGCTACTGCTGAACATAGTGAACCATTTATGCCATAATTGTTCCAAATGAAACAGACAAATCCAAAGCTCTGCCATAAGACGGACGTGTATTTCATTTTAGAGGTAGCATTTTAGTTTCACTAAGAACCTATCAATCAATCGAGTTGTGGGTGTTTGGGTTTTTTTAAATGGAAAGAACTCCTATATCAAAGTTATAGCATTTATTAATTGACTGAAACACAGAGTTTAAAAAAAATAAACTTTTGAAGCAAAATGTGAAAACTGAGTTGTATTGTAAATACACTTTATAATTTAAATTCTGCTAGGTCCTTCTATCTAGCTGCATATACCAGAATGCAGGTACATTAAACAAGCCCCTGGTCCTGAAAAATACATTTATTAATACGATCTCAAAACATTTTATTTCTATGATCTATTTCCAAGTATGTTTTACTTAGGATCACTGAATGTTTACAGCTTTTTCATTTATAAGAAAACACCTAGTCTTTGTACTTTTCACCACTCAGCATGTGGCTCTTACTATAATTAATGACAAACACATTAATGAATGGATTTGAACATACATAGAGAATTTTTAAACTTATTTGAAATATTTCTCAAAACAATTAATTTACAGCTTTACACAAAAAAATAAAATTAAACTATTGTCTTCTAAATGAAGGAGATTTAAAGCAAACATTAAATACAAATTATCAGGATTTTATCTTGAATTTATGAACATACTTTTAGATCTGAAGAAAATAATGTTTCTAGAATTGCTAGTACTCTCATGTACTTCTTTACTGCTTGCCCTTCCCAATCTGACTTCCACTTTCAGCTGCAAAAGTGAGTGCTCCAGCAAATGAAACTCCAGGATGTGGAGTCAGGCATGCAGGAATGAGAAACAAACAGTGAGTTCCAATCTGCGCCCCTCCTGGTCTCAGTTGTTTGTCCAGCGTCACAAAGAATTTCAAAAGCAGAAGGGATATCTTTGCATTTCTCAAATCCAGAACCGACTTCCAACTGTCTATCGTTTCTATTCCTACATTTCTTCACCTTGCTCCAGACATGATCTCTAGCCTTGACAACCAATAAGAACCATACAAATCAGTAACCTCCGTGATAGTATTCCAGTTTCTTCTCTAAACACTGTCTGTCCTGAGCTGTAAACAGAATTAAGGACAGATTAAGGCCTACTTAAAGGGAAAAAAAATAAGGCCTAAAAAATACATTTGTGTACAATATATTTTTTACCCATGCACAAATATAGAATAAGTGGAGAATGGATTGAGAGCAGCCCTAAGTAGAACGACTTGGGAGTGTTGGTGGATGAGAAGATCAACATGAGGCAGCAATGTGCACTTGTGGCCAAGAAGGCCAATGGCATCCTGGGGTGCATCAAGAAGAGTGTGACCAGGAGGGCGAAGGACGTCATCCTGCCCCTCTATTCTGCCCTAGTGAGGCCCCATCTGGAGTATTGTGTCCAGTTGTGGGCTCCCCAGTTCAGGAAAGACAGGGAGCTGCTGGAGAGGGTACAGCAAAGGGCCACAAAGATGATTAAGGAGCATCTCTCCTATGAGGAAAGGCTGAGGAATTTGGGTCTTTTTAGTCTTGAGAAGACTGAGGGGGCATCTGATCAATGCATACAAATACTTAAAGGGAGGGTGTCAGGAGGACAGGGCTGGTCTTTTCTCAGTGGT
>JAOTQQ010000012.1:78108205-78137285 GCA_026546715.1 Gallinago undulata | reverse complement strand
CCCTGGAGGTATTCAAGAGACGAGTTGACATGGTGCTCGGGGATATGGATTAGTGTTGGGTGGTGTTTTGCGTGGTGTGGATGTGGTGTTGGTTTTTTTTGGTTGTTTTTTGTTTTTATTGGTTGGACTAGATGATCTTAAAAGGTCCCTTCCAACCTAGGTGATTCTGTGATTCTGTACTTTGCTGGAATCACAGTTCATTCAGAGACACAACGAGGTAGAGAGGAACTAATGCAACTTCAGTAGAGGAAAGTGTAATATGACATATGATATAGTAAGGTCAGTTCACAGGAAACGATATTCCAGGTTAAGTTTTTCCAAAAAACTATACCCTTTATACTCAAGTGACGCGAGCTGGTGGGGAAGAGGCTTTGGGGGAGGATCTGTATATATTGGCTGCCATTCCTACGGTGGTTTAACAGAGAAACTGAAAACTTGGTTATTTGTAGGCAACTCATGTAAAAGCAGTGTCTTAAGTTACGTTGCCTTCTGTTAAACACATTAAGGTCTTTTCACAGAAGGTTGCAGTTTTCTAACTCTTTTTTGTTTGTGTGTAAATTTTCTTGTTCTAAATAGCACCTCTAAAAAAAAAAATCATGTTTTTACATCAGCAGTCAAACATCTGTTGTTTTTCTTGCCAAAGTAGGATATCTCATGCCCTCTGACAACAAAAACTAAAGTAACTGCTTCAGTTCTCAGTGACTGCAATGTGAATAATAGCTCCACTAGAAAGTTAAAGGGTAGTATCCATTTCAAGTGATAGCTGTAACTGAAAAATATTTTAACCATATTGTTCTTCCCACTCTTTCTTCTGCCAGCTTTTCTAGTGTTTGGTTCAATAGTTCTTAGTTTTGGATATTTGTTTAAAAGATTCAATGTGCAAGTAAATACCAAGAAATTTCTACTATGTTCAAACTTAACAGGCAAATTGAGATCGGCAACATGTATTCGCTGTTTCATTTTAAAAGCCCAGATTCTTGTTTTCCTTTCTCTACATTAATACACAGAACCGCAAAATACATTATCACTTACAATGGATGTTTTAAGTCTAGTATAAGAACAAAAGGTATGGGGAAAGGTAGTACAATAGTTTGAGGAAAAGTTTGAGGAAAAGCTAAGTAGCAGAGCATATGCTTCTTATGTTGGGGGTCCAAGTACTGCTGGATGCAGTACTCCAGGTGGGGTCTCATGAGAGCAGAGGGGCAGAATCACCTCCCTCGACATGCTGGCCACTCTTTTGATGCAGCCCAGGATACTGTTGGCCTTCTGAGTTGCGAGCCCACATTGCCAGCTCATGTTGAGCTTCTCATCAACCAACACCCCCAAGTCTTTCTCTTCAGGGCTGCTCTCAATCTTGATCTCATTATCAAAAGAATTTAATGAAGGATAGTTCAGAATGAGAAATACTTTATAATCCAGTTTGTACATATCCCATAATGATGTACTTTTGATTTTTAAAAAGTTCTTTTCAATTATGACAACTGTACTTACTGCTAATTTGGAATTGTACTGCCTACTGTGATAAAAACTTGGCTTTTTCTTCTTATAATCTCTGAAAGCGGAACAAATCACAACAATAAGATCAAAAAATTAAATGTTAGTGACCTATGAGCTATAAAAAGTATGAATGTGGGCACAGAGCTCAGTATTTCTGAAAATAGTATTTCAGAAGACAATCATCTCAGAAGACAGGGCCCCTCTAAGTAGTGAAGCCTACACACCATAGCATATATTTGAAAAATTAGGTTTCTTATTTTAAAATACTTATAAAACTTATGAGGAATTTCAATGGATTCTGATGAAGTTGTAATATCTCCAACCTTATTCAGAAAGTTATTTTACCATTAATTTCTAAGAGAAATTTGTATAACATTTGTTTTTAAATATTCTCCAATATACATGTAATTATCATGCCAAATATCAGAAAAAAAAAAAAAAAAGAAGGAAATAGCTTCTGTAATTCTGTATTTTTCCAAACTCTCAAATTTATAATGCTACATACTTAATAATAGCACAATTGATGTCTGTGAATGCTAAAATGTCAGGGCTGGGTATTTTATTGATATTCCTTTCTATAGAAACATTTTATTACTCATTTCTGCTATGAACAAGAAGCAGTTCATTTTTTCACCTGTTTGAAGCCATATGTCAGAGAGCAGCAAAGGCAGGCTGCTTGAAAAGGAGAATGGGAGCAGCAAGGTGGGCAGGTCCAGGCTCCTGAACAGTCCCACTGCACCTGAACAGAAAAGCAGAGCAGGACCATGACAGCAACCAGGGTCAACTAACAGATCAGTGACTGCTAGATAAGGCTGCAATAACAAGGTAGATCTGAGGTCATGCCAGAAGGTGGAGTCAGCAAAGCAGAGCCTGATCTGATGAGGGTAACCAGAGTCTACCACAGATCAGCGATTGCCAGGCAAGTCAGTAGTATCGAGGCAGGTCCAATTCCAGCTACATCAACTTGTCCCCCAGCCCAGGCAGTGAAAACCCCTCTGAGAGCAGGGTTATGGACTCTGACCCCTGACATGATACTGCATTTCAGAAGAGTTTTTCATTTAACTTTTCCATGCCTCATCATTCCATTCCTGCTGGTGGCTTTGCAGACACCTGAAGAACCAATGCCTCTTAACCTCTTAAGAAACAGGGCTAATAGAACAGAAATAACAATGACTACCAGCATCAACTGCTTCACTGATATAACAGTCTTTGGCTCACCAGTCTAGGATCACCAGGGCATATTTATTTGGGAAACTACCCTTTTCCTCATCATCCTCATAGAAAATTACACTGAAAAAAAAGCACACTGTTTACTCACTGAGAATTACCATGGCATTTGACATCTGCACTGTGTCTAAAGCAATAATGGTACAATGGTACAATAAATCCACTGTTACAAGGATGAAGTATGTGCATCTCATTCAGAGAGGAAGGTCTTGGTGAAAGGCCACAGAAACTTAGAACTCCAATGAGCATCTGGAGGATCTCCTGGAAGTCTGAGTATGGTGCTCCAAGGCACAGTAAAGGACAATTTAACCCTCCCATCTTATATTTTATTTATTGCCATGTCTAAATTAAAAATATTTCCTAAAGAAGTTTTTCCTAGATTTGATTTGTTCATAGATTCATTTGTTTCACTATGAATTGTTAAAAAAAAAAAATAATAATTCTAAGGTGGAAAGACCATGGAAAGACCTCTACAACTAGGGTTTCAAACACAATCAATGTTGCACCTAAGTTTCATAGCTGGTTTGACTGTAGAAATGAATGCTGAAGTTTCCACTACAACACAAAGACAATTATGCTGTCTTCCAATAACTTTTTTTTATTTCTTTTAAATATTAGCTTTAGGCAAAAGATACGTTGAGCATATCTATGTAATAAACTCATGAATACAGCCTTCAAATTCCATGTATTGATTTGACATGAAATTGAAGGGAGCTTCTCCATTGCAGCATTTACGTACGACAGACGTACCAGAAATACTTGTTCTTTCTGCTTCCTCTGCTGGAGCACCTGTTATTGTGAATGACTAGCGGACCACTAAGATTATCTATTTGACTCAGCAACAAAAATACACTGGCTTTTTGGTAGTTAAATAAGTGTGCTTGACATGTGAAGTCAATAGTGTTCAGCTAAACGGAGCTGATAACATTTCTCTCAATATGGATTCCCACATGAAAAGTTTCTTATCTAGCTGAGACACCAAAATGGCTGCAGCACAGAAGTAAAAAGGAAGAAAGGGGGGAGCAAATAATATTTTAAACCACAACACTAAAGAATTAGAGCTGAAACAAAGCTAAAATTGATGTCATAAATCTAATTACCTCAACAACGATTGACTCAAATCTAGTGTACTAGCATACGAAAAAACATCCAAGCATTCTTATGGAACTATTTTTTTTCCTATCCATTACATATTTATGAGTCACAAACCAGATAGTAAGGAATTCTGGCAGCTGTCAAATGCTTGTTTTCCTATGCAACACAATGAAATTCACCTCCAAGTGGTGAAACTGGTGTGATATTTTTCCAGTCTCACCTTCCTTATTTAGGCAGCAAGCAAACTAGAAACTATCAGTTAGGAGATAAGTCTTGGAACATCATCTTGAGGGATATTAACTAATGTGAATAAGCAATTGGGCTTAGTTTTCCACAGATACACACACACACACACACAAAAAAAAACAACTTTGCATTTAGCTACTTGAAGACAAGCTCCAGTACAAGCATATTTACCACAGAAAAGTAACAACATTCAAGTCTATTAATCTTTATTCAAGGTAAAATTAAGCACACAATAGAGAGATTGGAACACTAAATATTTGTCATGGTTTGTAAAGACACTGAAGGTAATACTTCAATCTATTTACCAAATTTAACATCACTCTAAGGTATAGTATTTACCAATATATTGAGAACAATTTTCTAAAAATACCATAGCGGAGTCAAAGACTTAGAAAATATCATTTTAGAAGTGATCCATTGTATAGCTAACTACATATTGATGTTTAATTTAAAAACAGAAAAGAACTCTTAGAAACCTTTTTTTACCATTACTTGACATCACACAGAAGTGCTACCCCACGCAGTACCCAGTGCTCTGGAGGCTGAAGGGTTTTAAGATCCACGGCAGCAATGTAATTCATATCTGTTCGAATGGTCTTTTTGTAGACTGGACATGAATACAGACGTGGATCTTTTGAAGCTGAGAAGACAGAAGAGACATAAAAAACAATGAAACCAGGTTGAAAAAACACGGCTTTAATGGACTGCGCATAAGGCAAATGAAAAACAGAATTGAAGTTCAACACCACAGAGCTCTCCACCACCACCAAAGAAAACTCTTACTTGATTCTCACACTGCTCTCTACTGTATTAGCACCTGAAGGCTGCATATATAAATTCCTGTAGGTTTATTTAACATCAGCACCTAGGAACTGGATGTAGCAAGAAATGTAAATGGACACTCTAGCATAATTAACATTATTATTAGTTCAATATATAATATTACTTCTGAATATATTAGTAATGTGTAAAAATAAAAATGCCCTATTTTGAACAATGTATTTTGAAATGCACTTAGTATTTCAGAATATAAATTGTCAACTTCTTCAATGTAGAATTAGGACAGTAGTCTCAACATAGTTAATACTTTAGTGTTCGCTATTTAGCATCTTAGCTGCTTTCACAGTGATCATGCCTCTTATGAAAGATCAACTACACAAAAACTGGGCAAAATAGCATGTAAGCAGGCTATGCTTTTGAAGGTGGAATGCTTTTCAACAGAAATTTCCAAATTTACATTTGACAGTGGATAGCCCTATCCTATTTTACATCCCTATTCAACATCTTTTCCTGTTCACAGGAAAGCCCTATCACAGTCCTTTTCTGTCTCAAAGACAAAACACTTTCTACCACCTCATTCCAGCCCTTGCTTCTGTTAGCTCAAACATAGCTTTGTCCAGAGAAAAAAATATTTTTATAAATATACATGTTAAATATGTAATGCTATCTATAAATAACTTACATTATACATGTTATATATATGTTGTGTATACATACTTATGTAAGTTTTATATTTATATAAATTACATTAGTTTTTGGGAGATGGGAAAGAGGTTATTTGGGTTACAGGGGTTACAGAGTTTATGTATATAAATGTTGATCTCAATCTAAGACACGTATTGTCAATTGAAGACTGAATTGTCTGAATTGCATGTTCGTCAGAGTAGGCAGAGATCAGCTCATGTTTAAGTGGTGTTAATAGCTTTTTAAACCCATAAGACAAAAAGGTGGAGATCTATTCAAATATTTTAAAAAAAAAAAAGTACCTATTGTCAAGAAAGGCTGAAGGCTCATTTTATATGGAACGCTGGGAAACTTCCCCCGTTGGAAAAGACTCAGTATGTACACGATGAATAGTGACACCCTCATGAAAAGCCCAAAAGACTTCCATGCAGTTGAATAAAAATTTACATTGTATTTTCTCAAAATAACATCCTTTACAATACAGTTACTTACTATTATTCTCTGCATATATCCTTATAACCGGCATCATCTCGAAGAGCACCTTGGGCTTAGATTCAGTCAGTCTCATGTTTCTTCTGTCCCACCCAGCTCCTTCCAAATACAGCCCATACACATAGACACCTTCCAAAGCAGGGCTTGTGATATCATCCTTCATCCATTTAGTGACCTCATTGCACAACACTACACTGTCAAGAGCCCATCCTTTGTTAGCCCTTGTTATTTCCTGCCCAAAATAGACAAAAGTGTGAAGGTTACACTTTCACATGTGCACAGAGCCTTTTTTCCCAAGCATTTATTAGGAAAATATTTGCATGGTTACAACTTATACTCTTCAATACCAGAAAACTTAAATTTATATGATATCCATGTTTACAGCCGTTTGACTTCTCTCTAAACTAGTGATGTCATGGTACTGGAAGAAAGCTTTCAGTACTTTATCCACTATAAATTTGATTTTCAATGTTTCTATTATATACATTATCTTAAGACCTTATCAAGTAACACAAACACTGAAGGTCAATGGTAACTGTCTCTTGCGAATATGAAAATTTGACAGCCTTCATGAGATGAGAAAACATTAACTGCATGTGCTAAGCAAAACAGGCCCAATAACAGAACAAAAATGCATAATTTGCTGCATATTTTCTGGGGTTACCTTCCTTTTCCTGTACCTATACTCTTCATTAATTTTGTTCTTAATAATGAGTAAAAACTCACCCAGCTTCAAGGCTAGATAAAGAGACTGCGAAAAAAACATGGAAATCACTTGGAGATAGACATGTTTAAGACTCAACATATACTTCAAATTCAGTCACTGGACAACACTCCTTTATCTTGCCCAATCCCTTACCATGCCATACCATTAATTTATGCCCTGCCCAAGTTTTATCCTTGTCTTGTAAATGTTTCCCAATATCTTAGACTGAAGTAATTGGAATTAATGTTTGTCCCATACTGCAGTTAATTAGTTGCTTTAAAAGAGCAGAAGGATTATAGTTCAATGATCATTCAAGATCTTTATCTCTCATTTCTGTTTGTTCTACCACAGAGCAAAGCCTAGAAAGTCACTTTGGTTTTCACTTGGGATATTGGGTTTTTATGTATCCAAATTATCTTTTTAGAGAACTGTCATGGTTTTATCCCACCTGGCAAAAAAGACCACCACAATCTTCTCACTTTCTCCGCCACCAGCAGAGGGATCAGAGTACAATTGGAAGGAAAAGTCAAAACTTGCAGTTTGAGATAAAGGAAGTTTAACAGAACAGTGAAGGAAAGAGAAGAACAACAATAACACAGAGAGGAATGTACAAAACACAATTAATGTACCACAGCTCTCCAATCAGAACCAGAAGCCCGGCCTTTTTTTTTAAGTATGTCAAAGAATAATCAGACTGAGACTTTAAACACAATTTACCTGCCTCACTGCAGTTAAAAATCCTTGAGGATTAAAAAATCCCGTCATCCAGAAGCAGTTTGGTCGGCTTTCAAAAATCCAAGTGTAAAACTGGTGGTTTCTTTCTAGAAGCTCAGTAAACCAGAAACCAAGCGTACTGGAAGACCAAGATGCCTAAACGTAGTAAAGAGTGTGTTCATTTTTTAATTTTATTCAATAGTTTTAAAATATCATATTCATGTCAAGGTAATTCCTCATAAGGTAGTAAATAACACACTATTAGCAAAGCATATTTAAAGCTCATTTTTCATATCTTAATTTTAAAGCTGATCGATAAACGTTGCATCCCACTGAAATTTGAAGCAAATTCTTTCTCTATTCAAATTCAGGCCTCTCATTCCATTTAGACATGCTTAATAGTCCCTGTGGTAATTGTCCATTTTATGACGTTTTTGCAAAATTAGATAGCTATGTAAACTAGAAAGAAATATTGTCTACGTGTCTTTCAATGCAAATACATCAAGATAACAGGATTTCTTCCAAAACTATTTTGCTTTTTTCTCAAAACAGCTAAGGAAAATTGAGCTTGGACTGTGATGATTTATGATGATTTTTCTCTTTGAATACTTGTACCATACTTGTTTTGTGAAACATCTGCTTTGGTCTAGGTTTTATACTGTGAAAACACCTTTTCAATACAAACAAAATAAGCAAATTCAAAAAACCAACGCCATTTTTCTTTCCATCAGTTGCCATTAAAAGCTCTAGTTGTTCCTGAAAACAATTTCTACAAGGAGAGGCTGAGAGAACTGGGATTGTTTAGCCTGGAGAAGTGAAGGCTCAGAGGAGATATGAACGTTTATAACCTCATGTGCGGAGACTGGAAGAAGATGGAACCAGATCCTCGTCACTAGTAGGAGAAAAGGCAATGCGCACAAGATGAAATGTGGGACTTTCCATTTAAACTTAAGAGTGGTTTTGGTTGGTCAGTTGGTGATTGGTTGTATTTTACTGTGAGAATGATCACACACTGGAACAGGTGGCCTAGAGAGGCTGTGGACTCTTGATTCTGGAGAGTACTGGGAAACCTGCTCTAATTGACCCTGCTTTCAGAAGCAGGGTTAGACTAGACAATCTTCAGAGGTGTCTTTACAGCCTCTACTATTCTGTGATTCTATGACTACAAATGTTAATCTCAAAAACTAGCAATAGTGTAGTCCAGTAGTGTGGATGCTGGTTTTTTAAAATTCATCATCATGTTTTAAATTATTCTCTTCTCTCTGGCTTTTTATCCTGACAAAATACAACAGGCTGTTAAAATGGGAAATACCTGTATCTCCCACATTCATTTCTATTTTTTATTTTAGCCCAAAATCTACTCTAGCAGGTGCACAGTCCCCATTAATACTTGTGTTTGGAAAAAAAGCATTCATTGTATGTCTAGTAGTTTAATCTAGCTTGAGAGAAATAATGTGTTTTTTTCCTTACAAAACAAGAGATGTACACTTACTTTTTTCCAGCTAGCAGGAATCCTTCCATCATACATGCAGTCTAAAGCATCCCTCAGATTTTCACTCATAACAATTGTCCCATCAATGGCAAGTTTTAGGTCAGTCAGAGTGCTTCTCACTAAGGAAATAACTCTTTGCATTTGTTCAATCTCCTGTCGCAAAAATATGTTCATCGGCTGAAAAGGTCCCATATTTTTTAGCTTCTCCTTTACCTGTAGGTAGAACACCAAAGATCCTTAAGATATATATGACATGAGTACCTGAAGACGATCTATACTCATAAGCATACCACAAATAAGGGAAACTTATTTCTGTGTAAAAATAGAGAAAAGGGTGTTAGATTGTACAAGTTTCCTTGCTCCTTCTCATAGCTCAGCATCCTGAAATTTGGCATTCGTAAGCCACCTAGCCTTGTATTGGATCCTCATGCTAACCTCCATTAAAGAGTAAGCAAAATGGGAGAAGACTAAGGATAAGAGATGTCACTCTCCTCAAGAAGGAGATGGCAGGCAAATTATCTAATTAATAAAACATCTTACTGCTTAGATGAATAGGTGGCTACCTTGGGAATCTGTTAAAGTATAAACACGGATGTGAACTTCTTTTTGATGACACATTGGGGTGATTCACATCTATTTCATTACAAAAGTGTTGTAAATGCTTTATTACTGACATAACTCATTTCACTTGCTTTTAAGCTTTCACAAATACAATGAAACACAAAAGTTCAGCAACCCCTGATATAGGAAATACAGGAACCTTCATTATTTTACAAGCACTTTTCTCTCATTCATTTGAAGCTCATAACCAGACTCACCTGGGAAGAGCTGTAATTTCAGTATCCTAAAATTCTGGGGCTCCAAAGGATAACTAAGAATTATGGAAACACTCTGAAACACATTGTCCAAAGACCCAATTAAATTGTAGTCTACGGGATGAGGACACAGAATGCAGTTAATTGGAGTGCCTATGTATGTAGTCATTGGTAAATGTTTTCTGTCAGGAACTCCCCTCACCTTGAGACTCATTCCATCTCCAACAAACAGATGGAAAGTTGCTATTTCAGAAAACAAATAGCTGCAAGGCAGTAGGTGTCCATTAAGAATATAATTACATAGGCTATTATGTGTTAATGTGGATCCTGAGATATTAATCAATGAACAATAATCAATAATCAATCAATGAATTCACTTCAGTGAAGAAGAAAGCAACCTAAAAATATCTTCAGGATGTAAGCTGAATCCCAAACACGTATGTTAAAGCTGTAATACTTTTAGAAACATGCATACACATGCAACACAACCTCAGTTCTCTACAGTGCCAACAACCTTAGTTAAAACTGATGATCCTACCTCCCCTGTACTTCAAACGACAACTTAAGTGTTAAGTAGTTTAATGTTTTCAAAAAGCTCTTACAAAAGCACATTTAGTGACTTCATTATAAATGTTAAGAGTCTGGTTGAACTTCTTTAAAATATGTTTTTGAAGTATTACCTGTATGAATGAATTCAGACATGCTTTTAAAAAAATTAATATAATTACTTCTTTTTTTTTCTGTCCATGCAAAACAAGATGGAGCAAATGTTTTTGACAGATTTCATTAACTCACTTCAAATGGTACATAATCCACAGGAAGTTTTTCCAACATATCATCAGCGAGTCTGGCTACAACTGCCTCTCGGGTTTCACCTCCTCCACCAGAGCTATCTTTAGGCTGAATGTTGAGGATAATGTCCAATACATCTTTGGAAAGTTTACTTTGGTAAGTGATATCCGCATTAGGGTGCAAACCAAACACCTCTGGTGTGTCATAAGCAGGAAGACTCTACATAGTAAAATATAAAGGTACAACTGGACATGGATTTTTAATCTAATTATTAAAAATAAAAAATAATTAAAAAACAAATAGCAACAAATACAACAAAACCAAATAGCAAACACAAAGGAAAAAAAACCCCACCCTTTCATTGTTAAATAAGAGGCTACATCTCTTCAAACAGTCCTAGAGCAAATATCTCTCTGTCATGTCACAGCCCAAGTACACGAGAAGATTAACAACAAATTCAGTTTTAAACCCTATTTACTATTTTAATAGTCATCTTGTACTTTCATGTATCTAGACTTCTTGTTTCTGTGAGGTTCAACCCAACATCTGGACTCCTTTCTTTGCCCTATTTAATGACTGTATGCCTTCAAGTATGTCCCTCAAGCAAATCACATGAAAAAGAAATTATTTCTGTCACAACAACGATAACATTGATGACCACAATTAGTTGTCACTAATAGATATGCAGACTGTTAGAAAGCAGTAAAGAATTTGTAAGTGAAAGACAAAATACAGGTACTCAGAAGAAAAGACAAAAATATAAGGATTCAGAAACTTGTGAGAAACAAGTGAACTGGGTATTTTTGTGTTGAAAAGCTTTCATTTACCAACCTGTATGTACTGAAGGTATTGCTCTATCATAGTACATTTGGGTATGCTGTATCCTTTGTAGAAACTGAATTCCTGACTGAATGTATTTTCACTGAACCAAATCTTTACAAAAGTGTTCATGAGTCTTTTGTCATAGTCATCTGTCACGCGGCCACCATACTGGATCTCGCCTATCATGTAACAAACAGTACTCCAAGAGATGACCTTAAAGGAAGCAAAAAGCACTGACTTTTTAGAAAGCTAATCCTCTTCTCACCTACTTACACCTCCCTCAGTAAAAACAATAGATATACCAATTCCTGCATTTCTGTCACTTTTGGAAGAAAGTTATTTTCTTACTACACTTTTTTCCTATAAACCTGTATTCCCAGAACACCTTCAGGGATTTTTCAAAATAGAGTTCATTGACAACTAATTCAAGAGGCTATTCCAGCATCTGGGCAAGAGGGATACAGATACATTCCAATTACGCTTTCAACTTCACTTAAAATGCCGAACACAAAGTGATCTGCCACAAACCTCTATATGACAACTGACCATATGAAAGTGAGGAATGCAAGAGGAATTCTTACACAGTCATTTAAAGCCAATTCCAATTTCTTTATGCTGCCAAGATAGGTTGGAGGAACCTAATATTATTTTTACTCAAAATAGGTTTAAACAAAAGAATATTTTAAATACAGTGGTCCATTTTTAACTATCTAACTTAATTAGCATTGCAAAGAAGGTCTATAATTCTAAGGTTTACATTTCTGAAGTTTTCAGGGGAGGCGGCTGGGAAGGATTATTTTTTTTTTTTTATGTACAGTTTAGAATAGAGATCTAACATGCACAGGATTAAAAGTAATTTAAGCCTGCTGCTGTGCAGAAATGCATACACAGAATGTTGATTGTTTGTGAAAAAAAAGAAACCAAAAGAATAATTTAAAATCATGTTTATATTTCAGTTACTGAGAACCATGTATACACATTCCACTACCAGAAACATCCATCACCCTAATCCACCTTCCCCACAAAAAGATTAATTACCTTCTTGGAATCCAGGCTATCCAAGTGGTTTTGAATGAACTGCACAGTAGCATTGAAATCAGCTTGATTAAACTCATAGGGTATATTCCAACCCAGAGATCCAAACTTGCGTCTTTCTTGAATGGAGGAGTGTAGAAAGGCTACAGCATATAACATAGGTTTCCATTGTACCATGTCACTGACATCTAGTAAATCCTGGCTGACACCTATTGATTGTAAGTGGACTTCATAAGAAACTCAGTCATAGTATTTTTCAAAACTACTTCAAAAAAAGTGCTAAAACATCACTCCTACAGACTTTCAGTTGGCTCTCTGCCTCTCCCATGAGTAAATTATTGTCCTACCAATTGTCCCATACTGGACACAGTTTATAGCATGTTATTAAGTTGCTCAAATTAAAAGCATAAACTTTGGGGGGGGGGGGGGAACCACCACCACAATTTACTAATAGTTGAATTCACATTAAGTTGGTTTCTGCACAGATTCTTTGACCTTTATTTTAAGCAAAGAGCACTTAACAGTGAACAAAGATTAACATTTTATTTTTTGACCAAAGGACTCAGCAGATTAAAAATTTACACATTTTGATCTGAGATACTAAAAGCGAACATTTGAAAAACAAAAAAACGTTTCCTGTTTTGTTGTCCAACTAGTTCTGGCAAAAGAACTTCTGCAGATCTTCTCTTCCTTCTAACTTTCCCAACTTCTAGCTCAAACCAAGGACCAAGATGTGTCCTGGCACCATTGCAATCAGTTCCCCATAGTAATTTAGAGCTTCTATCAGTGGCTACAATCTGACCACATGATAACACTGGAGAGTCCAAACATGAGCACAATTTTAATCATTACCACTATAGCACTCACCACTGTAAGTTCTCTTTAGTCCAGCCCTGAGCCCTTGTGGCGGTTCATTGGTAAATTTAATAGACATTTGAAGAAGAGTGATGGGGAACTGTTTGTGAATGTCAGTTGTCATCCACAGTCGAAAGCTTTCATGGACAGTCTCTGTCTCTATTACAGTGTCCATCAATTCATCCAAAAATTCAAGTCCAAGGTGGCAGTTTTGCAGAAGTGCCCAACCTCCCTTGTTTAAAACAACAGAATATGAAGTTATAAACATTGTTTACAAACTGAAATCACTAAACATTGCTCTTTGTTTATGCTGTAGGTTAGGAAAAAAGCCAATGCATCTAAGCTATAGCAAAATATAGCATGTTTAAGTGCTAATTAGAGCTGTTAAAGGAAGAAATCCTCCATAGTCAATTTTTCACCACTGGCTCACCAAACAAAAAACAAGGTCTTAATCATTTGATTTCATGTACAGAGACCAGAATTCATAGTAATGGTACCTAACGCAATTAAAGAATTTTTTCTCCAGAAGAGAGTTCGTGAGCTAAGCTGTAGGCTGTTCCTTCTGGATGCATTGTTATCTTGTCTGGTTTTATGCATCTAAACAACTGGTCCTTACTAGTCCAGTCTGATCTTCTCAAGAAGTCCCTACCTTTTTACTGAATTTTTAGAATTGGAAGAGACCATAGAGATCATCACGTCCAACTCCCTGCTAAAGCAGGATTGCCTATAGCATTTTCCATTGCAGTACATTTAAAACATATCTGGATATGACTGCAGTGCTGTTAAACACTGATAAATTTTGAGTTATACAAGGAAGCTCAGAAGCAGATCCATAAAGCTGCTAAGGGGTCGCAGGCTTGGAAAATAACCAAATATACATACATAATTAATCTGTTGCTGTCAATCAATAGATAGATACCTAACTTTCTCACTTGAATTACTGTACTTCATGCAGACACCTCACATAACTCTTCATTAAGAAGGCATGTGAAATAGTTAGGGAAAGTAACTGCAAGGAGCTCTTCTTCCCTATCTTTTCAATGAGTTTATTCTCATCTGATCTGCTGATTACCTGTTAATGTGAAGTTCTCCAATGTGAATCTGAAGCAAAACTCGAAAGAAAACTGGTTATACAGACAGGGAAAAAGCTCAAAACATAGGACTAACAGAAGTTTTATCTGTTCACATCAGCAGGTATAACAGTACTACCACCTGATGGACAAAGTACATGAAGTTGGTGCATCTCTGCTTTTGTTTCTCATACAGGAATTTTTTTACTTTAAGTCTTCTATGTTTCACTTGTAAAATACCTGTTCTATCAGATTGTCCACCCCAATTCAAAATCCAGACTACAGCAATAGCAAATTATTATGCAATACAGTCTTGTTTTTTTCTCAAGGTTTTACTACCTAGCAGTAGTATATCTGGAATTAATCTTCTTCATTTAGCAAAATATGTTTGTATTACTAACAATACAAAATTGAAAAAATGTTATGAAATTCTTGCTGAAGAATATTTAATGCTCATGTAATTCAACCAATCAATTCAGCTATGTTCATCAATCAACAACCTACAACAAAAACTCCATTTTATATGGAAAAACTGATGTCTGCACAGTATTGAAAAGCTTGTTATGGTCAATTAAATTGGCCGTATTTAATTGGCCTATTTAAAGGACAATTAGAAAGGACAGTACTATTGCTTAGGACAATTAAACATATCACTTCTCAAATAAGCATTAAACACCCACTAAACAACTTTATTTCATGACAAGTTTTCATTTCTAAGGGTTTAATACCAATGCTAAATAAAGATTTTTTGTCTCTTACATGAGCCATTGTCTGCTGTAGAAGCTTACGAGCATGGATTTCTTGCCCTTGGCCCATGGAAACATAACGTGTCTCTGTCTTCAGCCTTTTTCCCAAAGCAATAATTGAGTCTGTAGGATCAGAGCCCATGGAAAGAAAGCATATGAGAGGAGTACGTGGATCTGACTCTTCCCATGTCTTCTCCAAATCCAAGATGACTGCCTCTGCATACTTCTCCCCCATAGAGTCAATGATGTATTTTCTTGCCTACATTAAAAAGGGTAAATTTAACCTGAGATGTAATCATTTAACACTGTTAGCTTCTCAGTGTAAATACAACCAATGAGTAAAGTGAAGAGCAGAAGCTGCTGTAAATTTAGATCAGAAATACAAATATGCAACAAATTTATTTTTACATGTTAGCAAATGATACGGTCTTTGAAGTTGTTATATCTTACAGCCTTATAAAACCAGTTAAAACTTCTAAAATATTCTATTACAAATATCTGTATGAATTGTTATATATAATACCTATAATTACAGTATAATAAAAATAATAACCTTACTAGACTTTTAGAAAGTTTTTCATGATTTAAAGATAGTATTTCCATCCTTAAAATCTAGGTTTCCTTTCTAAATACTAGAGAAAAAAAGGAGGAAAGCATGGAAGATATGCTTCAAATGTGTTATGTCTTTCTAAACAAGAGATGAATTAATAGTATTAATGATGAAAATAACTTCACTAAGTAAAAGATCCAGAGGAACAGGTGAAGAACATCTCTGTTATTCCTTATTTATTTATTTTGAAAGTCGTCACTCTATTGTTTCATTTTACTAAGAAAAAGAAAAGACTCTTTGACAATTTGAGATGATCTTTCTTGTATTCTTTCCCGCTACATAGCTTTTGTCTTAGACTAGTCTTCTCCTTAATACCTCTGGGTTACTTCTCAGAGACTAAAGATATTCAGCATTTAGTATGTGATAAACTATCAGTTTTCATAAAACCATCATAACATGAAAATATATCTTGCTCCCATTCACAGAACTGATGCCCCATCCCTGGAGGTGTTCAAGGCCAGGCTGGATGGGGCTTTGAGCAACCTGCTCTAGTGGGAGGTGTCCCTGCCCATGGCAGGGGGGTTAGAACCTGATGATCTTTAAGGTCCCTTCCAACCCAAACTATTCTATGATTCTACATTTGCATGATCTGTTTCAGACACATAGCACACATCTGAGAGATGTACCATTTAACCATCTATGGACCACAGTTACACCACTAATTGCTGAGACTTTCTCTGAATCCAGTCCCAGTGGCTAAAGGTTTGCAACCATAAAATTAATACTACACTTTTACTAATGCATTCTGACTTCAGTAAATTGCCAGCCATTGCTCTGAAATTGTCAGCAATTGCATAATTTTTATTCTTTTGCACTGGAGAAGAACACAAAGATTAAAAATAGGCTCCTAGAAATTGATTTTTCTTAAAAATAGGTCTAATTATTCAATAAAATTTAATTTTATATTTCACTCCTTTCTGAATAGATGACTAAATTGAAATTTTTGAACAGACCTCAGTATAGATTTTTCTAAAGAGGGCCTAATTCTTCCATGCAAGAAATGGTTCCTCAATTAAATAATTTTCAAGTTTTGTTTTCTCTCTGCAAGCTGAGTTCATTAAAAGATTTTACTTCAGCCTAATATAAGAACACTTCTGCTATTCTAGTGAGTAATATCTGCAAGAACAGTCAAAAATACCTTCTGAATTGATAAAGCAGAAATGGATAAGGACATACATTTTCAAATTAAATCCTATCTCCCGTAGTAAAATCACTGGCTAATATTAATTCAATATATTGCAATAATTTTGCTAACACTGCCCTTGCAACAAATGCATAACATGGCTGAAAAGCACTTCAGAAAATACAATGTAGAGGTTCATTACAAAAAGGAGTTTAGCATTAAATAAAAACATATGGAACTTCAATCCTGTAAATACTATTCCAATGTTGGAATAGTTGTAAATAGACTGTGTTGGTTACATAAATTTACCTGAGCTATGGTCCTGTCAGGACACCAAGATCTGATAAGAAGAAGATGTCTGAAGCAGTCCAGGGACTGACCATAGCCACTAGGAACCAGTTCTTCTTCAGGATTCTCACTATCAAACCAGGTTTTCCACTGTTTCTCTGCTCTGGAAATCTGCAGTTATACCAACAAAGGAGTAACTTTCACTAACAGACAAGTCACATTTCAACTACCACTAGGTCACAAACTTTTAACGAGGGTCAGAGACATGTAATACACACAGGCATTTGTTTAACAATGTTAGTACACAGATATAATAAGGTTATGTAAAAAAGAGAAGATAGGCTTTCAGATTTTAATTGCAAAATGCAACAATACCATCAAGTATTCATATTCTGAAAAAATGAGCTAATGCTCAGTATTTTTCATGAATAGGTATAGTGGCACAGCAAGGGCAGAACACAGACAGCTAGGCTCAGACATAGCTTTGAGAACACTAGGTACATATCTGCTCCCCACAGAACTGTACAGAAGGTACATACACATACACCAAATGCTATTTACTTATTCTATTAGCTACCATAAATTTAGTGTCAAATAAGACTATTCATAAAAGTGTTGAATTTACTGAACACCCTTTCCCTAACTCTTATTCCATGTATTCAGAGAAATATTGGAACAAGCATTGTAAAACAGCATAAGAAAGCACAACAGGGATGAAAGAAAGTCTAAAAACCAGAAGAAGATTCAAGTTGCATTATGTGAATTGGATAATAGCAAGTTGCATCCCAATCTGAAAGTATTATAATTATATAGTGTGTGAAATGTTCTACTTTCTTCTTATTTTCCTGTGGGTTTTATCAATACAGGTTACTAAGCTGTCAGGGCCACAACTTTGGCTATCTGCTATCAGTTTCACTCCGTTCTATAAAATAAAACAGTTTCCCCCCACATGCCTTGATCACTACCAGGCAATCACTGTCAAACAAGAAAATAATTTTTTTTAAAGCTCTTACTTACCTGATCAAGAATATCTGAAAATTGTTTAAGCTTACTGAGCTCCACCAAGTTCAACCAAGTCATATCCAGAATCCATTTAGCCGGCTTAGGAGGACAAACTTTAAGGTCTAGGGAAGCACCACCTGCAAGAAATTAGGAATTAGATGTAAGTAGAACTGTTGGAGACACCCAAACCACACACACACACACAAAAAAAAAAAAAAAAAAAAAAAAGACCTATTTGGAAAATGTGAACCAGATACTGCGGGACTATTTTACGTAACTAAGTCTTCCCATTCTGGAGAAAACTACTTGATAACTAAGGATGGTCACAAAGAAATTTCTGAGTTAGCTAACATGCAAAATTTATTTTCAAATCTTATTTTTCATCTTACTTTAAAACATTTTTTTAATCAGATTCCCATTACGAGCTAAATCTATTTTCTACTGTGAAAAAATAAGCTTGAGTTTACAGAGAAAAAACTGAAGAAGCTTAATTTCAATATTATTTTAGCTGATTTTTTATTGTTATGAATAACATAAATTTGCCAATATGTACTTTTATCTTCCTTGGAATTCAACTGAAGCTAAAAGAAAGAAAACACAATATATAAAGGAAATACAAGCCATGAGAATCCAGATTTTTAATCATGAGGTTACAGGGATTTTCTACCTTACGAAGTCATGCCACCTTTGGTGAATCAGAGTTCGCAGTTTGGTGAGACTATATTATTACTTTTTTTATCATGTACCTTAAACTTAATCTTTGTTAACCAGTTTCTCTTTTGAGGATTTACTACTGCTTTGTGCAATGTGCCTGGAAATAAATGCTTGTTGGGAAAAGATATTCTGAAGATTCAACAGGAAAAAATTAACAGTTATAACCCATAAATAAATGTTCCCTGGAAAAGTAAGTATCTTGGAAAGGTAATACAAAATGACTCTATGGAAAAGGAACAGAAGATCAGTGAGGAGGACCATAAACACGCTGAAGTGATTCGCACCTGGGGTGTCGGAAAACACATATATCACACTAATTGTTGTTTAGTTTTATGTGCTCAACAAGTAGAACATCTGCTCCTAGATGACACAGGCCTGTGATGGATTCAGAGGCACCTTATCCAATATACCTGAGATTCCTGCCTTGCTGTCAGAGAAGATCAAAGCACAGTGGAAAGCTATGCCTGCTTGAATCCCTGATATACAGACAAGAACAGCAGGTTTGAAATCTCTCACACACTGTCTCGCTTGCAACGACTCACTCTCTAACAATGATTCTCTCTAGCAAGGACCAAGCTCTGCAGTGCCTGCGTTCCCACTTGCATGCCTCTGCCCAGGTGCTCCTTTGGACATCCCCCAATTCATGAGGCATTGAGATTAAACTTACTCTTTGCATTTCATCCATGGTTTTGTGGCTCTTCCTGCATCTTGCCTATGCCAGTTCACACACTCCAAGATTTCAAGTGAAGATACACAGTGCTTGTATGCAATTAAGACTTAAGCCACGAACTTGCCACATTCAACTAAGAGATGAATTATTTTAAACTGCTAGCATCACTTTTTGTTTCTATTTGCTTGCTTGTCCTCCTGCAGTTACCAAATGAACTAAAAGATGTTTAGTATAATAATTTTTCTAAGTCACATACCTGGTGGTATTAGAGCAGCAGACATAAATATCAACTGAAAGGATACTTCATTTTCCTTTTTAATTCTCATGATTCTCAAAGCTATGTTTATTGATATTCAGCATGCTGCTGTAAATTAGAATTACCATACAATGTTGTCTGTCACCACAACAGAATGACAAGCATGTATTCTTTTAGTTGACTGGCTTCTCATGTGCAAAAGGAAGCGGCAGGCTTGCTAGGAGGATGTAAGCATAGCTCACAAATTTTCTACAATAATATGTGTACTCAAAATTGTTACATAGTTCCAACCTTTAATAAGTGTCAGAAATTCTTCATGCTTCACTCTGTTTCTTTGTATATCAATCTTCAGTGTAAGTAATAATGTGAAAAGAAATTTGTGCTCCTCATAGAGTCCTCGGGCAGCATACTTGAACACTTCATAGGTCATATGTTCAATAATACTAGTAATCCTCTTGCTAGTTATAGGGCTCTTGGCAGACCTGTTGGAAGAAAGGTCTGCAGTTGAAGGTCGATTTGCATAGCCTTACTAAAGCAAACACTATATAAAAGAGAAAAAGCCAGAGTTCAGAACTTTCAAAACATGAAAAAATAATAGATCACAAATACAGAATATCAGACAGCAAGCAACTTTCAGATTGAAGGAGCAACAAAAAATTCCTTTCTAATCAAGCCTTTATGCACAGCTGAAAATCAACAAAGAATAATGGTTTTTAATTAACTAATGCCTACTTTTTAAGGACTGTAAGTACATTTGAAGATTCTTTGCCTTGGTAACTAATAGACAAAGGCTTGTGGGTATTTAAATTGACAATTCCTGTCAAGGCTGTAACAAGCAACACTCTTCTTTCTGACATTAGTTTTCAACAAATCTTTACTGTACTACAACCACCTCCAGGACTACGTAAATACAAATGATACTTATTGTTAGCTAAATTACCTGGCTAGGGAGCGATCAAAAAGTCCCAAAAACTGCCGAAGTGAAGTCTGATACATCACATTGACCACACTCATCTCAGTAATAAGGAAGTATAAGATGCTACCTCGAGTTGCAACTGGAGGACAGGAAACAAGATTGTATTCAAAGTAGAAATGCAGAGTTTAACACTAATGATGAGTGAAGATCTTTGAGTTGCTCCATTACTTATTGGCCAGAAAAATAATTAAAAAGTGAATTTAATCCTCATTTATACATTAGAAATAAAACCCAAACCATCTTTACTGTAATCAATGCATACCACATAAAGCCTGGTTTGCCAATATGAGCATATTTGGAGAGCATTTGAATGGTATACTGCAATATTCAGATCATCAGCAGAACACATAAAAATCAGGATGGTTGGAAGTACTGTACCCCAAAAAATTTCTCTTTATAGACTTTTACAGGAGTCACATAAAAGCCGAATGAACTATATTCATTTAGCTTACCCAACACAGATTTACCTTACTTTCCACAGTTATTTAGTTTTAAATACAAAGGTTTTACAAATTCTACAACGATTTCTGATATACTAACTGTAACATTTTACACATTTCCTAAAATGCAGGTATAATACTTAATTCCAGAGACCTTTTTTTTTTTTCCTCATTTTTTTCTCCTGTCAGTTAAAAGCCAAAAGACTGATGAAATTTGTTGACTATAATAACTTAAGGATCTATGACAGGATAAACAAAGCATTCATCTAAACAGATTAAAAAAGCATTTACATTATACTGGCACCTAAAAGAACGTCAACATCTTGAACTCAAACATACAGTTTCCCAAATACCCTAATGACTAGTCTCATTAACAGTCCATTAAAAGGGTCAACATTTTAACAGCTAAAAAAGAACCACCAAGCCCTCCCAAGTTTCTTACCCAGTAGACTAGACAGACATGTACACATTTATAATAGAGCAATGGGAAGTTTAGGGAGAGACTAGATCATTCCATTTTATAAATTCCATACGAAGCATAACATTGACTATTTTCTCCCCCATAGCTCAATATGACATTCCATAGATGTATTTTATTTGCAGGAAAACACAGTTCCTTAACACCCATTATCTCATTCCTGATCTCATACTACCATTTCTCTTTCTCTAAGTATTGCTGTTTTAATGGTTTAGTCCAGTTATTCATCTTTCATCAATATCTTCACTCACCAGGTCTGTACTCCTCACGGGCTGAGTTGATCTGTACTTCAGTTTCAGCAGAAGTTTGCAGTTTCTGTGTTACCTCCTCAGCAGTCGTCTTAGTGTTACTCAATACAATTATTAGACTCTCATCATCTGCCAGAGAACTCTTAGTGCTTGTAAGCCGGAACAACAGGTTATCTTCCAGGTCTTTAATCCTCCTTTTGTTCATAGTCACATCTTCAATAAGATCTGTTCTTTCTTTCTCTAATTCCTGTTGGAACACACAGTAATATTTGGAAAACAGAAGAGTAGTCAAAAAATAAAAAAAAATGTTTTAGAAGTACCAATCCTATTTGTATTTAGTTTTAGAAGTACCAATCCTACTAAAACAGTATAGGTCAAGGATAACTGCACTAATATGGGGAAAGAATTCCAGTGGTATTTCTGACAGCAGATCTATCACCAGGTTCCTGAACCTGCTACATAAGTGTACATTAAAAAAATCATTTAAAAAAAAAATCTATGAAGTGTGCTCTTATCATGCCCCAATAGAATTAGAAGTCCAGAACATTATCTTTTTTTCTACTCTTTCTGTTTCAAAGACAAGTACAAGAGCCTGTCTAGACACAGGATTTTATTTCACTCCATCTAATGCCATACTCATTTATGCCCTGTTTTCTAATCAACATATTGAAAAATATAGTCTCAGTAACAACATGCATCCTTAGTCAACGAATCAAGCATCAAATATTTCAAGAAGAGCATCTAAAAATACTCCTCCATCAACCAGGGATAAAGTCAGCCTCTCACTGACATGCTTCATTGATTAAGGAAAGAAAACACATAGAACTCAAACTGAGTTGCTTCACTAGAAGTATTTATTTGATTACTTTTAGTGGTAGAAGCTGGGTGTTTTATATACCTGCTTTGTTTTCCACTGGTCATATATAAAAGATGGATATCTGTTATTAGCAGCTTTACATTTTAAAAAACCCAATAAACCTATTTAAAATATCTAGAAAAATATGTTCTTCAGAGATAAAAGGCCTTCATTCTTATAGTACTCTCATTACAAATGAATCCCTCAAAGATAAAAATACTCCACTGCAACAACACCAGATGTTTCAATACAGTGAAGTAAAAAGAAAGAAAAAGGGAAAGGATGGTTTAAGTCTTTCATAAAACAAGGATAATATGAAACTTACAAATTAACAATAAGTGAGTCAGTTGATAGAAATATTAGCTATGCCTACAGAAGTACTCTTTTGCTGTTTGTAAAGTTCTAGTGGATAGTTTTAACTCCAAAGCTGGAGTCTCTCCAAAGACTCGCCAAAGCTGGAAGCACCTTTGCCAAGTCCACTTCAGCACTGCAGGCAGGCTGCTACTATTCCAAAGAAACAGGAACACTAAGAAATACACAATCTCTCATTTAGCACTAGAGGATTATTAACCTGAGACCTCAGCAAGGCTTAAGGAAAGGTTTTACTCTCCCATTTGCGCAGCCTTCATTTATACAGATTTGCAACGCTGTTACAGCTTTTGAAATTGGTTCTTTTGTTTTCCCACATTCTAAACTTGTGGTCATCTCACTCCTACAGTCTGTCAGCATTCCTAAGTATTTCCAGAATTTAGTTCTTGCAAAGAAAGTTCTTTTATCTTAAGAAGGGAATTTAAAAAAATCATCTTGTTAACAGATTTAGGTTCCTTTCTTGTCACTGTACAACAGATATATTGAAAATCATCATCAGGTAGAAAAGATGTATTTGGACCATTGTCACAGAATAATGTAAATGTCACAAAATTCATAAGATGTGCAAACAGATGCAAAAGATTCTGACAAAAACTGATGAAAAAAGATGAGAAAACTACAGTTAACTCCATTTTAATCACCTAATGCTTAATGGCACTTAAAAAAAGCAGGTAGCAATTATAAAGCAAGATAA
The DNA here is from genome assembly GCA_026546715.1 of Gallinago undulata. Classification (NCBI taxonomy): domain Eukaryota; kingdom Metazoa; phylum Chordata; class Aves; order Charadriiformes; family Scolopacidae; genus Gallinago; species Gallinago undulata. Next base: position 78,113,493 of record JAOTQQ010000012.1, on the reverse strand, counting down.
ACATTATGCAAGTTTGATGAAGTAGAAACATTTTTAAAAAGTTTAGCATTAAAAGAGTGTTAGCATCCAATTAAATATAATAATTATATTGAGAAACCATTCTGAGTAAATTAAATTTCATGTTTTGCTGAGTTTGCTGAGAAAGGTTAAACATATTCTAGATTGCAACACATTTCAAAACTAGAAAGCTAGGTTTTCCTCACAAGAAGAGTCTAAGAAACAAGTTGGAAACAGAATGGCCAAACTGAAGCAAGTGAAGTAACCTTAGATGAAAACCTTAGTGAAAAAAACATCTATTAAGTTTTTTAAATACTTTTTGCATATCAGGGAGAGCACACAGTTGAAAGTATTCTCCATGTCTTCAGAAATTTCCAGTCATAACATCAGGGATGCATAAAAACCAAGACAAGTTAACACATACATAAATTCAAGGAATTTGCACAAAAGAGGCTATTTCAAATCCAGCTTTATGGAACTGCTTTCATAAGCTGATGTCATTTTACAGGCTTTCATAAAGAAAGCTAGATCTTTATTCATAAAATATAAAATATTCATAAAATATAAAAGCTGCTACATAGCTTATATCATTCTGTCAAAAAAGGATTCACAAGTCCAAGAATTTGCATCAACTGTTCCTTACAAAACTTGAGTGTTTTCCCACCACAAATCTTGAAATACAAATGTGAAAATTCGAAAAGCCATAAATAGTTTCTGTATATTATAACTTCACTACTAATATGATGTATCTATTTCTACAACACTAAATAAGCAAGTTTTTTGTCAAATTACATAACAGCCAATGTAGCAAAACAATCTTATCTTTAAAACAGTATGTTATACTACATTCAGTAGTATCAAATCTCTCAAGTGCAATAATTCCAAAAAATAACTGAAATTATACAGATATACCAGTTACCCTTTGACCTTCTTGTGCTTAGCTCACATCTTGCAAATTGGTTTAACATTCTGGTGGAAAACAAGAAATCAGTACCAGAATTTTCATCAGTAAACAGCCAATTTTTTGAGATGGATTCTACCACATGGATTCTACCAATGGGCATACCAGACACAGGAACAGACTGTGTTTCTTTGCAGAATCTTTAAATGATGTGGTGTAAACCCTCCTTTTCCTCATTGCAAGTCTAAATCATTATAAGTGCAGAACCATATTAGAGACAGTGGAATGGCAAGCTGGATATAAATGGATACAAACCTTGAAGAACACTAACTTCACATAAATAATCTCTTCTCTTTTGGTGGCACAAGTCCCACATAAACATTCTAACACTGCATATCACCAAACAGTCATACTACTAAAATAACTTGGTAAACTGTATCACAGTTACATAATTCCACCACCTCCCTATCAAAGACTACAAGAAGGTAGTGCAAATCTAGACATTTAATAGGGAAATCCCCAAATTCCTAAAGTTGTATAATTAGATATCATAGGGAAAAAAAAAAAAACAGATGTCCCAATATGGGAAAAAATACATTCCTCTTTAGTGAAGGTACTGCCAAAATCTTAGTAAATACCCAGTCATAGATGCATAGTGTCTCATTTGACTTCAGTATTGCCTGGCCAGGGATTAGGTGTCCAATAGTTCAAAAGACACCAACCAACCTCCCTCCAGAAATTCTGGTGGCATGTTTATTGGGATTGTCATCCTGAACTTGGATTCCTCAACTAATACATTTGCAATGTCAAAATAGGTAGCTAGCCCATTTCCCCTTGGAGCAAAGAAGTAACTAAGTCTGAATCCTTTGCACCAGGTTATTTGCCATGAGCTCCACAGCGTGTAGACAAAAGAACATCAGCTTTTATTCAAGGCCTTTTTCCTTTTCACTGGAAAGGATATCATGAAGATACAACTCATTGAGGCAGGAAAAATAAGGCAAGTATGGTACAAGTATGGTACAAATATGGTACAAGTATGGGACAATAAAGACAAATAGAAACTTCCACTGGAATGAATCAATTTCTTCTGTACCAGCTTTTAAGCCATTATATGAATATGTATTATTAAGAATAAGCAGAACAGAGAGAGCCAGAAAGTTACCCTGCAATAATGGAATAGAGTGTAATAAATTAAAATGAAAGTAAAACCTTCTACAGCTAAACGTAAGATATATAGCCAGGAAAAAGATAAAATTCTTTTACCTGTTTCTCTGTGAGAATGACTCTTCCTAAGAGTTGATTTTCAAGGCCTTTCATGGTCACAGTAAAGTCAATGATGGAGGTTCGAGCACTAATTTCAGGGGAGTAACCTGGATTTGGCAGTTTTGTAGTAATGTAAAGTTTGAAGCCATTCATAACATCTATTTCCTTATCACCAACCTTCACCTTAAGAAAAGTATTAAAAAGAAGTCTTGAGATATCAAGAACCAGTACACACTCCTTCAGGTACTGCATGTAGAAAGAAAGGTTCATTTTTCTGTTCAAAGTCATAAAAATCCAGCTTTAAATTATATGACTGATTGAAAGAATTTGTTGAAAATATCTATGGAAAAGTTTAAATTATTCATTCACAGATTACTTCAATTTTTTAAAATTTCCTAAGGAAGGGGATAAGGAGCTTTATAGGTTAAATATATTAAGTATTTGTGGTCTTAAACTCCCGAGTTTTTTTCAGTATTAGCAATTTAAATATGAGTTTAATCTTTTATAGTCTGTCGTGGGTTGAGGACTAACTTTTCTTCTAGTACTGGGGAAAATTGCACTTCTAGAAGACTCTAGTGTCTGAATTTGTGAAAATATTTACTTTATAGCCAGCCAGGCTCTGTGGGATTCAAGGTCTTAGTGTTTTCAGGCCTTGCCAGGTGCAGGGCCAAGGAGGAGCAAGGCCTGGGTGTTTGACCCAGGCTGGCCAACAGGATTATTTCATACCATGAACGTCACATTCAAAATAAATTAGAAAAGTTTGCTGTGTAGTTCTCTCTCCCTTGATGGTGGCAGTCCAGACAACTCCTTGCCCCAATGACAGAACCCTGAGGCCTTCCCCTCCTTCTGAAGCCATCATGCTCGCAGTGTCCGACATTTGCTGTCCCTGCTGGGAGTGCACAGCTTCCTGCTGTTAGAATTGGCTAAGTATAAATCCTGTATCTTATATCAGTATTGGGATTAAAACTGCTTCTTTAGTATTATTGTTAATTATTAATTTTAGTCTATTAAATCTATTTATATTTCAACCCTTGTGTTTCTTTCTGTTCCCTGATTCTCCTTTCCAGGTGGGGAGGGGGTCACTGAGTGATATAATAATTGTCTAAATGCCAATATATTGTCATGGGTTTTCTCAAACCATAACAAGTCATATACTTATTAGAAGTTATTTTCTTGAGGGCAAGGAGGGGGACTGTTTTCACTTGTTTGCTCATTTGTTTTATTTGTACCTTGTTTGCTGAACCCATTTTAATAAAGTTTCTTTCCAAAATATTATCTAGTGCTGGGTCAAGTTCTTCTCCAATGTCTTCTATCAAAAGAGGTCTTCCCAAAGAAAGGCTGTCTTCTAAATGATTTCTAAAATACTTGTGATTCAAAGAAGTGATCTAAAAATACAATCAGGGACAAGTATATTATGTTATGCCCAGTTACCAAGCTTTTGGTTTGCTTTATATTTATAAATTATTTCATTTTATTTAAGTTACTGACAAAACCAATGATCCTAGGGTTAGATTAGGATTAAGGCAAAGATTGTGAGCACAAGAAAAGGTACCATATTCTCAGATCTCATTGAATGCAAACTTCTATTTTTCAGCTACAAAAGCAGAATCGTAGAATTATAGAACAGTTAGAGTTGGAAGGACCTTAACAGTCATCGAGTTCTAACCCCCCTGCCATGGGTTGGAACCTCGATCAGGTTGCTCAAAGCCCCATACAGCCTGGCCTTGAAGTAGAAGCAAAGCAACACTGAGTACTCAAAGTTTTGATATCCAATGAGTGCAACTAGATCAGAAATTCACAGGAACCTTTTATCTCTTTCAATTTTATCTTGGATAATATCCTTAAGTCAAACTCCAGCATGTTAAGTCTCTTCCCCCCTGCTCCTTTCCTCCTTAAAAATTAGGGGTTTATATTGAACAACTTATTAAATAGTCTTTGCTTTAAGAAATAGTCCGATTTTCCAACAGTTTATGTTTCATTAAAAGAAATTTACTAAACAAATCAAGTGGTACTAATAAGCTTCAGATGTACATTTTCATATCTATCCAAATCTCAAATCTACCAAAACATATCTGAAATGTCCTTTATACCCAGAGTAGGCATTTTATATAAAAGGCATTTGATGAATATTATTTGAATCACTGAGTTGTGACTGTTTTGTGAGCTAAGAGCTTCTAGGGATTTTGAAAGCACTGGCACTCCTATTACCTGAAGTTCATTTTTTCCTTCCTTATTTTTAATCCAAATTTTGCCCTGTGTTTGTGGATCAATTAATAAAGGATAACGAGATGCCTTAGTGACAATTATTCCATTCTGTATGGATAAATCATCATTTGGTAATCCTTGCAGGTTCCATTCACTGATAGTTGGAGCATCAGTCAGCATTTCTATGAGGTTCAAGTTGTTACCAACGGGGATTTTCCGGCTTTTCATCTCCTTTTGCCAGTCATTTAATAGGAGACTGCGGAACTCTTGGTTAAAAGGACCAGAATAGGACAGAAAAGCTGTAGCCAAGAGCACATCACCTTAAAGAGAAAAAGGAAAAAAAGAAAATAAAACATTACAGCTTTGCCAATTCTATTCATGAATGAGCTGGTTCCTTCTCTATTTGTTATATGGATTTCCTGGTAACTGAAGAACACACTTTGACCCACAAAGAAGACAAATCAGCCTTTTCCCCAGTGCTCATTGTTTTCATAGGAAAACAATGCTATATTTCAGTAGATGCCACATTTACTTTATCCTTTCAATGCAACTGTACGAATCAAGAGACAGGCATTCAACAGCCAGACAAGGTCAAGCCAACATACACACATAACACTATTGCAAACACTGGATCCTGCACAAGCAGGACTTGGCAGAATAAGCTTACTCACAAACTTTGAATTTCATTGTTTCCTTGCACAATCATGAGAACAGGCTTAAACAATATTTTGGGAGGAGAAAATAAACTTAATTTAGGATTATTAATTAATTTCAAATCAATTATAATTATTACCAGTAATAATAAAAAATTTTAACAGACATCATAGAATCACAGAATGATATTGGGTTGGAAGGGACTTCTGGAGATCATCTAGTCCAACCCCCCAACAAACCAGGTCTACCTAGAGCACGTTGCACAGGA
>JAOTQQ010000012.1:78041161-78094955 GCA_026546715.1 Gallinago undulata | reverse complement strand
GTAATTCAATTAAGGAAAAGTATTCTGCAACTTGTTCCATAATGGCACTCTCTGAAAATATAACTACAGCTGAATAAACTAGTGTTATTAGATCACTTGGTTTTAAATGTATAGAACAAGACTTTGACTTGCATCTAGTCATTCCTGTGTTAACTCCATAATTCCATGTTTGATTAAGAATCTTTTAAGGAAGCATCTTTCATTTTGGTGCGAAAACTTGTGGTAACATTAAGCAAAGCATTACATTTGGGAAATCAAATCTCTCTAGCTCCAACTCCATTCTAATTTATTTGTCCTTAGAAATCCACCTTTTGCAAATAGAAATGTCTGCCTTGAGGGGCTAAGTCATTCTAGGTTAAAATTTCTTTTATCTTTTTGTGAATAATTTTTTTTCTTTGAAGAAAAGTCTGTGAAAAGGAACAAAATGCATGACATTGGCAATTCTTTAAGTACTACATGTGTTATAGAGCTGCATGGTAAAGCCTAACAGATCTGTTTGACAAGTCACTACAGACATAGGCAGACAAAATCTGGAGTAAATCAGACAAGACACTGAAATTTTGATATATTTAATTTCCCTACACATACCTCTCTTGAAAGCTTCCTTTCTTCTTCACAGTTCAGTTGTTGACTTGTGAATTTATCTATTGTGCTAATCTTAGTTATGAACATGGTATTTGTGTGAATCTATGTACAAAAGCATGCATTGCTTTCTTCTCTTAATATTCTAATAACTACTAAAAATTACTCTGAAACACACTCCTGAAATAAACAAAGAGCCATCCTATCCATTCTGGACATAAATTTACCATATAAAAACTAATTGTACACTAATAAGATATTCGATTTAACAGAAAATTTTGTTAAACTTCAGTGATATTTCCCAAGCTTCATTTTTTTTTAAGCTTTTTTCTTGTCCCTGACAGCCTGTCAACATATTTTAAAGGATATGACTTAGACAATTTCTCTATATGGAACGATGATGCTCATTCTGAATTTTACAATAGCTTTGTCCCACTCTCACCTAGTATAATGGATTTTTCCATTCTTTATAATGCTGTAATGATAAAAATCACTTGAGTTTTAGTTTGTGAACATGTACCCCCTGACATATAAAAGAATATTCAAATAAATTTGGTTATTTTACTTCAGAATTACAACGTTGAAAAGGCAAAAAAAGGATTATGAGAAGGCATCTTACCTCTCCTGATGATAAAATATTATTCAGGTATTCCAAGAAAGATTCATCTTTGATCTCATTGTCCGTAAAAAGAAAACAGATGCCTTTGCCTTGCAGCCCTGCTGTTCTGTACAAGAGCTTCAGATCTTCCATCAAGTTTAAGGTGTTGTACGATCTACAAAAAAGGACAGTTGTACTCCTATTCACTGCTTTTAAAAATTGCTTCCAGTTAAAATAAAAAGAACAAGTAAATTTAATCTCTTGGAATTTAAGGAAAAAAAGGTGCCAAAATCCAGGAATATTCACTTGGATTAGGAGGGAAGACATAACTCATTTCAAAGTCTCACATTAAATACCTAATATATTCTTATTTTTCCTGCTCTCTTTTTCACTTCGCACATAAGTAAAAAAAATTATAACACCACATCCCCACCACCCAAACTCACCAAAAAAGCAAAAAACAACAACAAACCCCACCCCCCAAATCTGAAGTATTATCATGCCATTTGTTTCTCTTTTGCTAGAAAAAGTGAAAAGACAGACATGTGCTGAGTGCAGTAAGATACTTTATATTTTATTGGCTAATTAAAAACCTAAAACTAGTTGACCCTTCTAGGAAAGTCATCACCAATGGTTGCACTTACAGTTTTTCTCTCACATATGCTCACTCCCCTCTTCCAGCTGCTATTGCACAGCAGGTTTTTTGCCCTTTCTAAATATGTTATCACAGAGGTGCTACCACCATCACTGATATTTTCTGGAATTTTTTTTTTCATAGGTTTTATACAGCCCTTCTTACGATTATTAGCTGCCATGCAACTTTCAGTTGGAAGCTGCACACCATTTTTTCAATTCAATATTTCACCCTCTAGTGGCTTCATAATTCCTTGTAAATGATACCGAGCAATTTGTTACTGTTTATTTTGTCAACTGTATGGTAATCTCTCCTGACGTAATTCCTATTTCAGATAGATGCTCTGATAAGATCCTCACCAAGAGGCATTCCCATGTGTGAATCTACAATTTCTACTGTAGCCAACTAAGATGCAATAGAATTAAAATAATTTACCTTCTCTTATGACATCTTATTTGAACGCTGAAAATATTTCCTGATCATTGACTTGTTCTACAGACACATTGGGAGACTTTCATTCCAAAATATTCAGAAAAGAATTTATAATTTATTTTTAATATCTTTTGTGAGTTATTCGAAAAGAAACTACCTGAGGTTGAACAATATGAAATAAGGCAAGATATAGTTGGACTGTTAAAATACTGACATGCACAAAAGTTCTACCACATTAATGGGCAGGGACGAGGATTCCATCTCCTCACACAGACATTATATCAAATATCACAAGATAGTCTCATAAAGGCATTATGGATAGATACCACCTACAAATACTTTCAGTACAGTTTATTGTATTGTGTAAAGACAGTGTGAAAAAAAAAAAAGTGACCCTGCCAATATTCCTTCTCATTCTGTGAAATATACAAAACGGTTTGCAACCCCAAAGATGGTAAAAGCTGAGACTTACTGTAGAAAATCAAGCAAATTTAGTAAGTCTCAAAGGATTTTCATGTCTTTCCACACTAGGTAACAGTGCTCACCCTATGTTAAGCTTGTTCTTTCTCCCACTGCACAGACTGGGAGCCTGTTTTATTTATAGGAAGAATTCAAACAGAAAGTATTTATTTACTTAAATTTTAATTAATACTCACCTTGATAACATTATCTGGAATATACCGTAGCCAGCTATGAAAGATGCCAGTCTCGTCAAGCTCTGCTTTCCTGAGCCACCAACTCCAACTAAAAGAGCATTTCCACAAGGAGTGCGAATCACCCGAGAAATCTGTGTAAGATGAGAGTCATTTATTGCTACCATGTGTAAAAGTTCCACACCCAAAAGCCCTATGATACTGCAGTAATAAAGTTATATTAGAAATGCAAAACAAGTAAAAATTTTAAGGTTTAAGGGACTCTATATTACTCTCAATATATGGACATTTGCATTTTGCTCTATTTTCTATAAGCTTTCCAATAGTACAGTAACCACTTGATTCCCTCACTGTACAATTTCAATTATCAGTATATCTCACACTTCCAGAAAGCAGAAGTAAATCTCAACCATGATTTGTTAGTGATGTGCTATCCTAGCATGACAGATTATTAAAATTGGGAAGGAAATAATAATTTCTCCAATTCCATACCCTCTGGCCAACTTCTACACAACTCATCTCTCTGAGCCCCTTCACTGTGATGAGAAAGTCAAGTTGTCTCAGGCATGTTAAATTCAGGACAGTTTCCAGTATCCTCTGGAGCAGGCAATAATACTGCCTTTATAATGAAATTTCTTAAGCTACATGTGTATTTGATTATAAAAATGCACAATATCAGTATAAATATTTGGTCACAGTGGAACATCTCACAGGTATATCTCCCTTTCTTTCCCATTTCCTTATTTATCTTTTAAAGGAAAAGGCAGTAGTTACCTACTACTCCACATTTCCTTTCAGTTCAGGGCAGTGCAACGTAAACAAACAGACCTTTTGCAATTCAGAGCAAAAACATTTTCAGCATTTACTGTGAACTGCAGGCAACACCCATCCCACCATCCACTGCCAAAAAACAATGCCAAGAAATCTGGAAACAGGTAGAAAATGTTACCTGATGCTGAGAAAATATGCCTTTAAGCACAGAAGACAAACTGCACCCAGTCAGTTGCAAGTGGACAGATACTTAGGGTACACAGAAGACCCTACATTGCCACTTGCCTCTCAAAGGCAGGGTAGTACCAACCAGCTGTTTAGCAGCTGGTCTCCTCTGCATGAGCAATGACACAGAGTATTGCCTCCTGTTCTCTTTATTATCTTGAACAGCCCTCTGATACCCCTATAATTTCATCACGCCAATAAGAAGCCTGGGATGTCTATTTACTTACCTTTCCTCTACTGTACTTTTTTCAAGTTTTTAATAAGTTATGCCAATTTCCTGCAGTTTTCAACCCATATATTTTACCTATTGGGTGCAATGTATTTGTTATTTTTCATAGGTTAATGTTTTATAAGTAAATATAAAATCAAGTATGAAGGTTTACTCTTAGCATACTTAGTATTTAACAAGAGAATGAAAAATAGATTTTCACACCACTCTTGGAATATTGTTGATCACTTCAATTATGGCTACTAGATCTTTTCCAGGCATAGTCACACAGGCTGCAAATTGGAAGCTTTATTCTCTGTTAAGATTTTCTTCAATTTTCACTTATTCAAGTCATACTACATCACCTTAGAGATAGTATTACCTTAACTGTGCTTACCTAGCTTTCTCTTAGAAGCGGTTTCAAGTCTAGCTAATGCATAAAGCTCAGTCCTGCACAGCTGTAAATGCTGCTTTCAAGAACATGGGACTGGAAAAACACTATATATTTGTTTTATCCAAGTGAAAGTTAAGATAATATTTTAGGTATTTATCATCTAGCTACCCAAAGAAGAGATTCCTGAAGACAGGTGGATCTTCAGTGGGGAAAAAAAAAAAAAAGGAAATTTTTTTTGCTAGATCCTGAATTTATATAGATTTTTTTTTAATTAGGAATAAACCAGAAACTTGTTAGTGAGTGTGATGATGATTTAACAATTTTCCTAAAGAAATCCATAGCAGAGTATCATCCATTTTGCAGGGAAGACCTTAAAAGAAAGGGACTAATTTTGTGAGATGACAAGACTCCACCCCAAAATTTTTAAAACTGTGGATGCAATGTGTTTGTCAATTTTAACTAAATTTATTATTTTTTTATATTTATCACATTATTTGTTAGAATGGTACAATCCAATATTCAGTTCTTAATATTTTATGATAAGAAATACAGATAAACTTTCTCTGCTGTGCCTATTCCTTCATAAGCAATCAATTATGTCCTAACCTGAATTTCATTTGACTCATTTCAAAGAGAGGAAGGGCTCTCAGAAGAATTAAGAGGGAAGACTGAAAGAGAATTAGAATAGTCAGGGCCATGATCCCACCAGACATAAAAGACAGATGTATAAAGAATAAGTAAGAATACAATAAGACTGTACCTTGACTAAATGAATCATTGCATCCTCAAAAAAGACCATGTCCATTCCAGTACCACGGACATTCTCATTGTATGTTTTTAAAAACATATTTAAACGATTCCGTAGCTGATGAAAGGAGTAAATTGGCTCATAGATTTTGGGAATATCTAAATTAACTTCCTCTGATTTTTCACCTAGAACAAAAAGCAAGTAAAAATTAGTAATAATTGTTACTCACAGTAAATACAATCACAGAAAGGTTGAGGCTGGCAGGGACCTCTGGAGGTTGTCTGGTCTTACCCCATGCTCAAACAGGGCCACCTAGAGTCAGTTCCCCAAGACCATGTCCAGATGGTTTCTGAGTATCTCCAAGGAGTGATTCCACAGCCCTTCTGGACAACATGTACCAGTGCTCAGTCACCCTTACTGTAAAAAAGTGTTTCCTGATCTTCAAAGAGCCTAGTAGCCCCCCCTGGGGTACATCACTAGTTACTGGCCTCTAGCAAGACTTTATGCCATTGATCACCACCCTCTGGGTTGAAAATTGTCTGAATGGCAAAGCCCATCTCATTTCTCATTCAGCCCATATTTCATCAGCAAATAATTGACAAACTTCATTGGAAGAGTGCCAGCAAGCAGACACCATGGGGGTTTTCGGTTGGTTTGGTTTTCTCAAAAAAAAAAAAATAGTAGAGAGGGTGCAATTTTCCTCTTATTTATATACACCCAGCTCCGATAGTTTCAAGACTTCATGATCTATATGCTGCAAGATATATTTTTCCATTTACCATAGGTCAGTCATTACAAACAATTGGGTTTGTTAAGCCTCTTACTTACTGAAGCAACATCTCACTACATTATCTCTAACTGCTGGAATTAAAATCAATGAAATAAGTAATTCCAGTAAAATAAGTGCTTCCCTAATGCTTAGTAAAGTACTTGAAGTCAGTGGAAAAGGAAGTAAAGGGAAGGGAAAGCAATCAAACTGTATTGTGTTTAGAATAGTATCTTTAACATTTTTCTCATTTTAATTTTTTTCACCATTTCCTTCTTGTATATTTTGCTTTTACAAATTAGCACTCATCCAATAATCATACAGCTTCCAAGAAAACAAACCAACACAACAAATTAAAAACCTACCAAACCCCAAACATACATACATATATATATATAAACCAGTTTAAGGAAATTGCCTTTTACCACAGAACCAAACCTCTCAAAATAAAGTGATTATTAATTCTCATTCACCTGGCCATTATATTGCATTCTGTATATGCCTGAAGTCACCTTAATTTCAGAATTGTTTATCTCTGTATTATTTCTGCATTTACAAACACTCCATTAGATTAAGACCTAAATAAATTAACTGACTTCTTATTTTAACTTGCAAAAACACTGCTCAAACATTATTCCAGGTGGAAGTAAGTTTCTTGTAAGTTGAATGAGATATATAAACAATCCAACTACTGACAAGGAACTAATAAGGAATACAGCAAGCAGTTAAACTGTAGTGACGGTTTTATAGTTTCAAACCATTTAAGACAATCATAACAGCTCAATCCTGTTGCTGCTGTCTTTTTATTAATGTCAAAAGACAGCATGATCAAGCACTAAAGCTAAGAAAGAGCAGACATTTATGTTATCTATAGAGGCAGCTAGCGAAATATATTATTTAAAACTCTTCTCTAATTTCAAGATTCATAATCATAAGTACTAAATACCAATGTCAAAACTAACTGATAAAAACACCTCTGAACAGTTTGAGGGTCTCAAGGACATTAGCATCAGTAAAAACTTCTGGGAAGCTAATGTCTAAAAGTTGATGTTTGAGCTACTTCATCTTAAGTCTGTATATTTATCTCAGAGACAAATATACTGTGACTCATAGACAAAATCGATGGACATAGAAGCAAGGCTCTCCTATACAGATAACCTAGATAAAAATATGGACTTAAAAATCCCATGAATATAAAGATGTACCACAGTTGGTAACACAGACTACCTTCAAAGTCACTGGACAGAAAAGCCACCCTTGATGGATAAACATATTATGAATTTTTAAGACATATTTCTATTAGCTTCTATTTTATCATATCCTGTTCCCTATTCTTGCCATCTCTATGGTTATCATAGTTCGTCTTTACCAGTTCTTTGAGGTGCATCCCTTAAGAAGTCAACGAAGAATGCATCAATTTCAAGATCCAGCAAAGGTTTTGTTTCTTCAAATTCCTCCTCAATGAGTTTTGCCACAGCTGTGTCAAACCAGCTTACATCTTCTGAGGTTGTGAAACGATCAGCAATAACACACTTACATTCATGCTTCCACAGTTTTATCAGTACCTATACAAAAAAACAAAAAAAAAAAGCCATTTCCATCAGATTAGGCTTACATCAAAACTATGCCAATTTAAAAGCTTTTTTTACTTATTTATTTTGAAATCATATTGGTACTAGAAAAGAAACAGAAGTATTTTGGGGTTTATTCAGGAGAGATACCTTGAGCTTCTCATTCTGCCCAATAGCATTATAAGCTTACATTCAGTTAACTGCTAGAAACTTTATTCTAGAATTCCAAGATGTAGTGTATTTACCAAATTAAGATTTTATTTTCCTAGGCCTAAAACCATTTCCACACCTGTTAACAGATGTTTATGCACTGATGAACCACTTTTTAAGCTGGTATTCAGTAGAAATTGGGCGGAAATAATAGTATCATGACAAGAATAATTTCATGCCAAATACAGATGACACTCCCAATACTATACCCAAAGCAGCTGGGCTCTGTGTGTGTGTGTGTAAGTATAAGTATTTATGTTATTCCCTCTCCGAATTCAATATACCTTTAAAGTCCTTCAGTTTGGTCATAGGATGAAGGAGAACTTGCCAGGTTCTTAATCCTAGAAGCACTGGTTTTAGTCCTATGCTATTACTCACAATAATAGAAAAAATTGCAAGTACTCCTTGAATACCTCTTGTTTGAGCCTGCATCACTTTGTACAAATGGCACATTATGTCAAGTCTCAGAACTAACATGTAAATTCATACAATCATATTTTGAGCAATTGTTTACTATACTTCAAAAGACATAAATAATATATACATATTATGTATATAACATATGTATATGTATATAATATATATACATATAACCATCTTAGTGCTGTATATTTTTAGCTTCAGAAATTAAAATCAATTCTAAAATTTAAATTTTAGATGTGGTAGAATTTGGGAGCTTACTCAACAAGCAAGAAAATACATCATATATGAGGTGATTATATAACCCAAATATATAACAAATTTTCCATGATTACCATAACCACTGCTTTTCCAGCACTTCATGTTTCAGTGCTCAAAACACTAAGTGACTTTTCCTCAAAATAAGTAAAAGAGAAAGGATGCAAAAAAGCATTGAGCTTTTCTGGAAGAAAGGTCAAAAGAAGCATTTTTGGTTATAATTATCACAGAACGATATGGGGTTGGAAGGGACCTCTGGAGATCAAAGTTGTCATTTCAGTTGGCACCGTAAAAGCTGGACCAAAACATCTTTGCCTCAAAAAAAAAAAAGCTGAAAATATTTTTATCAGAAATGGTATTTTTCTAAAGCAAACTCAAATGCCAAGAAGTTAGACTCTTTGACCTCTTTGCTACACTAATTATACCAAAACCACTGATGTGCTGCACTTACCTTCGGTTCATTGATCACTTCTGAAGTAGCGTTCAGCATTCCTTGCCAAATCCTTGAGAGGTCTCGAAGATTGAAGACATAATGGAACTTGGCTGGTGTAGGCAACATTTTTAGCTTGGTAATCTGCCACAGCCTGCGTGTCAGTGGAACCAATTTGGCTACTGTTTTCTTCACATCTTCTGAAAATCCCCGCTCACTGCAATAGTGCCCTTCTCCAACTACACCTGTGAAAAAAAAAATGCCAAATGAAATACTTTTCTAAGACACACTAGCACAACACCAAGAACTACAATCTTCTTAATTTCTTTTTCTTTTTCTCATTCTTTTTTATTCCCCAAAACCTTTTCTAATTTGTTGAAATGGCTTTCCAGTCTTTATGTAAATCTTGATTCACCTGGTCTTAACACCATTTTGCAAACAGCTCACCAAGCAGCTCTTAATTAAAAGTGTCTGTTAAAAATGTCCATTTGTCTACCAAAATAGCCTCCACAGCCTTTGAAAAGCTAATCTCTTCTGTGAGACCAGTATGATACTGTCATTTGTGAAAGTCTAGTCATTACTCACTCATTCTTAACACCAGTAGCACCTCAGCAACTCTCCAGCAATGCCACTAAAACTAGGAATGGCCATCATGCCATTCTTCCTACCACTTAGCATACCAATAGATTCAGAGATGTGACTGGACCTGAAAAAATTACAGATTGATCAAGCTGCAGGTGGGGAGTAATTCCTGGAAGAAAATGTACTGGCAAGTAAATCAGAGGGGGATTAAGCCTCAATTTTAATAACGTTGTTTATAAATAGAGGGATAAAGAAAAAACAACTACCATTTTCAAAAACGGAATGGATACAAAGCTAATTTCCCTTTACCAAAAATTTTGTCAATGGAAGAATTAGAAGGCAGAGTACAGTTGAACACAGAAAATTGTCTCTTGAGCCTCTGTGGAATGTCATTGCGACCTCCTCCAGGGTGAATCATGGCAGCCAAAAACTGAATGTCCACAATGTTGGTAAATTCACCAGGCTTTTCCAGGTTATACAGTCCATTCTGTTCCATCAGCTGCCTAACTATCTCATTAGTGACCTGTAAAATAACCAGGTATTAAATAAGAGGATATAATACACACAACTAAATGAAATACAAAACATACTTATGTACTTTAAAGACCAAGTAAAGAGTACACCATTGTTTTCTCCCACAAAATCCTGCTTATTTGCTTCCAGAGAAAAAAGTACTGCTAGAAATAAGCACTTTCAGATTGTCCTTTTCATCAGTAATATCTATGGACAAAAATCCTGTGAGTAGAGGGGAAACCCTAGCTCAGAATTAATTCATCATACTCAATTCATTCTCACTTGAATGCTGCATGATTTCCATTGCTGTTGTACTGGAAATAATTCTCCCTTGTAAAACAAAATTTCCAGTTTGTTCTAATCAAGCCCAAACTGATGCATCTTTACATGTTGCATTGGCTACCAAATATTTTGATGAAATTTCCATGTGTAACAAACATATTTTTTCAAGATGCAAACATGGAATTACTGCCACACAAAAGAATGGCAGATTCATTTCCTTAGCCATACACACCCCACTTTTCTATTTGACCAGCTGAAAACATCCCAGACAGTACCTTGCACAACTATACTTCACTAGAAATTGTAACATTAGTTTCCAAAGCAATATACTTCAGAAGAATCTTGCCAATATACATAATGAGATTACTTGCATTTTTTCTAAAGCAGAGAAGTCACTTCTTATCTCCCAGCATTCCCAGTACTATTGTCCACACAGCCAGTTTGCTATCGCTATTTATGTACCAAAAGTTTTTTCTAATTTATTATTATTATTGTTTATAAATGAGTGTTGGTAAAAACATTGTTAAAATTATACACAAATGTTTTAAGGAGTACTTGAACTGCTCCTCGTAGTCAGTATATTTATTTTCAATTAATTCATGACTATATAAAACCATGCATTCTATAAAAAGACTGCTTAAAAATTAAGCACTACATATCAAATTTATCCCCCTTCTGCCTGATTGAGAAGAGAATGTTACAGCATAGCAAGAAAAGAAAGAAAATATCTTTTGCCTTATTTTTCCTCTTCTACAAACCTACCTGATCTCCCCATTCATTTATTATGGGCATATTTACATCATCAATGAAGACCGTCATCTTTTTGCCTGCAGGTGGACCATAAGTTGTGCCCATGCGCTTGTCCACATAACTTTCTATTGTACGCTGTTAAAAAGCAACTATTAGCATAGTTACAAAGAGCCCTTCCTTTCATACATGATCCAATTATTTAAACACATTGATGGCTTTGTGACACAGAATTTCACTAAGGAAGACATCTGCTGGAGGTAATTACACTAGTTCAACTACAATGTCTGAAATCTCATGCTATATAGCTTTAGGTTGGTATCATAACATATGTCTAGTGTAGACACCATGCCTAACAGTTTCATAATTTTGAAACTATTTCAAACATTTCTTTCATTTTATTAATTTATCAGATGACTACTAACAATAAAGATTAAACTAATAATCCGTCAGATCAGAAAGATGTTATTCTTGAAGATCTCTCCAGCAGACATCAATGTACTTCATAAAAGTATACAGTGATAATTAAACTCTCATACATAAATAGATTTGATGAAGTAAGTTTGCTAAATAGTAGACTTGCTGCTACTTTTCTTCCCATCATCTTTCCACTGCTCCATTCTTCTTAAGGTCCATTTTTTATTTATTCTATGGAGAGCTCACTTAGCCATGCATAGTTATTCTTTAGTTCAAATCCAAATATCTGCATTATTACATTGCAGCAAGGCTCCTGTACAGTAGCCTAGACAGCCTTCTCACATAAGTAGCATCAGTTAGACCAAAGTTAGAAAGTCAGAGTAATTTAAAAACACATGTGTTTAACAGACAATGCTTTGGTTGAAATCATTATCAGAGTCTTCACTGTTAGACTTGCTATTTCAGATATCTTGATCATCAACAGACTATCATTTATCACCAATAAAACTGACATCTGTTTTATAAAAATAGACGTACCCTACACTACTTTTTAATTCTAAAGCCTAATCAATAGAAGGAAAAATATTAAGGAAAATAAAACCAAAATTACACACTTGTGTATTAAACATGCTAATAGTTTCTACTGTGCTATAATGCCAGATGATAGGCCATACATTCAGCTTATAGACAGCATTTCCAATTACAACACAGACATTGCTTCATATTGACATACCATACTGCATTAAAAAATATTTCCCATATATATTGCCAGCAGGTTAGAAAAACTTGAAATAATTCAAAGTAGCTCAGTAGAAATTTGGACAAGCAGTACAGTCCAGGATTTAAGTATTCATAGTCCTATTTAGAGCAGCTGCACTCCATGTGTTACTTTTTTTTAATGAGTAATTTACTGGAATCTAAATTGCAGACAGCACTCTTTTTGTGACAGACTGTTGTGGGTAGCACTTGTTTTACTCATGGCTTTTAGTGGAATCTGATGGAAGTCACTGACAGCTCTACCCAATTAGTGAGAACTGATACGTTTGACAAAAACATTAAAAATTATGAAGCAAATAATATGCATGGCATTGTAGTAGTCCAAGAACGGCTCAGTAAGTACTGAAGAAGTTGAATGGAATATGATTTTTGCAGAGGTCTTAAGTCATGTGTTAGGACACTTAGACCTTTTAAGCAGGTGGTTTTTTGTTTCTGCATTCATTTTCAATTAAACAAACCACTTCCAGAAGCATCCTCCTGGCAAATTCTCAGAACAATCTCTAAATCCAGACACATTGTATCAGAAAATGAATGACTACTATACCTGGAAAATTAATGGGGTAGTTGCAGAGGAAAAATTTAAACTCTTAGCTATGTGGCTTTCAGGGTTATATTTTGACATAAAACTTTTGATGATAACAGTCTTTGCAGTTCCTTGCTCACCAATTAGTAGGACAGCCTAGACAAAGACAACATTGAAATAAAACACAAGAGCTGGGTGTCTTGGCAAAGCCTTGGCAATCCCATTTAGCTATTAAACTGAAATGAAGTTAGAAAAGTCACATATAACAAGAGACATGTGGAAGCAAAATAGTTAATGTCTCCCAGACTTCTGCAGGCCTCATTAGTTAAAAATATTTGCAGTTAATGGTCCCGTCAGTCAGCATGATTTAAGTAGGAAAAGATTATTCATAAAAGGAGTTCATTATCTGAAAAACAGATGTACCGTCTAGAGCCTCTGTATCTGAAAGACTTCAATTGCTGTTGTGATTTAACATATCCTGCTTATCTGACACAGTTTTTGTGAAGACCAGCTTGCATACACCTAGAAGTACATAAACTCTGTAACTGCCCCAGGTGGGCAGAGTTCATGTCATCAGTATGGCACTCTGATGCCCTGTGTGCTGCCCCTTTCCAACACCTACATGAAAAAAATGCTTCTGTTCTGAACTAATCTCAGCTGTAATTATGGTTATTACTACTACAGAAAGGATGGGTGAGAGCATATTTACATAAGTGTATGTCCTGGAATCACAATTTTATGTTACAAAATGAAGTTCTCCCTTTTCAATAATACAATATTTCACTTCTCATTCAACAACGTTATCGTGTGTACTGTTGCACTATTTCAATGTGAAATATAGGAAAAGTACCTTGCCCTGTTTTGCGATAGTTTCAATAAGGAAATCCATTCTCACATTATCAACATTAGGTACAAGAATGGAGCCATACTCTGGTGTGCTCTTACTGGGATATACATACTCTTCAACACGTGTATTCCAGTGCATCCATTCACCTAATAAGGAAATGAAGTTAACGTTTTAAAAATACAAGGTGTCATTGCTTCTTTTATTTTCCATTGAGTTGACCCATCTGTCAGTGCCTCTGTCTCACATACAGAAATCCCACTCCGTAAATTCAGACAAAAGTTATAGAATCATATAACCATAGAATCTTTCAAGTTGGATCTAAGAGGTTTACTCCTCTTTCCTACGTAAATTATGACAAGGACAATTGTTCGCTTAACAATTCATCGGCAGTCCAGGCAGCTTTCTGTAGCAATATATCCACATTCTGATTTCTCACAGGAAACAGAGAAAAAGCTTTATACAATGCCACCAGTAAAGCATAGATGTAAAAAAACAAAACAAAACAAAAAAACAAACAAACAGAAAAAACTTGCTAAGAAGCACAAAAGAAAGTAAGTTACAAAGAACTTCTGAATAAATTCTCTAAAAGAGTCAAAATTTTAAATTTAAAGTTTTACCCCATACCAGCCAGCTGGGTTACTAACCATCAGTTGCCACATAATAATCAAACATGGTATCTTCATTGCCTTCTGGGATAGAGGGAAGATCAAGTTTTATTGTTGCATGGTTTCGAAGCCAGTGCTCCATTTTGCATCTGTCTTCCAGTTCTAGTAATGCTCCTACACTCCACATAAGAGAGAAGATGTACAGCCTTTCCAAGTATTTTGGAGTCAATTCCCCTCCTTGCTCCTGAAGGATTGAGTTGGGTTTTTATTTTTAATAGCCTGAAAAATCTACTTGGTAATCATCAGTAACATCAGGTTAAAAGCCTTCAGTCTTGTTTAATTTTATAGACATCTTCGTCAATGAACAGACTGAATCAGTATCAAGTAGATCCCAAAATATAGAAAAGCACCATGTAAATACCACTTTTAATCACCCATTACAGCATTTGATCTGTTTACATTCTAGTTTATAATCTGGTAACAAACCATCCAATAAAAACTGAAGGAAAACTGTCGTCTGATGCATGCTATCTGTCAGTGCTTAATATCAAATCCAAATGTGAAAGAGGGCACATCCTAGCTATTATTTTCTAAAGAAAAAGAAAGTATTCCTTGCTAACCTGCATATTCATTCATAGTCCAAGACAAAGAAGCTCCTCTCTACATAACCTCATGACTTTAAATTATCTCTATTAGATCAAGCAAATATAAAAAAATTGACATTACCTTAGGTGGGATAAGGCCCTGAAGCATATTAATGCTTTGCATAATTACAAAGGCTTCCAGCATCTCAGTCTTGCATTGCAGAGACTGAATGCTGAAGTAGTATAAGTCTGGGAATGATGAAGCATACAGCCGACGGAGAATTTCAGCTTCTTGGAAGGAACATGTTTTCAAAAATCCCTGTTAGAAAGCATGATGAGAAAATAAATTTAGCTCCCAATACAAGACTCAGTAAATTCAACTCCAGTAATTCAAAAGGTCTGGTGAGCATGTAAAGTTGATTTCTTCTGGTGGGGGGGCTCAGATTCCTTGCTGTTGAGCAGGGTTTGGTTAGCAGAAGGTCAAACTTTGCCCAAGTATGTATAATTCCTAGAGGAGGTTAAACATGAATAATGAAGAAAACAGAATTTTCAACAGTGCAAAAATCATTCCTTTCAAATATTTTTTAATCAAAAAGGCTGCTTAAGACAGACAACAACTCTGCAAAGAAAGAATATCATGTGTCTTCAAACATGTTTGATTTATACTGCACAATATTAGTTTCTAGCAGTGATACAGGTTACCCCAGAAGTACCTGGCAGTTGCAGAAAAAAGCCTTAGGATTTTGAGGGGGAGAATGTCTGCTGGTATGTAGAGTGTTTTTATTGTGCAGCTCATTATCTGTAATGCTGGATAAACAAAGCCTAATTAAAACTACCTATTTCTCAAGATCATAGAACAGGATTTGCTCTTTGATACCTTTAGCTCAAAGTAGTAACCTGCTTCTTTAAGTTACCCAGAGGCTTTCTCTCATCTGTGTGGCAGTATGCTTACCATTTACATCTCATGATTTTATTTCCTACATAAAATACACTAATTAGCAAAAACACTTGCAGAATCTTCCCCAAAATTCAAACTAAAATTTGGCACAAATCGAAATCAAATAAATTCCATTTAAACATAAGAAAAAACTATGATCTTGTTGTTGCTGTGAGGGTGGCATAGGCTTTTTGGTGAGCTTCTGGAGTCTGTCTCAAAACTCAACAGGGGGCAATCCTCAGCAACCTGCTCTAGTTGACTTTGCTTTGAATGAGGCATGTTCAACTCATGATCTCCAGAGATCCCTTCCAACCTTAACTATTTTGTGCTTCTGTTGTTCTTTTCTACATTTCTACCTTCATAATCTTTTGAAATGCTATCCTTTGCTGCCCAAAGTAAATAAGGTCTGGGACTGATTACAAATAGGTAGATATATGAAAATGCTTTCTAGAAACATGTAGGTGGAAAACAACATGTTAAAGATTAAATGGCAGATATCCGTATATAAAACAGATATCCATAACTTGACCGGTTGTTTAGAATATATTAGGGGTAATAGAACAGTTGCTAGGATGTTTTTGCATTGGAGGAAGTTGAAAGTAATAGATCAAATACCTTTGATCACTTTGCAAAAGTTGCTTAAGAAGCATGTTAGACAATATGAAAAATTTGATTTATTTCACTGAATTTTGAAATGGCTTATGTCATGATATTGCATCCCAACAGGCTGCTATATTTTGTTGTTTATAAAATGTAAGGATGGGAAATCTAAATATATACAAGAACTTCCTGAGTTTGGTTTTTTTTTTTAATTATTTATTTATTTATAATTATTTTCCCAAGTTCTGAAATATTAACAAATACTATGTTTGATTCAGCAACAGAGAATTAGGAACTAAATTGTCTTCCCTGAAGACACACAAGTCATTTCACCCCTTCCCATTTCTTCACCTGAAAACTCGCTGCCCAGGACACACCTTCTCGCAGGGGGCTCCACTGCCTCCAGCCCAGGTAAGAAGCACCAGGCATTACCTGCCACTCAGGGCTTGGACAGCAGCATACTGTTTCTCTCCTGATGTACATCTGTGCTGAAAGATGCTTAGCATCTAACATGCTAAGGACAGTTGTTCTAGGCGGTACCTCAGTGTGACTTAACCCCATTCGGCAGCTAGATCCACTCAGCCGCTCACTCACTCCCCCCAGGTTGGATGGAGGAGAGAAACAGGAGTAAAACAGAGAAAAAACTTGTGGGTTGAGATAAAGACAGTTTAACTACCTATTAAGGTAGAGTTAAAACTGCACACACAAGCGAAGTGAGGAATTCATTCACTGCTTCCCATCAGCAGGCAGATGTTCAGCCATCCCCCGGAAAGCAGGGCTCCATCACACATAACAGTTACTTGGGAAGACAAACTCTACCACTCCAAATGTACTGCCCTTCCTTCTTCTTCCACCAACTTTATATTCTAAACATGACATCATATGGCATGGAATATCCCTTTGGTCAATTCAGGTCAGCTGTCCCAACTGTGTCCCCCCGCCCGCTTTTTGTGCCTCCACAGCCAGCTTGCTCGCTGTTGAGGCAGTGTGAGAAGCAGAAAAGGCCTTGAGAGCTTCGCAACAACCAAAACCATCAGTGTGCTATCACACTATTTCTCATCCCAAATCCAAAAACACTACACTAGCTGCTAGTAAAAAAGTTAATCTATCCCAATTGAACCACAACAGCATGTCAACTTCTTCTCTGTTACCAGACAAATCAGGGATTTATGGGAAAGGGAAATGGTTATAAACAATCAAGCTATATAAGACTTAAAAGAACAAGAAGCTTCCTGGGTTAAAACAATAAGAAATCTGAGAATAATACAGAGTAATCATTACAAAAGGCTTCCTCAACTCCTAACATCTGAAAGTTAATATGAAGCCAACGGTATTTTCATCCATGTAGTTAAGCAATACTCTCTATGTGAGCATTAGTTGCATTTTCCACAGGTATGGAAAACAAAATAAGCAAATAAGACTGTGAAACATTCACTTAAAAAAAAATTTTAAAAAACTTGTTAATGTCATGCTTTCTAGAAAGGAGGACAGTAAAATTAGTCTGTCAGCTTCTAGTAACCTGTGAAGTTTTGGGTTTTTTGAGTCTACAAGCAAGGCAGTAAATACACTACAAGAGCCTGGATGATATTATAATTTCATAAACATGAACACTAAACTATCCCTAGCTTAAAATTAAAGTTCAAAGCCCATGTAAAGGAATGTTAATTTGAGATTATACAGAAAAAAAGATATATTAACTTGGTTTTCAGAAGAAAGTAATAAAGTAATACTCTCTGATTACAGTAATCACTGTCTTAGCCACAAGGAAGAAAGGTTTAATTTTTGATACTCATAAAACAATCTATGTTTTATCAAAGCAAAATAACGTCAACAAAATATTCTCAATAAGACTGACTAGAGAGGAAAAAGACAAGAGAAAATAAATTAGTATTCCTTAAATTTAACTTTTTTAAAAGCTAATCCTGAGGAGCCTACTACACCAATAAACTTCTAAGTCAATATAGGGCTTCAGAATTAAAAAAAAAAAAAGTCAAAATCTTTTTTACTGCTATTGTGTCCATTGTTTTCTTAAAGAGGAAGAAAACTGGAATTAAATGCTGAAAGTTTTGTTGAAAGATATTACTACAGAACATTAGATCTGGGTTTTGAAGATGAAAGATGACATATACAAGAAAAACTCGCTTTATAAATCACTTTGAAATTGGAATACGTTATATGCTGTTATTCTCTCCAAAACACACCTATAACATGTTCTGTTTTTCTAAATGATTCATTCCATGCCAGAAAGAGAGCAGCCACTGCTTGATTCTTCAGACACTTCGCTTCTAGAACTGTTACAGACAACTTAACCAGGTAAGAACATTAATTTACATATTACATACTTTGATGCTGCATTGACTTTATTTCTGGTTCTAAATCCCAACTGCAATTTATTTTAAGGACTATCAAGAAAACTCGTATTTTCTTGAGGATTTCTAGATTCCTGAATAAGCTTGTTTACTCTTTCTTCTTCCTTGGTCTGAAGCTGTACTAGGGACTGCCAGGTAGTTATTATTTTGACAACCCAGTTGGTTTTCAATTCTATAAAATACCTTGAATTACAAATTTGTCCAAAGTGAAATATCTATGTTTTTAATATTGTAATATGTTGAGTATGTTCTTAAAAAAAAAAAATTACATTATTCACTCTTGTATAAACTACTGCAAGCATTTCTATATTAAATACTGACCTATAAGTTTATACAGCAGTGTAATGGCTATTTCATAGCAAAATTCACAGAATTAGGTCCTAAAGTAACAAACATGAAGTGTTAGATAAGTAATCAGTAAAACCTTTAATGCATAAACAATCACTTAGCTATTTCACCTCAAGGATAGGGCTCCAGTTGAGAACTGATGAGCTCATGAATACCATCCCATTCCTTGAAACTGTTGCTGGAGAAGCATTATCAATATTATGAGGTTCAAAGACTATTTTGCAATTTGGTGCCATAGGTATCCGATCTCCATTTGCTAGTGTTAGAGTTCTGTTATCATCCAGGACAGAATTAAGGTTCTCAATCCAAATAGCATCAACTGGACCATCAAGAACTATCCAGATGTGGTCACCTATAACCCAAAATAACAGATAAAAATGGCTAAGTCCTAGTTTCTTTCAAGGACCAGTTTCTTCTCTCTGCAAACAATTTTTGAACTAATTCTGAATTAACACCCACAGCTAGAATCTCAGCTTTTAATACAATTACCATTACCATCACTCAATTTCTGTTAAGTACTTCATCTCATCACCTGTTGATAATAATTACGCACTGCTCAGTATATAAAGTGTCATCAGCATAAGTCATCAGTTTGAAATAATCCGAAACTGTTTTATGGATCCAGTCTTCAATGCAATAATAAATTAGGTTTATTTCAACTTACATAAAACAACATAAAGATGACAGAAATTACACACCTATTTAAAAACAACATTCATTTCCAAAGACTTTGTGTAAAGAGAGTGAGATTAAATGAAAAGAACACTTGAAAAAAATCACTCTCAAATACCATGATCACTTCCATAGGTAAAAGAAGTCCATCAGGGGAAGATTTAGTGTTCGTTTCCTGCCTGGAAACTTGATCCAGCTCCCTTTGAAGTTTTTTCAGCTCTTTCCACTTAGTAGCAGAAATGTATCCTAAAGCCTGTCTCTCTTTCCTAGGATGGTCTGGGTTTGTCCTGCTCACCTCACTTGGATACTAAGCAATAAGTCCTCGCTGGAAAGGATATCTCCTTGGCTTCTGGCTCCCTGTCCCTTAGGAAGTAGCCAGCCCTGCTGTGCACTGATAGATAGCCCTTTAGTCAGAGGTAGTCTCTCTCTTCTGCCTTCAGAGTAAGTTCATACTATCTAGGCCTGGGTGGCTTGGTGCATTGCTAGGTATGAACAAAGAAGGTTCCAGATGAGAGCTGGAGAACCTCTGAGGCAAATAGTTTTATATTTAGAGGCTTTTCATAGCTACAGTGCAGGCGTCTCAGGCATGAGATGGTCTAGAGTTCACTTCATAAAGAGACATTACAGAAGTGCTGCAAACAGTGAATCGGAGGAAGTGATATAATTGTGCAAATTTATATTTCACGTTGATGGGAAAAACAGAAAAATCAACAGTTAACGCTATGATACATTCTCAAGGCTGCTACATTTCTAGATTTAAAAGAAAACCAACAAAATTAAATCAAAAAGTATTTTCTATTTTTAAAGAATCTCTATATTTAAAAACTAAGATTTTTTGTATGAAAATTGACAGTGCAAATAATTATAGGATTTTCTCTTTTTTTCCTTCAGGCCTAATGAAAAGCTAACATACTAATACTCAATACTCAGATAAAACAAGGAAGAATCCACTTAGCATTAAACCATCAAGGCCTCTCCTTTAGTTAAGATAGCAGTCTAAGAATACATGCCAGCATTATTTATGCAGAAATTGGTTGGCTAAAGAGAATTATCTAGTGTCATTTGAGATGGACTATGCTTACATGCAGGGCTAACAAGTATGACAAGGAGATTCACACCCTTCTAGTATGGCAGCTGGAGATCAGGTAGAAATCCTGACACCACCAAAATTTTTTATCATATACAACGTTGGGGGAACTGACTCTTACCTTCCACTTCCACACAAAGGCCTATCACTTGAAAGAGAGGTGATGTGAATCAGCAAATTCAGTGAAACATTATTTGCTACACTACACATTTAGAACATAAAGCCTTCAGAACACAGACTATGTAATAATCAGAAGTTCTTGCAACAATATTGCAATGCTTCCATTTTATTTAAAAAAAAAAAAAAAGTAGTTTGTACTTTAGATAGATAGTTTCTTTTGTTTTGGAGGGATTTATTTTTTTTCATTATACCTTTCTTGGCTCTTAGAGTTTTTCTCCAGAGTGCTGAAAATATTCCGTCTGTCCAATCATTTGTTGCCACATCTAGATGACCAAACATTTGCGGAGCTGTTATAGCTTTAGGATTCATTCTCATTTCACGATGTGGCTGTCCACAATCTGAAAGGCAGATCACCAGTTAGTTTTGGTATTTCTTTTCAACAGTCAGAGTACTTTGACAAATTCAAAATTATTACACCCAAATGGATGGTTTAATATGCATTCACCATTATAAGAAGGTGTGTACATACTTGGAAAACTTATCTCTTGCTAAACATCAATATTTGTTAATTGGAGCCATCAAAATTTTAAGTAGAACAAAGTTCTGAGACTATTGAAAATACAACTCACATTTCATTGATTCATTGGGAACAGAAGAGTGGGAAGATGAAATTTCATCAAGGTTCAGTATAATATTTTGAAGGCTTATCAAACCATAGAAATTTAAAGCCTTTGCTTTGGATGCACTTTTTTAAAACTCAATGACTAATACCAGATAGGTGCTCCACATGACTGATTGGTTTTTGGTTTTCCCCATTGTGCACTTGCACACATCTCGGGATAGGCAAAGTATATGATATTAGCATATCCCTGAGAAGTCTCTTAGGCAGCTAAGATCTAATTCTATCTAGCCATATCATGATCTTATAACCTTTATATTTTCCTCATTAAAAACAGCTTAAAAAAATCCTATGCCAGACATCTTTTGAAAAGCCAATATTAACATTTAATTAGAAGCCAGTAGTAAGATGTTGAAAGAGCTAAGAAAATGTCTTATCTTAAAATCTAAATTATAATCAGAGTTCACTAACATGTAAATAGAAGCCTGGAAAATCACATAGTTTAATATTTCATTACTTTATGCCACAAGGTCAGCTTGAAAAAAAAGCACTGTGATGGTTTCATCTTAGTAGCAGTTCACACATCAGTGCTACAGAAATATAGTAAAATAGTATAATGCAATTATCTGTTTTCTGTTGGGTGTTTTTTTTTTCCTAAATGGAACAGTCATTTATGCAGCAATGTAGAGCTAGTGTTAAGTCTTAAGCACACAAGGCTGTTGCATGGATGGGAAAAAGGCTGCATTGTGTTTTACAGAAACTATCCATTTCCAGAAAATTGTATAAGCAGCCTACTGAAGCCTGTGAAGTGGGAAACACAAGCTTACCTCAAAATAGATGTTGTCCCCACCCCAGCTATGAGCTTTTACTTCAATAAGATCAAACAGAAGTTCTTCCACTAATATTTTTTTTTAGAAATACAGAGGACAAAAAGCACACACTCCTCAGGCACCCAGCCAATGAATACCATTGAATAATTTGTCATTGCCTAAACTATCTCCTAGCAGCAATAAATGATAGAAGTAGTTATTTTATACAGTAGATGAAGACCCCCTATTGCGACTATTGTTCAAAAAGGACTAAATACTTATGACTAGGGGAAAGTTTCAGCATTACCTCAGCCAAACACGAGAGATCCTTTAATCACTTGTCTGAGCAGTCTATCCAGACAGTACTCCTCTTTCTCAATGTTTCTAGAATTGGAACTTCTAAGTATCATAACATGGAAAATAGGGTATGTACATCATACATCCTTGAACATCAGACATTCTGAAGCTTTTAAAAGATACTACCTCAATAATTAATAATAATCAAATAAACAAATAATCGCATACCTGTCATGGCTTTCATCAAAGTGTGGATGCAAATGGTTTTTCCTGCACCACTAGGTCCTAGTGTCATCAATCCATGCCTTACTTTTTGGGTTTCAAAAAGTTGGATAACTTTCAGTTTCCAAGGAGGATGACAAACAAGTCCAGCTTCCTCCACCTATAGAAAGTGACAGAAACCCGAACTACTTCTATTTTAGTGCACAAGGTATTTTTATGCTTTAAAAAAAAAAAAAGGCAAAAAAATTCCATCTTCAGAAGACTACACTCTTTGTCAAGCTTTTGTGTATCTAAAAAGCTGCAAAAAGAATGGACAATTGGTATTCAAATATGTATTCAGAAAAATAAAAGAAGATAAACCATCTCTTTTTTTAAGCTCTTCTTAGGGTTAAAATATCATTTTAAGCAAAAGCCAAGAATTTTAGAAACACTCCTGCTAGCAATGTCTTTCATAGTCACATGGTATTTTCACTTGCCTCTCAGAACATTTGTCTTTTTATGATGAGGGTGATTTGCGTTTCTATATGCTTACAATAGTTAAAAGCTTTTCTGTAAGACATTTTGTTATGTATTTCTCAGTTCACAGACAGATGTTTGAGTAACTTCTTAATATCATCCTTCTAAGAACAGACATGATGTTTTAGAAACAAATATCATATGACTGTTTACTACTTTCTAATCTCTAGTTCTGAGATTAAAGAAGTCATCTCCCTAAAATGGTATTCCTGTTGCTTGTGGAAGTGACTCAACTGGAAGCAAACAAGTTTTTAGCCAGTAGTGAAAAGCCAGAACTATTTCCTAAGGATTCATAGCACACTATATACTTTTTTTTTAAAAAAAGTTATAAAAACTCAGGATTATGTTATAAAAGTGAAGCTCTCAAAATAACAATTACATTTTAATTCAAGTACAATTTCTGTTTCTAAAATTACATTTCACAAAAAAATCTCAGAAAATATTATCAGTAGAAAGAGGAATAACTTTTTACTGACAAGACAAAATTCAGCTTTTACAATTCCTCTCATGCAGTCAGTCAAAACCATGGAACTGGCACTACCACTTGCTATGTTACTCGCGTATCAAAGCTCATTTCAGTTGAACTTATTTATCTTGCCCTGCAATGAAGCCAAGAACAGAGGGCAGCACAAGATGAATTCATCAATACAAACCATGAAGTATATGCTGCCACCAAGTCCTCATCACCATGAAAAACACCAATGCTGAAGCAACTGAGTTTGCAAAGCACAACAAAGACATCAAATGCATGATTTTCATGGATACAGGATAAAATTCTGTTATCATTGACATCTTAACAGCTCTCCCAGTTGACACCAAACAAGTCAAGCTGCCTTTCTTTCCAGTACAGAATATAGCCTTCCGACTTATTCCCACTTCCACATACATACATTATATCCAAAACCTAACTATACACTGACAGAAAGTATCTGAACTGATTTCACATAAAACAAGACAGTCATGTTAGCTATTCCTTCACCATAATCCAATGCCATCAAGGGAGACTTACATTAAAATTTTCTAACACTCATGGATTCTATAATACACTTGTGGACTAGATATTTACCTTATTGAAAAAAGATGTTCACAAGCAGACTCAACATGTTCTCAAAAGATCCTCGGTTAACAGTTTTACATACGTATTGAGATTGGTTGGAATGGGGTTAATTTTCTTCATAGTAGCCCATACAGTGCTGTGTTTTAGATTTGTGATCAAAATAGGATTTTTTCTATTGCTGAACTGTGCTTGCACAATATAAAGGCATTCTCTGTTTCTCACACTATCCCAGCAGCGAGGAGGCTGGGAGTGGGCAACAGGCTGGTAACACAGCTGTGACAGCTGACTGCAACTGACCAAAGGGATACTCCGTACCATGTAACGTCATGCTTAGCAATAAAACTGGAGAGAAGTTTCTCCCAAGTAGCAATTGTTCAGAGACTGGCTAGATATCAGTCTGCCGGTAGTGAGCAATTGCTTTTGCATCATGTGTTTCATTTTCTTTTTTTTCTTCATTTATTAAACTATCTTGATCTAGACCCATGAGCTTTTTTTATTCTCTTTTCCCTTCCAAATCTCTCACCCAACCCATTGGGGCAAACTGAGCAAGTAACTGGGTATTGGCATAGCTGCCAGGTGGGGTCAACCAGCCACAACATATAAACATAGAAAAGCATTTTAATTCAAGTAACAACTATTTCTTTGTAACAAATGTTTCCCCAGCAACTACTGCCTCCCTTCTCTAATAAAAAATTAGTCCTCTTGAACTTGATTCTGTCCAAACTTATCTGTTTTCATTCTATGGAGCCATTACAGCTCAAAACACAGCAAAGAGCTCTATTCAACCAAGATAAACAAAACAGTCTACTATTTCTGTTTTCTCCAGATTTTAAGTTTTAGCAATATGAGAAAAATATGCCAAAATAACTAACAGAATTTCTAAGCACTGTTATAGCACTAAAATGGCACCATGATATTCCTAGATCTGAACTTTTAATAAATATTGTTTTACATTAGATAACCACAGTGCCTAAGGCTGTTCAAGTTTCCAACACTGCTTCAATATGGACTGACATTACACTCTACTTACAAGCAAGCAATAATGGTCTGCCATTGCTGTTAAAAGATTTGAGATTTTCTAAGTCTGTCTTCACAGACCATCAACAGCAGAGCTATGAAAACTGTGTTATTAAGACCTCATTTAATTTATTAGGAAATCACAATTTGAAGTATGAGATTCAGTTTATTTACAGTTTTTCCTAATAAAAGCTTAATTTGTGAGTCCTTTTTTAAAGCCAACTGTATAAACTCCACAAAGCAAAATATTTTTATAATCAGTAGCTGATGATTCAACTCTTCTTTGTTAGGAATGCCAGAAGCAGACCTCTTTACTTCTATCTAATCATATTTAAATATAAGTAAGTGAAAAGTCGCATGTTCAAATTCTTCAGAAATGTACTTCTGATTTTCAACTTAGTCATGCTGGGATTTTTCAAGGTTTTTTATTTCTGTTTAACTCAGATAATTATCTGAGGAATTATTGCAATTTTGGAGAAAAGTTTAATAGAGGTGACAATTTAAGCATACATACTTCATGAACCTTCCACGTAGCACTGATGTTCTTAAGTTGGCCCTATTGAAATGTTCCAAATGATCTTGATTGTTAGACGTTATGCAAATATTAAATCCTGGGTCACATAAGGCAAGCATATATACACACATTATTCAAACTGGTCACCACAGATGACTCACAAGAAAACCACAGGACACAATCACAATTCAGTGGCATACTTAAGAAGAAGGTTAATAATAACATGCCAATGGTAAAGATTTATGGAAAAGCTTACTCTAACTAGTAAAACATATTATTACCAGCTGGGTAGATTCAATACCAAGAATCTTCTTAGAGATCAAATCCTGATAGTTACACCACAGCAGCACAGATCAAGAGAAACATTACCTACCTGTCTGTCAATGGCAGCTTCTAGTTCAGGATAGCCTACTTTATCAAGCTTGATATCTGGAAACAGATCTTCAATTAGACTCAGGAATAAGGGTTCATCTTCATCAATCTAGTGAAAATCAGGGGGGAAAAACCCACAGATTAAAACATATTTTATATATGAAAATATAAACAATCATGTATGGTAATCCTCTAGGTGCTAAATAATATCAAAGGACACAGCGGACGTAGACGATGTGATGCTTCCAATAATCAAAAGTTACTAAAAATAAACCACTAACATCCAGACTGAATTTTTTAAAGTAGATTTTAACAATAACATTTATTTAAATAGTAAATTATTTGTCTAAGGTGTAAAAAAAGACAATAAAGAGATGAAGCATCACAGCAGCACAAGAGAATTGATTAGCTATTTAAGACAAACTCATTACTACAAATAACAGATTATTTCAAAACCGATTAAGTACTTTATATTAATCTGTTTAGAAACTTTCATCTATAGACTTTTCTCTGGTCACTTATTTCTGTAGGTAGCAAGGGAAATATATAAAGAAAAAATTCTGAACAATTCAACATATTGTGGTTTAACTCAGATAGGCAGCCAAGCACTACACAGTCCCTTGCTCACTCCCTCCCCAACCCCATAACAAGGTACTAAAAAGAAAATTAACACTTTCCCAGACAAAAACAGTAATCAAGACTATGCAGAGAATAGAATATATCCAAGTTAGCATCAGTGTAAAGGCTACATCCAAACTTCTAGTAATCACATTAACAGATTCGAACTGTATTTCAAAAAAAACCCACATAGCCCTAAAGTGCAGTTTAATTAATTTACCAGAACTTACTAGTTTCGAGAGGTTCATGTCTCTCAGCACACGCATGACAATTGTAGATTCAGTATCTGTGGGATTTGCTCTTTTTGCTGATCCTAATGTACGTAGCACTGATAAGATATTCCGCAAGCCAAAATCATAATGCACCTAGAAGATATGCAAAGTTTGGGAAATTTTTCCCAAAGTCAGCAGGTATAAAACAATTCTTACTTATCATTTAAGATATGAATATGTATGAGAAGCGGTACATGTGGTACAAATGCCTCTTAAAATCCAACAGTTACTCTTTGGCTGCATGACTACAGGCAAATTCATTCACCAACTTTTCTACCACCTACTGAACTGTAAGGTGTAATATAAAAAGGAAACGTAATCACAAGTGTCATGGTTTGGGCTGGGTTGGCCAATGACAAGTTGAAAGTTGCTTTTCCCTACCTTTCACTCCAATGAGAGGAAGAAGGGAGATAAAGAGATTTATGAGTTTAGGAAAAAACTAAATTACTTTAATTAAATATTAATAATAAACTAACAATAATAAAAAAAAATATACAAAACCATATCAAGGTCCCAGGGAGATGTCACTGGCAGGTATTGGGAAAATTCCAGATTGGACTCAATGGGAACTGGATTCCAGAACACTCTGATCAGGATCGAAGGCAGACAAACTGACAGGGCCTTCCTCAAACATCAGTCAACAAAGAAAGAGAGCCATTGAAGAGCCAACCTGGCACCTACCATCCCTCAGCTTTCATAGTGAGCATGGCATGGGAGGGAACACCCTATTGGTCAGTTTGGGTCACCTGACCTGTCCCCATCTCCCCACTCAGATCAGCTGACCCCCAGTTGCCATGGCAACAAGTGTAAGGAAGAGCCTCTCTGACCAGAGAGCTGGCTCTGCTTCACCTCAAACCGGGGCACTAAGTCTTTGAAGCAAGGTAAGGTTCCCAAGGACTTTTAAGAAATAAACTAGCTGTGTGATTTTGAATTCTCTGTGAACCTTGGAAACTGCCTTTATTTGAGAACCATCTCAACAAGCACAGGCAGCACAAACCAAATGCCTCTTAACCTGCTCCATAAGACAAACTAATACATAAGCCCTTTATTTGCCTGAATCACCACCATTCATTAAAGCTAAATCTTAATAATAAGGAGTGTTCTGAATGATATTCCCTTTCTTGTACAGATAACCTGTAGCAGGAATTAAGCCTCCAGGACTGATGGGGATTGCACTACTAAACTGCAAGTGTCATTTAGCTTACTTCGTGAACGTGAAGTTTTCCATTTTCTTCACATACATACTAATAATTTGTAACATAATAGATAGTTATTCCCTAAGATAAGTACTCCTCATCTGAAAATAATCACCTGCTTTGACAGTTGTTCTTCACACAGCTTGTACAGTGTAAAGAATTTCGTTGCCAATACAACATTAGCAATGAAACCACAACTAGCCAATTTGACACGAATTATGATTTGACGATCAGGAACCATCATAGCCACCGAACGGAAGTTAATCTTCAAATTTTCAGGAAGTTCTTGCCGTCCAGCATATCCTGGATTCTGGACAGAAGAACAGGTTTTGAAGTTGACTGCATCTTGCACAAACAGAAGAATCAGCAAAGGAATGTGTAATCTGGTTAGACAAAATTTTTGTGGCTTTAAATCACACGTAAAACTGAATTGCCATTTAGATTTCCCACCACATCTCTACAGCATCTCTTACATGCATAAGGTATGAAAAATTTTCCAACACTTCAAAACGGTATTTGTATTATAGGTCCTGTTTTCATTGGCTACTTCTACCCAAATCTCTATGGCAATTTTTTTTGTACTTTGGGAACCAGAACATAGCGTGCAGAAGTAATGTGACAGATAAAAATTTGCATTTACAATCCTGGCTGCATTTGTTAATTGCATGTGCTTGATGTCATCGCAAAAATGTAAACTGTAAACTGTCTGTGTAGTAATGCTTGATGTTCTCTATCTAAAGTTCTAAATGTGAATTCTAAAAGCTGAGTGACATAAGGGTTAGCAAGTACATTTAACATACCAAGTTAGAAGTTACTATTGTACAATCATCACTGGCATATTGGAAACCTACTGAATACCTACCATAGTAAGAAAGATGCCAAATTCTGGGTTCATTTCCACGTTATCTCCATCAGTAAAAATAAAGCTTTTTTTACGTTCCTTCTTACATGTCAACACAATTGCAATTTGCTGTGCAGCTACTGATAGTACTGGTAAATCAATACGATTGAATTCATCAAAGCAACCCCAGGAGCCAGACTGAGCAAGACCTTCAAAGACAAAAGCAGCTAAACATCTGACCATTATGTTGTTAACCTCTTTTTGATGCAATTTGTAAGCCAAAAATCAGGTTAATCTACTTCAGGGAAAAACAAATATATTTTTAAAGGTTGGGAAAGGGACAAGGAGAAGAATTTAGTTCTTTTCCAAGCAAGAATGCCCAAAGGTCCAAAAGTCCTCAAAGTTGTCTAGGATACTAAATCCTTTGATTTCTGCTCCTTCTCTCAATATCTTGAATGTTTTCCTGTTCCTCCCTACCATCCAAAAGCAAAAATCCCTGTAGTAGTTCTATGACAACATGATGGGTCATCAATAACTTATTGCACAGATTAAAATTAGCAATTAAGTTGCTTTCATTTGGAGAGAAGTTAAGAGTCAGTCTGTGCCAGAACTGCATTCTTCCTCGGATATTTTGGGGAAAACAAAAAATCATCAACATAGTCATTTGCAACAACACAATAGCCAACCTCCACTTGATCTCTAATTTGACATCTGTCATGACTGACAGGAATCAATTTCAGGTGCTTAAAAAACAAACAAACAAACAAACAAACAAAACAAAAAAAAACCCCACCATCTGCATCTAAATTTAGTGATATATAGCACTATTCATGCACTTCCTTCAACTGACGAACATTGATATTTGAAGGAGAGGAAATATTGAAATGAGAATCCAACACATTCCATCAGTTCAGCAATATATTTCACAGCTTTTTATTTTTGTACTGGCAGTTCTTCTTGATTATTTTAAGTGTCTTTTTGTATTTTTTCATATATTGTCTCATGTTTTCAGACATTTCTATTTTTTGGAGACAGTGTTGCAAATGTGTTTTATATTCATTACAAGATATTAATTACTTGCATTTATTAAAATGCTGAAAATAACTTGCTGATTATGTGTTGACCTTGTTTTATAAAGGTGTTCTCTTAGTATTTGTAACTTTCACATAGTCCACAGAATTATATAATCACAGAATATCCTGAGTTGTAAAGGTCTGCTGAGGCTCATTAGATCCAATTCCTGACTCCACACAGGACTATCTAAAACTTAAACCATATATCTAAGAGCGTTTTCCAAACAATACTTGAAGACCAACAGGCTTAGAGCCTTGACTACCTCTTTGGGGAGCTTGTTCCGGTGTTTGAAGATGCTCTCAGTGAAGAACATTTTCCTAATATCCAAACTGAACTTCACCTGACACATCTCTAAGCCATTCCCTTATATCCTGTCACCAGACACCAGAGAGAACAGATCAGCACCTCCCTCTCCACTCCCTCTCATGCAGAAGTTGGAGACAGCAATGAGGGCACCCCTTAGTCTCCTTTTCTTTAAGCTGAACAAACCTATTATATTCTGCTAGTAAGTGATACCCTCTAGTTCTTTCATCATCTTTGTTGCTCTTTTTGGACACATTCTGATATTTTTATATGCTGCTTACATTGTTGACCCCAAAACTGCACGCAGTACTTGAGGTGAGGCCAGTCCAACGCTCAGCGTTGGGGGACAATCACTTCTTTTGACCACTTAGTTATTCTGCACCTAATGAACCTCAGGATACAGTTGACACTTTTGGTTAACAACTTAGCTTTGGTCCACATCTTACCTTTGAAGATCCTCCCAAGTCCTCGGAAATCCATCTGATCTGAACAGTTGAAGACGACTACATATTTTCCCAGGCACCGTCCCATGTCTTTTACGGTTTCAGTTTTTCCAGTTCCTGCAGGTCCCACAGGTGCTCCACCCATGTTCATGCCTAAAGCTTGAGCCAAAGTGATGTAACATCTAAAAGGCAACATGCTATCATCACTCAATGGGCTGCAGTACACAGTTTTCTGTACAGTGCCAGAGGAACTTACTCATATGTGTTACATGAAGAAGGTCTGATTTAAGGAGACAGGTAAATGGCTGAAATGGCATGCCTCTAATTACAATTTAAAACAGTAAGAAGGAAAACCCTTTACTCAGCCTTTCACGCAGGTAATATTAAGGTTCATCTCCTCACACAGAAAGTGGAAGAACAGATAATCCTCAATAACCAACAATCTGAAAGATCACAAGAAGGGAAGAAAACAAATACAGAGATGCTGCCTAATCTAGTTTGGTTAGCTTAGTTCCTGAATTACTTTAAATGAAATAGTTCTGAACTACATTATACTGTGAAGTAACAATAATGAAAGACAGCTAGCCTTTCCTTTTCTCATCCACCTTTAAAATTTGATCACGCAGTGTGTCCCAAATGAAACTTCTACGTGTAATGCAGTAAAACACCCAGCTAACAATCGTATCTAAAGAGAAGTTCTAAAATTTGCTGTATGGAGTAGTACAAAAAAAAAAAAAAAAAAAAAAAAAAAAAAGACCTCTCCCAATGCCCTTATTTTGCCAATGATAGCTTATAAATCATTCTTTGTGTCATTCCAGTTAAGGTAGGTAGACTTCTCTGTTAATAGCACTGCAATTCCTTCAAATATCCTTCTAGATGAAAGTTCTCCAATCTATTACAACTGAATAAAATTGTTTTTTCCGTCTGTTCTTCCTTAACTGTTTTCATTAGCTTGCCTCTAAACATTTATTTATTTTTGTCCTGTATCTCTCTCTGTATATTGTATCTGTTGGATATACCTGGTCCTCAGGTATACTAGGCTCACATAAATGAGAATCAAAGTCCCACACATCAATATGTGGGGGATCACACAAGTATGTGAGAGAAATTAAGCTGGAATTTATTCATATTGTAAGGCACAGAAACAGAAATATTCATGTATTCCATATAACATTATTGTCTTTGATAAGACTGTGAAGGATATACTCTGCAGAATTCTATTTTGCATCCGGTAGGAATGACTAAATTGCTCTTCTAAAAGCCTAGGTTTGGCACCAAAGAATAAAGGAATAAAACGGGTCTTCTTTACCTGTCTGTAAGAGGCGTTATGACAAGCCTGTCAGTACAGCCCAAGAATTCATTCTGGTATGTGAAACCCACATCAGTGATCTTAATCATCATTTTATCAGAGTCTTCATTAAAATAGAATCTACACTGTTTCAGCCACTCAAAATCTGTAGGGCTCTTGATATGCATGCAGCACTAAAGAAAAAAAAAGTAAGAGGGGGAAAAAAGGTTGTGGTATTCATCGTTAACATTTATTTTTGGCAATTATCCCATCTGAGTAGTACTGCAAAGACAGCACTGCAATCACAATGAAAGGCATAAAGAACAGCTAGTAACACAAGAACACTGGAGACCCTACCTTGATTTTTACTACAAAAATAGCTAATGTGTTATTTCTGCCCCTGAAACACATACTAAGGCAAAGGAACCTCAGGCTTTAGAAGAGTGTGTCAAAATTCTAAATACAATTGAACAGTCCATAAGCCTCAAATAAAAGTCACTAAGTTCAGTTAACATTAAAACTGCCATTTATTTTATTCCCCTCTACCATTTTATTTTTACATGAGTGGGAAGCATGTAATGTGGTTCTTTCTTTTTTAAAAAAAGTAATGAGAATTATATGAAACCAGATACAAACTGGAAGAAAAGGTATTTCAAGGCAGTGCCATGGTGCAGACACTAGTTAAGAAATTCAGCGGTTCGGAGTAATTAAAATTTGACCAATTGATATTTAAAAAGATGCCCTGCAGGCTGTATCTAAAAATTTTCCTTTACCTGAGATAATGATAACTAGAAACAACTGATTCTACAATGAAAAGGTAGGCACTTGCCTATCAGCAACGAGTTAAAACTCAGTAATTCTTTTCTCAGACATCTTAATTTCAGAGTCAAATCCAGAGCATCCTACAGATAAAAAGGTATGCTAAGTTTTAAGTTTGAATGTTTAAGCAGTAAATGCTTTCATTTTCCTAATTTTAGTATCCTGTGGCAGCATGAGAAGCTATGATGTGAATAAATAAATCCCTAAGTCATAATTAGGTATGGCATTGAAACTAGAACAGAGGGCACAGTAGCTTCAACCAACTTCAAACTTTTTCCTGTACTATAACTCTATATTAATTCTATTTACTCCTCGAGACTCATAATATAGTGCAGAGAAAGGATAATTACTTGCAACACAATGCATGAGGAAACAGAAATCCCTAACGGACCATGCAACAGAGGCATCTAACTTAAGACAAAGCATTCTAAAATTCTGCTAATGCTCGTATGGGGAAAAAAAACACTGAATTAAAGGAAAACAAAGAAGCAGCATGAGCATTTTTATAATACTCCAGGTCACAAAATCATTACAGTTCTGAAATTAAATGTTTAGCTTAAGAGGCAGAAGTTCATAGGTATAGTAATATTTTCTTCTTTTCCTTTCACATTGTTTAACGACCTCATAACTCATTGTAGATTTTTCAGTACTTACCAGACTATCAAAAACGTCCCTCTGATGCACATGAATGGTGATTAAAGTCTCGTATTTAACTCGCTTGACTGGGCTAAGGTCTTTTGTTGTCATATCTATCAGCATGTTTAGAAGATCCAGGAAAAACTGGTTTGTCTTTCGCATAATTTTTTTATCATACCTGGCATGAGTCAAAGCTTCTTCTGAATCTCTTGTCCAAATCATTTGGACTCCCAATAACCCAACCTTAGGAAACATAAGAGTATATGCTTCATAATCTTTTCTCTTTCACCTAAAATGTACATTCTTGGACACAGATAAACTAAAAAAGTAGTTCTGTTACTATTTGTATAAAATTAGTCTTTCATTCATCCCTATAGAGGCCATTCAACCCATGCATTTGTTTTAGGTGTCCCAACTCCATTTATAAAAACAGAGTTAAATCCATATTTCAGTGTTGTAGAGACTGCCAATAGTGCACTAATGATACAAGTGTTGAATATAATTTATAGTGTATATATATACTATATATAATTAATATACTTCATATATATAACTAATAACTAATCAGTGAATAATTAATGCTTTGATTTAAAATATTTTTTCAATAATTCACAAAACTCTTTATTCACTCTACACATTCCTGATCACAAGTGAAGAAGCTTCTACTAAGAAAATAATTTTCCCTCAGTGCTACCCTCAGTTCCAAGTCTTCAGCATTATACAATGTATCCTGAAAATATGAACAAACATATAATTTAGCTCCTTTTCCTCCAATAGCCAAGTATTAAGCTTGAAAAGAAATAGCATTAAATCCATTGCATTAATTTATTGCATTTGGTATTATTTTTTAAAAGGAGCTGCAGGGTAGGTTTTCTTCTTTTGGTTTCAGATACGTAAAGTGTAACTTAACCAACTGAGTTGATTCAGATAAATTTAAATGTCGGTTTTGCATTTATAACACTGGCTATAATTTAGACTGTAAAGACAAAGAAAAAAAACACCAATGTGCTGCATATCTGTGAACAATTCTTCATTGTTTCAACACTGATATTACCTGGGCTGGGTAAGTATCAAGGAATTCAGTCAGCTGGAAACTAGTTTCCTGGATGTGTGCAGCTGCCTGTCGAATAACATGGTGCAGTGACAGCTGGGATTCCTTCAACAGAGAACTGAGCCAAACTTCGACATTACCTTCAGCCATTACAGGTCTAGTCAGCTCTACAGTCTCACCTTCTCGTGAACTAATCGACAATATACAATCATACATCTAATAAAAGCAAAGTAAGAACATTTTGTAATTTATAAATTTATTTTTATGTCTAACATAACTGTCTGATTTTCCTGCCAATCCAGTAAACTCATTTAGCACACTAATAAATTGTACTAATCTGTTAAGTGAAATGTAAAAGCAATTAAAACATTACTTTTAGTGTGCAGAAAGGCTTTCAACAAGACACTGTTGTCTGAACAAGGACACAAACCCCAATACACTGACAATTCCCAAATTTCATTTGTTTCAATGACAGCATCCACTTTCCAGTCACAATAAAGGAAACCTTCCCCCATTACTGAAGGGTAAATAGCCTAACAAAATTTATAACCTTACAATCAAAACTAACAGAAACACTGAAGTTAAGGAACATTATCAATCAAAGGAATTTCAAATGCATGGGGAGGTACAGAAAATATATCCATACACAAGAAAAAAATTTTTGTTGCTATCTGTTCTTGTAAAAAGCATAAGAAATTTGTTCCTCAAACACTATATTTGAAGGGATATTAAGGATAACTCAGAAATAGACGAGAGACTAGATACACTTTTTCTTACAAAAAAATGATTGAAAAATAAAACACAGGCAATCTAAAGACACAAACAGGCTCCTAAAGAATCAGAAGCTTATCTGAAGGTGATAACCTGTATTAAGCCACAGAAGACACTGCAGTACCTGGGTGTTTTTTTCTGAAACCTAAGCAGTGGTGCAATTTTTTGTTTGTTTTGCTATTCTATAGAGAGTTTTCTTATTAAGTAAATGAGGATATGAAACTAAATCTTAAAGAAAGAAAGCCTACTCAGTATCATGACCTTGGTAAAACAGTTGAATGCCCTATGTATCCAGACAGCTTTCTTATTTGACAAGTATCACACATTGTTAATTTGAAATAATGTAACATTGTGGGTAGTACATACCCTTTCATGGAACCTGACCGTTTTAATATTGTCAAAAACATTCAGCAGATGTGCCTGTATATTGTGAGAATCTGATGCCTGGCCAAGAATTTCTAAGAGAGCAGGATCTGACACAAAGAAGAATCGTGGAAAAAGGAGGCGCTTTTTCTCAAGGTACCTGCATTTAAAAAAAAAAAAATGTGGCCAGGGGAGAGGGGAAGATGGTAAATGAATTAGGTTATACATCCTTTCCTCTTTCAAGGTAGCATTTCTCACAATGTATTATTGCCATTTTTAGCACTGATGATGACAAAAACTCTTATCCATCGTACCTTCATTTTAAGCACCTGCTTTAAGACTACCTCTTTTAGCATCAGAAATAATTTCATTGAGAGGTTTTATTATTTTCTATAATGTAAGCACCAGTAAAAAGAAAGAAACTAAACCAAAACAAAATATTTTTTACATTAATTCTATTTGCTATTTAGGTGTCTCATGCTGAATTTCTCTGATACTGAATTTCAGACACATGAAGGGTCTGAACAGGACACACAGACTGAGACTGCCTTCTGGATTGAAACTGGGATGAAAAAAGGTTTGGTTTCAACAGAGATAGACAGTGATTGACAGCTTACTCACAAATCAAATACTTACCAGTGAGTTGCTAGCAATTTCTTTTAAGGTATTATATCATCCTGCTAACTTGTTTGATCAGTTCAACTGAATTCATAGTAGAATAAGGATATGATCTCTACAACATCTGTGGGACAGTACTCGAGCAATTGCTCTTTCCCCAGTTACCCAATTCACAGTCATCTGCCCAAGACTGTGGTCTTGTAGTAATCTTACCCTGTGAGGGATTTCTGACAGATTTCAAGCTGTTCTAGTAAGTGTGGAAGTAGCTGTCCCATGATTTCATCTCCAATGCAGCACTGAACAACATTCGGTGTTTCATGAGCTCGGGTCATGATCCTCACCCAGGATTTATCAATGTTAGAGAAACGCTTTGCTTCCTGTTGAGAAATGATGATGAATGTGGAAGGGAAGAGATGGAGGAAGGAAGAGAAAAAGAGGGGAAGGGCATTTGCTTGCAGAATTAGCATGCAGCAATCTCAACAATAATTTTCTTACTAGTATTCCCATGCCCAACCTCTAAAGATTTTTCAGCTTCAAAACACACATCTTTCTGCTTACATGATACAGCTTATTTTATACTTGACCATCAAGCTTGCTATCTACTTTATCCTTCAAGCGTTCTTAGAGAAAACAACAGAAAATTCATTATGCTTCAATTGCATTCTTCAAACAAAGATTTTTTTCCCCAAAACTAAAGTTAATTTTTAATTTGGAAAGCTATGTAGGAAAGCTTAAGATAAGGATTCCTAGCAAAGCTGTAGGTACTACTAGGCTAGTGGTAGGTACTACTAAGCTAGCCTAACTAGGCTAGGCTACTACTAGGCATTACACTGAAACGCATATTGGTTAACAATTTTATAATCATAAAAAGATCATACCATTCTTTCTAACACAACACTTCTGTTGGCATTGTTTATCTAATTTCTTAGCAAATCTAGTCTTGTTAAGTATAAAAAAAATGACATTTATGTTACTGCATCTATTATGACATCACAGTTAAGTTTTATTCTTAAAATGTAGAAAACCAAACTGAAAAAAGGCACATCTGAAAACCTTTGGAAGCTGCTTTGCTATGTCCCCGCCAACAAAAACAGCTTCTAAATAAATCCACAAATTCTGCACAGTCATCCAGTTCTCAATGATAACTGTTGTGTTGGAAAGATAGTGCACCCATTTCTGAATCTGCGTCTTGAACGGTGTGTTGTACCTAAAATAAAAAGAAGACAGTTGCTGTATTTCAAGAAGGAAACAAGTCTCTTGAAAGTCAGCACATTATTCATAAGGATGAGGAATAATTTTGCTGTTTACATCTTTGTCAAGTGAAAGTATAAAAACCTATACTTGACTCCATTCAGCTAGTTAGTAGCTATAAACCAAAACAGCTCCACCTTGCTGCTTTGTACAAGTACTGTGTAGCACAACTCTGGTTCAATAGAAGCTGAATAGGAGCAAGATTTCAATTTCCCTGAAAGGTAAAGTGGTTTCAAAAAGGGACTAGGTAACATCTTGAAAGCTGCAAGACTCCTCGAGGTCCTTATCAACTGAACTCTTGCTTTTATACATCTGCCTGATGATCAGGTTCTGTGTTCCTTATTTTATCTGCACGCTTTGGCATGTGAAACCAGACAAACTGAAGCTCATTTTAACTGTGATTTTTAGCACCTCCAGCGTGAGGCAGTGACCTATCACAGCGGGAAGAGTAGCAGTGCCTGTAATGCCCATAGCATGCCTACTACAATCAGGCAGTATTCCCCTTTATGCTTGTTACCACTTTTTTGCAACGATGAAAACTGTCCACTTGATTATTCAGCAAGTTTGAACTGCATCATGTGCTTTCAAAAGAACTTATTGGAGGAATACAGACAATAATAACTAGGTTATGAACAGTTCAAGGACAATCAGGTTCTTAGTTTTTAGCTAGATATTTATTTTCTTTCTCTGTGAAAGATAGATTTGTTCAATAAAACGAAGCCTCTGGCTGATTTTTTATCTACACACAAACACACACTTTTTCTGATACCTGTTACTCATGAGAGAGCCAAGAATCATCAAGCTGTCCTCCATAGTAGCAATTGTTTCTGATGTGCTGTCACCTCTTAAAAGGAGTTCCCCACGGGTTTTAAAGGTTGTGAAGATAAATGTTTTGTTGTCCCATTCAGCTATCACTTGTTTTAACTTCTGCTCAATGTCTCTCTCCTTCACAGCACTTACGCAGATATCCTTTTAAATAAATAGGATGTCAAAACATACTAGGAATGGTTATGTCTCCAGTATCAAATCTAACTCATACTTCCTCTACGCTAGTAAGGCTGATGAGCAACTATTTATCAAGTGGAAAGACCTACAGACATACAAACACCATAGCTATTAATCTGTATACCACCTCACAATATGGCCAGCTTTGGGAGGAATACAAAATTAATACAGTGGTTACTTTTCATATCTTATATGTTGCAAAGAAAGGCACCCTCACAAATTAACTCCTGGGACAAGTTGCATGATGTAAAAGGAGGAGCTGACACCAAGATGTATTTGTGTCTTTATTTTATACAGAAAGCTGAATTGATAGCTCATTTCTCTGTTCATTCTTTAGAAATATTCTCTTTTCCTTCTTACTACTGTTACTCATACACTATTCAAGCAGAGTGTTTTATTTTATGTATACATTTCCTTTCTTTCACACTACCTCTATTTCCTCTTTATATCTTAATAACGGAGCCTCCATTATATTCCTCAGTTTGAATGTTTCACTTTCCACATCAAAGTTGTTTTCGGTGAGATCCATAATCCGCTTCCAGTGCCGAGGCATCATTGCTTTACTTGACATACGCTCAAGCAATGGGCAACATTCACTGAAGTCCTCAATGGTCTTCTTTAGGTCAAAAAAAGCTTGCCATTCCTTTACAGCACGAGGAAGCTTACGGCATCTATATAGAAATAATGCAAGCTCT
Source organism: Gallinago undulata (assembly GCA_026546715.1). NCBI lineage: Eukaryota > Metazoa > Chordata > Aves > Charadriiformes > Scolopacidae > Gallinago > Gallinago undulata. The sequence goes on along the minus strand of JAOTQQ010000012.1, from coordinate 78,055,378 downwards.
TTCAAACAGTTTCAAATATTCATTACCCATTTAACCACGTAAAACTCATAAAACCATATATGGTTTCAACAGCAGACCACATATATTCCAAATTCACATTACCTGTATTTTGATGATTCTGTCTGTGAAAAAAATAATAATAATAATAATAATAATAAAAAAATCTATTTCCAGTCTATTTCGCTGACTAAAAACTGGACAGGCACCTACAGGCTCCCCCTAAGGAGTGTAGCTGCATAATTCTAATGCATCTTGTCCAAGCAATCTTCAAAACCAATTGAACCACTTTACATCTTGGTTTCATCTTTTTGTGAGGTTCATTATATGCACTACTCTGAGCTCTAGTAAAAACCCTTTTAATACTAGAATTAAACCTGCATCAGTTTAATTCTTTAAATCATTTGATTACAAGTTGAGTGTCTATACATGCAATACATCCCATTTTCTAGGAAAACCATTCAGCACTTGCCTTAGACATCTAGGGTATATCTGTCTCTCATGAATAATAATAATGCTACAAACAAGTGAAATTTCCCTTCATGAACAAAATAGACAGTTATTTAACATATATTCCAATCTCATCAAAAAATGTAACCAAAAAGCTCTCTAAGGAACAATAATCCACAACATTTAGAGTCTGAACTATTTCCTTTATTATATAAAGTTAATAATGGATGCATTTTTCAATTAAATTTCATGGTTTTCATGTTTCATTGAAAAAATGCATACTCATATGTGATTATTGGTGCTAATCATATTTAAGAAGTAAAAAAAGTATTTTAGATATCTTTGCCACAACAGCAGTTTCTCACCTGTTCTGAAACTCCAGAAGTTCACTGTTAATTTTTCCAGTGTCTAATTCTGACCAAAGAATATCATAGTAGCCATTGACTGTGTCAATGACATTGTTATATAGATTATAGAGTTTCTGTAACAGATTCAGTTGCTTCTTTATTTCAAGCAGCTGAGGATACTGAGTAACTGGCAAACCAAAAAGATCTTCCCCAGCAGTACAAGTAATATATCTCCGAAAGAGATTATCAAATTGATTCTAAGAAATAAAAAGAAAAAGACTAAATTAAATAAAATTAAATAACTAAATATTCAATATCTGCCATTATTCTTAGAGCTGCATTAGTAAATAAGATCTAGTAAATACTATAAAGATATACAGGAAATACTAACAATTTATGGTGTCAGTTTTGTTAATAATTTTCATGAGAATAGTTACTTTTAGTGAGCTTGGAGGCATATATTTAGAAGTTGACAGGGAAGCCATTTACTCCATGTGGCACAGTGACAGAACAGTGCTAAGCTTGCACTTGAAAGAGGTATAGCACCACATGCAAAGCAAATAAAGGTGGATGCAGCAAATTCTACCTCTATAAATATGCTGTGCAATTCTTTTATTGAAGAGTTGACGTAAGTATTACTACTATTTAAGAATCAAAGAAAAATGAAATTTAATTGTCAATTACAATGTAACTGAGGGATCATGGTAGGAAGCCAAATGAATAGCACTTTAGGAAAAGGAAAACCCTTAGAAGTCATCATTACAGGAATAAAATTAACAATGATACAAAGAAACACAAAAAAAAGGAGAGGGGGGAGAAGATTGGGCATAATTGCATTCATGAGGAAAAGACACAATAATGAACACAAGAACAACCTATAGTCAAATACACTAAACTTGAGAGTAGGCTCTCATCGGGATACTTGAATCTAGTAATTATTACTCATTATCTATGCAACCTTTCACTTAGCTCCTAAAAATAATCTACCTTTAACCAGTATTCCTTGCAAATGCATAGGAAAAATAACAACTTAGTTTTCATTAAGTTAAAACAGACTTTGGCCCATCAGTAACCCTATGTGTCAAAGAAAACTAGTTCAACGACTGTGATTCATTCTCAGTCTTCAGACATTACTTTACTTGCAATAAATATTAAGCAATATCTTAGAATTAACAGTACCTGAAACATAGTAAGCCTGTCACTGGCCTCCTGAGGCTCTAAACCAACGACCATTGGACCATTCTAAATAAAAAAAGAAAAAAGAAAAATGAAAGAAAAAATGGAATAGTTAATTGAGAGGGTGAAAATAGCCACAACCTATTTCTAATAAGCATTTTCTAAATGCTGAACTCAAATATTTTTGCAGCTGCAGGATTCTATCCTACATCAGATGAACCAAGAGATCACACAGATACCTACCAGAACAAGCACTTCATTTAAAAAATAAAGATTTTTTAAAAAAAATATGACAATTAATTGTCTTTTCTTTTTAATACAGAAGTTTTCATAATAGTGTAAAAGCTAGCTAATGGTAGCTCCCTTTTCAAGTACGAATCAGCATTACTTAGAGGATGATACAAGACTGGTTCAGTTTAATTCATTTATATTCCATTCAGAAAGAATGTAAAAGCTTAAGTCATTTGTACTTATATCCAACATCAGAAAACACTTCTTACATTCTAACATAATTTCTCATTAATTCAAATCTTCGCATTTGCTCATGCTAACTAGCTGTTTATCATAAACCCTAAATGTCTTAAGTTCTAATCTTTAAGAGCTGATTACCAGCATTACATACTTGATTCACATACAAAAAATAATCAAAGCCTGCCCTGCACTGAAACTCAAATACCACATTAACAATAATAAACATGTTCTTTGGAAAGCAGAGGCACATCCTATTAATTAGTCAACTCCACAATCTTTCCATGTTCCCACTGCTCCTCAGAAACTCCTCTAATACAATGCACCACAAATACTTGCCTGATCATAATCTGAAGAGAACTGCGCACAGTCTTCGGTAAAAGTCTTCACAGTGCTAATAAGCTCTCCTCTGAAGTTTGGCTGCAGAGCAATGAGCTCATTCTGCACCTCATTTGCACGAACTAGCAGTTTTTCCCAAGTGTAGTGCAAAGTGTCCACCTTCTCTGTCTCTTCCTTGGCCACAAGTAGATCATATTTGTTTAACATAGCGTAAGATTCCTGTCAGAAAGTTGGATGAAGACACACAAAATGGTAACTGAAGTTAATTTTACAAATGTATGTAGGCTAATATTTTAAGAAGAGAGAACGATTTTTTAGAAAATCTGTTCTTTTTGCATAACTGTTATCACAATCTGGAAAAACAATACCAAACTTGAAGAAATATCAAAATGAAAGCTAGTTAGTTCTCCCTAATCTCCTTACTTTTTATATAGCATTCTACTTTGCGATAGATCATTTGCTGTAGTGCAATCTGCCTCTAAAAATCTATTTCCAGATAAAGTACATCTTAAGTCTACAGGCTTTAGCTTAATTTTAATGAGAATATTTTTCTCATCTATGTCTTCAGTTGTTTGCTATGACCAAGCTGAATATTACGGGAGGTGAGCCATGGGAAAACATGTAAGCAGAGGCCTTCAAGTAAACAAAGCAAATGAACTTATATTCCATAAAGATTTTTGAACCCTACTTCATGTTTTCAACAAAAAAAAATTAATAAAACACAACAAAAGTTACCACAACTAATATGTTGCAACTATTTCAAGTGTTATAACTGTTCAACATTCAAAACAAGGAATCTACTTAATGGTCCTTTGTTTTCTCAGAACTTTGATCTCCACTTGTATCACCAACATATAAATACACCCCATACTGAATCCCTTAGTCAGTTTCACAAAAACACATCAGAAATTCACTTACTGTAAATTAGCAGAGTGTGGGGTAGCAATGAATATTGTGGCATAACAGTTTCATCCAAAAATTTTTGTATGAAGTGGAATTATTTCCATTTACATTTTCCAGTTTGAACAAATCACAGATAAATTGCAAAAAATGGAGACATAATTATCTGTCCCTATGGTGTGGAAAATATGACAACCTCTGTTCCAAAAGCCTGAAGCATGACTCCCTGTGCCCAGCGACTCAAGGCTCCCGTTTGCAGAATTGGAAGCTTAGGAATCCTTGGCTACTATGTCTTTTGCCTTTATTTCACATTGCATACCAAGATAGGTCTTTGCAGGAACTTCCAAAATGTCATCTCCTAAGAGACCCCATTACCTATGACAATTTCAGAGAAGGTTCCAGCTGCACATATACCTTGCTTTTCACCATAAGCCACTGGTCCTATTTTTGCTCCTTCACACAACTAGGGAGACCCTCACAGCTTCTAAGGCTGAGAGATACATTCTTTCTTAGCTGTATTCTGCAAAATATGGAAGGGCTCCACGCTTATTTCCATTATGTGCATACACAAGTACATACTACATTCCATAATTTACCGCAGCTCAGAGAAAAAGTGAGAAAACACAGGTGCAAAACATCTGTCTGACAGCAAGTAGGGGTTTTGTATCTCCAAAACAGGCTATTAGATTTGTCTATATTTGATAGATAAGAATTCTGTGTTAAGTTACTTTAGTTTCAAACAATAAGGACACAACCCTGACAACAAAATTATGGGCAATCTGGAACCATGAACATGCCTTAGGAAAAAAAAATTCTACTGAATGTCTAGCCAATGGTGCATTTTGCCGAAGTGTAGTATTCTTGAATCCGTAAGCTAGTCGGGAACATGGAGTAAGAGTTACTATCGGTTTCTAATTCTGCCGTTTGACCAGAAGCCCCTATATTGTCAGGTGTTCAATAAATATATCCTAGTAAGTGAAATTCTTTAGGGAAGTCAATTATTTATGTTTATTTCAACCTACAATATAGCTAATAAAGCAATCACTCTCATGCATTCTTGTACAATCTCCCTAACATAGACTTTCTCCTCTTCTGTAGGCTAACCTAAAAAAAAAAAATAAAAAAAGGAAAATCAATGCTTTTGATACACAGACTTCTTCCACAAAGTGCCAAAAGCTTTCTTGCATTAAATATTTGTATTCTCATCTTCCTCTTAGCTTAATTTCCGCACTACTCACCAAACCAGTTCTTGTCTCATCAAGTTTACATTTGGCCAGAGTTCCACACAGAAAAGATTTACAGGAACACAACAGGTCTGCCATCCAACTTTTAACACATATGAAATCTTACCTTTTCAAAGTGCACTGTCAAGTTTTAACCCAGAAATTAATTGCTTTGTTGAAACAGTACCCATGCATGCAACATTCTTATTAACTACCTCAATGGGCCCAACTTGAGAGTCTATGGAGATCTGTAGTTCTCTTATCTCTTTCAAAGCTGTCATGGCTGTTCTTATATCATCTAGATCCTTGATGCAGCAATTTAACTTCTTGTTGGTTTCCTCTATAAAAGTGAAAATTGCTTCCATCTCTGTCCGGTACTTCTTGTTGCAATGACACCCTAGCAAAGTCATCCAGGCTTTGATTTCTGCTCTCAGTGCTAGCTTCAGATCAGCTAAAAACATTGAAAAATGGATAGATATTTAGATATTGTAGATATTTAAGATGCACTTTAAATCTTTTTTTCAATGTGTTCTCTTCACTCACAGCTCTGTTTTTTCAATCTAACCATCTATGTACAGAGAACAGCTTCGAGTGGCTCACAGGATTCTATTCCTCCTAATCTCAGACTATATCATTTTGTTTGCATATCATTATACACATTTCTCTCATACACATCACTAACAAATGAGTTGTTTTGTTTGCATGTGTTTGCCGTCAAAACAGCAAACAGTCTTTCTCCTTTACATCTTTCACCTAGTTCACTCATCCAAAACTAAGCACCATCTCTCCTTTCCTACAGGAGTCAGAAATATGTCTAGAGAGAAGTGGAAAGCTGAACTCTACCAGTGTACAGTGCAATAGCTCCTACGCAGATGTATTCAGGCTCAGAATTGATTTTCAGCTCCAAATTTTGGAAATGCAGAATTTCAGATTCAAATTCAGAGAGTAATGGATTTCCCATCATTAATTTCTCAATGGTTTCCTCTTTATCCTTCTGCCATATATGGTGGTAACAACTAAAACTCTCCAAAGCTGTAAGAACTTCCTGAAACACATTAGAGGTTCAAAGAAAGATTCTCAGCATTATATGTAGCATACGTATAATTTCTTGGCATCTGCTCCTTAGAATACGTTAAGAACTCCAAAGTGGAGCAGGTTGCATGACCTCACTAAACAGAAGGCTGACAGTAAATTTATGCTAAAGCAAGTTCCATTAACAATCACAAGCCTTGCCAGAAACTGTATGCTAATCACATTCAATTTGTCGCATAAATTACAGTATTTTCCGATGAAGTGATTCTTCAGTCAGTAAAATCCTAGGAAGCATTGTGAAGTAAAATGCTCCTTTAAGACTAGGATACAGTACACTTGTCCTTCCTTACCACCTAGTGGACTAGCAATGAAGCCTGAGCTCCAAGGCCCAGCATAACAAGAACAGCAGTAACTCAATGCTGTTCTTGGATAATGAAGTTACAAGGCCTTTTCTTAAAAAAGTATGACATTGGTCATGCTAACCTTAAATTATACACTTAATTCAGGTACCTTTCATTTGAATATCATTTAAGGAGCGTGCAACAGAATTATTTTTCTGGTTCTCAGAAGTCCAGAAAAAATGTCAAAGTTAAATCATTTTCACTACAGCTAATTAAAAAAATAATTAAGAGATGACCACTACAAGAGATAATCCACATCATGACTTATGATAAACATAGTGCTTGCAGGCATTTAAGCCTGGCTAAATGATAAAAAGTTTCTAATAACAAAATATTGAGTATCAAAATACCAAGATAACTATACACCATTATCAACTGCACCTTAGTCTTCAGCACAAGCCTGCATGTGAGCAACCTGGTCTAGTGGGAGGTGTCCCTGCCCATGGCAGTGTGTTAGAACTCAATGATCTTTAAGGTCCCTTCCAACTCTAATCATTCTATGATTCTATGTCATTGTGCTGGTTACATGTTGGTACCACTGAAGTTACAAGGCTTCGAGTCAAAAATTTCCACCTGACAAGGCTTCACTGTAAGGTTGGACTGGCCCCAGGAGGAACTGATGCAGAGTCCCCCAAAGTATCAGTTCAATACCTACAGTTTACTAGACGGTGCATAGAAAAAGAAAAGGGCAAAGAAATGATGCATATCCCTTAAGCTATCTCCTAACCTCGAGTAGCAGCAGGACTTAAAAATGCCAAGCTGACAGCTATTTTTCTTCAAAAAAACCTTCATAAACTCTTCATAAAGGGGCCAGAAGCCACGCTGGCTTCATTACAATGTTTATATGAATAAAACTGTATTTAACACACTTGTACAATTACTATCAGTTCAATATTAAATACACACAACTCAACTAGACCTAGAGGTTTTTAAGTTTCACCAATTGGAGATATGTTTTTAATCAGACCTAAGTTTTACTTTATGTAATATTCAAAACCTTATAAATTTTTGAGCAGAGTACACTTAACTCATGTTACACTTTCAAAGCATAGATTCAGATTTGCAGCCACATGTTTTCCATCCACCATCCTACACTTTTTCATTCATATGTTTCATCATTGCTTTAAATGCCTAACCTTATTGCCCAAGGACATTAAAAGTAATACATTGATAACCCGTAGATAGTAATATTAAATTAACATCTTGATTGTCTTACCCTTTTTGTAGAATTAATAGCAGTGCTGAGTAAAGATACTAATTTAATAATGTCTTTGTTCTCTGAAACATTCTTGAAGTAGTTCTGGCTTTGCATTGGATCAGATGAACTGAGTGATTCTGCATCTGATATGCTATCTATAAAGGCGATATGTCAAATATAAAGGCAATAAGTCAAATACAAAAGCAGTTTTAGGACAGACATACTATTCAGGCCAAGCAGATTCCTACAGACAAAAACTAATAACCTATTTTTCAATAAGCATGCATTTCAAGATGTTGTTATTAATGTAAGAGGCAATTAGAAGCTTAGGTGGGCAATATAATTCACAAATTCATAAACCTCTCCATTTTAGGAAACTTGCTTCATCTAGGAACTCTGTCAAATTTGGAAAAACTTCCACTCAAAATTTTCAAATATTCCTTTTCTTTCACCACTCCCCAAGTTTTATCCTATACACTTCATCTAAATGATTTAATGATATGTCAGCATTGAACAAATCCATAAATATTTTTATTTTCAGAAATAATATGGAGTAGACCACAACTGAAAATTCAAACTACAAATTAAAATTAAATCTGTGAAGATTACTATAGCCAGTTATCTAAAGGAAAAAAAGATAAAAGGAAGGTCCATTAGTTAGGAAATACACACAATATTGAACTTACCATATCTCAGGCAAAAGAAACTCTTAGTTTTAAAAGAACAATTTCATTTCTTAACCAGTTCAAGCGATACCTCCCTAATTCTTAGTTGTATAAGAGGGAGCTAACGTAAAAAGACTCAATATATTTTAGAAGTACCTGAAGTACAAAGTAGAAAAATTATTTTGGCTTGATCCTAAACCATTTCAGACAAGAAAAACTCAGCAGTCAAAGATAACATCTTAAATTTCCTTGAATTAATGCCTTCAATAACTTAATTCTATGTCTGATCACAAAACAGATTAAGATAGATCCTTTTAGAAATCTTAGTCTATTCAATCCTTTACACAATCCTCTCTCTACTAATACTGCAATTTATGCACACATTTCTATTCAATACCAGGTAAGTTCAACTTACCCTTCTTACAGGAATTTCAGCATAAGTTTTAAGATGCCATTTGAATGTGGCAAATTACAAACCACATTGGCAAATCATGAAAGACCTTTTGTGTAGCCATACTGACTATAACTGTTTTCCAGATGCCTTGATGAGTTCTACTATGCTGCCCAAGCTGTACCATAACAGCTTTTCATATGCTGCAGTACAAAGCAGTACAACAGTCTGAGAGGCACAAAAAATCCCCTTACTCAAATCCACACAACGACAGGTACCTTCTAATCACAGAGAGAAGCTCTGCCATTTTTATTACATCCTATTTCTTCTTTGAGGTAGTTTTAGAAGTCTTTGTTCTCCTGCTTTTGATACAGTTTATATTTAATGTCCTTTAACACTCTATAATACTGTATAAATCACATTTACCCAACACTAAAAATTGAGTCATGTAGAGTTTATCATTACCGTGGATGTTTTTCTTTGCAGTCTCTTTCATTGCATCATCAGAATCACTGTCTCTGCTCTCACACTGCAACACAGCCACTTTTTTCTCTAACATTTTCTTCTGAAATAAAAGTTAAAAAAAATTTCAAGTAAAATTTCATTTTCTATTTGAAGTAGTTTTGAAACCTTTGTTTTAAGTAAGGTTGCTAAAGACACAAACCTTGGATATTCTCTCCTTACTCCACTGTCCAACTCCTTTCATTACCTTCAAAATAGTATCTATAGCTTTATTAAGTGTCTGCTGTACCTCATCCAAAGAGGGTGTCATGATGATATTAGGGATAGATAGGTTAATACTAGTCCTAATTACAGGATGGGTACTTTTTTTCTGCTCAGAAGCATTGTGATTTTCTAAATGAAAGACAAAAAAAAATTTTAAAAAAAGGTTGTTTACATTTTTTTCCCAGACATCAGACTAGGCATTGTAATATATAAACCAATATATATATATCCCAGTGTTGAGCATTGACTGTAACTTCTTAAGAAAAAAAAAAATATTCTCAAGTAATTTACACGTATTGGTAAAGTCTACAGTGAAAACACAAGTGAAAACCAAGTGCCGTGCTATTTTTCTCCATGAAGCTTCTCTTCGACTTCTTCTGTGCAGCTAAACTCTGTTTAGTATAAAATTTTGTTAGCAGACTTGTACTCTCAAGTCAGCATATTAAATTGCATGCAAAAACTCCTTAGAATCTTCTAATATTGTATGCCTTATAGGGACCAAATACAAATGCTTTTATGTTTGTTTCTTAGAAGTATGTGACAAGAAAACGCTTCAAAAGAGTGTTCCATCATAATTATAAAAAGATCCAAAGGCAATTACTAAGAGAAAGAGAACCCATCTCTTTCTCTATTTTTTTTCTATACAGTTTAATGTAAAATCCAAGGTCAAACAGGTAACCACTTATCAAGTCCATTTCTAAATATAATATCTGGCTTCAGAACAGTACAGTCAGTCCTAAGAGAAACAGCATCACAATGACACATTCCTCCTCTCATAGGAAAAAATATGGAAATATACTGTTATCAATTGTCATTTAACAAGACAGCTCATTCAAACTCCTTTTGTGTTCCACTCACTGTACGAGGCTCATTTTTACATAGTTCTGGGATGTTAGATTTACATATTTATTTTATAGCCTGAGAAAGCAAAGTACTGCAATATAGCCACCTAAGAAGTTGATCATGGAAGATGCATGAATACGCTTGCGTATGGTCTCCAGAGTTTTTTGGGTGACTTTCAAAAGGGCATCAATATTACACTGATTGAAGTAGGAAAGCAGTTGATTGGCTTCTTCCTCTAACATTTCTAAATCCTTTCTCTTCCTCTTTGCTGAAGAAGACAGTCCAGCCCATATCTCGCTGGAATTGTGGGAGGGAGTCAAGCTTTTTGATCTTCTTTCCTCTTCTGTTGCTAAAATATCATAAATTTAGTTAGTTAAATTTAAGGGACTTAAAAAAGATTTAAGGGACTTTAAAACACAATAAAGCAACACCTGTACAGGTATCTGAAATAGAGCTAAATTTTACAGAAGTGCAGATTATACTCATTTGTAATCTGTACCTCATCGTAGAAGTCCTTTTAGACTTATCCACCTTCTCTACTTTGTACAAAGTGGTGTGGTTTTCACCAAAATTTAGATATTATCTCATAGAATCATATATTCTTTCTCTAGGAAGTTCAGCAACTAACCGAGGCCTGTAAATAGCTGCTTCTATGGCATTAATATTTAAACATGCAAGTTAGACTGATAATATTGACCTATTTCGCAGATGATAGATGATTGTTAGATGATTATCCAGGCAAATTCAAACAAAAGTCTTTAGACAACAGATACTGATTGATATTTCAATCAGCCAAGCTACAGTATCCCTCAACACATACTGTCATCATGCAAAAGAAACATAAGCACAGAGCTATAATATAACCTTCTTACCCGTATTTTCTCCCTTTATTTCACTAGTGGGTACAACTGACATATCTTCTTTTCTGACCTTCACATCAGTGTCAAGTAGCATATTAATCAGCTCATGAGCAGCTTCTTCCACCAGTGAGCTTTTTAAATGTAAAGCCCGAGAACCTTTTATACAGAGCTCCTGTTATCAAACCAAAAACAAACATGTTCTTATCTTCCCAGTTCTCATGACTGTTTCACAGACATAGCAGTCTTCAGTAACACAAATGTCAAGGCCTCAGATTTGTGAAAAACAAGATCAAGACACAACATTATTTTTAAATTGGTTTGTTTCAAACTATTTAGTGTGGGATTCTTTGCTGTGCCAAACAAGACATCATAAACATCTTTCAAAATTGCTGTGGCTAGTTTCCTAAATTACATGAGTCATCCATAGTTAATAAATATCATGAATCAATGTTTATAAAGCCTAGTTGCATTAAAGGGCACCCAAAAGCATGTGTTTCTTAATTTTCCTAACTTTCCAATGTAGACATGAAAGATTTAACCTTTCTCCTAATTATTGACATTTTACATTCTTTGGCTGAGCAATAAGGAGTATTGCCAATCGTATTTCCCATTTATAGCTAGATAGGAAATAAATTCTATCAAAAGCTATGTTTAGGAATAGAATAAACAGGAAAACTATTAACTTGGGGGTGGGGGAGAAGGAATCACATAATTACATTTCATAAAATTCAGAACTATATTAAAAAATTGTGCAGTTTCTTTAAGACTTACAGTAATATTGATCAAGTATGTTTTAGACAACTATAATTTTTAATTCTAATTAGAGTTTTTAATTTTTTCTTCTTTGTTAACTCCAATTTCTTTAAGCTTAATCAAACCTGGCTACCTCCATTTCATTAAAAATAAGTAATCAGAAACATTCAGCCATAACCAACATTCAGTCATTTCCAAATTTTAAGACACAATCTTTGATCTTCCTAATCATTCAGTCTACTTGAGAGAGGGATGCCAGATCCAATGTGCAGTATCGCAGCATCTACTGAACAAAGTACTTTGAAGTTTTCTCCACAGTAAAACTATTTTTGTTGCAGCAATTTTTTAGAAACTTAAGGACACCTGTTATGTGATAAAACTTATTTCTAGTCCTTTCTAATTAAAAAATGCAATAAGCTTACAAATGTTGTTACCATTTTCATTGTACCCATAACCGGACTTAGTGTACCATTTTCTCTGCTAACTCAAATTGATTGGCTGTTGTGGTGTCTGTAATTGTCATGTAGCAGTTCAGGCTTTCTTGCATAACATTAAGCAATATCCATTATCACACAGTGTCAAGAAGTTTTTTGTGCTCACTCTCATGTATTTTCACTTCAGTCAATATATGTTTTAGTACTAGCCCTATGAGGAAAGCAGCAACAGAATCAACAAAAAACCCTGTTGGTTGTGAGGCTTACAAAATAATTCCATAAGATATTATTTGAAGTTTTACTTTGTATTTAACAACAAGGTAAGCTGTTATAAGGCACAAAAGAGGAAAGGTCAAAAAGTTAAGTACGCTTAGAGAGACAAAGCTTTCATTTGTAGTATTTAGTGCTACAAGACGTCAGGGATGGTGATTATCTATATGATGTTCTACAATCTTTTCCAAAGCAAAGTTTATTTCAGGAGAAAACACAAATTAGACATTATATCCTAAAATGCCAGAATATCTTGCTATTGCCTCATCAAAATCATTCTGTCATGCAATATTTTTTTTACTAACCTTCAGCTTTCTAACAGAATAACAATGCTTACAGTTAATCCTCTTCAACATAAAAGCATTTTGATAGGGTGAAGGAAGGGGATTTTCCCAGAATACCTTCACCCAGGTACATTATATTTTGCTTGTCCTATTGCCAACTCAGGAGAGATTAAGAAAAAGAATACATCCTACACAATCATTTCCATAGTATCTATTCTGCCAGGCAACCAAGTGCATTTTTTATGGAGCTATTCACAGGCATCAGATGGGCAATTCCCTTATTTAAAGACACCAACAAGCAACAATGATAAAAAAGTTGCTATTCACAGAGGAAAAACATTTAAGTTGAATGATATTAAAGCATAAAAAAAAAAATCATATAATTGTTGGCTTGACATTAATAAGCTCAGAAAATAACATCTCAGCTCAGACCTCTTAGCATTTCGTGTTCCTTTTTAAGGTTCCAGCCAAGCAACTGGGGATTTCCTTACTTCAATTTCCTACACAAGTATTGTTATTTCTGCACTGGTTTTACCTCATAAAATCCAGAAAATGCTTTAATTAAAAGTCATTTAATTCTTCTTTATGAAAATATTATCTAATAACCTTAGTCTTTTGGAGAAAATCCTCACAGCTCAGTGGTTCTTCTTCTGGCAACTTACAGAGTGGCACTGTAATCATTTCTTGAAGGACAGCATCAATACGAAATTCAACCAAGTCATTCACTCGATCAAGTAATAACTCCAGCCCAGCTTTGGATGCAGAAAGAAGATGCAAGACAAGCTTAGAAGTTTGAAACAATAATATTTGCAGAATCCTCCTTAAATTTTTACCTCAACAATATATCACATTCAATTTTATATGAATTCTACACCTTAACTAGCCTATACTTCAGACATCTAAACTTTTATGGCGAGGTTCACCCTTGAAATCTTAATAAATTATGTGCATAACATTTGCTTATCTAGCATATGGTATATATTTCCTAAAATATAGGCAAAACATTATAAATATATATAAGATATGACTAAAGTATATGCACTTCAAACAAAGGCATTAAAATTCAACTGCGGTCCTTTTAGGTCCTATAGCTGTGACGAAACGGGGAGAAAGGACTTCACTGCGATGTTCAAATTAATTTATTTGGACTTCACTCACAGGTCCAATACGTCACTATTGCAGGTCCTATGTATATGATGACGATTACACTATTGCAATTAAAAAACAATCCACGGAATACACTGTTGCAGCCTACAAGTGATCCCGACAAGTAACACCACCAACCACAAGCGTGCTAGATATGAATACCTTAAAAGAGTGCACCAATCACAGTCTTAGTAGCATGCCATATACCATACGTATGTTTCTTAATCACTTACCCTTTCTCTCAGGTAAGGTCACTCAATCCCTGGGAAGTTACCTTGTACAGCGTCCTGGACAAGGGGGGGACGGATCTCCTA
>JAOTQQ010000012.1:78007945-78041061 GCA_026546715.1 Gallinago undulata | reverse complement strand
TAAATCTGAGAAAGGATTCGCAGGAGCAGAGGGTTTATCTCTCTGTGTTTTAACAGCATCAGTATGTTCCACGGCTTTGCTTATAGTCTGCTCCAGTAGGTTTACCATAACACGAATATTCTCCGTGGACTGTCCCTGTAACACTGATTGGGGTATTCCTAATGCCAACGCCTTTCTCCCCGTTTCGTCACAATAGCTTCAACTAGTTACCACTTGAAGAACCTACCAGTAACAGAAACTTTTGACTAATACAATGTCTATTCTTGAAAAATAGTGAGAAACCAAATAATACTTAAAAGAAAACAATCACTAGAATTTTCACTATATAATAGTAATTTGCTTTCAATGATGAAATTGAGAGTGTAATGTCAGGTTAGCATCCAAAATGTATTTTAATTTGCCATTTCAACTAAAGAAAATTCTCACTATAAAAACTTACATAATTTCAAAAAACAAAACCTATATTTGATGTAGCAATTAAGCTGAAGAAAAAGGAACTTGTTATCTTCAGAAACAATACACATCTCACTGCAATCTTGCAATGATCTTTTGAAAAGACTACAAGCTCATCTGTTTTCTAAAGCAGTTGCCCAACTAAAGATGTGTGCATTAATTTTAAGGAGACTGATGTTAAAAAAAAAAGTTCAATATGAAAATCTATTGAGCAGTGACAGTGCCAACTCAGTCGAGGTATTATTCCCTGAGAACTTCTTTTGTACATTATAGAAACAAAAGGCAAGATTGGGAAAAGTCTGAAACCTAAAAGCTCTTTAAATAAGTAGTTGTTGTTCTTTGAATTCAGAATACCCATGGCCTTTTGCACCCTACTTTATGCTTGGTTTAACCCTAACTGCTATCCTATACATATTAGCAAAAACGTGACAAATATGTGAGACTAAAAGAAGGTGTTGTTATAAAGCAGAGGTTTCATGAAGTACAGGACAGATGAAAATTCTGATTTCTTTCATATTTAAGTCAATAAATGCAAAACATATTAAGGATAGTAAGTCTAAGAATATAGCTTGCATTTGTATAGAAAACAGAAAAACAAACAGAAGTCAATGGAAGGAGGCAAGCAACTTACCTAGCTTGCAAAAAACTGTATTAATATATTTCTCAATATTCAAGGATGTCCAGGTCAGTAATGTTATACCTGGCTGGATAGTATCATCCACGTTTGCTAATCGAGGAGCCATCAGTTGTTCAATAGGGTGTTGTATTTTCAGCTTAATTCTTTCATATTCTGCCAGCATCATCTGAAATAAATATAGAATTAAAGCATTTGAACCTCTTCACTTACACATATTTATTATAACTTAAGACAATTCCTCTGGAGGTACATCACTGAAATCCTTCTGAAACAGTGATAAATTCTTTGGGAAATGTTTTCATTATTTTTTGCGAAGTTCAGGCTGTTAATAAATAAAATTAATTCTTTATATTGCTTTGCAGATTTTGCTTTCCCTATTAAATCGTCTTTATCTCAACCCTCGTTTTCACACTTTTAACCTTTGGATTCTCTTCCTGATCCCACTGGAGGGAGTAAGCGAGCAGCTGTGTGATGCTTAGCTGCCTACCGGGGTTAAACCACATCAATCGAAAAAGGTTTACAAATTTAAGGCTCTAAATTGATATTCCATGAGACAAAAAGCTCAAGGAAAAAAATGCATCTAAGAACTTTTCAGCAATTATATTAGACCAGCCTTACCAGAACTTTAATATGATAATTGGTTTCTAATGCATCTTGAACTTGCTGACCTAGTTTCTTGTTTTGCAAAAAAACAATCTTTGCATCTTTGCACCCTTTTTCCCCTCATCTCAGTATCAAGTAGCTCTTTGAAGCTGTAGTTTTCTGGGCCCCTACCTTTGAATCCTCGAGTCATTGGGACCCTTTATGTTCATAGGTAGACAAAGTGATCCAAGGGATTTAAAAGATGAGACAAAGGGAAGGTTTAGCTTTTTTAAAAAAAAACCTGTCTCATAGACATCTTTGTAAAGCACTGGTGCAGGAACTATGCTGCTACTTGCTGAGTGGTCTACACTTTTTGAAGGCATACTGCTTGTTCATCTCTCCCAGCTGTCATAGAATCATAGAATGGTTAGAGTTGGAAGGGACCTTAAGGATCATCAAGTATCCAATGTTGACCCCATTACTGGCTGAGAAATTGCATATCATTTAGAAAACAGGCAACAGAGCAAGGCATCTTGTAACCCTCTTTTCCTCCCCATCACCATCTCTTTCCCAAGCTCTGCAGAGCTTCCCTAAACCCAGGCATCTTTGAAGTGACTTCACAGAGAATACAAAGCCAAGAAAATTTTTTTAAAGTGCCTCAAGACAGACATAAAAAGTATATTTGTCAATGTTTTCTTAATGCAAAACAGTTGATTTTTTTTTCTTCCAGATGTATAGAACCTAGACATCTTAATGTATACTACACATACATGAAAGAACTAAAATAAACCCACACACAAATTGTTGACAATCTTCTTATACCAGTCTCTCCTCTGTTGAATAATAGCTGCAAATGGTGGGATTTCAAGGCACATGTGAGCCATGCAATCTGTTTCTCTGATTAAAGTTAATATTTGCGGGTCAAAATTCACAAATAATTCTCCTGTTTCTGGAGCTTTTACCAAGAGAGATGCCTGAAGTCCTCTTTCAGTTAATTCAACCTGCAGGAAACAAAATCATTATTCCTGATCAGACAAGCCAGTACAATGAAATACTTCATTTTGGACATAAATATCACTTTAGCAGATACTAAAACCAAGTATTGCTGACAATAAAGATTGATATGACAGGAATCAACAATGAAACATTATGAACACAATTTCTATGTACCCAAATGCTTAACAATCGAATTAACTGTTCTTTATCTGACAGATGTTCTTCTGTTGATTCTTGGTTATCACAAACTGCATCCCACAGTCCAACATCAAAAGCAGAGCCATAGACTTTCTTACTTCAATATCTTAAATCTGAACTCTCATTTACTTAACACTTATTGCACATTATTCAATAAGGCTGCAGACAACCCCCCTGATGAATTATTCTTGGATAACTTCTTCATGTATCTTTTGAATAAACCTTTCCTCATTTCTCCTTTTACTTGTTTTTTTACTACCTAGCAGATATACCACACTCCAATCTTAATGGAACTCCCAGTTATATCTAACACCTGGGCAAATTTTTAAAAAGAAAAAACTTCATTATAAATCTTTTTAATTCTTAAAAGGGAAGCCTAATCACACTTACCAGTTTCACTGCCTTATTTGAATATTAGAATACCATTTGTACTCCATGTGATTAGAAGGGAGAGCATTCAGAAGACTATCACACATGGAAAATTTGGCTGATACCAGGAAGAAGTCATGCCTTTGGTAAGGAAATATTTCCTACATGAAAAATTTTGCTGCTGTTCCTGTTCTCGGGTTGCTCTTTTGCTGACATAATTTTACTGTTCTTTATTCACTTCTCAAATTTCATGTATCACATAACCCTGATGTGGATGGAGGTTGGTTTTATGCAATAGTTTCATAGGCCATTGGTTTTGTTCAGTGTACTTCTTTCTTTTTTTATGGAATACATGCTTAAAATCTGCACCCACTTTCCAAGTCTAAAATATAGTTGACTATACTGCCTGATTAAGCTGTATCTTGTATTATCATGACATTTTACACAGTATTTTTCATATATCATCTAATCAAGTTTTGCCAGTGAAGTTGTCATGCTCTATCCATCCACTAGCATCAATCACTTAGTTGACTTAAACAGAAGCTTAATTTTTTTCTGCAAAATTCACCAGTAAATCTTACTGCACTCTTCTTTGGACTTCTGAGACTCATTATTCCCATTCTCAATCTCTTCCCCTCCCATTTACGTTTTTTTTCATGTAATTTTCATTATTAAAGTAACAAATCCATGACATAAATAAGGGCTACATTGAAAGCACAAATCTTACACTGACATAGAATTATAGTAACTTTCACACTTCCTGGTATTTTATTATTTTAATATGTTTAAGTTGAACGTCATTGGCTATAGCACAAAAATAATGGCCTTAAATCTTATGCTATTAAAAAAAAAAAAAAAGTGGATAAAGGAAGTGGTAACCATGCAGTAACCAACAAGCAAAAGACAGAAAAAAATGTTCTGAAATATAAGAAAGTGCCATTAAACATAGCTATTTCCACTGTATGGAAGAATAAATGCAGGAGGAGCTACAGCCCTACTTCTGTTTCGTTTATATTCTCCACGGGACATTTGCCCCCTCTCGTTTTTCTTTCGTTCAAGAGTAGAGCAGGAGCGCCACCTTGTGTCCGAGGATACTAATGTCCACATCAGTCTGCGCTCCTGTTGCCTCAAGACAGAAGAGATTGCTGAACTGTAGTTACATTTGTTTTTTTGCCGTATCTGGTAGACAAGTGCATTGATGTTTAAGTGGATATACTTTTCACATACTTTCAAAGCATGTGTGCTCGTTTCAAAAACTTGAAATTGTGCTCAAATCCACTTCCCTTTGTTCACACATAATAAGGTTGGAGCAGGCTCAGCAAGCTTATATGGCTGCCAAGTTGAATTCGAGTCTGCTATAGTACAAACCAAATACTTACTCTTAGCGTTAGAGCAGAATCAGATCATAGATCACTAGGGCTTCACAAAGAAAGGCACCAATTCAGAGGAGATGCCTTGGATGTTACACTTATTTTGTAAAAGATAAAAGGAGAATGTACTTGACAGCTCCATCAAGGAATGGTACATGTCAGAAAATCCGATCACTAGATCATCTAGCCGAATGAGACAGATGTAGCCACAGAAGAAGCATACAGTTTCCTTAGTCTTTTTACCTGGGACAGGGAATATATCTTAAAAGTGCCCAGAAAAGGCAAATTTTTATACAACATGCTCTTTGACAAGAAAACAAAGAAACTGGAAGTGGAAAATATACCAATAGAATAGTAGAAACTTGCAGAAATTTCAAGACTATAGAGTAGTCCCTGCAGAAGCCATCTGGAAATAGGAAGGCAGTCAGAAATTCTATGTACAAAATTCAAGAGGGCAAACTCAGTCAAATCAGATTTATAACTTAAGCTAAACCATCTTTTCTGAAGAATATTCAAGACTACAAAGTGTTCTGCCTTACGAAAATGGTTGATAGGAAATGAAATGGCTCTGTACTGGGTCTGGCTGGGATGGAGTTAATATTCTTCATAGCAGCTTCTATGGTTTTCTGTTTCAGATTTATGATCAAAAAGTGCTGATAACACACTAATATTTTAGCTATCACAGAATCAGAGAATCTTCATGGTTGGAAGATCAACAAGTCCAACCACACACACACACACACAAAGAACCCAACAAACAAAAAAAAAAAAACACACACAAAAAAAACCCCATACACACCCAACCCAACAATCTTGGGCACTAGAGCATGCCCTGAAGTGCCACGTCTACACATTTCTTAAGTATCACCATTGATGGTGACTTCACTACTTCCCTGGGCAGGCCACTCCAGTGCCTGACCACCCTTCTCAGTAAAGTAATTCTTCCTAATACCTGATCTAAACCTCCCTTGCTGCAACTTCATACCATTTCCTCTGGTCCTGTCATTATTCACTTGGGAGAAGAGGCCAACACCCACCTCTCTACAACCTCCTTTCAGGTAGTTGTAGAGGGCAATGAGGTCTCCCCTCAGCCTCTTCTTCTCCAGACAAAACATGCCCAGTTCCCTCAGCCTCTTCTCATAGGACTTGTTCTCTATTGCTGAACACGGCTTGCACAGTATCAAAGCCTTCTCTGTTTCTCACTCTGCCCCCTGCAGTGAATAGAATGAGGGAAAGGGAATGTGGAGGGGGCACACAAGAGTTTGAGAGGGGACAAAACCAGGCAGATGTCCCGAAATAATCAAAAGGATGTTCCATGCCACATAACGTTATGCTCAGCAACAACAAGGGAGAGGTGGGGGTCAAGGGAGTTAGCCGTCTTTTGCTCTGGAACTGGCAGGACATTGGTCTACCCATGAGAAGTAGTGAGTGATTGGCATTGCAAAATTTACTTTGTTTTCTTTCTCTCTTCCTCCACTTCTCCTTCACTAAGAACTTTTTATCTTAACCCACCAATTTTCTTGCTTTTACTTTTCCTTTCATCTTCCTTGTCCCACTGGGGGTGGGCAGGGGGAAATGGCAGAGTGGCTGCGTGGTGCTTAGCTGCTTACGAGGCTTAAGACACACTTGTGCACTGAGTATGCTATTAATTCTAAAGGGTGCTCTATCTGTTGAGACTGGATACCCTTTATATGTACAATCACTCAGAGTGTACCCATGGATTATCGTCCAAAAAAAAAAAAAAAAAATCCATGTTGTCCAGACCAGAGGAAACCTCTGTTTCTGCTTTTGCCTTAAACCAACCAGCTGAAACTCCGCTCCCCACACATGATCTTCTTGCACCAGTCAGTATGATACGGCAGAGATAGAGGGGCAACTAAGGCTACTGCTGAATCTTCACTATACGTTTCCTCAATATGGCTTCTTAGTTATAATGAAGGACTTTCAATTGCTCCTAAATTCAGCTACAGGCAGCATAGGCACTGTTTATTAATGGAAACACTTTCTTATAAAGTACCTTCTCTTATTCCATCCCTCACTTAAGAGACATCCTAAGCATACAGCTTAGCATACCTGACCACTGCTATTAACCAGAGATTCCTTCACACTGCTATAACCCAGTGTTCCATTGAATCCAATCTGGTCTGTAAAGCTAGATGTTATTAGTCTACCAACAACAAAAATCCACCATGTTTTTTTATTTTTTAAATAAAAATCCTAATCAAAATCGCTGGTTTACCTGTTGAAGCCACGCCCTGTGGTAGATCACCTCAAACTCCATAAGAACTTTTGCTACTTTGTTGTAGTTGCGGATTATGCGCTTGCCATCTGGTGTTTGCAGAAGAGCTGGGTGCTGCTGGAAAGACTCCATGGGCTCCTGGATCCTATGGAATAGGTGGCGTGCCCACAAGATCTTACCAGCTATTGGAGGCAGATTACGAGCCAGTGGAGGATTGTGCTTCTGCCTAGTGTAGATCTTACAGACTGCTTCTATGTCATGACTGTAGTTTTGAAGTATTTTCTGATACTTTTCATCAATGCCAAGATTTGGGATTTGTAATCTGCTTAGAAAAATAATAATAACTTTAAAAATTCCTTCAATACTTCTGAAATCCTTCTGGCACGCTGTTGGAAAATACAATCATTTCAGATTCCCTTGCATTCTCTAGAAAATAACTGCTTTAGCAGCAGAGTTTTCACTAAACCTTGAACAAATGTTGTCACAACCCGATTCCAAGCAACCAAATTTAGACCAGATGATAAAAGTTTCCAAGTAAGCCTACACATTTTCTGTTTTGTCACAGTTTTCAAACACTGAGCTAAAATTATGTGCAGCAAACTGTAACCAATCCACCAGGAGCACTCTACTCCATTAAACAGAATATTATAAGAAAACTGATACGATAAAGACTGAGACTGCTCTACAACAATGTGAATTTATCAAGAAAAATTTCACTGTTTCCTAATACAAGCATTTCACTCTATCCTAACTTCACTGTAGTAACAAATGAATGTCCTTGTTCAAGGATAAAGCTACGGCAAATATGCTAACAAGCATAAAGTATTCCTGTACTTATGCTAATTTTGAAAGACAAAGTTCAAAGTCCAATTATATTTTGCATTTTGCAATACAAAAAAAAATATGGGTTTTACTCATCTACACTGCTGAGAAGACATCACTTAACTGAGCTGAACACTTGAGTGAGAGTAGGTTGAATTGGTTTTTGTTTGTATTTAAGGAGATTCCTCCTGCTATGCTCCCCCGCTTTCCCACAATCCTCAAAGTGTTATTTCCACTGGCTGGCAGAATTCTAGCAATCTAGATAG
This sequence comes from Gallinago undulata, assembly GCA_026546715.1. NCBI lineage: Eukaryota > Metazoa > Chordata > Aves > Charadriiformes > Scolopacidae > Gallinago > Gallinago undulata. Next base: position 78,033,129 of record JAOTQQ010000012.1, on the reverse strand, counting down.
GACACAGTACCTTTCAAATTTCTTCACCATATTCAGTGCTCTTTCAGTGTTCAGAATATTTTCAAAGGTGCTGTCCATGAAAATCCTTAATTGATCCTGAAGGAAAGCAAATAATTCTACAGCAGAGAACTACATAAGGTACGCACCTCAAATATGTCAGGTATGACTTGAGAGAATTTATCGTGCAAATATATTAGAATATAATTTGGTTTTGTGAAACTAACCTCAATGAGTATCAACTTGCCCTTTCTTCTTTCCATCAAGAACTAAACAAAATACAACCAACTTTCAAGGCATTTTCTTTCCAACTTCCCTCTGCAGTTGTACAACCAACAAAAGTTTTTGTACTCTCAAATGTTTCACCATGCTGAGAGCCATCAAAGAATGCTTGCTTACCTCTTTGGCAGCCAAAGCAAGCCAAGCATTTATTTTAATTTTTTTCTTTTACCCTTTCCTTCCATCAGCTTGTGATTTCAGAACTATGGAAAAGTAAATTATCTGACTTATTTGTGATGTGTTCCCACTCACCCAATGATATCATCCATTTTTGTGTTATTCTTGCATAGGAACATACTTTTGTTGGAGGCTCTCAGGGCCCTTCCTGACCTATTCCATGAAACCGGAACATGAAAGTTAGATAATAAATGCAAGCTTTACAGTGGAGATACATTAGAATACAAACTTTGAGATTTGCATAATTTGTTTGGTGGTAACTCAGAGGTATTGTTGTTTTCATGGGGATAAATCTGTAGATTAAATTCTTATTTGAATCATAAAACCTACATGAAGATCATTTATCTCTTTGCAGAACTCTTCATAGTCTTGGTCAAAATCAGGCTTCCGTTGATCCAAGAAATTATAATGCCTTTTCTTCATGATGTCAACAATGCTCTAAATAGTTTCACAGAAAAAGAAATTTTTCACCAAAAATGTTCTTATCAAAAAGTCTTACTCTACCAAAATATTTAGCACCACAGGCTGTACACACTCACATTTTACCATTACCATTAGTTACTAGTATTTGCCGTGCATTATAAGCAAACAACTTAAATGACATAATTGCAAGAAACAAATTGGTGCAATGACCATATGAATTTTATTTATATTATTTACTTCTGTTTTAAGTTAATTAGACCTGACAGAAAATTCAGACTCTTGCTTTTAATCTAAGACATTTGTTACCCATGAAATATTCTCCCATACAGAGGTTCATTATTTCTATTTAAAAGTTAACAAAGTTCAACATAGAAAAATATTTTCACATTATTATTTTCCATATCTTTAAGTAATTTCATGGAAAAACAGACTTTTCAAAAGTCACAGTAAGATGCAGCCCATCACCAGCCAAGATTTACTATTCCTGGCTTCTCTTACATAGCTGCTGTCCTCTCAAATGAAAATACATCTTACTCAGCATCTTCCTTGGGCTGTACACAGTTAAAGGATTTCTAATGATGAACCACTGTTCAACATCCTAGTAATTTACCACAGTACAGCTATGAAGCTCAACACGTTTTCAGCACAACAGACTTCCACCATTTTATGATAAGTCAACTGAACTTCAGTTTTATTGCTTTGGTGTAAATAAAAAGAAAAATCCATCTTTACCACTAAAACCAAACAAATCCTAGACAGCAACCAACTGGTAAAGCATAAAGAACTGCAATATAATAACTTCCTATTGTAAAAATCATATAATCAGTCACCTAACTATAGCTATGGTCCACATCAAGTACTTCAGTACCTCAATTTTGTCACTGTTAAAGAAGTACAATCACTTTCTGCCCTTTATGGATACTATTCAGAACCTTCCATGTAGTATTTTTTACCTAAGCATGTATAATTTCCCCTTACCCCCAACCCCCAAATGAAATTACTTCACATTAACTGGGTCTTACACAAAGGTCTCAAATTAGGATTTGAGTGCTGCAATGGATAATGTAGTATATCTGTATAGAGTTTACAGACTGCATTACAGCCTGGGCTAACAGTCACAGATAGCTAGCTTCTCAAATACAAACATTCCAAATAAATGAGATGTCTGCGTTTGAGCCTACCAAAATAGTATCTTCATAGCATGACCTGAAAATTCTCAGCAACCTGAGTTTCTAAGAAGCCTACTGTCTGAGCTTTAAAGAGCAACATTCAGTGAAGGGAGAAAAATTTACAGCAGCCCACACCTATCCTGCCCATTTGGAATAGTCTTGGATCAAGCTATCCTTCCAGTTGTGCCCAGGTTTCTTCTCAGAAGACTATAGAAGAGAACAAAGGAGAAAACTGGCTACTGTGAAGCATGCAAACAGGGAATCAAAACCCCACATTGCAACAGGGAGTGAATCAAACCAGGATGGACTATGGAATATGCACATTTTACCTTACACTTATTTAACTTAAGCAAAGCGATTTACTCACGGCTGTAACAGAAAGGAAAAGGACAAGGCAAAGCAAATTAGAATGCCACATTTGCTTGTACCACCACTGTATCACAAGGGATCTCTAAAAACAGTCTAAAAACTCCACACATTGGATACTTAAGATTTATTATTTACAAGTGCCATAATTAGAATACTGCACCAATAACGATATACAATAAGGTAAGTTAACTCAGGCTCAGTAAAAGCAGGGAGGACTCTACTTGCTAGGAAGGAAAGTTAATCTTGGAAAGAAGGAAGGAAAAGAATATGATTTAGCATATTTATATTCTTAGGAGAGCTCCTTGTTGTTGAAGTCTCACTCTTACCAAATGAAAGGATCAGGAAAGAAAACTGAATAATAATACTAACAAGAAAAGGGATTTTGCTAGTAGAAAAGAAAAAGCCTGAACTTGGAGAGCTTTCCAGAGCAAACCACATAAGTAGTTTCTCTTCCTCCCTCATCCTAAAGAAAGCTATCTGTGAATTAACTCTTTGTTCACTCATAAAACACACAGCAGATAATTGTACTCTAGATCTAGAGTACAGGTTTTAAGTAAACTTCATAATCTATTTTGCTGGAATAAAACTCACTATTTCATTAATGAAACAAAATAAATCTAAGAGCCCTCTTCATCTGTCTGCTTTCTTCCCAAAAATCACATATTTACGTTAACTATTACTCAGTAATTTTCGCACAACTTACAGAGATAATTTTTCTCTTGATAAACAATCTTCTAATTTTCATAATTATCTTATTGTTTAAAGTTCAAGTCAACTGACAGGATATCCAAAATTCACTGTACCTCATATTTTGCGATCATTCCTTCCAATCCCGCTATCTTAGACTCCTGTAGAACTGAGTAGGTTTTCATAGTATTGAAAACATCTATTATCTTTACTAGACGTCGATGAAAGGTTTCAAATTTTCCGAAGATATACATCTCACTAAAAGCAAACTGTCTTTCAGCTGGGTTTTGTTCCAATTTCTCTTTTACCTTGTGAAAGCAATTTTGATATTCCTAAAAACAGAGACAAATTTAAAGGAAGAATGTCAAGCATTTAATAAAAGGCACTGTCATCAGCTAGAACAAAATTTATGCAGACAGATATTATCCGGACTTGAAATCAAGTAGAAGTTTCATCAATAAACAATCATGAACAATATCATTACAGAATCACACATTTCAAATGAATGAACTGCACATATATTTATTTGTACATTCCATCCTTAGCTAGCATGAAATTCTGCTCCCTCCATTTTATAGCAAGGGATTGATGTGTTTACTGAATTTCCAAGATGACAACCCAGATCTCAATTTTCAGAGACTGAAAATAATGATTGTGTGCTGAGCAGTTTTATTGAGTAAAAATGTTTTGAATTTTCCAAAATCACTTTCCAAAACAAAAACCCTTCTGAAGTTAGAATGCTGCTCTATAGCAGCTTCCAGTGTTCATTCTCCTTTCTTACCTGGGCACAAACCTTACTCCAAACGTTAAAATTTAATTCTTCCCAAAGCCAGATTACATAGTCAAGATATTTGCTTGAAATCGTTTCATTCAAGAGTAGTTCTCTTTAAAATACAATCTTCATTATTTTTTATCACATGTATGCATGAATTGCAAGTTGCGCCAGGGGAGGTTCAGGTTAGATATTAGGAAATATTTCTTTACTGAAAGGGTTGTCAGACATTGGAATGGGCTGCCCAGGGAGCTGGTTGAGGCACCATCCCTGGAGGTATTCAAGAGATGAGTAGACATACTGCTTGGGGATATGGATTAGTGTTGGGTTGGTGTTGTTTTGGGTGTGGTGTGTGGTTTGTGTGGGGTTTTTTTTGTTTGTGTTTTTTTTTATTGTTTGGTTGGTTGTGGGTTTTTTTCTCTTTTTTTTTTTTTCATTGGTTGGACTAGATGATCTTAAAAGGTCCCTTCCAACCTAGGTGATTCTGTGATTCTCTGAATAACCCCACTTGCAGTCAGTAATACAAAGTGCCCAGAGTTTCCCAAGTTGCTAGGGATTCAAATTTCAAATTTTAATCTATTGATTTGCTGAAAACTTTTGGAACTAATAAGACTTAAATAAAAACCTAAGCCTTATCTCTCAACATATTTTATTACAGCAACTGGATAGTTTGCTCTGTCTTTACAGAAATATATAAATTTATTGCTCATTGCTGATAATAAGACATCATATAAATTTACACTAATTTGTGCTAGAATTATGCAAAATGTGTTGCTTCAGAGGGTCTCAGAATAAAGTTCTAGTCTTCCAAGCACACATTGTCAAGAAATCAAAAAAAGTAGCAATAGAGAAAACTTAAGATGAACCCTCCAATATCTACAGGGAGCTTATCAAAAAGACAGAGGGCATCCTAAGGACAGTCCAGCAATGAAAGAGGTTGCCCAGAAAGTCTGTGCAGTCTCTCTATCCCTAGAGAACTTCAAGAAACAACTTGGCGAACAAGTTTGATCTCAGAGCTGCCCCTGCTTTTGCTTTGAGCAGAGCATTGATCTAGATACCTGCTGAGGACCCTTTCAAGCTGAATTATCCCATGATCATATGCACCAAAGGGAAGGGGAAAAAAAAAAATCCAAAAAAGTCAGGGAAGTGTAGGCAAAAAAATAAAAGCTATCCTCCCACCAAAGTCCACACAATCAGCTGAATTCTTCTCAGCTAAATTGCTCTTTCTAAAGGTATAGCTTATTCACATATCCTGGAAATATATTCAGCTCAGAAACGAAAACAGGGGGAGTTACTACACACATCCCTTCTCATCACGGGAGACAAAAATTTCAAGAGAAATTTGGGCATGAAAATCCAAGTAAATCTCATATAAGAAGCATAGTTAAGTTAAGCACTCCAACCCTGTCTCCAGAAGTTCAACAGATACTGGACTGCATTCCCTATTAGCTCTAATATAATTGCTTGAGTTCCAAAGCGTATTTTTGAGTTGTTTCTTTTTCTCTTCATTATAACATTGCTTCCTCATATAAAGTTTTCCTAATCACATTCTCCTAGATCTCACCTGATGTTCTGTTTTCCACATTCTCTTCCCACCTACCTGTTTAAGTCTAATAGCTGCTTGTAACTTTTCCAGAACTCTCTCCCGAGGCTGACTCCAGATGTTGGCCGTATTGTTGTTTGTAATGTAGGATTTACTTGCTGTGATCAGCTGATTGGTTACCTAAAAGCAGTTTTAACCTTGTGAAAAAAACATGTCAAGACAAAGCAGATATGACCCTTCTTTCAGCCTCACCCCATACCTGTGACCAGCCTAAAGCCTGAAAAGTAGCAGTACCAAACATCAGCCCCATAGACATACTGTCCTTCTTGCAATATCCAGCCTCCACACCATTACACCACCAAAACGTCATCAATTAACTATGCTTATCTTAAACCTAAACACCTTGTACCAACCCTGAAATGACATCGAGGACTACAAAGTCCTTTGGAAAGCAAAGGTAAAATCAGGGGCTGATAAGACTATGATCATTAAAAAATAGTTTGTCCTTCCAACTCCATTTCCTTCTTTATGCAACCACAAGGAGGTTTAATGGCTATATAAGTGTTAACATAACCGGTTCTACAAAAAACAGTTCACCACAGGCAAAACCCATTGCAACAAAAAGTTCCTCAATCTGTTCATGTCAGGGTTGAGATCAGCCCTCATCTTCAAGAAGTCAGAGCAAATTCTTACAACTCCAAACTATGGAGAGTAAAATAAGTTCTAACTTCAAAGTAATTTTATCACTATTACCAATTCTCTATACGTTCAAAAAGCAGCATTATATTGACAAAAATGCTGCCTCTTCAACTGTGTGGACCCTTTGTGTTTTCTGTCTCTCACTCAAACAAAAATACACACACACACAAAACCTGTGAAAATTTCCTTTCATGCTGTAACACCAACCTTTACAAACAGTGAGGATATCTGTTCAGATGTGTTGTAATACTGAGAGACACTCTGAATCATTTGAATTGCATTTATGAGTCCTGGAATGGCATCCACCATGGACACCTGGGAAGATACACACAGTCTGAATTGTGCTTAGTACTTCTGTTACCATACATTAGCCCAACACCTAATTAGAGAATGCAGGGGCCTTACAAACTTGGTCTTTGTAAGGCTTTTGCCTCTGTTTTTCTGGACCTCTCCTGCAGACCTGCCTGTCCTACTTCACATTCCAAGCTCTACAATTCACTAGAGTCTTGGCTGGAAGGATTCTGAAACCTGCTGTAACCTTCTGTAAAAAGAGAGCCCAAAAATTTGCATCAAGTCTCATGGCACTCATTTGAATGTAGAAACTACAAATAACAGCTTTCCTGTAGTACTGGCATTTAGATAATAAAAAAAGTGCCTGGGGCATGATCTTATAGCCCATTCTTTGGGGTGCATCTCTGAAGCTGGCACCACTTTCTCCTTGGTAAAAGCCAGTACGGGGAGCACAAAGCAGGTCAAGTTCAACAGACCCTGCAGAATACCAATAGCAGGCATATTTGCTTTAACTCTGTCTTATACAGGTTTCATACTAACCTTCCATCAGAGAGACTCAAATACCAGATTGCGAAACACTGAAAGAACACGCTGTTCTAACACTATCCAGGTAAATGCAAACAAACAGAACCGTACCACGGTTGCCCAGAGCTCTCTTTGGAAGCAATTTCACTTTGGGAAAAGTATGGAGAGAGAGAGAGGGGTAGCTAGGATGGTCAAAGCTTTGAGTCTTCACAGCAACTTGTCATGTTTTGCTGACTAGCAACACAATTTATAAAACCAGTTTTAATGAAAGCAACCATTTGCCACCTACTTTACCTCCTCTCCCTGGCTGGGTTCGTTTACTACTTGTTATGCTTGCCTTATCCTGTTACTATGGTATGAGAAGGTGATTTATATTTACACCTTAGTATTTACAGAACCATATTTATGTTTTCCTAACCCAAGAAGCTGAAAATTGCTTTCTAAATGTTAGGCTAAGCATGACCTGGCCACCAACACAAAGGCAAAAGCCCAGCCTTTGTTTTCAGCATAGCACTATGCTCACTTTCACAACCCTTTTTCCTTTTTTCCTTTTTTTTTTTTTTAAACTCAAAGTTTTCACCTCCTTCCAGAGCACAGAATCCAGTTTCATTATCAGACCAAAAGCTTCATAAATACCACAGCAATAAAATAACAAGTAGTTTATTTTGTAGCCAGAAATTCCCACTAAGCCACTTTTAGCATAACTGAACAAAGTCTCAAAATGGAGATGCATAACAAAAATGTCATCATTTCCAAACTTATCCTACAAACTTCATTAATTTTAGTTGTCTCAAGAGGCTTATGTTAAGAATTTAAAAGTTTTGCTTACAGGATCACTATTGTATAAAGGGTCACAACATTTTTCCAGATAATATAGATACTTCACATTATCTTTAGCTTCATTTGCTGCATCTGTGATGCATATGTCAAACGCTCGCCATTTCTAAGAACAGAAAGTGGGAAAAAAATGAAAGAACACATTTCAGAATAAAACTGTTTTGAGGTCACAGTTTTGTCATTTGTGTTTAAACACGTTTGAAAGCACAGATCTGTTAATTCGGAGTTGCATTTGTTTACCCAAGATGAGAAACAGGTCCTTGTTTACTTCAGTAAGTTGACTGTGAACACACAGTTAGTTTAGACCTCTCAGCCCAACAAGGTATGTCAGTAGCAGTGTCAAGACAAGCTGCTGTGAAATATATAGTCATCATCTGTTAACTCTTTTTGCTTGATAGACTGATGATTATACAAAACCCATGCATTTGTTTTAGACGTCTCTCATTTTGATAAGCCAAGATTTTTTTGGTTGACTCACTTATTTTTCTGTTTGGGGTGGGTTTTTAACTTTGTTATGTCCATGTGAGAAGTTACAACCCTACAAGCAGTTTTGACAGACACAGTAACAATATGAAAAAGATGTTGAAAAAGGGGCGTTCATTTTTATTTTCATTAACTACTCAGTTCATTAATTCAATTTTCTGATTTAATAATCAACTTTTCATGGTTTTATAAGTATTTATTTCTATTGAGCCACATGGATGATGTACGTTATCAGCCTTTAGACAAAGGGGATTCCCAATCTTTTCCCATAAATTTAACTAGATTTAAACTTTACCTACTCAAGGTGAGGAATACAGAGGGACAAAGAAACCAAAAGTCAAAGATATTTCAATATTTTCCCCACCAGCAATACTATATACATCACCAAAGTGAATTAGGCTATACAGAGCATTGCTGGTCTTTATAAATGTCATAATTCAAAATAGAAACCTTCAGAAGTTTGGATTTAGCAGCAGTAAGTACTCCAAGCACTGCCTTCACATCTGGGCTCTTCAGCTGCTCCATAAGGTAGCTGAATTTCGACAATTTCTTTTTCCAGTAATCAAGCTCTGCTCGTGGTCCAAGGTCATCAGCTTCCTTTCTCAACTGGTTGTTTTCTGCAAGAACCTTTTATCATTCCATAACATTAGTGACGGATGCTAACATCTCTATCTGCATGGATAGCATGGGTTAATTCAACTCCCAGTATTAACATCCTGTGATAAATTACCTACCTCAGCTGCCACCTCACAAAAGTGACTTTAATTTTGCTTGATTTTTTTAGTTCTGCATTAAAGAAGGAATAGCTACAGACCATTACATTTTCTACAAGTAACCTGCAAAGCACAATTTTGACCATTTTGACAAAAGTACAATTGCCAAAGTACAATTTTGACCATTGAGAATAGTGTTGTTCTATTTTCTAACTATTGTTAGAACAATTATTGTTGTTCTATTATTCTAACTATTGTGTTTCTTTTGCTTTCATTAAATCCACTAAGAACCACAAACTGCTTCCTACTTTGATTCCTTGGCTAAGGTGAAACTTTGGCAGCAGTTAATTTGTCAGGGGCTTCCTTTCCTAAAAACAAAAAAAAAAATAGCTACAAAAACTTCTGTCCGGTCAAAAATTATGCTTCAAATCCCTTATACAATAAAGAACAAGAAACATTTAATGTCAACTCTAAACATGGCTTCCTTCTTCTTCCAGTTTGTGAGCAAATCTAAAAATCTCAAATTTGGTATTAGGATCCATAAACCTCTAATGCAATTCCAAGAAAGAAAGTTAACTAAACTATCATTCTGTCTCCAAAAAATAACCCATAACTAAAATCTCTCAGCGACATCTGGTTCATTAGACTAAAGATCTTTCTTGCTTTGCTAAATTAACAATAGAAAATGCTTTAATTACTTTTTTTTTCTTTTTGCTATTTGGCAATAGGTCAGTAGTAAAAGAAAATGGAGTAAATCTTTTGTGCAGTTAATTGTATTCTCACTGTTCTCAGCTAATACATTTACATATTAAAGAGACTGGGGGGGTATATTCTTTCTTCCTTTTAACAGGTATAGGCCTTAATAAAGAAGATTCTTTCATGAAACTGATTTGTTAATTTGCAAAAACCATATTTCTTTGATAAAATCTTAGCAATAATTTCTACAGGCAGAACAGGGAATAAGGCAGCAACTAAGTTTCAATTTTTCCAAGTTTAAAAGTTATTCATGCCATCCTCTTCCTTTATGTTTGCCTGTACAAACATTACAGAACTTGTTTTCTTGAGCCTTCTGTGTTTTAGCTTGGATTGCTATCAACTGATACATAGACTACAGGAACCTGACATTCATTTCATGCAGTAACTCAACTGGTAGTTTGATTCTTTCTGAAAAGAACCTTAAGATCAATGCTATGAAGTCCACAAAGGAGCTGCTTCTGAGATTAATAAAAAAAAACTTAATTTCAAATCTCACCTGCATTTTTTTAATTTTATCTGCACTTAAAACAAATGCACTGACCTTACACTACTTCTAACCACATAAAGAGGTTCCATCAGCCCAATGTTTTCTCTTTAAGATGAGGTGACTATCAAAAACAGGTGTACACTCCATTTATCAGTAGTCAGAAAAAGTCCTCTGTAATATTCAGAAGTAAAAGCCCAGAAAACATGCCAGTACTACTTTAAAATACAGGAATTGATCACATCTAACTTTATAGAAAGGTAACTATATGCCAACAAGATTACACTCAACATCTGCCAATATGCAGATGTTGTCATATTTCACATTTATCTGATGCATCACCTGTTCTATCTGTTTGGTCCATCCTTTCATGCAGACTTCTATTCTTTCAAGGGCATCTCTGCTGTTAGCAGCCATCAGGTAATCTGAAGGTCCTCTTAGAGTTTTCAGATCATATGTTTCACATTTCTTCAGAATAACCTAAAATGCAAGTTAAAAACCTTGAATGCTGAAATGTTCATGACACATAATCCATGAACCTAAATAAGTAACTGGCTTCCCCGCTTGGGGTTTCTTACTTCATATTCCCACTCCAGTTTAAAATAAACTTATTTGAGCCAGGATTGGACTCCAGAATCTGGAGAATTCACCAACCTGGCAGCTGCGCTCTCAGCCTTTATGAAGGAAAGGGCACAAGTAGGAACTAACAGTAAAAGCAACAGTTTGTCATACGTTAATCATTCTTATTTTAAGAAAGGCCACAGCCATTGAACAGTCAAGGAGTTAATAGCTCAAAAGAACTAAAACCAGAAGAAACAATAACAGAAGCAGCTGCAGAATTGTTAAAGCCACAAACTTTCAGAGACATTAAAGCCATCAATCAACGTATAACAATCAATGGTATATATCATCAATCAACGTATATCGTATAACTGAAGACAACAAAAGTGAGGGGTTTTTCTCCAGTTTAGCAAAAGCAACATTTAATGAGTATTCTACAACAGCATTTAATTCAAAAGCTCCAAAGCAAGAGATATCCTATGCTAACTCATTTTCTAGTTGCCATGTGAACATACTACCTTTTCTAACAGACTTTCCTGAGTTCCTGATAGCACACTAACAAACGCTTCAAGGGAACGAAGGAAGTCCTGTTTAATATTGGAAGCTTGTTGAGGTTCACCAAGTTCAACCCAGCCATGGTCCATAGTCTGCAAGGCTGGAATGAAGATTTCTGATATCAACTGCTCAACACTCTTTAGTAAGCCATCTCGACCTACATTCATCATATTAAAATTTACTTCCTGTAAAAAGAAATGTAATATATGTCAAAACCGAAAACAAAATTTTGTCATCATCATATTTATTCCAGTTCTACTACCTTGAGCATCTCAAAAATTACCAGTGTGTACAAATGCTCTCTTGCAGTAACAGCACAATTCTTCCTACCAGGAGCTGCAAAATTTGCACACACTCACAGTTTGTCATACAAAACTCAGAAAACAAAGATCTGAAAACATTTCCAAAATATAACAAGAGCATAAGAGACCTCTATTTGTAAAGTTCAGTCTATATGGGTGAGCAAAATTATTCCAGCTTGCCACTTCTAAAGATATCAGAATTACATTTTTTTATGTATTTGTATATGGATATATATGTAAGCAGAAATCAATGTACTTAAGAAGCTTAGATACCAAAAGAATTATGAGCTACAGTTAATTCTGACTTGCAGTTACCTAAAGATTTTGGTCCAGAAAGGATACACCTCTACCCAGATTGAAAGAGTTTGCTTTTTAGACATTCTGAAAAGACTCTGAAGACTTCTAGGGAAAATTACATTAATCTGCCAGCCGTTTCTTCCTTCATTAGAAGGTACCACAAGATTTTTTTTCAACAACATAATTTACCACCAAACAACTTATATTTAAGTTCAGACATATCATTTTGTACTTTTCAACTGTTGTCTTTTCTATTTTTTCTTTTCTATTTTTAAGGTATTATATTATATTATATTATATTATATTATATTATATTATATTATATTATATTATAATTATAGCAAAGGCTATATCATTACTTGTGAAGAACTTCACACATCTTCCAGTTGCAATTAGCAGCTTGCAAGCTTTATAAATAAGTAAAAAATCTTTCAATGTTAAAATGTATATAATTAACTAAAATCTAAACCAGGTCCTTCAAAATCATTTAAAAAAATGTTAAGCATAAAAATGTAAAGCACATATCTGTAGAAAACAAGTAATCTTGTGATGACAGATAGATCATCCACCTTTTGTTGTTCTAATTTTGCTTATCTGGGAAAATTAGAGTTTTGAAGATTTTCCTAGAAGAGATGGGGAAAGTTAAAACTTGCTGGCTTGAGAGGTGCACTTGGATGTTCCCATTTTGAAATGTATAAAAAGTTTTCCACAACACTAAATTCTTTTTTATCCCATCATTCTTATTTGAAGATTAGTCTGATTAGCTCTGATTAGTTTGTCTGCAACTATAGGATTCCCTACGATTTAACGAGTCCTTTACCAGTAAGAACTTGGTTATATATAATTTCCATATATGCTTTCAAAAATAAAGCCATTTTTGTTTGGTTTTTTAATGGATTTACTAGCGCTTATTGAAGTTTAACAGCTTATTATTTACGTATTGACTAATTACTCTTTGTCATTTTGGATTGTCACAAACTTTCTTCCTTAGCATCATTTCTTCATAACAATGATACACTTCAGGTTGCTGCCACTAGATAATGTCAGTTTTTCCATTCCCTTCCTTTTTTGTTCTGTGTTTCCTTTAGCTAAACTGCATCCTTTTGCTCATTCTCCCCGTCAAAGGCTGTCAAATTCTGTGGTGAGAGCAAATATCCCAAGACAAAAATGGTTTTTAAATAGTGTACAGTCATCAGCAGTCACCGACTCTTACCTGATAGATATTGTCAGTTGTAATGGGTTTAAAAAGACTAGATCTAATGAAGAAAATGCATACACCAGTTAAAGCAGCTTCTTTTCCCTCTGTAACAAATACTTTAGGCTTATTCTTTATCAAATGAGAGTTGATTCCTGTTCCTGAAAGGCTGAAGTGCTCTATAGATTCAAATAAAAGAAACATTTAAAAACCACAGACTATTTAATGAAAGAAAAGTTTTCTAAACAAACATTTCAGTCATCATTTGACTATCCACAGACAATATTCAGCATCCAGAGTCCTCACAGCACAGTAAGAACTATTTCACCTAGTTTAGCCATTCTTATGTCAAAAGCCTTTAATTCCTAGTCATTTATTTGTTTTCTATTCCTTCTAAGCAAAGGTTGAAGCTCAAGATCCTCCTACAGGGCTCTCTACCATGTAGTTGCAGACAATACTTTATTGTTTAAAAAAAAAGAAGAAAAAAAAACAAAACAACAAACATAGTTTAGCTCAGGGAAGCTTATTCCAACTGTCTTTCCTTAAGAACGTGTAGACCTAAGTCTAACTTTAAAAAAAAAAAAAAAAAAAAGAAATAGAATGCTTCTGGAAACAAGGAGAAACAAACCACAGCAGATTCTTTGAGGGGAAAAAAAAATAAAAACCAACAAAAAACCCAAAACATCAACATCAAAAGAAACAATAAGGGTGCTGCAAGGCATTTCCCTGTCCTTTCTTCTTCCCCCAACATGAATATGCTGCTCCCCCATTTAGGCTGTTGGTACGACTTCTAAAGAGTCACCAAGAAGTAGCAGTGTGTCTGGGGAAAAATAATTCCCCTAAATTGTGCTTTTGGCCACGCTACTATTACTAGTTTTCTAGCGTTACCTCAGAGTAAAATGCACACAGATACACACTTCAGTAAGACATTGCAACAATGAGGAGACCAAAAGTGAATTGTTGATACCAGTATTTAAAGGACAACATCCAAAAAATTGCAAAAAAATGACAGGCCACATAGCCCTTCTTTTTTCAGGCACATGACCATCTGCCCCAGAGATCCCTATTTTGGATCAGGCAGTCACTCCTAAGTCCCCTCCCCAACCTTTTGTTCACATCAACTTTCCCCCTCCCCTTTTTCATCACAGCTCCTGCAGAAGCCTGTTTTCTGTTTACTTTAGAAGTACATCAAGGGCTGTGTCACTAGCAGAAGTGTTGGCTCTGAGCATTTTATCAATTTGATTTACTGTCAATTAACATAAACTTGCACTATCCTTTTACTTCAGTAATTACAGAAGCTAGACCAGCAACACCCATCCCAGTTTTCAGGGCATTCCCAGGACTTAGGGAGCTGGAGTAGGCAGTACATCCTGCAGCCTCTTTAGAAAATATGTATTGTTACTGAAGAGGTTGCTAAAAGTTGTTAAGCTGCATATTACAAGTGCCATTCAAAACACTGCAAAAAATTTCCATGGGAGGGTGGGCAAAAAAACAGACTTTGAAATTACCCCTTAGGCCTCTGGAGAACATCTTCCTGAACTCAGAGCTGTACAGTCTCCTGCTCTGCCATGACACAAAATATCTTGTAAGCACCCTTCACTGGGTCATGTTCTGCCCTAACAGAAGTGTTTGCTGATCCACATCAGGGTCAGATAACCAGCTTGGATTTCAGCTGGTGCATAGTAAGTGCCCTTGCCACCAAGATGCATGTAATACCACAAAAAATTCGCTTTACTGATTAGCAGCCATCACTGTAACTGCGATTCTTGCTTTGCTAGCCTGTGAACCACAGGCCCAGAATGACTAGCACAGAAAATTCTTTTATAAACTCTGCCCTACCTGAGAAGGAAGAACGTACAGCACAAGCTGCACACCTTGATATGCAATATCAAGTAACTGTACACTCATGGCTGCAGGCAAAGGCAGTCTCCAACACCCACTTCATCCCACGCTCACCTGTCTTGTCCTCCTTCACCACCAGTTTATTTTTCTTACTTTTTTTTTTTACCTCCAGCTGCATTATCTTCTGGGGACTTTTGCTTATTCACTCAATGCATACGTTGCTGTGAATTTGGGTTCTGGTGGTTCTTTTTTTTTTTTTTCTCCAGCTTTCCACATTGCCTGCATCTAGCATCACATCCCAAAGATCAAAGGCTGCTACAATCATACTGTAGGATCATCTGATCAGTTTGGAGATGGGTGAAGGGGACTCTGATTAGAGTCCCAGCCTTTGCCCCTTGCCTCATGCTCTCTCCAACATACTTCCACCACTTCAACTTAAGAATATTAAAACTTGCTCAGCAGACTTCTAAATTAGTGGCTGAATTTGTATTTTTCATTTAATTTTCTATGTACATTTCTACTTACCTATATGCACATGTACATTCTATATACATTGATGCATATATGTACCATAAAAAGCCATCATTAAAGTTGTGTATATCATGAAACAGTCTTTTCGTACCTTTTAGGTATATACATACCTATACATGTATAAATACATGTTTGGACACTCATATAGGTATATGTTTACATATGCATAAACACGTATATTTATGCAGATAGGCATAGGTATATATTTATGAGGCCTCTCTTGTACATCCACAGTAAATAAGCAGGGCAAACTACCACCAGTCGCAGGGTCTTAAAGATCACATAGCACCTGGCAAGTGCCAGCAGCAGCAGCACAGGAGGCTCTGGGACAGAAGCCATGGGCAAAGGGAGGATGTCCTTGACACAATGGTCCTGAGCTGCCTCCAGGATAAGTGAGAAGGCTTCCTACAGAAGTGTGGTAACATGGGAGCACTGGGAAAAGGAATATGAGCAGAAGAGAATTCTAGCCCTGCTAGCTATAACGCAGACCTCCTGGGGCCATTTGTCATCTAACAGGACCACCTGGATGAATGGTCATGAGCCAAGAAATGTGGGGAGCTTCTAGGGCAGATTGGTCATGGGATTTGAGGAGAGGGGGCAGAGCACCTGTCACTGCTCACTTTGTGTGAAAGTCATCTTTTAATTCTCGAAAACCATTTCCCAGACCCCAGGCAAGAAATACTGGGAAGTACCTTCCTGCTGCGTATTAGCAATATGCAGAACTGCACTAAGAAGCTTCAGTAATTTCATCAACCCTCATTTCACAAGCAAGGATCAATGTCCCAGTATGACCAAACTTGAGTTGCATTAAGCCCCAGTTTATAAGAGCTTTACTATTTGCTTTTTCCTTGCATGCTTGCTCAGCACCACTATAAGGTTGCAGGAGAACCCGAGTTGCTTTACCTGTATCTGTTGCTTCCACATCTTGATAGCAGAATATCAGATGACGCAGACCTCCTGGCGCCAGGAATTTGTCAATGCGCTCTATCTGTTTGAGATCATGTTGAGATTATTATGCAAAATATACCCACTATGAAGAGTTTAACTTGCTCAGATTTTTAACATAAAGGCTGACAAACACTCATCATGTTATCATTGTTTAACAATAAAGTTATACCAAGCCCAGTTACTAACCTCCAAAAAATGATTAAGTTGCCTTGCCTTTTAGCAGCACACACCTAATTAATTGAATCATTCAAATTTTTCCATGCTGAACACAAATAAATATAGCCAGGCTATGTTTCAGTTTACCGAAACCACTTAGTGTACATGTTGTGTATGACCTTTTAAACTGAGGGGAGAGGGCATCTCTTCATTTACTGAAGTGCAGCAGCTCCTCAGTAAAGTCCCTCACCTATATTATTCTTAGTGCCATTCAGCTAACAAGCTAAAAGCAAAAAACACACAGCTGCAATTATTCCATATCACAGCAACAGAGGGAGCCTTTATTTATTTATAATTTAAGTGTGAGGACAATTTCACAGTTCTCCATCAATTTAAGGCTGCCATCAAGCATCCTTGAACCATGTATTGGTAGTGCAGTCCAGGAATCTCATGTATAGACCATACAGACTTAAGAAGAAAGTTAATTGCTCTACGCTAGCATGCTGATCAGTGTTTCAGCACTTGAAAGGCTGGCTGTATCCATGATTTTTCTAGACCTATAAGTCATTGTTTCATATAGTCCCTAACTACATAACAATATTCCAGCAGAAAAGCTTCTACTTTTAGAAGTTCTTCAGAAACATTTGCTGGCACCATTTGTGCTTCCTAGTGCAGCAAAAAGGCTAAGAGATCAATCACCGGCAGCAGGAAGAAAGCCACATTTATCCCTCTGCCATTAATAATGGGCCTTACTTACACTAAAATCACATAAGCTGCTATTCCAGAAAATCTTGGCTGAACCCCTCAAGATGAGGTCAAAACAACTATTACAATTTTCTCTTTCCAAGTGTAACAGCTGCCAGGATTTTCTTCATCTGACAATTTTTCTCAGGCAATATAGTTCACCGGGAAACCCATTCAGAGATAGAATGGACAAAGGCTGAAACAAGTTCTGCTTTTTAACTTGCTTATTTTCCTATATTACATGGAATAACAGAAATGTTGGAAGGGACCTCTGGGAGATCTGGGCCAGCCTCCTGTATCATCAACAACAGCTCAGGCTGAGTCTCAGAAACCTTAAGGACAGAAATTCCACAACTCACTTGAGTAAACCTATTCCCATGCTGCAGTACCCTGCTGGTGAAGAAGGGCCTCTTAACGTGCAGTTTGCAAGCTGTGGCTATTGCCTTTGCCATATAATCTGCAACCACTGTGAAAAGTTCAGGTCTGCCATCTTTATAACTACTCTTCAAGTAACTGCAGACTGCTATTTGACTGCCCCTCAATCTCTGATTCTCCTTCTCATACTTTACATGCCCTGTATCCCTCACTATCTTCATAGTCTTCCACTGGACTTTCTTCAGTTTCTCAACAATATTAGCATTGAAAAGGGAATGCAGAAATTGAAGGATTACAGATGGAAAAAGAGGGAAAAAAAACCACCAAAACAACAAAACCAAAACCACAACTATGTTTGCTTTAGTGTCAGGGAATAAAATAAGGTCAATTTCCTGTCTACCCAGCTTTAAAAATGTCATGATTTCTTTTCAAATCACAAAACGTATCTCCACTAAATTTAACAGGTACCATCAACTTTGATGTATCATTTCCTCAATATACACATTACTAATTGCTTTACACCTTGAGTCACATGAAAAAATAGTATGCTGAGTCATCTAGTTTCCACCTGATTTAATTCCCTAAACTATATCAAAATGTAGTTTTAATTTAATTTATTTTAATTCCTAAACTATATCACAAGTGTCAGTGCCATCCTAATGGAATCAGATTACCTGGTTGCCATCAAGAATAGCATCTTCTACTTCTGCTTTGTCCAGATTCACACAAGAGGCAACAGTGTCCAGTAAGTAATCATGCCTGCCATCCAGCCGAGCACGTTTAGCCTCCCTCTCCTCCTTGATCTTTTGCTGTTATAAAAAGGAAAGTGTATAATGAATAAATCACAATCTATTTTGAAAACAAAAATAAAGACAATTCTAATTTTTTTAAGAAGGCCATTACGCTCTTTCATACTGTGGTTTACATTTTTAAGGCACTCAAATGAACTTTTCAGAAACAACCCCTGTTATGCCTTTACCATTGATTTCCTGTGATCTATTTTCAGATTTAGCACAAAATTTCTATCATCAGTCTTTTGTACGATATTATTTATCTGTTGAAATGCTCTACTTAAAAAAAAAAAAAAAAAGGGTATTTTATCTGCATGGCTCCATCATTTACAAGTTATTTTCAACACTCTAGGTCCTTAGTCCTGGCTTTTCTGTCTAGTCACATATGACCATCAAGCAAGACAGGATTCTGACCCATCTTTGTTATTCATGGAAGATATTGTAAGCGTTCTCTAATAAAGAGGAAGTTGCTGGAGGAAGCTATAGTTTCATAACATTATCTCTTTAGTGTAATGAGAAGTAAAACAAGCCACAAACCTCAAGGTACAAAAGTGTTTACAAATGTGCTTAACTATGGCTATTATACCATTCTTCAAGCAGTATGCCTACTTTTCTAATTAAATTGAATTCCCACATGTAATGCACCTCATTACATTATAGATAAAATAGCCTTCTGGAATAGTTACTGGTATTATTGTGCTTGCGGATTACAAGATTTAATATCATTTCATTTTCAAACGAAATTTAGAATTATGTTTCATTGGTGGTAAATTCAATCTTTATTTCCCCAGTGATTATGAAAAATCTAGCAACTCTATAAAATATTCACAAATTATTTATCCACAAGCTTCTGCAGAGCCAATAGGAGTTATATGATATACTTCATACTCTTATGTAAATATCTTTCCTACTTCCTGAAGGAATTTTCAAATATTTGGTAAATTTATAATTACTAGCATGCCTTTATAAATGGAATGCACTGGAAATGTTTTTCCATTTAAAAGACAAACATACAAATCCTGTTCTTTACACAGATATGCCTGAAGAATGCAGTAGCAGATTAATTTGTATACTTAACATATGCACTTTCACCTCTGTCATTCCCTAACACGGTCTCTACTTTTCCAGAAATGCAATGTCATCACAGGATTGGCCCCTTCTACACATTCTCAGATCAGGGTAGAAATTTTCCCCCTAGTTAGACATACAAAATCCAACCCTTTTGGGCTGAATCAGCTTCACACTAGATGATGAAACTAGAATCCTAAACACTGTTGTTTCAGTAATTTAGGCATAACTGATAATGCATCTTTACCATAGAAAAACCGCCAGTTAGCTTCTGTTCAATCCAGCAAAAACCTCTTTTCATTTTACTTAAAGTAGAGACACTACTTCTGTACTCTCCTGTGCTTCCAGCATAAAACTCCAGGTACATTGCTACACAAGGTATTCATCTTATCAGCTCCACCTATACAGACAGCCCTTGATGTTCATAGCCTCCATTTCTTCTACAAGTTGCTGTTTATGTAGGCTGAAATCATAAGCAACGTCTCAAATTGGGCAATTGTGCCCTGATATTTGTTTCAGTTCTTTTGATGCTTTCCAATCCTTTAATTGCAACCTCTCAAGCCCTGTAACAAATATACTAGCTATTGTGGGCAGTTGTTCCCATAGGATTAGGCAGTATCTGATGTCTAAACCCAGTAACAAGAGCATTTGTTAATATGACACAAAACTTTAGGAGTTTAGTTAAATTATTTTAATGAACTGTACCTAGAGAGAACAGGACATCATTTACTAGACAGTAAATCTATAGTTTTATGAAGATTAAGACATTCACCTACATTTATCACTTCTGGAAGGCATTTGCATTGTCCTGGTCGATATCCCTCTAATTAATGCAAGTAGCATGCATGTTTTTCCTGATAGTTGCTACAATGCAATTCAAGAACACACCCTGCCTGTCATGCTTCCATATTTTACGTCATACTCACTACAGAAATACATATCCCTAAACAGCATCTGTACAAAAAAATACCAAAAACCAGGCAGGTTTATGTAATTCAAATAAACATCAATTAATAGAACACTGAAAGAGTAAGATTTGAAGATGGAAAGATTGCTAAAGCACATAAGCTATCATTTTAATAGGCAATAGAGGAATTTCTGGTACACACAGTCACACTGACTTGCAAACCCTGAAAAGTTAACAGCAGCAATTGTCATCAAGGTCATAAAACAAAGCCTTGTTATAATGTACTATGATGCAGGAGGACCCAGGTGGAACCATGTTTACAAGAGATAAATGCTTTCTCACTTAGGTATCTGGAAGGATTGTCCAAGTTTTTGTATATTACAGCTTTACCTCAGTTCTTCATTTAAAGAACAGCAGCACAGCCACATTTAGTTTTGGGTCTCTTTTACCACTCTTAGCTACAAAGGTAATAAAGTCCATATGGCACAGTCCCACAACAGGTGCAAGTCCAAAGCTAAACTAATTAACCAAAAAGTCCTTCTTTGATGATAAGTATAGTTATAACAAGTAACTTTTTTTTATGTTACATGAAACCTTAGAATTCCTAATATCTAAACATCAAAAATTTAGCACAGGAAACTAATTTCAGTAGACTTCAGATCTCCTGAAGCAGCAAAAAGGGGAGATTCCTAAATCCATTTTAGCATATGCCTAAATCCACAACCATCACACCATCAATCTGAAGCAATCAATGGGGATTAAGTAAATTTTAAAAAAAGAAAAAAAAAGTGTTTTCTAACTACCACAAGAGTATATAAATTTAAGCAGAATGTACTTATATCAAAGGCACGAGATGCCAGGGGTCCTTCCTTTGAAATAATAGCCTCAGAAACCAAATATTGTCTATTGCCAGCTTCTCCATTAGAGAGTACAGTTGCTGATGTCTCTGCAGACACTCTGGAGTTAGCATGAATGTTTTTTAGTATGCAAGTCATGACTGCACAAGTCAAAACTTGTTCCTGACCACAGTTTATCCAGCAAATGATGCGTTTTGTTTCCAGAATACTGTGCATTACTGAATTTGGACATGCTCAGATCAAAGTCTTATCGATGAGAAATACACTTGAACTTTACCAGGAAGCTCAAAAGTAAGAGAGTCAAAAAATAAGAGTGTTCTGTTGTTAATTTACTGTCTTATCCAAAACTTATTTAACCAATGTAGCATTCGTCTTGCTCTTCTTTAACTTGCTAAGATGTTCTACATTGTATAAGCATCGCTCAGGGATTTCCCTGTAAAAGTAAACTGCAAACCATTTTACGTTTTCCAAGCACCCTGAGTTTTCAAACACACAATCCTTTTTATTCACTCCTCTCCAAAACACACATAGCCTACAGAATTAAGGCAGTCACCTTAGCTGACTCTTAAATCTCAGACATCAATCAGAGTTTGCCCACATTTGTTATAACATTGCATTAACTCGGGAACAGTTTTTTCAAATAACCAGCTTTTAAAACTAGTCTAAGGGGCTCAATGAATTCCATATTTTATTATTGTTATTCAACGCTACATAGTGTCTTCAAAATTCTACTCCCATTTTATAAATATGGGAAGAGTGAAGTTAAACTTCCATTTTCCTTGGTGGCAGAGCCTATCCCTGTTATGTTGCCAGACCTACCACAAAGTTCTTTATTGTACTGGTATAACATTTGTGAAATTATACCTTTACCAAACCACTGCAACAATCTGGACAAGATACAAGCACCAGCAGTCAAATGCATAAATATCTCTCAGTGCAAATTTACTCTTCAAAACAAATCATGCAACTAAGCCTTGACTGATTTTAAAACCAGTTGCAAAACAAGCTACATCTCTCAACAAATACCTGTTCCAAATACTATGTTTTGCTTTAAAAGGCAAAGTTTATCTGTTTTGATATAGTTAGACTGTTTTGTGAAACCAACATCATCCACTTAGACCACTTTAAAACACATATTTGTCTATACCCTGTTCAATTTTCCTTACCTTTATAACTCTGCCAATGCTCTGTTTCCAAAGTTGCTTTCTTCCAGCTCTAAACATTGTCCTATTCGATGTAAGGTTCAAGTACTCTTTTTCAGCAATAAGCCTTAAACCATGGAGCAAGCTTCTTGAATCATCATTTTGTACTCTCCCCCTAATCTTTTAGTCATATTTGTTTCATTCCTTATCTGTAGTAACACCCCAAAAAAAAATCTAGAAAATACAGCAAGGATCTAAAAAGCCAGCAACTATTAACCTTAGCTCTGTATTTAGACTCAGTTCTAAATGTGCATTTAAATTACTTGAAAACTAAATTGGACTTCTTTAGAAACTAGGTCTCCAACCACCAGAATTTACTGTCTATAAGAATAGGAGATGAAAATTACTGCTACCAACTACAGTGTTGTTAAGGTGATATTGTTTATATACAAACACTGCTCGATATGATTCATCATGCTCAAGGGCAGCATAACCGTTTGCAAAAGTCTATTTTATAACTGCTTATTTGATTTGTGTTTAGCCTTCCTAAGTAATCCTCATGTCAAGAGACATTTTTGTTTCCTTGTCACAGATGATTGTTAAGTATATAGCAACAGTCAAGCAGCTTTCAAACAGCTTTTACCTACAGACTGCTAAATTATTAAGTTCTCTACTTATATTTTTTATACAAGCACATTCAGTCTCAGTTACTTTTCAGTTGTACAAAGGTTGCTTGATACAGTAATTTTTCTTCAGCAAGAAATGTTGCATTTTTTCTTCTTAAAATAACCTTAATTTTTTCCACTACAGTGACAGCATCTAATCTGATGTCCTCTTGAAAATGCCAAGAAAAACAAACTAATGATCCAATATTAGCAACAAGAAAAACAAAAAAATTTTACAGCTATTTTAGGCTTAGAATGCCCCTAAATATTTCTGCTTCCATTCATATCAATGTGAATCATGACTAAAATTACTTGACAACCTCAGTGTTGATAAAAATCTCATGAGCTAAAACCATTTTCCCCACATTATCTGATTTTTCCATACAATTTTCCCCACCTGCTATAGTCAAGTCTGATTGTGTATACATGTTTGAAAGAGAAAGACTGAAATAACTGCATTTTGTGTAAAAGTAAATAACTGTAGCTTTCTCTGAACCCTTTACAGCCTTCTCTTTTAAAATTAAATATGCTATTAAACATTATACATCATGTTAATCCTGGATATATTCAGAACCCTGAGGAATTATTTACTTCTTCGCAGGATATATGTGATTTCTAATATAAAAACTCAGCCCAACATGCTTAATTTTGCCACATATCAATAAAAGCTCCTTTAAAAAAAAAATGAAAAAAAAGATTAAATAAATGTTTCAAAGAACCATTGAAGAATCATGGAGCTTTTTCATAAAATCATGTAAGGACACAGCAACTAACTTACAGAACTACAAAAACATGTAGGTTTAAAGAGATCTCTAGAAGTCATCTAATCTTCTGCTCAAGGCAAGTGGGGTTGCTCAGAGATGCATGCAGTTGAGTTTTGAATGTCTCAAAGGATGGAGATTCCACAACCTCGTGGGCACTATAAGTGTTTCACCACCCAACATAAAGATTGTTTCCATCTAGCTGAAATTTCCCATGTTCCAGCTTGGAGATGTTGGCTCTTATTTCCTTCATGGAAAGGTCAGTTCTGTCCTGTAATTAGATGATTATAGGCTGCAATAAGATCTCCCCTTAGCCTTTTCTTCTTAGGGCTAAAAAAAACCCCAGTTCTCCAACTATCTTCTCATACATCACACACTTTGGCTTCCTGACCTCCTTGGTGAACCACTGCTGAACTTGCTGTCAATCTGCTGGCTAATTCAGGCCTGTCCATGGCCAGCTTTCTCTGCTGCGATGTGCTTTACTGGCATGGTGTGGAACAAAACCTTTCGGTCCTTCTCTGTAAACCTGCTATCTTGCAAGATAAAAAAGGCACTAAATACTTTAAATACTTCAGCCTTTCCCCTGTTCTTTGTAGCTTAGTGCCCTGTGCCATTCAGCAGTGGGCCTACATTTTATTTTGCTGCCAGTGTGCTTAGAAAAGCCATTCTCATTTCCCTTCAGCCTCCTCACAAGTTTGAACTCCAGGTGAGCTTTAGCTTCCTTAACTTTATCTCCGCACACTCAGGTATTGTCTCTATATTCCTCCTGGGTTGCCCATCCCCGACTCTACCTTCTATGGAAGCTTGCATGTTTATGCTCAGAGACGGTCTCTGTGTTCATCCATGCCGGCCTTCTGCAAGGGCTGCTCTTCCCTCTGCACGCTGAATGATCCGTTCTTGAGTTCCAAGGATGTTGTACTCACAGATCAGTCTTCCTCAGTCCCACTTCCCTTTAGGGGATATCCCTGAAGAAGTCAAAAAATCTGCTGTCCTAAGGTCTAAAGTTGTGATTCTACTGGTTGTCTTGCTCACTTCTTACAGCGTTTTTTGCTCCACACCCTCATGATCACCTCCTCAGTCAGCTCTCACTCAGAAACTTTTAAGTAGGTCCAGAAACCTTTCAGTCCAGGAAGGATGGACATACTTCAAGACAGAAGTCTTAAAGGCACAGGAGCAGGCTGGCCCCGTGTGCCAAAAAACAAGTAAGCGAGGAAGGAGACCAGCCTGGCTAAATAGGGACCTTTTGCTGGATCTCAGAAACAAAAGGAGAGTCTACAACCTTT
>JAOTQQ010000012.1:77964858-77999524 GCA_026546715.1 Gallinago undulata | reverse complement strand
TCCCCTCAGTCTCCTCTTCCCCAGACTGAACAACCCCAGCTCCCTCAGCCGCTCCTCATAAGACTTGTGCTCCAGACAACAACTGTGATGAGAGTTCAACAATAAGAAGAAAAAATGAACACTGCATGAACCTAGCTGTAATCTGTAGAGTGGTAAGTACTATACAAGTTGTTGGCAAAATTTACGTTGGGAATTATTGTATCTGAATCATTGCTACATTATACAGCAGCTGAAACATATCTCTATTTCTAAGACACTCTAAGCATACTTTCTTTCTGAAGAAACATCCTTTAGATGTGCTGTTCATCAACACTGACTCTCTCACTCTGTGATACACGTTATCCTGCAGACAGGTAAGTATATCATCTAAAAGTTTGTTAGTATGTCCTTATCCATCCTAGAACTAAAACCTCAACTTCTTAATCAGCACAACAGCAGAAGTTACAATACTGTATTTCCAAAGATTGCTTTGTCTTATGCCACGTGGGGTCAAAAATTCAATGCTAACAGATGAGGTTGCTGTATATTTTCTGGAAAGCCATGAAATATTTCCTTTCTGCCATTGGAGACTTTCAGCACGTTAAATGAAGCATTTAGCTTCAAGAAAAGAGCATAAATAACTATGATTTTTATTGTAAAGAATTTCTAATTATCTGTGTAGCATGTAGTGCTCAGCCAAGCAGTGCACGTTGCTTTTGCTTTTCTGTTTTCAAGGGTTATCAGAGCTGTCCAGAGAAATGGTGCATCATCTTCACAGCCAAGAGCTGAAGAATTTTGAGCTTTACTTTGGATCATATCTCCGCTCCACAATTTTTTTAAATATCTTACACTCTAAACAACATCAGCCACTTTCTGTAGCTCTCATGCTGAGTTATGGTATAAGAAGGGTCTCCAAGAATCACAAGTGGATTCACTAATCAAAACTTCTCTCTTTCATTAAGTCTAAGACCCCAGATCTTACCAATACAGAAGATTCCAAGAGACAAGTTTCTAAAATTACAGTATTTCCATTTTAGGCAAATTAGATGACAAAATACAAATATGTGAAAGATAGTATTTTTTGTTGACGTTACCACTATAAAGTTCAAAAAAATGTATTTTTACAGATTAGCAATATAACCATAATAAATAGACTTAACTTTCAGATTGTAGCCTTTAAATTTGGGAGATGATAGCTTCCTCTACTGATGCAGCCTACCAAGACATAATTGACATGAATTAGCCAGATCAACATGGCAAGCTGGACGAACTGACCATCTGTGTCATTTATCTCTTTGTGTGGAAATAGCTACTTTTAAAGGTATTAACTGCTTCTATTAACGAAAAGCTACTTTGTCACCCTTTGTGAAGACATTGATGTAGTGGTTTATATCTTCGTTCTACTGATCTTTATTTACTTTACCAGGAAGGCAATTCAGCAGCAAAACCCTTAAAAATTCACACCTGATTTTTTGTTACTATGCAAACCACTTAAGATAACAAGTAAACCAATAAATAAAAGCTTAGTTGCACTAAGCTAGGATGTTTCTGAGTAGCTTAGTATTAATAACAAAATGTCCATTTGGAGAATTTGTTTTCCACAGAATAACCAACAAAAAACACTGTCAATTTAAAACTTTTATTTTTGTCTGGCTATCAATGGCAATCAGAAAAGAACATGTGATTCAGGCCCTGCAAGTTGCTCCGAGGCCCAAATCTATCTTGGGCTTAGTTGCCAGCATTAGAAGCATAGCTTGATCCACAATAGTTCCAGTGGAGGAAATTTTATGTCCCTTTTAATAAGCAATATTAACATTTTGAAGTTTTTGATTACTTGCGCTGAATTCAGGCTTTTTTACTACACGTGTTTAGCAGTACTTTTGTACTGCAATCAACAGCTATTACAGTTGCTCAGACACAGCTGAACTAAATCGCTCTAAAGCTTTTAAAACTCCACTCACAGCTGCACTGAGCTCACAAGAGTAACTCATCTGACCCACAGGTCACAAGAAAATCACATCTTATGCTGCAGATACAGATGCCAGCTCTGCAACTAAGGCATGCTGTACTCATATTGGCTAAGTCACACCATATAGCAAACAGGATGCAAATAACCCACGTGCAACATTATAGATTTCAAAGAAAAGGTATTTCCATTCTACACTATTATAAGTAACACATTTATTAAAACTGCCCGGTGTCTTTGTCGAGGTTGGTGTTTTCTTTCCAATCACTTGGACTATTTAAACCTCCAGCTGCCATGTGGATTATTCCTACTCATCTTAGTTTGAGATGGGCCTACCAGTCCAATAACAAAAACATCCCTGCATTATCAACACTGCTTCCAGCACAAATCCAAAACACAGTCCCATATTACCAACTATGAAGAAAATTAACTCTACTCCAGGCAAAACCAGGACACCTTGTTTCCTCTCCCTCCCCATAATTTACTAATACATACACAATTAAAGGAAATTCACTCCTTCAAAAAGTACTGTTTAAAATGTAGAAAGTGATAGAGGAGGAAGAGAAGGTTGGTTTTTTATTATTTAATAAGGTTATGACTTGATTAACATTTACTTCCAAGCAGACTTTCAGAAAGTCTTACTAATTTTTCAGTCTATACATTTGGAGTTATTTACCACCAAACAAGATTCCATTTAATTTATCTTCTATTTATTAATTTCCTTGCAATTTAAGTTTGATAAAAATGCAATACAACAGAACTGCAACAACTATGTATATTTTATCTAAGCAACCCAGTTCATTAACTAATAACAAAAAACCACCCACTTGAAAAGTTTCAGTAGTAGCCAGTACAGCATGAAAAACATAACGCTTGCCAGTAAGCTAACATAATAGTCTCTACTTTCACACCTTTTTCTCTGGAGAAATAAAAAGGTAATAATCACAGGCTATAGATTTGTATTTCTTTTCTTCAGTGCAATTCATTTCCGCCCGTCCCCCCCCCCCCGCCCTCTGCTTGGTAAAATTTTTCTCCTTCTTTCTGAAACCAATCATCTTCCAACAAGGCACTTCCTGTTGTAAGTCTTTGGAGAAGTATTTATTTACTGATTAACCTGAGATTTAGATTGCTACTTTTACTGCACCTTTGGAGGCTGTTCCCTAACATACCGTTATAACAAGGTTCTTCTTTTACTTGGCACTCCCAGTGTCTTTTTCTGAGTATGATCCTATGACTGCTATGCAGCAATATAGGCCAGGGCAGGGAAAAGTTAAT
This sequence comes from Gallinago undulata, assembly GCA_026546715.1. Taxonomy (NCBI): domain Eukaryota; kingdom Metazoa; phylum Chordata; class Aves; order Charadriiformes; family Scolopacidae; genus Gallinago; species Gallinago undulata. Next base: position 77,996,304 of record JAOTQQ010000012.1, on the reverse strand, counting down.
ATCCAAACCCCATTATTCACATTTTCCTCAAACTTTAAAAGGACACTCCTAATTTAATACTCTTGTAACATGCTTCTGAGAAAACAAAATAAGTTTCCAAAAGCTTTTCCCCTGAAGTTACTGCATTGCCCACACACAGATAAACAAACACTCTTGAAACTCCAGATTCTCGCTTTTTAGTAGGAATTCCCTCTCCATCACAGTTAAAGAATTGTCGAGAGGCTAGTTGGTACCATCTGGGAGGGAGATGCAATAACCCCGCCACATGTAAAGTGAAGGTCACCTTTAAAAAACTTTGAAAACTTTGTTTTCACTTTAAAAACAATTCAGAGCAGGAAGAAGCTGAGTTTTATTTCTTTTTCAAACCAGTGATCTTCAGAAACACGCATGAGAAATCTTGATTTCCACATTTTCCATTATCCTGTCCTAAAATGTGCCAAATGAACTCTATAAAAGGCAGAATTGTTACTATTTTCCCCATGCTGGAAGTTTAAAATGGTTTTGTTATATAAATGTTTAGGTATCAGACACTGATGAAACAGAAACTACACCCTACTGCCTCCAACTTCTGGCACCTGGTCACACATCCAAGTTATGTTCTCATAATCCCTTAACAGTTGTATCTTGCATACCCCACCCACTATTATCTGCTAAATTAAACACTTTGTGGCAAAAATCTGATGGCTCTTTAAATTTGCTACGTTCGTATGTGTTATGAAATAACTCAATATATTTTCTTTTATAAATTATTATCTAATATGTAAAGGCTCACGTCACATACTTCAGTCATAAGATACCAGCTTCTTCTCTGTTTTGCTATTAAATGTGAAAAACAGCTAAGTTAATCTAAAAATTTAAATTTAGACCATTCTTCACCTTGCCGTAACAACACTATTGGGTCCATGGACACAAGGCACTAGAACAGCATGGGAACAGCCAGAGAATATCTGTTGTGGTATGTAGATTAGAAGACACAACATTCAACACCAGGAAGGATTTATTGTTTCTGGAACCTGAAGTTTCTAATACTTCTGAACACTACATACTAAATATATTAGTATGATACTTCAGCAAAGTCTTCAGCCTTTCTAGGAGTCCTGAACACCTCCAGCATCTTCAGAGAGGGCACCTCCCTTCTGTTTCTTCAGCCAAGCAGGAAAGGTAGCTCCAACTAACAACTGATTGGTGCACAAACTGAGTAAATAACTCGAGGGCAAATCTGTACTCAGAATATTGAGGAAATTGAGAGTGGGGGGTTTGTCCTGAAAGAGCCCTCAAGAACTCTTCTGTAACTCAGCCCACACTTCTTTAAAGGCATAAGCAATGCCAAGTGCCTCTCTCTGCATTTAGCCTTTTTGTTCACTTTCAATCTGCTACTCATAATACACTACAATCCACTGGTTATCCCAGAAACACAGAAGCACATCAGCCATGCTTATATTTCCCAGAACCGTTGATGTTATTGTGCCTGTTTTTGTTGTGCAGTTAAACTGGGCCAGCTGCAGCCTTTCGGCATCAGCCCTCCAACTGCATGGAGGCAGAAAGCATCCAGCGCTGTCCCCTGTCCCTGTTCACTATCACTGTCCCAATGTTCAACCCTAGGTCGTCACCCCAACACCCCTTCAGGTATTTCAAACCTCTACTTGGAAATCTAGGAACAGGAACAGAATTATATTTGCCAATAACCAAGCACTTCCCTTTATATATTTAGCATTTCAGAAAGTACAGATATCAAATTTCAATATTACATGAACAAATGCCAAAACCATTCAACTCCACAAAAGTGGCAATAATGTGAAGTTATAAGTTACCCTGAGCTTTCAGGGCTGTACGTGGCAGCCCATGCCTACATGGGTGTACCATCAGCTGCATAGGAGAGGAGTTTATTCCTTGGCAACAAAAGAGACCTTTCTGGAAACAGCACCGCTGCTGCTGCCTGCCCACTTACACACAGTAGAAAGCTGGAATTTTTGTTGCTGAGCAACCGGAGCCATGCAATTGCTGCCTCCTCAGCTGACCATCTCTCCTCTGCATATTCAGAGTGGAAGAGGTTGGACAAGATGCAGGACGCCCTGTAGCTGCTGGCCTTATTAAATCTCTTTCTGGTTCTGTAGTACATGATTGTTATTTGTCATGAAGCATTATTATTCTTGATGTGTCTGGAGTACAACACATTGTCTGATCTAGATTAAGTGACAAAGGCCTTTCTGACCTGTAAATCTTCTGAATATTAATTGTAATGATGACATATCAGTGTTGGACTAGATGACCTTTAAAGGTCCCTTCAAAGCCTACACATTCGATCATTCTATGATTGATCCTATGATACTCCTTCATCACCAGTCACAGTTCTTTGAGAATGCGTCCTGAGAGTATTAAGCATTTTCAAATATATTGTTTGGCTACTGAAAACTGAAATCAGCAGGGACCTCAGACATTCCTTTAATCAGTCACAGCCTGATTGTGACTAGGAAAAGCCCTTCTTTCCCATTTGATGTCATGCTTTGTCCAAATTTATTTAGCCAATGCAATCAATATTGATATATTGCAATTGTCACTGTATTCCAAAGAAGAGAGCATACTTGGCTTTTTGTTCTGGTTTGATTAGAAGGGCTTGTAAAGAATTCTATTCATAATTCTCATGATACTGCATTGCTTTGTCTTTCCCTTGCTGCATATTCTTTTAACTTGTTGTAATATCCTCATGGTGATGAAACGAAAATGCAGCTTTTCCTGTCTTCCAGCAGGTTAGCTATCATGAGCCATTGCTGAGATTACTTCAGCCATCTTGTACTAAGGCAACAGCTTTCTCAAGCAATTTGCTGTGCATTCAGTAACTGCATCAGATGGTTTCCCTGCCACTGGGTAGCAAGTGGATACTTTTTAATCTGATCAAGCCATCAATCATTGCTTGAAAAAATACAAGCACAAAAATCAGAAAAGTTCTCTCTCTTCATTGCACATTAAAGAAGCAGTTCCACCTTTTCATGCACTTGTTCTTTCCAGGTTCCACACCTGAAACCATCTCTTCTTGCATCTTTGCATGCTTCCTCAAAAAGACATAAATTATGCAGCTTTCTGCCCCTGTTCATTTTCATGTACATTACTGAATGTGGGATTTTACTTAGCAATGATTTGCTCATAACCTGCAACACAACTACACACACTCAGAGGCTTATAGCAGTCTGCCTCTGGCAGAAGCTGAACCCATACCCTCTTCTGTATTTTGTTTGTTCCTGAACAGAAACACAAAGTGTAAGGAGAGTTTTCTACCAGCACAATCCCTAAATTATGGCACACAGGATTAGAATGAAGTTTTATCTTTTAAGGAAGAATATTTTATTTATTTCAATAAAGTTATTGCCAAACAACAATGGTTGCTTAAGACCAACAATGTCATGGTCTTAAACTGTCCCTTATTTTCACCAATACATCAAATGCTTTTCCCTGATTATGCTATTTTACACCTGGTATTCAGCAATTCTTAGTGACCTAATTTTGCTTTCCTGGGAAAGTGCCAATACTGGAGAGTTATGGCATTATCACCCATTATTATTTTAAACATCCAATCTACTGGGGAGGCAGTGGAAGACAAATCTTTCCCCATGGGCTACAGTGCCGGAACATCCCCCATCTACTTTAAGACAGAAGTTAAAAAGTTAACAATAAATACGTTGGTCCATCTAATAAAAAAAGTAAATCCCATTAAGTGAGGTGACCTCACCCAAAAGTATAGCAGTTGCTTCTTGTCCTTAGTGGTTAAACTGTGCATTGCTCCAGGGCAGAAAGAATCCTCCTTTATCTCTATTTTTTTCCACCTTATTCACTGGAAAAAATATAGGCTGCTGTATTTTTGTAGGAGGATATTTTTTGGTAATTATATCACCAAGTCCCTTTCTAGAAAAACAAGACACATATAGTTACTAATATGGGCTTCATTCAACTTGTAGAGGAGCAAAAGTTCTGACTACTAAATCTCATAGCCACATAGCCATAAAACCAACAGGAAAAGAAGTAGCTAAATTCTCAACTGAATAATGCTACGATCAAATTTTAAATGAATGCTAATGAGATAATTACTTCATTTTATCCTTAGCTCTGTATATCAACTAATCAATTAACTAATTAATTACTGGGTGTACAAAAGATTGAGAAAATACAACATATTTTGATGAAATATTAAGGCATTCTAGATGACATTACCACAGCATTAGGTTGATTCTCTTGACTTGACAGATTTAGGTTTTAGTAGGACTAATAAACAAGTTACCTTGACAAGAGATAGGCACAATAATGTCATTGTTTATATTTATAATATAACAATATAACAGAAATAATAGCCTGAATGGGTTTGGAGCGTGTTCTGGAAACTACTACAAAAGTTAAGGTGAGGAGCATTTGTTTTGCTTTAACATTATGGAAATCCCATGGCATCAAAACATCTCTGGGATCTATTAACTACGCATCCCTTCCAGGAAATGGTAATCACATTATCTTCTGTTACTGGTGAAAGACCATACTGCAAACTTTTTTACTATTATACACACCGAGGACTAAGCCAAACAAAGGGAAAACAAACATTTAAAAAAAAAAAAAAAAAAAAAAAAAAGAGTTCAATTCAATAAAAAAGAGTTCAATTCAATATGAATTCTTGAAAGAGTTTTGTATAATTAATTGTGCATTTTGACTGAACTAAACTTGTAATCAGAGTAGAGATGAAAGCAACAGACTTCCAGTGCAAGGCAGGGAAAAGGATTTGTATTCCTTTTCTTCTACGGTAGGTCTCAAGAGCATCCTCTGCCACCGTTACTTTGATAACTACTGAAAGAAGAACCGTGTTTTCATAGCTGAAGTCTTTGTCAAAAGACAAGTAACTAATATGGGAAACAGCTGCCCTCTTAGAAATACAACTGGTATTTTTTTTATAAACAGCAAAAGTTTTTTAATTACAGATAAAAATATCTACTCAGAGAGGCAACAGAGGAAATGACCCCCAGTTATCTTCTTCTATCACAGCACCTCAAAAAACCAAAGAGATAACCAGTACCCGCTGTGCCCTGCAAAGCGAGCTCATACACGGTCCTTGCGGGACGCCTTACCCCGCAAAATCTTACGGAGAAAAAAAAAGTTACCACAGAAGAGCCGCTTTAAAACTTCGCTTTCCACGCAGACTCCAAACGCTGGGAAGCTCATTCCACCCGCACGACCTCCCCTAAACACGGATTCCACCCCCGGGATCGCCCTCAGACGCGGGAGCCGCCTCCCCCGGGCTCTCGGCCGGGCCGGGGGACACTGCGGGTGCAGCGGGCGCCCTGCCCAGGGACGCTGGGCCACGGCGGCGCTCCCTTTTCCACGGGATTTTTTGTACGCGTGGCCCGGCCACGATGCCCCCCCGACACCGCCTCACCTGCATCTCCCCACCGCCCTCCGGCGGGGCCGGGGCACGTCCCGGGGCGTCGCGGCGGCGGCCCGGCGGGCAGGGGGAGGCGGCTGGGCCCTGCCGCTGCCCCGCCGCTGTCTCCATCGTCCAGGGCCGTTGCTATGGCGAGGCGCCCCCCTGCCGTCCCCCTCCGTAGGGCGGGCGGTTGTTTCGCTTCCCTTGGCAGTCCGCTGTCGCTCCCGGCTTACCGAGGAAACTGGGAAGCGGGCTCCGTATCCCGCCCCCCTCCCCAGCGACCCTAACCCCATCCCCCGGAGCTGCACTGACCGGCGGGGGCATCCAGCCCCGCCGCCGCGGGGACCCCCCGGGACACCGCGCAGATACTGCCCAAGTTACTGCGGGTACTCAGGGCAATGAGTCTGTAGTCACCCAGCAGTTTGTAGAGCAGCCAACTCCTAGCGTGTTTCTCTTTCTTTTTTTGGGGGGGAGTGAGGGTGGGGAGAGAACTGAAAAGCCCCCAACTTGCTACTGCACCAAGAGCTGAAAACTCACATCAGGCTCAGCCTCAGTTTTCAAGGCACAACAAAAGAATCCGACCTTTAACATCTCATTTTCAGCAACTCCCAAAAGTACATATTTATGCAGCTCCCACACCTGGCATTACCGAGGGAGCCAGAAGGGCTTAAAGATTCAAAGGCTGATCTTTTAACTGCGTGACAGAAGGGCAATGACATTCAATACACCTGGATGCTACAAGTGTACATAATACAGCTTTCTCCTAATTGGATAACACAATGGGGGTTGCCCTCTTAGATGCTCGAGGGTGACCTTGTTATCAGGTTTCTGGTGCTCTGTGCTTTTAGAACAAGATGGTGAAAGTAAAGCTCTTGCTGATGCTGTTAGACATAATGATTATTTAGGTATAAATCAAATTCTATGTGTGTTTGTAACTAAATCTATCCTCAAGGAAATCTCTTTCTCCTAAACTTCTGATAGAAGATACAAGTCAGGGTGGTAACTGTAGTATAGAAAATGGTTACAATGCATGCACAGAAGTACTGAAAGCTATAAGAGATTAAATATACATGAAGAACAGACTAAGGATGTATGACCTGGCACTGAGGCATCTGCAGCTTTTGTTCACTTGCAATTTACATCAACACATTCATAGGAATGTGAAAGCTAAATACTAGGAGTAAAGCTCAGATAATTCAGGAGCAGAATATCTGAAATTCTTTACAGAAACATGTAAGAAACGCAATGCCCAGGCTTGAGTTAGGTATTTTACCTTGGAATGTGTTTCTATCCTGCTCTTTTTGATGTAATTTGAACTCCAGGGACCCTCCTGTTAGTCTCTTATGGAAACATGCATACACAGAGCTGCAAAAGACCTGCAGAAACTCCGTGTCTCGGCCCAACAATTCCTAAACGTTCCCTAAGACGACTTTTTTCACATACTCTTAAAAATCTCTGGAAGACAGAAACTATACAAACCTTCCAGGGCACATGGTCCAGTTCTCATTTACCCATTTCATTGGGTTATTGCTAATATAAGATACTACTTCAAGGTACACTTTTCCTCATTTACCCTTCAGTGACTAGGCAGAAAATAACACTTTTTTTTTTAGTTAGTTTTTAATGTGTTTATTGTGAATTAACCCTGGTAGACAGCTAAGCCCCACACTGCTCACTTCTCCCTAGTGGGAAATGTTTCCTTTCTCAATTTTTTCTCTCCTAGAGAGATGCTAATTGTTTCAGCTAAAAGCTATTTACTTCAGCATTTTCTTGGAATTTGTAAGCTCTGTTATTTATGATTTTCCAATTTGTTGGTACTGTTGCCAAAATATGATATGCAAAACTGTGCATAAAACTCTTCAGTGGCCTTAGAAGCCACAGAGCAGAGAGTAAAGCTTTCTACTCCTGGTTTGAATGTAAACTTTTAAAATGCTGCCAGACAACATTTAGTCTTTTTACTTTGGATTTTTTCAATATTCACTTTGACACTGATGGGATCTTACATATAATTTTCTGATACATTTTTGCATATTGATATTTATTCCCTTTTATACTTGTTCATTTGACTTTTCCTTTCATGAGTACTTTACTGGATTTCTGAGGTTGTCTTTCATGCTCTGCTTCTTTAATGGAAACTAGTTTCAGTTTCATTCCTATTCTCTGATCCACATCTGGATCAGCTCTCCCAGCCTGGTACTGTATGTGAATACGAATGCTCAGTTCCCTTATGAACAATGTCCTGGAAAGTCAGGCTCCTTTAAGACTTCATAGAGTATCCTCACAGAGTTTCTCTGAAAATAGTTTACAGCTTGTCTCAAGCACAGTCTTTCAAATCATTGCTGACCTCCATCATAGTAATTTAAACTAGATCATATTTGTCTTGTTTCTTGAAAAATTTATAAATGGGAAAAAAAATACAAATTATGAGACTTGCGTCAGAAGCTGCTAAAAATTAGGGGCATGCGAGAGGTATTAGTTCCCACTAAGTGAATACATGCCTGTTACCTAGCTAACCTATCGACAAAGATAATTGGATTGATTTGACCTGAATTATTTTTTAATAATCTACGTTGTACATTTTCTTTCCCATTCTTGTCCCCTGAACTATTAGAAAATGATAGCATAATAATTTGTTCTAGTCATCTTGAGGATTATTCTTCCTTCATTTTTAAGGAAAAGTGTCTGATATTCTTTAAGACCCTGAGACTCTACTGATCATTAAGTAGTGCTCCAAAAAACAGTCTTATTTGGAAGATTGTTCTCTGCATTCAAAGGCATATTTCATTTCCTGTTGTCTTGAATAGCTCTAAATGATATAGATATTTCACAGTATTTCTTTAATATGATGCTTTCCTATTACATTTATTATTTTTTTACAGTCTTGTCATAAAAAGCATTTTATTAAGACCAAAGAAATAGGAACTAGGCATTGTGGTCTTCCATAGACTTCCCACTATTTCTTTTTTCTATGCTTCGCTCATTCTGCATGACTCCTCCTGATTTTATGCCTCCACAGTTTTCTTCTTATAAACATCTCTATTTTGTGCTCATCCTTAGCACTGATACTCTACATATTATTATTATTATCCATAGTATTATTTTTAAACTTTCAGAACACACATATATTAGCAGAGGTATCTCACTGGGATTTTAATAGCATGAAGGATACTGCAAGTGCCAATGTAACACAGAATCACACAGTAGCTGAAACTGAAACGGTTCTCTGGACATCACCTAATCCAATCCCTGCTCAAAGCAGGGTCAGCCAAAAAAGTTTGCCTCCAGTTCAGTTTTTAATATCTCCATAGATGGAGATTCCACAAGATCTCTGGGAAACCCATTCCACTGCTTGACCACCCTCACAGTTTGTTTTTTTTCCGTATGCTATGGTGGAATTTCCTGTGTTTCAGTTTGTGTCTATTGACTTTTGTCCCGGGCACCACTTATTCCCTGTTCATTACACCCTTCCTTCAGGTGGCTAATAGGATCCCTCTGAGCCTTCTCTCCTCCAGGCTGAACAGTCTTAGCTGTCTCCTCATAAGACAGATGCTCCAGTCCCTTCATCCTCCTTGTGGTCCTTGGTGCACTTGCTCCTTTATGTCCATGTTCCTTCTGTACTGGAGAGCCATGAAATTGACACGGCACTCCAAGTGTAGCCTCACCAGTGCTGAGTGGAGGGGAAGGATCAGCTTTCTTAACCTGCTGTGACATTCTTCCTAATGTAGCCTGGGATGCAGTTGGTCCAGGTGCAGGATTTGGTAAATCTGTTGAATTTCAGGAAATGGCTGTTTGGCCATATCTCCAGCTTATCAAGATCCCTCTGAATGGTGACACCACCATCTGGTATATCATTCCTCCCAGTTTTGTATCATCTGCATGTTCACTGAGGATACACTCTGTCCCATCATCCAGACCCTTAATGAATATGTTAAACAGTATTCAACCAATGTTGACCCCTGGGGTACACAACTTGTGACAGGCATCCACCCAGACTTTGTGCTGCTGATCACAACCCTCTAAGCTTGGCAGTTCTCCCACTTTTCAGTCCATGTCACTTTCCATTTATCTAGCCCTTACTTTATCAATTTATCTGTGAGGAACTTAACGTGAGACAGTCCCATAACTAATGTCTATAATAAAGTCAAGAAGAATAATGTCCAATGCTCTCCCTTTATCCACCATACCAATTGTCTCATTGTAACAGGATGTCGGGCTGGTTAAGCACAACTTCCCCTTCTTAAACCCATGCTGAAACATGGCAAAGGCACAAATATTTCAGACTTTGAGAACTGATAGTCGTGCCATTATATCAAGGTGATACCTACTTACATTTGGTATATCGGGGGCTACATGGGTTTGTATGTCCAAGAATATCTCAGAAAGCTCAGCCTCTGTCACACCTGAGTCACCTCAGCCACTTGATTTACTTGTGTCAGTTTTGACTTCGGTCACGTCAGTTATTTACTTGACACTATTCACCTCAGTCATTTACCCAATCCTGCCTGTTGCTTGATCAGCTCTTTTCACCGCCTTTCAGCAGTCCCTTCACTCATATTGATGCTCAGGTTAGTTAGCTCCTTCAGGTGGACCTCCTGGGCAGTCATTTACTCCCACCATCCTCTCCCTTGGCTCCACTAATGACAAAGTGCAAGGGTAAGACAGAAGTGGTGTCCAAACCAATTTGTACATAAATTTCTTACAGATTTCAGATTATAAAAACAAAAAAAACCCACAAAAAACCCCACTGGTACTAATGAAAATTGAAATCTATTAGTAATAGAATAGTTAGTAATAGAAGTTTCTATAACTGAAGATTAGTTTGCTTTTTTTACAGGTATTAGCTATACAAAAGTTTAAGCATAGAAGTGTTTTCTATTCCCAACTTAATTTCTAGAAAAAAACAGCATTTCAGCTGTTGCTTTACTAATTCTGAGTGGAATTAAAGGATTATTTGCATCATGCTCTTACTTCTGTGTCTAAACAAAATCAGGTGCCGGCTTTTGGGAACAATTCAAGAGCTCGATATTCTGTTTCCAAAAGACACCTTGGGAGAGAGAAGAAGAGGGCAAGCTTATGTGGTATTTTTGCATAATACCATCCTAGGCTCTGACCACCTTCTGCTTAGGCAATTTTTAGCGCCTGTTGTCATGATTCCACCAGGGATGGTGGCTCCCTGGAACCAGGGTGCCAAGGGGTCCCACAGGTGGGTAATGGCAGGGCCTGGCAGCCATGGTCCATCCCACCCCCAACCAGGCGCTGAGCAGCCAGGGGGCATGAGGGCAGCCCTGGGCATCAATCTGAGGACAGATTTTGTCTGTTCAGGAAATCACACTGGCAGTCTGTTCCAAACCCTTCTCCAGCCTAATGGAAAGCCCATGCAAAGTTGCTGAATCCATAGTGTTGCTCAGCAAAGGGACCCACAGGTTTTCTGCCTGTTGCGTAAAGAATAACTTTCAATTTTATTTTTTTTAACTTGGTCCCCACTAGCTTCATCTGATAGCCCTGATACTTGCATTTGGAAAACATGGTGAACATTCAATCCCTATCCATTTTCTCCATGCCACTCATAATCTTGTAGACTTTTATGATGTCTCGCTCTGCAGCAGCATCTCTTCTCCAGCCAACTCAATCATTCTTCTTATGGCAGCCATTATAGATTGTTGATCACTCTGATGCCATTCTATTCCCTTTTCCAGTTTTTATATTTCTTTTTTCAGATTGAAGAATCCAAATTGCACAGGATATTCAAGGCGTGGGCAACCAATTTACACAGTGGTGTAAATGTGTTTTCCATTTTGCACTCTAGTCCCTTCCTGACAATTTCTGGCATGTCTTTTTTTTTTTTTTTCTCATTGCAACTGAGCATTAAGTGAATGTTTTTGTGTAATTTTTTTATTTAAATCACAGGGCCTTACTCCTCGCTAATAATGTTTTAGGACACAAAGTACTGATCTTGGACAGGAGATAAGACTTCAGACATGATAAGACAAAAATAAAACATTAATAGATCCTACCTCACTTGGTAGCATCTCAATCCATTCACCTTCCCATAGCAATACAACCTGCAGTAATAATTGTTCACCCAGCATGGATAAAGCCCATAACAACACCTACCATGGCTTTGTACATTACTGAAGATAAGTTTTGAGCAATACCAAATAAAAAAGTGTAAGAACACCATGGAACTAAAGAAATACATGATTGTACACATCCAAAACCAAAAGTTCATAGTTTTGTGAGTTAGCCTGTGATATATGTAAATCACTGTCAAGCTTTTAGGAAAATAAAGAATTTCAAATCTTATTCTGGTTTACATTAACACCCTTTTACTTGAATCTTGCACAGCAAAAACAAACAGCCCTCTTTGGTCACTTCTATCTGCCCTCCCCCCCAAAAAATGATAGTAAATGCAGATAATGCACTTTTATATTTTTGCATAAACCAGCCACTAGAGGGGGAGATAATTCCAAACACTCGACTATATCTAACCCTAGCTAGCAGAAATTCTACATTTGAGTCTACTTGCTAACTACTACCATGAACACAAGTCGTACTTTTATTTTTCACAGTACAATACAAGTCTTTAGTCACAATGAATTACATTGAATTCCTTATTAGGATGTCCAGCAGATGTACCAAAATGCATTTTGCCAGAAAAAATACCTTTCCTTAGAAAGCTCTGTTTATTTATTTATTCAGTGATTGACAAGTCATTTTTAAATTGTAATTTTTCTGTAAAGGTGATTCTCTTTTGTGACAGCAAGGCTTAGCAATGTTCCTATAAGTAATCTGAAAATTGCTAGGAACTTCAGCAATCTTAAATTCACTAATTATAACAGACCACAAAACTGTGACATTGTGCACTCATTCAGTAGTACCCATATTGAGACAATAATTATAAATATTATAGATTATATTATTATAAATAATATAAATATTATAAATTTAAGACACCAGATCATGACACTTGCAGCAAAAGTCAATTTATTAACCAAACACAAAATCAGGCTGTACTGTCTAGCTATTGTGATCATGGAAAAAAGTCCAGTGGTTTGTTAATGACGACAGTGATAGTACCCACCTTTCCATCCCTATGTGTGTCACTCAGACCAGGGTGACACACAGCTGTTGGTAGCTGTTGTCAAAGTGAGGAAAGCTTATATTGTGTTGTATCACAAAGCCATAAAGCCCAAAGGTTCTTCATAGGAGAGGAAAATCATCATTATCCACATCTATGCTATTAATAAACTATCAAACTCAATATAGCTATAATAAAATCTTCATCTGAGGGAGCCATGGTCATTATGGGAGGAATTACTCTATAGTTCATTGTAACGTGTTAGGCAAATCTGTGAGGCTAACATGAGATAGTATGTTGTTATAGTTCCCGAAAGGCAATCTGTCAAGCAATACTAAGGCAGATTTGCTCCCGCGCAGACCTGTGCAGCCACATACCGACTCTAGGAGTTCCCTTGTTCCCCTATCATTTAGGGAGGGGAAATGGCAGGCTGCAGAGACTGATTACCCACTGCAATAACGATGACAACCAAGGTGAAGAAATGAAAGAACATTTTGTGTCTTTTAGCATCCCACACGAGGGGCTGGGAAGAACCACAAAAGGAATTATTATTTTTTTATGACTTCTTGCCTGGGTAATGTATACACCCACAACTATTCTATGTGCTACCTGGAGATAACCCAGTAATTTACAGATGGATTAATATTATTAAACAATACATATGTATAGATATAAAAAAATATTCCTTTCAGCATGACTGTCAGGTAACTAGTGTACGTTATTTCTCAGAGGCAGAAATCTTGAGGAAAATGACATGTATCAAGGCAGAAGACCTAAACAGTAATCATAAAGAAAAATTATAATTACCATAGGGATCAAAAGGGCAAGAAGTGGCAAGTGGAAACAGAAGGCATTATAGTCAACCTCAGAAACAAGAAATTTTCAGTGAAGAAATTTTAGGCTTGCAGAGAGACAAACAACTCATGAAAGGCACTTTAAAGAAGAGAATGGGAAACTAACCTGATGTTGGAGATATAAATCTTTTTAAAAAGTGTATCAAAGTTTTCTGAAGTCAGAAGACCAAGTGACTGATTTTCCCTTGCCCTTTGGTGGAGGTGCTGGTTATGCTGAGTAAATTTAACAGAGTAGGAGGGTGGAGCATTGATAACAATTCAGAGAAGCAGCAGTGCTGTGGGAATATGCTGTCCTATCTGTCCTCACTGGTTCTCTGCAAAGGAGGAGCCAACAGCTGCAGAAAGGAGATGCAGTAGAGCAATGGGAGAAGCAGAGAGGTGCCTGGAGGACTGAGCCAGAAGTGTCCATGCTGAGAAAGATGAGAGGAAGCCCTGAAACCAAACAATATTGTTCATGAGGGGTGGAGATCCTTTTAATAAGGAAAACTATCTGTAGATGGAATGGCTGATAACATAATATAAGAGTCTGCATGTCATTTCTTTCCAACTGCTTTTAAAGAAAACCTTTAAAAAATTTGAGGTATCAAATTTTAACAGAGGAAAAAATATTTAAATACCTACATGGCTGTGACCATATAAACAAATCCAATCACTAAAATCTCCGTCCTTCGTTGCTGAGAAAAGTCATGCTAGAATGAGGAGAAGAGGACAAAGCATTGGCCAGAATGAAACCCAAGACACCCCCAGAAAGTTACAATTTAACTAGAGATAACTCATTAAAGCCTCAGCAGGGAATTCATCTTTGACAAATCAAACTGCTCTTGAAAAACAAAGCTGGGTAACTTCACTCCTAATTTACCTGGTCTTTTAGAGCATTTTTGCCTTACAACCTTTTTACAAAGTAGATAATCAAATAATTGTGTGGGTAAGTTAATTGCACAGATAAAGGGCTAGCTTGGACAGCAAAGCCAGAGAGCAATAGTGTAAAATAAGAGTTTGGGCTGGAGAAATATAAAGGCGAGAGGCCAGTAATGGCTGGGAGTGACTTCATTCCTCACATGCATGTCTCTGGTCAGGGAGAGGGAATATGGCTGTAGGGGAGAGGAGTCCGTTCATGACACATCACTGAGCAGAGATTCAGCTCAAGGGAAAAAAGTCATAAACATCAGAACGTCTCAGGCAAGAGCAAGGAGCAACAGGATATGAGTTACTTGTGGGCTTTAATGGGCAGAAATGGTGGTATTAAAGACAGGACAAGTAAAAATATTGTAGCACTGCCCCTACATTGTGCTTCTTACAGACTTTTTACTGGCCAAGTACAGTGAGAGAGAGGGACTGCTCGTGCTGAAGTAGGAAATTCTCAAGTGTTTAGCACTAGACACAACTCAGGGCAGATACAGTCAACGCCAGCAGTGCTTCCAAAACTTTTTTGAACAATATTACAGACATAAGCCTGTGTTTTTTTTCAGTAACAAAAGCCAGACCAAAAGAGCACATTATGCAGGAGACTGAGCAAGTTCTCATTGGATGCTTTGGAATAGTATTTATTTGTAATGTATCTATTGTCAACCTTTTAAGCAGATTTTTAAATATATTTTATATTTTAAGCTATACCAAAACTGAACAAGATGTTAAACTAAAAACTTAATATTAAGGATGCTACCTTCAGGCTGAAGAGTCTATAGCTTTTGTTGTTTAAATCTACTTTTATTTATCAATTTAACTTTGATACTTAACAACTGTGCAAAGAACATGTGCTGTAGACTTTTTAAGGTTCATTGTTGTGCCACAGACCCCTCTTTGTTCGTATTTTTAGACCTTCCAAATATTTGTTTACACATTTCCTGTGGAGAACATACCTTCTGTAACACTGCTTCTGCATCAGCCCACTCCTGTTTTATTTTAGTATCCCCCAGCTGATGGGGGGACAGATGGGTGAGGGTTGGGAGCAGAGGAATGCTGCTCTGCCTCTGACGGCAGTGGAAGCTATGTAGCTCGCCTCCCCCGGACAGCCCTCAGACGCCTTTTGGGAAAAGGGCCAACATGACTCTCTTGGTCACCGAAAAGGTTAGAGACCTACAAAAGACCCGAGGTGAATCAGCTTTCAGTCTCGAACAACAGGGCACAGGTCACTGAGAAGCTGTTGCTGAAGATTCCCATCCCTGAGAGGTTGTTTAAGATCAAGGGAGCAGGCACACATTAGTATGACTATGCAACGCTAATTTTAAAATTGGTATGTAGTTTGGGCTGTTCATAAACTTTTTCTACAGTTCCCATCTTCACCTTATCTGGCTATGGAATTTAAACTCAATTCTTGTCTTAGCAGACTGAGAATTGTAAGTTTAGATTAACGTATTCCAATTTAAAACCTTGTAAAATGAACAGAGCCTAATGTGCACCGTCTGCGATATTTCGTGTGTGCAGCACGAACCAGTTTGCATCATGATTTTCTTCTCTTTTCTGGCCATGATGGTACAAAATCCCTCTGTGCTGAGATATATTCCTTTGCGTCTCCTGGTCCAAAAGCTGCATCCTCCCTAGTCTCACGGGAGGTTGGAGCAGCCATCGGAGAGTTCCTGCCACCGAGCTGCACTGCCTTGCAGATGCCATGGGCAGGGCAGCAGGCAGAGGAGACGCCTCTGAGGGCTTTGCTCAGCGCGGGGCCACTGAATTCCCTGACTGCAACAGAAGCCAACACAAAGGGTAGGATTCTAATCCCGTGGCTTTCTATGGGAAACATGGATGATCTCAAAGACAAATGCTGTGGAAAGTTGTGAGTTTAGAAAACATTGAGTTTTAATACATAAATTCCTCTAAAGCACTGTTTGCAAATTCAGTTTATTATGCTCACCAGTTAGTTTTTCACCTAAAATGAGCATAACATCTTTCCAAAGAGGGATTTGGAAAATAAAATAAATTCAATAAATTTCCAAATAAGGATGGGGTGATTCTCTGGGGAAAAATCCTAACATGAATGCAAACAGCTGTTAGTTCCCAGTATGCGGACGTGCACATCATGCCTGCCTCTGTTCCAGATCATGGCACCCACCAGCGTGATGGTAATCAGTATAAACCCAGGCTACAATTAGGGTAGGTCCGCTGGGAGGGTCTCATAATCCTGAACTCTCGTACCCTTCAATAAATCTATTTAGGACTCGGACGAGGTCCTGTTTGGCTCCTCCCTTGTTTCTCCTGTATCCTCTGGAAAGCCGGCCAAAGGCAGCTGTTTCCCCTGCTATGGTGGCTTTGTCCCTCGACAAATGACTCAAGCTTCCTGCTGTCTTCTCCCCTTGTGTACAATATTTCAGGGCTCAAATAGAAATTCCTGCTGGCTGGCTGGGCAGTCCCACATGCCTTTCCAGCTGCTCCAGGACTGTGCAGGGAGTGAAAAATCCCCCTACTTTCCCTCACAGCTTCTCCCTTCAGCGAGCATGTGGAGACAGCAGTGGAAGGACCTGGGGAAAGGAGGCTGTGAGGTCCTGGAGAAAGGGAAGCTGACGGCCTAATGACAGCAGATCTGGACCAATCTTTACCATCAAATCCTCTGCCACATGTCTATTGGGAAAGGAAATCTTATAGAAAATGTTTTGTGGGAAAGAGGAGGAAGTCTTTTGGGAAGAAAATAATAGATTCAAAAGGAGAAAAGAAGCGGAGAAGGAAAGATTTTCTTCTTTACATCTTTCATTGAGAAGAAAACATCTCAGATGCTCCATACCACCAAACTATGAACACACTGGAAATCAAGTATTTGCTTATATGTACTTCCCACACTCAAAAGACCTTTTTCTATATCTATCTATATAAACACTGCCTCAAAAGTAAAATCATGTATAAACCTGTTTACAGTTTGTATCTCTAGCATTTTTTTTCAGAAAGCTGGGTAAGTATGAAACCTTACTGCTAGTGTGAACATCTCACCAGTCTCTCATGTTCAGCACTGGTGACACAAAGTACATAACCATAACAAAACAAAGGTTACATGAATAATAATTGTCAATTCTTTCCTCTATTTTGTCTGTTAATTTGTTCCTTCAATTTGCCATACAGGTGTTACTATTAACATCACTTCTGTTTTTCTACCTGAATAATTTGTTATTCCCCAGACTAAGACTGCTTTGAAAATAAAAACTGAGTCTTGCTAAGTATAATATGCATGCCTTATTATTAACCAAGACCTTCTTTATTTGTCTGGAATACAAATGCATATTAATAATGCCAGTACACCTTTAGGAAATTACTATTATCACAATAAAACACTCCACTAAATATAAGAGTATGTTTCATGTTCACAGAATAGAACCTAGGGATGAAGTATAGATGTTTGATTATATTAAAGTTTTATATAAAGTGTTTAGAGGCCATAATTTGTTGTTTAAATGCTCTTGAATATTAATGAAGCGTTGAAGGCTGCAAAACTGATGAGTGACTCACATGAAACGCTAATACAGAACTGAAATCCATGGGCAATTACTTTTCATAATTCTGATTGATTTTCCAGGACTAGACCTGCTCTCTCAGTGCACATACAAAATTATTTACTGGGCAGCAATATCTCAAACTGAGGGGAACACAGGCTTTGAATATAAAACCACTTAGGGCTTATAAATACTTTTATATGAAAATAACTACATTTATAATGCTGGCAATACATATATTGATCATGAATTTAAAAATCTGATTCCAGTGTTTGTGGCTGAGAGAAATATACTGTAAAACAGAATTATTTTGAAGTCTGACATCTGTCATATGGTTCTGTGTGTCAGTCTGACTAGAAGCACCATTCTAGAAATCCCGTCACTATGTAAGGCCCCACCCAGTGATCTAATGTATTCTGAGAATCTGTAATGTGCAAGACTAAGAAAGCAGGGCAGTAAATAATATTTTGACCAAGTTCATATAAAGTATATCCTATCATATTAGACTATTTCTATTTTACAGCACCAGAAGGATAAAGCAGTCCAAAATCTGGAACGCTTCTGTTAAGCTTTCCTTATTGTTCTTTGGCTGGGACAGGAAACATAAACTAGTAAGCTATCATCTCATAATGCGCAAAAGATTGCGTTCTTTGAAAACTATTATCTGCATGAAATCTTTCACAGCAGGAAATTACAAACAGCAAGAAATTCCTTCAGAATGAGAGAAAAGCCCAGACTATTTTAAATACTTTTTTTAAAGTACAAAAGTTGACACAAAAATGGATGTGGATTGCTGTGATTCCAGATACCTGCCCTGAGCAGTTCAGACTTTAAAACAGTGTTGTAAAACAGTGAGAAAAAAATACCTGACCATTCATATAAGCATTTATGACTGTTTTAGAAACATTTGCCTAACAAGAATATTGGAGTAGAAACTTTGGTTCACACTGACATAGAATACAAGTCAAGCTACCAATGCATATTACATTGTGACTCATTGCAAATGGTGTTAACTGGCAAAATAAAATATAGAAAAAATAATGGCCTAAATTCTAAAAGTTGTTGTGTTTTTTTTTTTTTCCAGTGGACTTTTTAACGCCATACAATTAAAATGATTCATCAATAGGTCAATGATTCATGTTGAGAGACTGATTTTTTGTGAAAAAGAAGAAATACAGTAACTGGCATTTTACTATATTAATAAGAGGCAGAACAGAAACACCTGAGAGAAACGACACAGGAAAGAAATCACTGACTGCTTAAATGGTGTTGTTAGCTGAACCAGACTGCCTTTCTTTGCACTAGCTGGCAGGATGGTACATATTTAAATCTTTTTTCCCTTTTACCTTTCCTTGATAAGTTCACATTTCATGGTACCAATTCTGGAAGCTACTGAAATTCATCAGTAACTCATTTTATAAAAAGATTCTATGTTACATTTATATAGTGTAGTTAGCTCAGTGAATTTACTGAATGGCAATAACCACACCAATAAAATTACCGAAGTAACCATCCATAAGTATCTCTAGAGGTGGTTCCTTTCTCCCCAAAATCTGTTATTTTTAGCTCTATTCAAACTAAGTAGACAAGGCTGAAGTGAGAGGATTGGCAAGGAGTTCAGTCTGCTGCAGACATCCAGAGGCTACGTGACCTTCCTGACCTCAAATGGGATATCCTGGGAAACTCCACATTTCTGAAGAAACGGAATTTTCCCATCTTCAGGCCTGGATCATGTCCTCACCTGCCATGCCGCAAAGGCAGTTACAGCTGCTCAAATGATACTTTTGAAACAAAAAGAACAAACAATAGGAATGCCACTCATATGAAATATTTTATATATCAGCTTCATAACATTTCTATTTTTAAAAGAGTTTAAATATTCCTTGCTGTGTCAGAGAAACTTACATATTTTAGCTCTTTTCTTTAAGCTGATTCTATAAAGAGGAGAAAATGAGGAAGTCACCTCAGTTTGCATTTTTCCTTGCCATGCTCCATAGGACTCCCGGGCAACCTCACCTCCCTTCCTGGCTGTAATCATCTTGCTCTGCTCTTTCTGACCCTGTCTGCCAGTACCTGCTATTACCTTTTTTAACAGCGCTGCAGATTTCTAGTAGTCATAAATTACAGTCTTTACACTTAATCATGACTTCTCTGACTCATTTATGTCAATGGCATAATTTAGATCACCCTTTTTACCACCACAAGGGTTGTCCCAGTCCAAAGGAACAGGTATTTTGCCATCTTTCTTTCTCCCCCAATTATCAAGCTAGGATAAAAATGACAAAATGATGATTTTCTGTGCAACCTTCTCTTTTTTTCTGCTGTCTTCCAGTAGACTTCATGCCTGTTACACTGTATAACAATTCTTCTTAATTATTTATTCTGTTAAAATTCAGTCAACAAGTTGCAGTGAAGGCGACTAAGGTAATTCCGAAGGAATGCATAACATCTGCTTGGTCAAATTCTGCCAGCAAGAAATGCCTCTTTCAAACCTGTATTAATTATAATTTGGACAAATGTGTTCTGCCCTCATATATCAGGAGAGGTATACCTTTCCATGGATGTAATTAACTCAGTCTTGCCTGTGGCGAAGCACAAAGCAGGTATGTCAATCTGCAAGAGACTGAGTTGGCCAATTCGTGTCCCTTCATGATCCTTCCTAGACTTGGAAGTGTGCACTCAGAAAATAGTCTACTTTCAGGTTATGCTTCTGGGCTTTCTTGGAAAAGAGACCTCTGAATTGACACCAAGCCCAAGATAAAATCTGATTTCATTGCAGATGACAGCATTTAAATGCTAGGAGTACTTAGCTACTGAATGTACAAGTTATCGGTTATTTGGGTTTTTTTGCCTCATACAGGCTTCCAGAAGAATATTGAATTAGAAGCTTGTACTTCTTTTATGCTTTTAATCCAGTTTCGCACAACCACAAAATTACCCCAATATCTGGGAGACTGGGCAGTAAATAAATAAAGCCCTGAACTTCTCGTCATGTACTGACATGATGCACAAATATTTATCCTATGTGATACGGTTTGTTATGACTGATCAAAAATACTGGGAAAAGTGTAAGTAATGGATGAAAAAGGTAACTGTATTGAGATGGCAGATGTCTTCTGTAACTAGTGTCCATAGTCCACACCTCTACTGTTCTCTTTGCTGACTCCTGAGGACCACACCAGTGTGGACATGGCAAGATGAAGCATCAAGAAGTTCGTTCGTTCATTCATTCATTCATTCATTCCTTCCATGCACTGCAGTGTGTGGCTCCACAGATGGCTGGCACAGCTCAGGGGACTGACTGGGGAAGAGAAGTCAGTGGGTATGGGGTGAGAACTGGCACCGTTACCACGGGAAAAAAGCCTCCTAGTACAAATATTCCCACTACATAGGCCTAAACAAAATGTCACTTTGAGCCCAGCAGTAAGGGAGCAAAAATACCTGGTTGAGATGAATGTCCACTCAGTCAGTATGTAAACATTTGAAAGAAAGGTTTTACCAAAAAACAAACCCAACCAAAAATGTTTTATTAGGTAATTAAAGCCTTGTAATTTATTCAAGGGCTCAAAAATACAGGAGAAGTTTCTGTAAAAGGAAAACAGGAGTGATTTTCAGGATGACATAGCTCACTTCTCTGGCTCTGCTGGCTTTTGGGATGCAGAGGAATGCAGCAGTTGTTGTTTTTTTTTTTATTAACAGTAATGTGCTGGGATGCTGGCAGGCCAGTGAGGACACACAGGTACAAGGGCACTTTGTTTCCCACCTTCTCTATATGTTAAGTAAGGGTAAAGTGGTTATTTAATTTGCATATTCAGGAAATTATTTTGTCCTTATACAACAACAAACATTTCACTTATGTACAAGAAGACCTTTATTTTAAAATCCAGAGAAAAATTCCAGTGGGACAGAAATTCCACAGATTGTGGAATATTGTTAACAGGGTTAAGCACAACTGAGAAGGCTTGCTTATTTCTTTAAGCTGTTAAATTAGATGGACAGATATCACATAATATATATAATGTAATATAATTTGAAAAACAAAAAGGAAAACTGGCCAAGAGGCTATACTTTCAATTTACTTCAGAAAGTATGTTTTTTCCTTTGCTTCAGAAGGAAAACACAGAAATAAAATAAAAATTTAAGCGCAGCTACTAATTTATTTAAATTAGCATCTCTTTTTGTAATTATACTTCAGTTCATAATTACTGGTTTTAATATGATATCGTATCTATGATTCTGAGAATTATGGGTCATATTATGACCACATATTTCTATGTTGTATAGTAAATATCACTAAATTATTCTGTTTGTAAAAAATGGAACAAAACAAAACTAGAACTGAGATAGACAAATGGATGGACAGATGATCTCTAGAGGTCCCTTCCAACTCTGACAATTCCGTGGTTCTGTGTTAGATAGAAAAGTAGACAAACATACATGGATGGATAGTACTTGAGATCTATCAATCAACACATGCTCTCTAAAAAAGCCACACACTTAACTTCCTTTTTTAAGGGGTCATTGATTTGCAGTTCATATATTTAGAAAAACAAGGGGTGGAGAACTATGTAATTCTCATGGCTCATCAATTATTATGCAAAGAAATGTAGAGTTGGGCAAACTTGCAATCTGCTTTTTCTGGGGCAAGAAGAACCCAGTTCATCACCCACCAAGTAGGGGCTCGGCTAGTTCCTAACTGATGGGGGGCAAAGGAGTGCTCAGGAAGGCCCTGCCTGCTCAGCGGGGACAGGATGAGAACGCGCAGACATGGACTCAGCTGAAGATGAGCAATGGGCCCCAGGGCTGGGGCAAGTGGACCACCATGCAGCAAAAACATGACTTAGGGCCCGGCTGGAGCTGAGAGGTTTCTAAAAGCAGCTGTGGCACCTTAAGCCTTGCCAATGGAGGCAAAGTAGAGGTGATATCCCAGAGGTATGAACTGGAATCTGCAGTTTGCCTGGGTTTTGCCTACATGTTGAATCTGTGGACAAAGTTTTGCCCTGCCACAGCAATGCCATATGAAATATTTTTGTCATTTCTTTGGCTATAGACAGAGCCGGCGTTATTAGGTATGGCAATTACTGAAGTTTTCTGCTGAATGTTTGTTCTTCCCTGTTTCCTTATTTTTCTCTGTTTGTTTCTTTGGACTGCTAGCCCTCTCATGGCATGAAACAGCATAACATTTAAGCACCAGCCCTGAATTCACTGAAATTTAGTATTTGCTTAATGTTGGCCCCATCACAACAGTTCAGTCCAACAGCAAGCTCTGAGCAGAGCCCAAGTGGTTATGTCAAAGACAACATAATCAATGACTCCAGGATGTGAATCACAGGGTTTTATATTTCCACTTTCTGCCACAGTGAGGCCCACAAAGAACTTAATTTTTCGGTGCTTTTATGATATAGTTCATTGCCTGTCTTTTACTGGAACGAGAACCTATATCCATGGTTACAGAACTAGATGTGTATTTTCAAATCTAGTTAGTTCAAAGAGTATGGTCATGAATAAAAAAACTTCTGGCTGTTTGCTACTGCATTCCAATACAGAATGTAAGCAAATAGACAAATTAAAATGAATTGGAGCTTTCAGTCCCTTCTCCTGTGCATCTATCCCTGGTGAATTTAACTGAATAAATGAATAAATCTCTTCTTTTAAATGAATGTTGGAAAAGAGAAAATTTTGAAAATAGTACCAGTGACCGACCATAGCTCTCGTCTATTTAGAAGTAGTCTCTAATGAAGTCTGGGGCTATAAATGGACCTCTGTGTTTGAAAAAGAACTCTTTAAAAAACAATAGGGAATTCACATAATTCTATGAGGTCTAACCATAAATACACAAAAAGACGTGAGGGATGGGTTTTCATTTACTCTATTGTTCTTTTACATCCTTCCAACATTTATTAGTGCTTGGAGATCTCTGTATGTCCATTATATGTGGTGGTGTATAGAGCCTCTTAGGTTGTTACAAAGGGAATTTAGTGTAATAATGAATTAAAAAAAAAAAAAGAAAACTGCACGACAGAGGCACATTGTGTTTCGTGATAGTAGGTGCTGTGGCAGATACTCAGTTATGACACCCAGATAATTGTTGATGACAAATACTGTATTCTAAAGCTGTTGCGTTCCCACAAAGGGACCTTTGTTTGGCCCTGTGGATGTAAGGAGGACCTCCCACTGCTCTGCTGCCAGCACACTGCAATCACTGAACCCACATTTCCAGTGAGTGTTAACCCACCCTCACACAGAGCAAGAAGTCACAAGACCTCACACTGAGAGTTCACAGAGAGCAGCTGTACACAAAACTGCAAAGAGAAAGTTTGCTGGAGTCCCACAGCCCATTGTTTGAAAAAGCTAATATGAATATGCCTGCATGCTTGTGAAGCAATGCTCCAGAGGCAATTCTGCAGCAACTGAATGCAGTGCTCTCCATACGTGTCTGTGCACTGCCCCGCAGGAGATTCAGCCTGGTTCTTCAAAGTCTCACTTTCAGATAGCACTGTCTTCTCTGGAGTGGTATCAGAAATAACCAGGATTTATAAAACCAGGGGGCTAAAGGAGACCTTCTTGCTAAAGAACATCATGCTGGATGTCTCTCAAGTGCGTATTTTAAAATGGTTTGATTTTCAGAAGGTTAGAGTGTACATCAGTTTCTGTACAGGGGGACTGCACTGTATTCTGCTCTTTGAAAAATAGGATGCACACACATATGTATATGTGTGTTTATGAATAAATCTCTTCTTTTAAATGAATGCTGGAAAAGAGAAAATTTTGAAAATAGTACCAGTGACCGACCATAGCTCTCCTCTATTTAGAAGTAGTCTCTAATGAACCCTATATACACTATATATACACACACAGAGACATACACACTTGGGACTCTAATTTCATGCTTCCAGGTGCAAATATTTTGACTTGTGTCTTTTGTATCCACATATCCCATGACAAATATCTATATAACATATACACTAAGTAAACATATAGTACTGCTAATAGCCCAAAGGTGTTATTTGCCATATAATAGACACTATTTGCCACGCTGTACAGAATGCCTGCCCTAAATCCCATGGTTGCTTTGAATCTGTGTTGCAGCAAATCTAGCTCACAAGACTGAGGATGGGCACCACGCCATCCCAACAGATGGGTCTGACAGCCAGAAGACCACGTATGTGCATCCAGTGTGGGTGAGACCGATGGGACTCTGCCAGGGAGATCTAAACAGCTGCCTGTTTTGGCTGTACCTACTCCAAGGAGAAGGATGTAGGTTTACATTACATGAGGTTTATGCAAGTACAGTGATTGGAGGGGGAGTGTCACGTGTGTAGAGAAAAATCCATTCAAATAGCTACAAATCAAAGACATCCACGGAGAAAAAGTGAGGCAGCATTATAGCACTCCACACCCCTCTGCCTCCCCTCAGGAAGACCAAGCAAAACTCGTCGTGACAAGTTAATTTGTCTGAACATGGCAAGGCTGCAGAAACCTGTTGCACAGGCTTTCTTCCTGTCCCAGAGGCACATAACATTCAGTAAAACAAAGGCCTGACTTTCAAATACTGTGCAGATTTTATATTCTTCTATATTGTATTAAAATCTGCTGAATAAAGGAACAAGTCCTTTCAGCGCAAAGAACATGAATTTAGCTTGTGTCTTTTAAAACATAATTTAAAATGTCCTGTGAACAATTACGTATTTGCATGACTAGCAGTTAAAGTACTTTTTTCAGAAATTACCCCCTTACAGAATTTGCATCCTCAGGTCAGGCCTGTGTGTACTAATACAGAGGTGAAGAAAAACATCATACAAGCTGCATTTATTCAGTGCTCTGAAAGGTTCAAGCACAATCAGTGTCATTTTCTTCACTGTCATGAATTTCATTCATATACTCGCATGAAAAAAAATCTACATAAAGTCTACCGTTTAAAAAAAAAAAAAAAAGCGGTACCTAAACTATTGTCTTGAACTAATTTTTCACTAAAATTTAGACATTGATCAGAGATTTAGCACAGGCCATGGAGTGACCAGTGCAATTAAGTTATGGAAAAACATATTTCAGTACAACATATACATTTTTTAGAGCACCTAGTGTTCAGAAAGCCACAGTACAAAGTTTGTAGAGAAAAACAAAGAGGGAAAGCATAGCCACATGAAGGTGTGTAAGATACATGAGGAGAGTGACAAAAGTTCTTCCTACACACAAGCTTAAGTGGTAGGTAGATCAAGGGAGCTGGGAAGTATGAAAAAAAGTTGGCATAAGGTATTGTAAGCGTTTTTTTTAAAAAAATCCTCAGGTTTCCTTGTAAATTAAAAAGCCAGATTTCTGTCCTTACAGACATTAAAGGAAATTTTGTAACCAGGTTGCTTAGGATGGGTGTTTTGCTCCATCCCACAGCGATTACCCAGGATGGATCATACTTTCAAAGGAGCAGCTTCCCACCATGAGTGCAACAGCAATGAAAAAAGAAAGTGAAATTCTAAGCCAGCTGTAGCCACCTTGTTGAAAATGGCAATTTATTACTCTGGCAGCATGGGAAACCAAGGAGCAGTAAACCAGCTTCCTTCCTGCAGGAGCAGCTGCTTTTCAGTAGCTTTTATTGTGTTTTGTTTATTGAATTAACCTTTGAGAGCAGTGAAAAGACGGTCGTTTTTGGAACTTGCAAAGCATTAAAAACTCAGCCACAATGCAAACCTGTGGCAACAACTAATTTGGACTTGTGCTTGTCCTGAGGGTGTAAGAAGAGGGCAAAGGGGACATAGAGGAACTTTACGACTTCTTATTTGTTGTAGCCACCAACACAAGCTACCTGCTGCCTCCAGGGCTGTTCTGACATCTGAGGACAGCTGAGACGATTATACGTTGCAGTCAGTTTTGCTTCCTGTATCGTAAAGTATGGGGCTACCACAGGAGTCCTAAGGCCCACATATTCCTTGTAGGAAAATTTTCTCAGAGAGTTGGTCTTTATGGAACCACTCTTACAGCTTTATCAGGGCAATGCACTCACAAGTGTGTGTGTGCGTATACCACCTATTTTTAAGTCCACCTTTTAAACCATAAAATGTACTTCAGAACTTTTTGATACCTGAAAAACACAGTCATTTTACTTCTCAAAGCTTCTGAAAACCTCTAAGCTCAGGAACACACTGTATTATTATCCAGATGATATCAATACATTAATATCCTGTCTTTTGCCATCTCAGATATTTTTTATTTGGTCTTTGGAGCTATTTTATCATAAACTCAATTCATCAAATAAAAAGTGATTTTTTCCATGTACCCTTCAAAATTCCCAGAGTTCTTTTAAAAGAAGGACAAGCACAATCTAAAAGGCATTGCTTTTTAAAATATATTACATTACTTTATATATTGCCTTATTTGTAATTACAGAACCTGCTGTCTATTATAGACCTTGTAGACATGTAAAAATTATTTGAAAAGTTAATGTTTAGCCACATATTATCACTCAAATTGTAAATTAATGGTTACATTGGAAGAGGCAAATCAGGAGATATTTCCAATCAAAATAAATCACATAGGCTAAATGATTGTACCATTTAGAAATTCAGACAAATTGCTTTTCTCTTGTATGTGGATATGTTCTACAGATTACAAAGCAGACATGTTAAGAACAAGCTAGTGGTGTAATTCTTTAATGTTTGATGTAATCCTGCATACCTAATTCCTATAATACCTTGCATTATTCAGTAAACTGTACCTTAAGGGACTGCTCTTTAAAAAAGAAAAAAAATGCAGATTTTTTTTTTTTATTTCACAGTGATTCCAATACATTATTTAGAGCAAGAAGAACCTTATTAGTAACAGGCATCAAGATACCCCAATTTAAGGTATGGGCAAATTGGCAAGCTGTGAAATTAGAAATTACAAAATTTGCCTGATTGATAGAAAAATAGTGCTTTGAAAGCTATAGAGTGGTCTATAACATCGTCTTTGTCCCCTTCTCACCCCCTTCCCCCCCCAAAAAAAAAGCCAACCCCAAAAAACCCCACAAAAGCTTGCAGTTCCTTGATGCTGTCGTCCAGGATATTTTTCTTAATGTCTGTGTATATCTGTAACCCAATAAGCTCTTTCTTGTGGGAAAATATTTTTAATATGCTGCATATTGCACAAGTGATGCTCTCATTGCTAGTGGAATTGCAGTGGAAGCCTCAAAATGTATTAGACCTAGGTACAGAGTGCACCTTCTCTCTCTCCAGTTCCAATTAGACTCCATCTCCTGAAATGATTCTAAAGAAAACCAATTTTGAAAGAAATCTTCCTTATATTTGCAAATCTGGATTTTTTTTCTCTTTCTGATTGTGGTGCCTAAACCAAAGACGAACAAAATACTTGAGGATAAGAGAAAAAAGTGTCAGAAACTGGAAAGTGAGTGATATCACATGTTACTCTCAATAAAAACATTAACTGATATAACTCTCAATTCACGAAACTAAGAGTAGTAAATGTGTGTTTCATGTTTAACAGAGTTTCAAAAATGTTAATCTATTTTCTGGCCAAACAATGATTCTTCTTTATATTAAAGTGATCTGTGAAAATATATCTTCAATCTTCTGCTCAGTAGTTAGAGAAATCTTTTTTCCAGAAGACATGCTGCTACAGAAAAGTAAAAGAGAAATGAAGCTGGAGTTAGAATAAAAGTGAGCATTATAACTTAGAAGACAACTTGTGAAAACACAAACATATTTATTTTCACATTTTTATTTTGAAAGTATCTCATATGTTCATATTAATAAAAGGCAAGACCACCAATTGAACTCATTGATAATATTTATCCTGCTCCACATTTTATCACCTTCAGTTGCCATTTCCTTGACAAGACATTGCACATCAATTAAGAATGGTAGTAATTTCTGATGGAGTGGAATAATTTGTAACGGGAGCAAGATTTTAAATACCATGCTAAGAGTATCAAAACTCATAAGGTACCAGATGTTCATCAGCAAGCTCCCTGTGTAGTATAACAGGATCTCATTATAAAATCAGGAAGTATGTAAATAATCCTGAAATGGTGAAAAATTTAATAAAGATAGCTCATCAACAGACTGATAGGAGTGGGAGTAATGTTATGCAAATTAAACTCACAGTTCTTCTACATCAAAGGAACTATCAAAGCCAAATCAGAGAGGAAGGAACCATTACCATCTGCAATTCAGATCATCACTTGTGGTCCCACCATTACACTTAAGAAACATTGGAACATCTTATTATTAATTCTTAACAAAAAGCAAAGCAGCACCACTCACCGTGTTACATATTTTGGCTCAGATGCCACAAGTTACTAAGAGCTGAGGACACTAAAGGCTAACTTTTAAAATGGCAAGACTATGCCCTATGCAGCTGTCCAGTAGTGCTAGCGCATAGCAGAGACCTCCTGCAAGCCCTGAACTTGTAGAAAATAAGAGATCAGCCCACATCATGATCCTGACCTGCCTGACAGCAAAGGCAGCAAAAGTCAGAAGGTAAAGTATCCTATGCCTTGTAAAGCACCTGAAGTAGATCAATTGCAGAAAGATGGGAATCTAAGGGGGAAACTAATAGTTGGTCAGGTCTGTGCAATTAAGCTACTTGTAGAGTTTGACACTAGCTTTTGAGTTTTGCCTCCCTACATTTTATTTCTGGGTGTGTGCATCACAGGGAATGTAAAAAGAAAACATGTATTTGTTCAGGAAGCGTCCTTACCATGTAATGTCAGTTGGCTAGGCAGCTGTTGTGAGAAAGCACTTCTTTGCTAGGACAGGAGTGTGGACTTGTTTGCCAGAGCATTTCCATTTCACACTGAGAGTGGATGAGCTCTTCTCTGTTTCCATCAATTGCTTTGTGGTATTGCACCCACAGGAGATGAATGCAAGGAAGACTTTATTCTGTATTCTTAAGTTAATTGTGCCTCTCTTCCGGCCGTGAGAGAAAGTAGTGATTTATGTGTTAACGGGCAAGGTCTCAATGGTGTCAATAAAAGATCCATCTCTGGGTTCTTTTTTTAACTGGTAGAAATTGCGTCTGCCTGGAACTTTTACATGTCCGTTTGATCTATACCTTATCGGATGTCATCTAGCTCTACTATGATTCAGATATCATTAATTAAAAACTCACCAAGGAGTAGATTCTGACAGCTGCTAACTCAGCAATGAAAAACCTGTTCCAATATTAATAGTAATCAGTAAGATCGGTTCTTCATATGGTGCTCTTGTGACCCAAAGAAGAGGGAGCAAAGGGAGGAAATCTTTACATATATATTAGTTCTTCAGGACAGATTATTTTTGGACCTCTTTAGACATCTTTTTTTCAGCTTGCTCTCAAATATAGCAGCTCACTAGAGAAAGACAAAGGTGTCCATGAAGCCACTGTGACAGTGCCTGAGCCGTTGTCTCCTCAGTGCCTTGAGAGTAGACAATCCACAGAGCCCTCCTCAGCCACTCTTCTCTAGCAATGACATGAGTTCTTGCAGATTAGTGGCTTTCAAATTTTAGCAAGAAGATCACAACGCATCAGAAGATCACAAAACATAAGATAGACAAAAAAAAAAGTAAACTAAGAAAAAAATCTGAAGAGACTATGCATGGATTCCCAGGCAAGCAGGCAATAAAATATGACAAAAAGTGAAGTACTAAAATGACATATTAAATTTAAACTAATTTAATTTGATTTTAAGTAAAAAACAGTATTATATTTTCATAAGTTTGTCTATGGATTTTATTTTTTAAAAAAAAAGAATGTTCCCTCACTTTACAGAAGTTGAAGAGCCACGGGACATAGACATACAACTCACATCAATGGACTTTTGGCTCAGAAGTGTGCGTCCAGTTTGGAAGGTTCCTTGCCTCATAGGATTTACGCAGAGGGTCTGGTAGCACATGTATAATTGACAGAAAACACCTCACCTTCAATTTTTTATCACTTAAGACAGAAAAACAAACATCTCACTGTGAAACAGATCTAGAAGGGCACTAAAATTAGCAATGGACTTTGAAAACACCTAAAATGCATGCCATCTGGATTTACCTATAGCCAAAGTTTGATGATTTAAAGCTTAACCTCTTGTAAGGGTCTCGTTGATTCTCACAAGAAATCTAGAGGTTGGGTGGTGGTTTTTTTTTGTTTTTTGGGGGTGGTTTTTTTTGTAATAGAGGATTAAACCCACAGTGGTCTACTGATATATCTGTTTACCTAAAATCAGTGAAAACAGATACAGTCATATACTGGTTCTCAGGTATGACTAGCTTTCTAAAGCCAGATGATCCAAATAATTGTATAACAAAGAAAGCTTCTGTCCTCGTTGGAATATTTGACTGTTTCTACAGGAACAGATATATCACTGTACATTTTATACCGATATTGTTACATCCATACAAAGCCATTAAAATGGCATCAATCTTTGAATGGCTATGATTGTTCTAGATTAAAAGAAGCCTTTCACTGTAGTTAAAACTCATTCCAAAGCAACATAGTATAAAGTGAGGAAAATATTCTGTTTTTAAAAAAGACATAAATATCTGATATAAAAACTACTATATACATTGATGTTATCATGTGAAGTAATATTTTCCACATGAACAAAATCTTTGATAAATTTCTTTAAAGGAGAAAATAACGGGCAATTAGAAAAGGGTAAACTGAAAGAGAAAGAAGAGAAGAGAAGAGAAGAGAAGAGAAGAGAAGAGAAGAGAAGAGAAGAGAAGAGAAGAGAAGAGAAGA
>JAOTQQ010000012.1:77952852-77964758 GCA_026546715.1 Gallinago undulata | reverse complement strand
GAAGAGAAGAGAAGAGAAGAGAAGAGAAGAGAAGAGAAGAGAAGAGAAGAGAAGAGAAGAGAAGAGAAGAGAAGGAATCACTGTTCAATTTCTGTTGTGCTAGTATTTGATTTGAATGAGGAAAGGCACTATATAAAGACCATCATTATCTACTAAATTTCCTAGTGATTTGAAAGAGAGAGATTAGGAAAGTGTAAATATTCATAAATTACTTAGATTAATGCATGTGCAGGGAGGTCTAAACATTTTAATGATGCATTTCATTCTGTAAAACTACAGGTCTGGAAAACACCTGAAGAGGTCATCCAATTTAGAACACCCTCCCAAGGCAGGGAGAACAAAATCTGTTTCACTGCTTACACTTATTTGTTCAAGCTCTTTCCAAACTTTATAGAAGTACAGATTTATGTCCATACTTTGAATCAAATTAGTATTTTTTATTGTATTTATTTCTAAGCATTCTTACTTTGTTGGTATTATCATATCAGAACTAAAAAAACCCAACCTTATGAACATGTAAAACTTTTATTCCTTCACCGAGCTTAATGGAATAAATCCCCATTTTTCCACAAGTATAAGATAAGGATATTATAAAGGTGCAACAAATGTATTTGAGTTACACGAAATTTTTAGATGGATTGACACAACTCACAGTTTAGACTAAAGTAAGATTATGTCACTAATTTATATAATACTAATACTATAACTTAAAATACTATTGCATAAATATATTGGAAACCCTCAGCTTGAGATGAGTATGTTCAGCTTTTAGTACACTGTGTGATACAAAAGGTAAAGGAATAACTGAATCCAGAAAAAATGAACAATGCTTTTTTTAGAAGCATAAAATTGCACACATAGGAATGCATGTAAAAAAAGTAGGACCACTTAATAGACAGAAACAGTTATTTGTCTAACTGCAAATGTGGTCAAATTTGGTAAACAGAATAGAAAGAGTAAAAAGGACTTGTACATCTACCATTTTCTCTAAGGTGAAAGAAATAACCTCTTTAATGAAAAAGCAGTATGTTCAAAACCAATCAAAAGAAACAATTTCTAGGCCTCATAGTATTTTAAAATAAGATTTCTGTAGCCATAGTATTCTAAGGATGTAAGAGAAACTCAATTTCCAGTGAGAATCAAGTCTTTTAAAGTCAACTAATGTTGCTAGCATAAAAATGTTAAGGTATACAAGACTACTTCAGCTGGT
Source organism: Gallinago undulata (assembly GCA_026546715.1). Taxonomy (NCBI): domain Eukaryota; kingdom Metazoa; phylum Chordata; class Aves; order Charadriiformes; family Scolopacidae; genus Gallinago; species Gallinago undulata. Next base: position 77,963,548 of record JAOTQQ010000012.1, on the reverse strand, counting down.
TTGAAGAATGTGTATGTCTAAAAGCTTGTCTGGCTTTTCCAGTTGTGCCAGCTCATCTAATCAAAGATTCCACCTTTTCCTATTTAGTTTTCCAATTAACTTTTATCACCTACAGGTACAAGAGTCACAATGCATATATGCGTGAAGGGATAGTGATGCTTGTGGGTTAGGATTTATGATAGCAGTACGAGGCCTAAAAGGAACTTTCAGTATTGGTAAAACTATTATTTTATTTCATTGTAGCATTTGGTATTTATTGTTCTCTGAAACAAGACATGGGACTACATTTCAGACAATCATCTTCACTATTTATGGCACATGGCCTGTGTTTGGTGAATAGATAAAAAACATTCCATTGCAATCATACTGCTCACAATTTCACGTGGAAGTCACCAATCACTGGAAAACCAAATGATTTTGCCATTTATAATTGTTCATTTTACAGAAAACATGAATATCAGTAAGTTGCATGTTTAACTCAGTGCAGCAAACTACCCTTTATCCCCACCTCCTCTCTCATCCACTCACTCAATTAATTCAGAAAGTGTGTTACAAACAGCCTGCTGACAGCCTTATGAAGTTCCATTTTGTCTCCATTGCTTGTCTTTGGTTTCAGCTGCCACCACATTCCTCCACTGGTAACACTTCTGGGAGTAGTTTTATTTTGTCTGTTCTGAGTGGCGTTGTTCACAAAACCTCAACATTAATACAAGCAAAATTTCATCCTTTGGGATGTTTGTAATATTTAGTTTTTCACTGAATACTTCATTACCTAGTTTTAAATAATCTAAATATCTTACCATATGTGAAAATATTAATACACTTAGATGTATAAAAATATTAATAAGAAGTAACTATTTCTTGAATATAATTTAGAAATAAAAATACTGTTGGTGAATCAATGAGAAACAATAATGCTTCTAAATATATTACAAAGAATGAATTTGCCTCATGAATGAATGATGGAGTTAATTTATTTCATTATGTATGAAAAAGGCAGAAACTAGATCTTCATCCTGCCAAGGCAATCACAGTTGAAGAGAACTGATGGCTTAAAGCTAGTACAGAAAAAATGGCATAAAAGGAGCAAGGGCTTGATTCCTCCCCTTCCTCAAAAAAGTAAAATAAAATATATATTTCTGAAAAAAAACCTTGCATACAAGTATTCATAAACAGATATAGGAAATTGTTTAGAATGCTTCATTGTTGGGCTTGATGCCATATTTAGAGAAACGCCCCGAAAAATGCCCACCAGATGTTTCGAAAAGCTGGTAAAAGTATTTCTATCTTTGAATGTTAGATATAACAGATTTGAAACAGAATGGTTGTGTTAAATAGAAGATACATTTATCAAATACAGCAGAAGATATAACAGATGAAACCCACAGTGATGCATAGAATTTGAGAGCTTGTGAGTAATTATAATCCTTGTAGTAGATGTTCATATGGAGTGAAATGATTGGAAATATGATTATTTTTCACCTCAAAAGGATAAAGCTACATGCTAACTCCCTTGCATGGTATGACATATGACAAAAGTTAAGCCAGTGGGAAAAAAAGGAATTAATGAATAAGATAACTAAAGTACTTTGTACTGCACTTTTGTCATGAAAGTTGGTCTGGGCCCTCTTTAGTCATGGGGTGACACTTTTTGGTGAAAATAGCATGACAGTAGATAATTTCCTACATGTCTTGCAATTCTAGCTTCTTACAGCCTTAGATTATCTGCATTTGTAAGAAATAAACTATTTTTGTGGTATGATAGATTTTTCAAACCTGTGCAATATCTTTTGATATTTACCCTACTAAAAAGGGCAATCACATCAGAAATTATTACTTCTAGGTGAACTAATATTTTAATAAAACTATTATCACCCTCAAAATGGCTGACTGGATTTGGTCCTCTCCTGTAGCATAACAATAACTTTTTATATCTCATTGTTGTTAGACCTGACTTTTAATTACTACAGAAGCTTAGAAATTAGTCACTGGAGTCAACCGCAGAAATAGACAGTAATTCAGAGCAATCAAATTCCACACAACAGACATGAATGGAATGCCAGTAAAGCGACAAAATGCAGTATGTATTGCAGCAAGTTCAAAAAGAATGGCTTTTTTCTGACAAAATGTCGAGGCAGGTTGTGACAGCAGTGGTATTGATTCATGGCTCAACCCGGCAACCAAAGTCTATGAAGAATGTTTTAAATGAGCAGACAGAGCTTGAAGCAACATGTCAGCTGAAATACCCAAGCACAGAAAAGTTGCTTTTATAATGAAATGGTTGTTTGTCATGCAGTCTCCATACTGTAATGAAGATCCTAAAATTCCAAATCTGGCTAAAGGACACAATTTGGACCTAATGTTCACTGCATGCTGCAAAGACAATTCGTTACATGAGCTGCTGTCATCCCTATGGAAGGCACCTTTGTAAAGCCCTTGCAGACATGACAAATCAAAAACTTCTTAAAAGCTATGCAAATTTCCATACCTAATGGACAAGTGTGTAAGTCTAGGGGAAACCTGGGCCAATAAAGTCGGTAGGTGTCATGCAGGAAATATTTCCATTAGGTGAAAGCAGCAAATAGGGAAGAAATTTAGGCACGAAATTTAAATAGCAAAATTTCAAGTAATTTCTTCTTGAGACCTGATATGAAATATTTCACTAAGAAGCATTGATAATTTACATTTTAGGGCTTAGGCAAAAACATTAAACATTTGCTTGGTAAATTAAATGAATTTGGTATTTATTGCATCTTGTTTGTTCCTGATCTGGTTGCTCCATTGCTAGAGATTTACTGTCAAAAAGTCATTTCCCACCTTTTAGCAATATGAAAGAGACAGCTGGTGAAACTTCAAGGCTATGCACTAATAACAATGACAACCGGAATGACTGGATGTAGCCTTCTATCTGTAAAAAAATTATTTTGGGCTATTAATCTGCACCAAAGGGCAGAATTACTTTAGCACAATTTAAAAATTAGCTTGTGTCCTACAGTTATGCTAAGGTTTAGAGGCTTGTAAGCGTTTCCTGGGAGCGCTGCCAACTGAATGCAGCTCCTGTCCCACATTACCTGCTCCTCTGATGTGACGACTGAGAAGCAGGGATATGGTGTAAGCCATGCCGAGCATGTGATGCGTAAACTTGCTTTGCGTAGCAAAGTAGAAACTGAACAGCCCTTTATCCCAGAATGAAAGCATGCACGGGTTATGTCTTCAGTCTTGGGTACAAGTATTGGCAAAGGGGCTAAGGACTAGAAAGACTTGGAAGCTGAATTGCTTCATTTCTGACTTTAGAAACTGCAGCTGAGACCCTGGAGGGAATGTGGAACACCAAGTGACTCTACAGGTCCTGAATGGTCTCCCAATTGCTGAATGTCTTCGGAAGCAACTGGCTCTAACCAGGGTTAACATGCCGATTGTAGTATGTGCTGGAAACCTTTCAGGGTCACCACCAGAAACTTACCACAATTGTGCCCAAGGGTTCCACTCTAAGTAGCCTATTCAAATGAAAATAGGAAAGGAGGACTACTGGTGAAATTAGCTGCTAAATTGAAAAGAGAGCAAGCACATGGGGAGCAAAATGCTGTCAACAGTTGCATCTTGCTCAATTAGCTTATTGTGGTACAATAGGGAAAAGGGGATATACCAAGCAGGATGAAGGAAAAGGAAAGAAGACTTGTCTTTTAATTGAAAAATCAGTGGACAGAAAAAAAAAACCAAACCAGTTTATTTACTGTCCTGTATCCACAAAGCATTGCTGCAGCTGCTGCGCTTTTTTTTTTTTTTTTTTTTCGCTGCTGAGAGCCAAGTGGCTTCCCAGGCGTGGCAAGGAATTTGACTTTCTGATTATGTGCAAAGGAAACACTAGGAAACTTTGTTTCACATTGGTCAGTTCTTTCAAATTACAGCAGCTCCTGGAGGAAGGCGAGGATGGCAATTCATGGCTGTGTAGGCCCACAAAATTCATTATGACTAAGCAATGATGTCAAGAATAACATCTGTTGCTACTGTCTAGCTAACCGTACAATCAACTAAGATGACAATGTTGACCGACTGGTACTAAGGAATGACAAATCGTCAACTAGAAGTTGACCTCCCTAAACAAAAGCAGAAAAATAGTATTATGTATAGAGACCACAGGCAATAGTGAAATATCTGCAAGAAGTGAAGGAAGTGAAGGAGTGAAGGAGACCAATGTGGAGACAAAGCCTTGGTAAAACCAAGGGAAAAGAGAAATCATTAGATATATATACAACTAGAAATAAATTAATTAGATGGCAAAATGTGGCTTTGATGCTAGAGATCACCACTTGCAGCAACAGGTTGTGATGTGGAACCATGCCATGGCTCTCAATGGGATCCTTGGGAACTTAGAAAGCCTTATTCTCAGCCAAGAAAACAAAACCCAGGTGATCTGTTTGGGCACTCATGCAGTCTAGATCCACTGCAGCAGAACAGTCTTTACTGGTATCCTGTATGTCTTGGAGGTGTATCTTTATCAAGCTCTCAAATGAACCTGGAAAAGCACAAAGTCCAATTGTAAATATCACTTGGCTTAAAAAAAATGCACTCCTCTTTCAAAGCAGTAAAGTCAGCAGGGACTGAATGCGTTCTTGTGGAACCATCAACCTATGAAGACTTAATTCATAGAAAACAACAAACTTATAAGCTACATAGGTTGCTATCAAAACTAACTCCCTACCACCAGATGCAAAAGTATTGTAAATATTTTTTAAAGTTGTCAGTTTTTAAATGACTCAAACTGCAATTAAGTTCTGTAGATAGAAGAGGAACTATGCATTTTTGGTTTGTTTGTTGCATAAGCAATTACTCAAATTTTTTCAATCCCTGCTATGAGATATTGATTGACAGAAGTGATACAGACATAGGCATCCAAGATGCTTTCCAATCTGGGCAACTCTAAACCAGCATGCTGATGAAGTTATGGGCATACAAGTACACATGCAGTGGAACTGATTTAAATGCCCTCTTCTGGGAGACATTACTCTTGAAGCAGGATGCCATTTGTTTTAAGCTTCACTTTTGATTGACTTTTCACTTTGTGTAGGCTCATAAATTACAATTCTATTTTACGCATGGCTCTTGTGTGCTGCTCTATGCCAATTCTTGCACACTATTTTGACAAATGATTGTAGGCAAGCCAGTACAATTAACAGACTATTACTGTTAAAGCAGAAGGATAATTGTCAACTGGACTTGACACTGCTTTGTTACTAAGTGAACAGTTTTCTCATAAATGTAGTGGAGGGTGTGTCAAAATGCTTGGTAAAAACAAGTGACACAATGTAAGGCTGTCTGCTGATCTATCGGCAATCATTAGTGTAATAAGTTAATTAGTGACCTATTTTTCTGAGTTTCCATCACAATGATACAAAAGAGTGGTCTGTGTTTAAAGCCACATATGGTACACTTTTTCAGTATGTACAGTACATTTTTTTTCTCTGGACATGCCAGTGGTTTTCAGGCATGAGGGGCAGGGGTTGTTCTTACACAAGTTGTCTGTATATCATGATCAAATAAGATTATCACTGATGCCTTCAATACATAAAATGTCATGAGGCTGGAATACCGTCCACTAGTAATCACACAGTTGATAGCATTGGTAACATAACATGCAGAGTAAGAGTTCATGGTACCTTGAGAATAACTGATTAAAAATGAGCAGCAAATCACCTATAGAGGTTTTAGCATCCATTGTCCTACTGTTAGGATTTCTGGATATGATTCAGCTTAGCTATGGTCTTATAATGAATGTGCACATTGTTTTCAACCAGGCACAATAACTCCAATTCTTTCAGAAAGCCTCTGAAGCACTGCACACATTTCTGCACAGGAAATCTTGGAGAAATAGGAAAATACTCTTTGAAAGTCCAGTATGGCTTCAATGTTAATGCTAGTGATAGAAAATCTGAAATAGGGTGTGCATGTGTGTGTCCATTTACATGTATGCATACTTCCTTATGGAGAGAACAAGCATTTCTGAAAACCTGGATAGCAAAGGCAATGGGATGACCTGCCTGAGATGCAGCTGAGTGGTTCAGCTGACATAATTGTACAATAACGTAGAATTATGACTGCTTAAGTGTAAAAAGAAAAACCAACACTTCATTAGGCTGAGGTTAGTCAACAGATGGTGCATAGACCACCAATAGTCTATAAAACATCAGACAGCTGATGTAATTTCTACACATAACAGAAGTGTCCTTGACATTGACAAGTCAGTACATGCCATGTACCAGAACTGGGAGCTGGATTTTTATAGAGATATCACATCATTGAAATGGTGAGAATGAAAAAAAAATGTGGTTTGGTTATAAATAAAATCAGGATGGTTAACATTTTTGGTAAGCAAGATGCAAAACCACACAAGTTGGTCTGTAGATTATTAAAAACCTGCTTAATTCTTTGCTGAAGATTTGACAGTCATGACCACATAAGCACAAAAACTTTAGTTGTAGTGACCATCGAACACTGGCCCTTTACAGCTTTTGATTTAAGCATACTAAACCTCTCCTTGCAGGTGCTAAGAGTATCTGTGACATGTCCTGGTCCTGGAAATGCTGCTCCCACTTTGCCAATGGCAAAGTTTATAAGAAAATGTAAGAATGTGAAAGGTCTTACCAGTGGAAGTATGGAAAAAATATTTTCAAGTAGACCAGCAAGATTTGACGTAGGTTATAAGTAGTTCATCTGTTATCAGATACCAAAAAAATTTACTGTTTTTCAGAAAAGTAGAAAAAATGTTTGTTATGATTTAACCCCAGCCAGCAACTAGGACTACACAACTGCTTGCTCACTCCCCCCACAGCAGGATGGGGAAAAGAACTGGAAGAATAAAAAAGTGAGAAAAACTCTTGGGTTGAGATAAATCAGTTTAATAGAGCAAAAGCTGCACACAAGCAAAGCAAAACAAGGAATTCATTCACTGCTTCCCATCATTCAGCCCTCTCCAGGAAAGTAGGGCTCCTTCATGTGTAAAGGTTGCTCAGTAAGACAAACACCATCACTCTAAATGTCTCCCCTGCTACCTTCTTCCCTCAGCTTTATATGCTGAGCATGATGTCATGTGGTATGGAATGTCCCTTTGGTTGGTTTGAGGCAGCTGTCCCAGCTGTGTCTCCTCCAAACTTCTTGCACACCCCCAGCCTGCTCACTGGTGAGGAGGTGTGAGAAGCAGAAAAGGCCTTGAGAGCTTAGCAACACCATTGTGCTATCAACACCATTCCCATCCCCAAACCAAAACACAGCACCACACAGGCTGCCAGTAAGAAAGTCAACTCCATGTAGCCTAATCCAGAACAACAATGAAGAGGCAAAGGCAGAAGTTTCAAAAGCTGACGGAACTCATACAATAAAACAAGAACTTGATTTTGTAGTATAAGGAAGTGGGGCACGTAGGCTTAGTAGCGTTCAAGACAACTTTTCAAAAGGACATGGATGCTGTGGCAGAAAAGAGGGAGATAATAACGATAACAGTTGGAAAATGCCTCAGTGCCAGTCTACAGATAAGAGATGCATCTTGTGCTTGGAGGATAATTTGAAATTGACAAATGTTGCTGTAACACAAGCACCATTTAGATCAGACACCAGATAGCAACTGGGAGGTGGTACACATTAATAACTTTGATTACTTTCCTTAACTGCTACAAACCTAAAAGAAGCCTTGTCATCTTAAAAGCACAGCAGCAACCGTCATGGCCTTCACTACTAGTGCTTCTGCCTTGTTCTACAGATTCCTTTGGAATCCCCCGAAAGTGTGCTGCAGAAAAATAATGTTTGTCAGAAGCAGTTCTTTGCAGACTGGCTGGCTAGGTTGAAGAGAAGCCCACATACATTTCCCTGTCAAGCATTTTCCATGTGGAAGTCTTCTCCTCACAGTACTTTTATGTTCTGTGTTTTGTTTTGTGAAATAGAATCATGAAATCATAGAATGGTTTGGCTTGGAAGGGACCTTAAAAATCATCTAGCTCTAACCCCTCTGCCATGGGCAGGGACATCTCCCACTAGAGCAGGCTGAATGGATAATGAAGCTTGTGAACAACTATGTTGGGTGTTTTTTGTGGTGTTATTTTTGTTTTGTTTTAATAATTGAAGGCTTTTTGGTTCTGAGCAAGGAGACAACTCAGACTGACTGCGTAGGTCAGTATCATCTCCTGTCTGGTAGTTTGTCTAAAATAATGAGCTTCTAAGTTTACTTCTCCTGAAAGCTTGTAAATATCAGTGATTTTAAATCAAGCTGTTGCCCTTCTTTCTTTAAAACCTTACAGAAGTAGGGCATATTTGGTTTTTGTTTTCTCCATTAAGTGGACAGCAAATGCTGTAGGAAAAGAACTCAAGCAGTATCCAGATTGCATATTCCTTTAGGGATGAAACATCAGGTGACATGTGACACTTCTCAGCATGGATACTGAAGGCTAGGCACTGGTGAAGCTTCTTTCCTCACAAGAGACATCTTTGACAGGAATAAAGAACTTTGCATATTGATATACTGATTTTAGAGTGACCATTCAACTGGAGTAAGACCCAATGCAAGGAAAAATAAAGGACATTCAAATGAAACAACACTTCTCTTAGGGCATTTGTTTTACTTGGGTGGAAATCTTTTTGAACCATTCGCTTACATAAAATTAAATGCTTTTATATATATTTAAAGTATGATTTCAACACTTATATTTTTTAAAACTATTGTACAATTGAAATAAGCTCTCATTTGAATCTTGACCTTAACATCACTGGTATTTAGCAGGTCACAGCACCCTTAAAATATCTTTTACATGAAGAATAATACTCTTTCCTTTCCTGCACTTACCAACTTTTTTGGTGCAAAAAGATTTGCAGGCTGACAAAAACCAAGACAAGCAAAGGAGGAGTTGGAGGCTTCCAAAGCAGCCAAGCTCACACAACTTTTCAATGTGCAACATTCTCCACATAGACAATTCATACCTTGTTTGATCGTTTGTTTGGAGTTTCAAGCCTAAAATGATCAAGAAAAACTAGACTAAGAAACTTAATTTCCTAACGTCAAAACATTAAATCTGGTATTTGATATCTCAGGTAGATACCTGTGAATGAATGAAATCCTTCTTTTATTACAGTGTATCAAGTAACTTTGTCATAATGTCATTTTCCTATCTTTGTCTCTCTGTTTTAATTTACCCTTCAGTAAATATTGTATCCTGAACATTAGTGTGAACACAACTGTATTGTTATAATCCTTTGGAAGGCTGCAAAGAATATGAGCGTACCTCGCTGTTGATGGTTTCTCGGTAAAGGCCACCTTGGCTGCAGGTGAAGAACTTGACTTGCAACTAGTCAACCTCAATCACCTTCATAGTGATGAGAGGCTCCTGTAGTAGGGGACACGGCTCAGGGCATCCACGTGTTAGAGAAAAACAAAACCAGCATCTCCTGAAATTCAGCAGACGGAGGGGACAGGGGAAGGGAAAAAGTTCAGTCATACAGCCTTCAAAATTGTTCAAATGAACCTCAGCTTTTTAGCATGCTGGATAAACAGCTAAGTGGAAACAGAGGGTTGGTATCTTACTTTCAATAACTGATGAACAGTGTTCCAGAGCTTTTACCAGTGTTGTGTAGCGTATCAACGTCTTAATTCAAATTCAGAAAACAAATAAATCTTAAGCACTTCTTGCTCTCCAGCCACTGAAAACTCAAACTATGGAGATTCCAGGAGCCCTATTTTTCTTTACTCATTATATTAACTTTTTCCATTCACTTATCCCATTTGTTCATATTCTTATGCAGTTTTTTCTGTACTGATGTACAATATCCTATTCCTACTCCCAGGTTAACTTACTGCTTGCTAGAGAACAGCAGCATTTGTCCCATTGTTGTTTTTTTGCTAGGTGCTAGGCCAGCTAGAAAGGAATTCCTACTGCAACCATTTCTGCCAGTGGGGTGCTAATTTGGAACTCTTTCTTGTACCTGCTGCCTGATAGAAAAACAGTAAAAAAAAATTACTTTCTGTCAAACTAATCTCTTCTCTGTAAGAGAAATTAGGGCAGGGGTAGTTGCACAAAAGCTTTTCTATCAAGCTAAAAAACTTCAGATAAATACAAACTTTGGGAACCTTGTGGATGACTTCCACATCATCTGACCACAATAAACTAAGAGAATCACATTTCTTTTGAAGTTACCTTTGCTTTTAACACTTATCAAAGGTTTGGGAGTTTAATTCCTGAAGCTGTACTTCTGTGTTTCAAGTGTGCTAATAAGCAACATCTCTGACTATTTACCACAAGCATTTGAGATGTTACTCAGCCTTACCAATTCGTGCAACTGCTAAAATTGCCTACTTCAGCACTCTCTCTTCAACCTTATCTGCACGCAATCTTATGCTGGCAGTTTAATCCAAGGACCAGGACTGTGGTGGGATGCCCCTTAACCAGGCACCTGACTGCAACTTTCAATCATGAGCTGTTTGCTTATTTATATTAATTGGACTGGTCCATGACATGAAGTACTTTGAAGTGTCCCTGTGAGCACCGGAATAAAATCAGCAACAGGACAGATAGCAATGTAATGGCTTATATCGATGCCTTTTAAAGGCACCTTTCAAAAAAAAAAAAAAAAGTGTACCCCGTTTTTTGTTTTGGCTTTTTTTGGTGGTTTTTTTGTTGTTTTTTTGGGGGCGGGGGGGGGGGGGGGGGGGAGGGGG
>JAOTQQ010000012.1:77891326-77952752 GCA_026546715.1 Gallinago undulata | reverse complement strand
GGGGGGGGGGGGAATGTGGCTATTTGCTGTATTTTTTTTCTCCTGGCGGTAAGTGCTTGTCCTTCGAAACCACGGGTAGCGGAGCTCTCCCCAAGCACGACTCCTCGGAGGGACAACGCAGCCGGTCCTACCGAGCACCGAGCACCCCGGGCAGGAGCAGGCGGGAGCACGCGCCGCTCGCCACCTCCCGCCGAGCCGGGCCAGGCCGGGCCGGGCCGGGCGCGGTTCCCGCCTCCGCGACGGAGGGTCTGACGGCTCGACCTCCGCACACCGCCGAGCCGGCAGCCGGGCTTCTCCGCAGCAGCTGCGTGCGATGCCGAAAGTCAGTCGGAAGCAGTTGTTAATAATAATAATAATAATAATAATAATAATAATAATAATAATAATAATAATAATAATAATAATAATAATAATAAAACCCACAACCCCCAGGCCGCGGCCGTGCCTCAGCCAGCCGCCGGTCAACGGCCACTGGGGACCCCCGTGCCCCGCCCCGCCCCCGGCTGCGCCCCAGCCAATGGGAAGCAGGCTCGGCGGGAGCGCCCCGCCCTATCCCGAGCGCTGCCGGACGTAGCCGGAGACTCCCGAGCTCCCCCCTTGTTCCTCGGGCGGGGACTCGCTTCCTTTCCCGGCTCTCCTTTCCCACCCTCCTCCTCCCAGGCAAGATGGAGGACAGCGGTGGCTGCGGCCACCGGCAGCACGGTGGCTAGCGCAGCGACTGCTCCTCCGGAAAAAAAAAAATCCAGAAAAAAAAAAAGGGAGAAAAAAAACCTCAAGGCTGGAAACGTTTCTTCTTTCTCCGCCCACCGGCTGCGCTGACCGCTGGCCCTCCCCATGCCGTCGTCGTCGTCGCCCTCCTCCTCCTCCTCCTCCTCCCGCGATTGTCTGCGCTCCGGCTGCCGCCCGCCCGCCCGCCCCGACTCCCTGCATGCACACGCCGCCTCCTAGGTGGCTGCGGGGGGTGGGCGCTCCCGGCGCTGCCATTCCGCACATACCTTCATGTCCCTGCGCTTACCCGCCGCCGCCGCCCCGCATCGCTCGCCCACTCCGGCTGCCGCCCTAACGGCCGCCGCCGCCCGGAGGTGAAGCAGGCACCCGCGGTGGGGTTGGCGGTGGGTCTCGCCCGAAGGAGCCGCCACCACCGCACGCAGCAGCCATGAGCAGCGCCGCTACCGCCACCTCCTCCGCCGCCGCCGCCACCGCGGCCGGCAGCGGCGCGGGGGAAGGGGCCGAGGAGGCGGCCAAGGACTCGGCGGACATCGCGGCGTTCTTCCGATCCGGTGAGTGCCGCCCCGTCCCGGCGCCGGGGCGGTGGAGGAAGGGGGCAGCGGCGAGGCCGCGGCGGCGAAAGGTGGAGGGAAGCTGCGCCTTCCTCCCGGCGCTGGGAGGAGGGGGCGAGGGCGGCCGCCTTTGTCAGGTGGCCCCGGGGAAGGCTCACCCTCCCCTCGCCGGCAGGGCCGCCTCGGCGGTGTCCCCGTTCCTCGGGGAGGTGGCGATGCGGGGCCCGGCCCGCGCAAGGGCGGCCTGGCCGGGCGGCAGCGGGGAAGAAAGCCGAGCCCCCCTGTGTCCCCTGCCGGCGAGGGGGCAGCGAGGCTTCCACTCGGGCCCGGCAGGTCACGGGCGGGACGCCACCCTTTGCCGGCAGAAACGGGGCGTGAAAACGGGTGCGGCGGGCGGCCCGGCCGGGGCGGGTGCTGGGACCGGGTGCTGCCCCGAGGCGGTGTCGCCCGTGACAGGTGCGACTCTCCCTCCCATGCCGGCCCGATAACGGGCGCGTTACAGGAGCCGGGCGGGTAGGGTTCCCCCCGACAACGTCCCGCCAGGGGGAGGGAGCCGCCGCGGGTCCGGAGAGCCCTCGGTGTCGGGGGCAGGGGAGCGGCGGGCCGCGGAGTGCGCTGGCCCGGGCCCGCCGGGGAGGCGGGCAGGGATGACACCGCTATAAAAGGCAGGGCGCCGCCGGTGGGGCTCCGCCGGTACCGTGCTGCTGGGTGGCGGCCGAGGGCCGGGGCTGGGCGGCGGGTGTCGGGAGCGGGAAGGGAAAAGACAAAAAGCGAAGCCCACGTTAAGGGGCGTCCGTGCCACGGCTGAGGCAGCGGCTGTCGGGCGCTGCCGGGCTGGGAAGCCGGGCTCGGTGCGGAGGCTCGGGAGGGGAAGGGAGGAGCGGGGAGCCTGTTGACAGGCTGTCGGCATAAAATAAAATAAAAAAAATAATTAAAAAAAATGGAGGCCGCCTTCTCCCTCGGTGTTTACCCCCGGCACGCAACCGGGCGGGGAGGGCGGCTGCCCCCGCCACCGAGACGTTGTCCCCCAGGGAACGGGGATGGAGGGGGGAAGGCAGGGCTGCCCTGGCCGCACGAACCGCCAGCGGAGCCCTGCGGGCAGCCTGGGCGGCGGCGACGGCTGAGCCTCCCTCCGGTGCCGGCTGCCCTCCCCCGAGCGGCGGTGGCTCCTCCCTCCGCTCCGCCGGCGGTTCCGCGCCCCCCTGGGCACCGCCGGCCATCGCTCCCGGGCGGGGCAGGGCTGGGCACTTGCTCCCTTGGGGAGCTTAAAAAAGGAGGCGGCGAGCGAGGAAAATGCAGACTCACCGCTGGAAAGATGAGGGGGATTGCCGATTTCGTGTGTTTAAAAAGAAAAAATAACCAAAAATTGTCAGTAATAATAATAAAAAAAGCTGCGTTCATTTTTTTTTTTTAAGGAAAGTCCGTGAGGGAAGTGGGAAACGGCGTAATCAGTGCCACTCGCGGTCGGGGCTTGCTGTTGAATGTGTTTGATTTAATGATGGTGAAGGAGGAGGTGTGATTTGCAGCAGGCATCCCCGAAGCAGGGTTCAGAGCTGTGTTTGCTTGGACAGACGGTCCACACAGGGGGCTGCGTCCCTTCTGATGCTTCCTAGGCAACCTCTTTCACATGACAGCAAATGAGTGCAAAACTCCTTGTTGAGTCAAGATGCTGTTCTTGGTGGGTTTCGTCTTGGGGATTACAACAGTAGACTTACAGTCTGCCTAGTGTAGTTACATATGGGTAAGTGTGTAGTAATCTTGCAGTTTTGAAAGACCCTGCCAGCTGTATTAATAGTCAACTTCCACATTTGTGTGTGGTTAGAGGGATGACACAGAGTTGATAAGCTCATAAGTGGTGCAGTGATGACTTCTGATACTGGTAAATTTTAATAACAGGGAAGCTGCACTGAGTTTAGTCTTGCAGCAACCAAAAATCTTAAGGCAGTAGAAGGACATGTCAAATGCTTATCAAAAACCTCTTACAGCGTGTTTAACAACTGTCAGTCTCATTTCCGTATTTACACATGGAGGTTATCTGGTTCAGCCTGTGCTCAGACATCCACTGGAAAATGTTCTGGCATCTCTGGTGGGTGTTTGGTATTGGGGAGAGCTTTTTATACTCTGCCTCTGTACATGGTCCACTGTTTTATAAGGAAAGGGTCTATTAAGAGATCTCCGCTGCTTCCCTTGAACAGGAGGCACAGGGATTTTTTTTTCAGTGAAACACAATGGATACAGCGATCAATGAACAAGCAAAAAACTTCATTTGGTGTACGTGGGAGCAGACAAAATATTTTTCTCTTTGCAGTATTTACAATGACAAATGTTTCCTTTTTCCTGTCACTTGCAGAGAATGACAGCAAAGCTGTAGCTGTTACTTAAAAGAGAAAATGAGTAAAAATGTTACAATGTTTTCCAGGAGGGAAAAAAAACCCAAAAACCAACGACAAAACCCCCACCTGAACAATTAGTTCTAATCTTAGGTTAGTTAAATTAGTCAGTTGAGCTGCCAGTGGGGTTATTGGTTTTCCTCCTGTCCTTTTGTAAGACTACGCCTGAAGTGGAGTTAGAGTAGCCTGAAGAATGGAGTGTCCTTATTTGGAAGGTGTTTTGTTAGGATATTGAACAGCAGCTAGGTTCACATCACTTGAAGTGTGTACATTTCCAGTTTTCACTTTGGTTATGTAAATGTAAACTTACTCTGAGTTGTTGTGGAAATAAGTTGCAATTGAAATGTGAAGAAAGCAGCTGAACTGGAAGTGAGGTAGTTGTATGAAAACATAAAGATTGTGTGTCTTGAATTTGAATGAGTTGACCCTTTATTGGAATTGGAAGAAATTGAGGCAGCTTACTTTGTTATCTGTTTGATACCTAAACCTCATTATTTGAGATTTGAAAAGACAAGAACACCTTGTTACATCTGTCACCTTCTTTGTGGCAGGATTAAGAGTAAAACTGTAAGAAGCAGAGTTAGTTGCCAAGCAAAGTGATTACGTTTTGACGGAGAAAACACAGTGGTTGTAGGAGGTGCCTTTTTGTCCTACATGTAAATTGGAGATTAGAGATGACTCTGTAAACTGACAGAAGGGATGTGTTTTGAGCTAAAGATGTATAGCCAAGCATTCCTTTCTTTTTTTCCTCTTTTTAATAAGTGTGCTGGTATGTTCTAAAAGTACTTATAAAATCAGAATTATGGAAGTCTGGACTATTACTGTATGAAAACCCAGTGGCACAGAGCGTAAGTGGCTGGGTGGAGGCTTGTTAATACATGTGGGAAGTATAAAAGATGTAGTCTGTATACTTTTCAAAATGTATTCTGAGTTTCAGCTTAAAATCCTATGCATTCTGAATGGCTGAAAAGAGCAACCATGAGCAAACTTGAATTTGAGGGACTGTTATCAAGTCATGACTTGCAGGGCAGGAACTGTACAGAGATTTTGTTTGGTTGTTCTGTTGTTGATGTGTAAATCTTCATCTTTGCAGCTTTGAGTCCCCAATACTTTGGGAAGGGGACTGTCAGCTGACATCTTTAGGATGCAAGAATGAGGGCTAAGTTTAAATCATGCTATTATAACAGTGACCTCCAAGCCAAAGAATTTCTGCTAGTTGAAGTTAATTAATTTTGGTTTTAAGCCTAACAAGCAAAACTTGTTTCACTTAACTAAAGGAGATATTGATCGCATGTTTTGTAATTAAATTTACCTTTCTGAGATGATGGAGGAATCTGTGAATACCAAAGGATGCAGAGAAAAAGGCTCGTAGGCACTTTAGTCAACTGCTGGCTGGTCAGTATAACAAGTGACTTTATAAATGGCCCGGAAAGTCTCAGTGGAAAAAAAACCCACAAGTTATCAACTGATGACTCTTCACGGTTTTGTGATGAAAGTGGATGTATTTCTTGTAAGATGCGTTCAGTGTGAGTGGCTTCTGCAAACTGTGCAGTAGCTTCATTCATGTACAGACAAATGATACATTTTTTCAAAGCCATTGAGGAGATTTGTGTTGTCATCACCTGTTTATTAGCACATTTGCCGCATTATCAGAAGGAGCAAAATTTGCATACCAGGCAAGGGGCAGGGACCTTTTGGAGAGACAGAAATAGCAAAACAAAGGAAAAACAGAGGGCCCTGGAAGTCCTGTCATGAGGGTGAATAACTACCAAAGCTTAGCCAGGTTGAATCTGAATATAAGTGTTGATCATACTTTATCTGGGAAGACAGAAAGGTGGAGGATTTTCCATCTAAAGATGAATCTATGCAGGTGCCAGCAGTCCTTTCTCAGGAAGAGGAATAAGTCTGGAAGATGCAAACAGAACAAGCCAGAATAGCTTTAAACAGTGATTTGTTTTAACACCGTACACTTAATCTTTCCTGCTTGTGTACCTGCTTCTTAATGTAAACTTAATAATAAGAGAATTTAAAACTTTGGTTTGAGTTATATGTAGGTACCAAAATGTGTAGGTACCATGTATTTTAGGAAAATGGGGTGCTGAAATCTATTGTGATTATGGACATGGAGTTGATGACTTACACAAGAACTAGTGACTTGGATCAATCTGGGTTCAATCAAGTCTGCCTATAGCAGCCTAGGCAGATAATTGCTTGAGTAGCTGAGACCATATAGAAAGTATTAATAAATATAATGAAAATGATTATTCTTTTTTTTTCTCTTAAATAATGATTGTATGATTTGGTTAGTTTTCATGAACATCACTTAACAGGTAATACTGTAAAGATAAAACCTAAAAGATTTATTCAGAAATTTGCTATTTCAGATTTACAGGAGGACCTATGTTTTGCTTCTTCCTGGTCATACTGTTTTTATACTGTTGCCTTGCCTGCTTTACATTAGTGTTCTGTGTGATAGTGGCTGGAAAAGTTGACTGCCTGTAGTAGACACCATTAAAATGCTACTGTAGCAGAGAAAGTCTTCTAGGAAGAGGGGAAGAAAAGAGAGAGGAAGAGGAAAGATTACAGGTAAAAGAAGAAGCAAGCATACTATTAAAAGGCAGTGGTTTTTTTTCATGAATACTAAATAAAAACATTTTAGCTTTTAGGTCATAGGCAAAATAGCTTTCATATCAATATTCATATTCATTTTATTTCATCAAATGTGAAGAAGCAGCCTGATTTTCAGCCAAAATCTGTGGAGCAGAACACACAACATAAAAGGTTAAGATAGTGCTGTTTTAAGAAGTTTTATTTATCTCCTGCTGGCATGTAGTAGGTAACTTACAGAGAAGGTAGTCAGAGCTCTGATTGTGGGGCTTACTTGAGGTAGCAGTTGGAGTAGCTACAGAGTAGTGATGAGTGTCTAACAAAAGTAATCTAACAGTAAAGCCCAAAGTGAAGCGTTGGCAGGCAGCACTGGTGGTACCCCACATGGTATCTCCATGCTGTCCTCTGCAAGTGTTGATTCTTGGCCCTGTGGCTGTCAGGAGCTGAGGTGTGTTGAGGGTTGTAAGAAGCAGTGAGCATGCAGAGAATGTAAGGTATAAAACAGGTTGGCCATTCTTTCATGCAGCATAGAGTGACAACAGCATTTGTATTAAAAAAACCCAAACAAAAACAACAGAAAAAAAGACTCAAAAAACCCCAAACCCCACAACGAAAAACTTTAGACGTTGTGTCTGCTTTTCAAGAATCTGCTAGTTTGTCCTATGGATTGCTTTAGTCAGTGAGGAGGCTGCATCAGTGTTGCTATCATTAGTAGTGGTTAACCTGGGCTGAAAAAGAAGCGGGTCCTCTTGTGGAGCTTTGAATCCAGTTCCAACAGCCAATAAAATGGCTTAAAGTCAGGGGCTGGGATGGGTGGGAAATAGGTGTTTTGAAAACCACCATAGAGAAATGTCACAACTTGATAGTTGCTGATGTGCAGCATGCAGAACAAAAATAACTACAGAAACAATGAAGAAACAATGGAGGAGTTACTTTCGGAATAGTGTTGTTGGACTGACGTTTCCTGGAACAATGAAGATGAGGACAGAGTGCCTCAGTGTGAAATGCAGCAGCTGTTCTGCCACTTGGCCTCATGTGGAACAGCCAAACCTCTCTAGAGATAGCAAAGGATAGAGAAAGTTAGAAGTTAGGGTGCGTTTGAAAGAGTTGGAGAAGTTTTCATGCAGACTTCATGGAGAAGTCATGAATATTTCTAAGGGGACAGAGAATTGCTTATAGCTGATGTGTTGATAAACTAAATAGCTGACATGATAGCTGACAGTTGATAAACTAAATGCACATTTTGGGTGGGAGGTAAATGGGAGTTAGAGAAAAGTCAGGCCCATTCTTGAGAGGAGTATATTTGAGCTGGCATGAAGTGCTGATGTGCTCAGAAAGGAGCTGACGGAGGTACTAAGAGACTTGGTGCAGTTGAGCCTTTCATTAATTGGCAGAGTTTGGTCACTGTGTAGACAAGGTGGGTAGTAAACATTTCTTAAAGCAGCAGTTTCTCTCCAATTAAAAATAACCCACACCTACCTAGCAGAAACAGGTATGAAATTTCAACCTGAAATACCATGTGGCTACCAAAAGCTTGTCTAAGTAAAATGACCATGAAGGTAAATAAAATCAGAACAAAGACTGGAAAGACTTTCCCTACCCCAATATAAAGAGAAAATACTCGTGTTGCTGTACCCTTTTTCAATTAAAAATGAAAACAAACTTCTAGTGTCAACATATAGGCCTGTTTAGATGCAGACTATTGGGTCAGTTTATTGATAGGGTGAAACTGCACTGTGATTTTGGCCTGGACCTTGAAGAAGCAGATGAGATCACTGAAATACCTGTTTGTGGTCAGCAAAATTGTTAAAATAGGAAATACACATTGAAAGTTTGCAAATGCACTGGTGGTTGAGGGATATTCTGAAGGTGAGTGGTGATTTTAATGAGAACAAAATCACCTAATTTTTCTGCTTCATGTTGGTTAGGACCAAGTCTAATCCTGAAAAGAAAAAAGGCTACTGGGTAAAATAATAATAAAAAAAAGATAAAGAAAGAAGGTCATAGCAGGCTATTTTAATCTAGTGACTAAAATAGTTGCATCTACTTGGTTGTTCTCATAAAGAAATTTGCTTGATCTGAAGAAGGATCTTTGTGAAACTTACAATTTTTCTTGGTGCAGCGAAATAAAAAAGTAGACTACTGGTGAAGTAATACTTGATGATCTGCAAAGCTGAGTCATATTTCAGGAAGGATACTGCTGTTTTGAGAAAACAGATCACTTACCCAGTAGTGAGGAGGAGGAATTGAAGTGACAAGGAACAACTGAAGTACTTTTAAGCAATAGACACTACAGTAGATTAAAGCATCCGATTTTCATCCTCTAGAGTAAGTTGTTTTATTGGTATTCAAAGAGGAGGGTTATAAATAAGTTGTGTCCACAAAGTTTCACCCAACAGTCTGAATGATGGTACTCTGATTTAAAGACACAAAGCCCTTTCTGGTGGCTTCCTTGCAAAAAGAGGCTCTATCTCCTCTGAAACTGGAACTTTTGATCCCAGCCTCTTCTGGTTGCACAAAGGAGGAGGTACCCTAATTGTCTTTGTGCATTTGTTTAAAAAATAGCGTTGTTTTCCAAGGTTGTTGAGTAGAGTCTTCTCAAATCATTTAGTCAAAAATGTTTAATCTCCTGTGTCACTCTTACTGCCATGCATAAGTGGTTAATAAATACCACTGCAAATATGTGACAGATTTTCTTTCTGAGCTGTGCTGTACTGTGCTGGTACTTTGTATTTGGTGGTTTTTAACCTGGACCTTACTGAAGAACTGAAATCAGTTATTGCTGTTTTGTGGTTATGGTGGAAAAAGGAACCTTTACAGGGAGATTAGAAAATTCTGAAGTTTTTTTGTCTCTTGGAGCCTAAGGTGATAGGAAGCAAGATGTAAATGTTAGGAAGAAAAGAGTAGGCTGCCAGCACTCAAAATATGCCAGTAGTTTGCTTTGTACAGTATGTTTTATAGTATAGAATTTTAATAGAGTGCTTGGATAATTCTTACAAATCTGTGTAAGAGTCAGGTTAATGTTAGTTGTTAGTTAGTTCGTAATGTTAGCTTGTTAGTCAGAACATGCAGCTGAAATTCAGGAAGGTTTGTTTTACTAGTGAGCATAGGGATATGTGAGAGTGCGTGTATATACTCTCAAACTAAATATTCCTTGTAGCTTAGAAAACCGAATTTGTATGATGAATCTTTTTAACAAAAAAGTTGGAGAAAGTTTTCCAGGCAGCAGGCACCAAGTGGGGCTATTGTGAGTAATCCTGATGTGTTTAGTTGTCTGTGAAACTACCCAGAGCTTAATTACTCATGATTCCTTGTAGTCTTAATACATGTATGAGCAGTAATAGTTATTCGTGAGGTGTCTGCAGACCGTGTAAACAACCAGTAGTGATTTTTGTGGTTAGCTTCGTACATAACTGTTTAGCAATTACAGGCTGAGGGTCTGGGGTCATAGTGAAGTGAGACTTCATAAATGATAAAAATGAACAGGAAAATATACTACAGCCAGTAGGGCTCACAAGGACACATTGAAAACGTATTTGTTTTTATGTAGTCCATACTGCACTTCTTACATCAGCGAATTAAAATCCAAAACTTCTATGTTTTATACTGAATTCCTACATTTTTGTCCATCAGTGAAATCTGCAGCCTTGTGAGATTCTTTGTCAAGGCATTTGGTGAAAGGCTTTTCTCTAAGCTTTGTGATGGTCACATAGCTGGTAAATAACTTCAAGACCATTAAAGAATGAGAAATGTTATTGCTGAGATTCCTTGAAAAAAGAATGTTGAAGTCTTGGGGACGGCTTGTTTTCAGAGGCCAAACAGATGTTAAAAGTTTTGATGAAATGAGGTGATGTTTCTTAAAACTTGGTCCAGATGATAAAGGGATGATACATCAAGAACAGCAGGAGAATGCATCAAGAACGTCCCAAGAAGTGAGTTAGAATACATGGAGTATTTAAATACTAAATGTTACTTGGCTAACCTCTTGTGCTGCACAGTGGACTTTGCTGCACACATTGGATAGACTTGGCTATGCACTACTGGATATAATTTTCTACCAGCATTAAGGTAGTAAGTTTTTCACTTTCCAAGTGTTTATCATGCTGCTAACTTTTGGACATGTTGGGTTATGCAGCATTGAGTGCAAAGATGATGTAATTTTCTGAGATCATAAAAACTCTCCACCCTTTTCTAAAAAAATTTAGGCTAAGTTGAAATGTCTTGGACTTTAGTAATTCTGGAATTAGAGGAATAAATATGTACAGCTAAAGGCACAGCAGAAAGGTAGGAAACTGTCAGTAAATCAATCTGAATTGAAATACAAGTTGCCTGGATTGTTCTAGTCTACAGAAAAGCTGATAGTACACAGTGCGGTGAAGATCAGATTTAAGAAGGTGTCAAACCCTATCTTTAGAAGCCTCCTTCTGTCTGTTACTGTAGGGATATAAAATAGGATATGATTTCTCTGCTAAAGAAACAGAACAACTATTAATTTTGTTTTTTAAAAAATAAAACTTTAATCTCGAAGTCGTAATCCCTGTCTTCATTTATTTATTTGCTTTATTGATGCTAGTTAGCAAGTCCTTTTTGGTTGCATAGTGCACATCAGGTTGGTCCTGAAAGAATGGAAATGAGACAGTTACAGCAGTAGGTTATGCTCTTGCCTGCACCCCTTAAAGCCACACTTTGTGTGCCTCAAGTACATGTTTTCTGCAGTTCAGGATAGTTGTTAGACTTGAACTTGGCATGGCTTGCAAAGTTCAAGAGGAAATCAGTGCTGTGCATTGCTTAACTGATGGGGGTTATGTGAGACAGGCTTCTGTAAGGACAACAAAGGCAAGCCAAAAATTTATTAGGACAGTGGTACCCTTTCGGATGGAAAGATGAGGTCTGCCATAGTGGCCTTAATGAGTAACTTGTTGATGCCTTGTTAATGCTTTATATGAAATAAATAGAAATTAAGAGACCAGCTTCTCCAAATGTAGTGGAAGGAAAATGAGGACACTCCCTTGACTGATTTTTTTGCCTTGGTGATTGAGCAGAAAGTTACAAACATGAAGTTCATTTCTGTTCCCATTATGGGAAAATTCTACTGTTTGTCTATTGAATTATCAAGGCAGCAGAGCCATATCAATCCTGATTATAAGAAAGTGATAAAATATGGTTTAGCTAGTGGTGATCCTTGCAGAGGATAACCATGGCATGCTGTTACCTGTCAGTGCAGAAAGAGCAGTATCTTCTGTACTACAATGCAAGGACTGGAGTCAAATTTGCCTTTCCTTAACTTGGAACAAGGGTACAACTCAGCCAACAATAACCACTCAGTGTGTGTGTGTTAACTTTTTTTTTTTTAAAGCTTGGAATCCTTCCCTAGCCAAAGGGAAACATTTGAGAAGCTGTGACGCATTTACACAGATGAAGGAAGGAAATGTCCAAAAGAGTCAAAAGCTAAAAATAGATCAGTTTACTGAGCTGAACTCTGGGTGGGAGTTGAAGAACTAAATATAAATCTAAATTTGAACCTTTGTGACTTACATAACTAAGTAGTGTAAACTTTTGGGTTTTTTTTTTGCGTTAAACTTTATAGTGGACAGCTTCAGGTGAAGACTTGTGTCAAACCTTGTGAGGTGGTTTTCCAATGCCTTAAGTAGATAGCACTGAGAAGTTTGACCATCTCTTGATGATTATTGTTCCAGAACGGTTTATCTCCCTGGAAAAGTGGATTGTGGGTTGTTTTGGGGTTTTTTCTTTGTTTTTTTTTTTTCTTTTCTTTTTTTTGAAGAGATTCTCTGTTGAAATGGTATGTCCTGACTGTACTGAACAGAAGTTTTAAGCCAGTAATTATTAGAACCCATATCTATGAGGCTAAAAAAATAGGAGTAATTTTTTTTTTTCTTAGCTTCTTTGAGAAGCAGTAAATTTGCCTCTGTCTGACCCATACGTAAAAAGCAGTGAAACCTGAAAATTTAGGAATTGATGTTTGGTTATCCAAAAAGGTTTGCCTTGTGCCCTGCCACAAATACCATTTTGGAAGCTGTCATCTTTCCTTAGTGGTAAAGAAAAAATAATCTTTTCAAAATATTTAAAATTTGTGTAATGGAAAAGAATATTGGAAAAACTCTTGATGAGCTAGAATCTTCTAGATTACTATCCTTAGATGTTGATGATAGTGCTGAGAAATCAAGACAAGCAAATTTTATTTCTTTCTCCCTGGAGAAACAATATGTTTTTGGGGGAGCTGGGGGCAACCCACACAATACTGCTAACTAAATTGGGCCTTTTCCAGTCCAATGAAGGGGGGTCCGTGAAACCCTGTGGTTTAGCATCTGCCAGTGCTGCCAGTGAAGAGCAGTTCTTTCATGATGCTATACCTAATTCTGAGCTTTGCATTGGAGAGGTGACATACATACAGTCAATGCTTTGACTTCGATGGAAAAAGAAATGTTCCTGTTAAAATAGATGCATTTATAAATATAGTAAATATAATAGGAAATTATGCATAAAAATGGTAGCATTGATTTGATTAACTTCAAGCAGTAACTGTCCTCCTTCTCCCCCCCCCCCCCCCAAGATGGGAAGGCTTGAAGGTTTGGGTTTTATATTTAACACCTTTTCTTACTATATTGTCCACTGTAGAATGTTTGCTTGGCAGATGTATAAATAGTTGTGCTCTTGTTTGCTTTTTCGTTTTGTTTAGTTTAACAGAGGAGTCCAAGAATGTTTTTTCAAGGTTGTTTTGAAGAAATTTGTTGCCTTTGATTACTAAAATAGTGTTTATTCCAAGCAGGAATTTATCTGTTTATAGCAAAATGCTACAGTTTGTAGCAAAATGACTTGACTACCTACAGTGATGGGTATATACCAGTATGCCAATTTAAACTTTGTATTTATGGAATATATTGTATAGCAAAGCATAAAAAATACTATTTTTTAAAATATCATTTTTCTAGAATATGCTTTTGAAGTGGACTTGTCCATGTTGCTTTGCCCACTGTGTTAACCCACTGTTAGAAAGTTAAAGCTGTAAAACCCATTTGAAAGACCAGTTGGTTAGCTGAGCATCTACTTCACCTGTGATGTTTCTGCTTGTAGGCAAGTTCATGATGTCAGATCTGAGCAGGACGTGACTTGCAGTTCATGTTCACTGAGGCTGGGTTCAAAGAGCAAGAAGGTGCTGCTCTTCATAATGTTGTAGATGGCCTCTAGGTAGTGAAAAGGAAGTGGCAGAGCACTGCATTTTATTGTGGGAAGGTAAGAATGGATATACCTTGAAATTAAGGTAGAGCCTTTAATGAGCAGCTTTAAGTTGTCTGTGCTGCCTGAGTTTGGTTTCCTTCTGTGCATATGCTGCAGCTTTTGTATGTTTTGATACAGCAGAGAATAAGAGGATGGTTTGTTGTGTCTTGAGTGGCCAACATGGTATCCTAGGCTTTAATTTATTTCTTTGTGCATTGTCTTCAGTATTTGGGGTAGGAATCTCACTCCTGCTTGCCTCCTTTGCTAATGCTTTGTGTTCTACACCTGTTCTAGATACAAAGCTTCTGAGTTGGGGTGCAAAACTGGCTGGTTTGGGCTCTACTAGTTAAATGAGGCTGGTCTAACCACAGGAGAGATAAGTGTTAGAGGAGGGATCTTTTTCCAGACTGGCTTTTTACCCTTTTAATTGTCATCCTCATTTACGTGATCCCTTCTTTTGTTTCTTTTCCTCAGTAAATAAGACAGAGGTCCAACAGACAATAAGCTCGATCACTAGGCATCAGTGTTCATCTCCACAGGAGGTCCATTATGTGTACAGAGATAAGTAGGGGGTCCTATGGAAAGCGAGTGTTCTTACTTCACACTACAGCCTGTGTTCTACACTGACAAATAAGGGTTGCACAGGCAACCTTAATGCTGCATTACCTAGTTTTGGAGCGCTTTGTGTGACAGCTTCAATCAAGCCTGGCCCTAGCTCAATTAAGTAATTGTTTAGTGTTTATGTAAAGTTTTCATTAAGTGCCTTAGTGGATGACAGTAGATGATGTTGGTTTTATCAGACTGCACTGGATTACTGTACTACATCAGAGTAATTTTGGGAGCAGAAATGCATTAATTCACTATATAATACTAAGGCGGATGTGTAAGCTGCTTTACTACATAGATATGTTGAGGAAAGCAACTCTTCAAACACAAATAAAGTTCTACTTGGAGACTTTTTTTTTTTGACAAAAAAAAATGAGTATACTTTGCTGTTAAATTTCTTAGGGTTTGTGTCACTTGAGCATCACATGAAAACCCCCCATGGAAGAGTAGATGACCCTGAAGGACTAGATTGGAAATACATATTGATAAGTCAACTAAGTTACCATGTCAGGGTGGGGGTTTTTTTGCCATGTGGACTGTATTAAGCACATGAGTGGTAAAAATTGCTGCTTTAATGAGAAGGTTTCTGAACTGAGGTGTCATGTAACCTCTGAGGAAGGGCCCAGATGGAGATGAAGGGGTGCCTGTCCTCAGGATAGGAAAGAATTATGTTGCTGTGTAAAAGCCACATTCTTCTTGTTTTGTGGAATAGAAATTGGCTGAATATGTGAAATAACTGTTTTCATAGTAAGCTAAATCTCTTAATGTGATGAAATGGATTCTGTATTGAAAGGCGATTGGGAAGATAGATAATTATCAGAGACAAAACAACTGCATAAATCCGTACTGCAGTCTTATGTCAAAGGTGACAAATGTCTGGAAATGTTAGTTATATTTAAAACTTCAGTATTCATTTGTTTCCAGGTCCTCTTGTTGGAGATAAGTTCTCTTAGCTTTCGATCAGCACACAGCATAAGGACAATATTACCATCCCCATTAAAACAAAGAATGAATTCATTCTATCTAAATGTCACATTTCTCATCCAAGCATCCATTGCTTTTGCACAAAAATTTGAGACTAAGGCCAGGACCCAAGACAAAATTCTTGTTTCTATTGCACTGTTGATATTGTGCAGAAAGGGAGGGAGAAGTGAGCAAAACAGTTGCTTGTGCTGGAGACCAGTCAAGCAATTTCTAACCAGTGAGGCAGGACTTCCATGTGAATTGTTGAGCATGTGGTAGTTGAAGTAGAGCTCTGGGGAATAATCTCTGCTGTCATTATCTTGGTTCTGCCCAAATATATTCTAGTTTGGCACTAGATAGGAGATGTAGCCTTTGAGAAGGCAGTGATACTTGGCCTAGGGGCAGGCAGGAGCATATCTAAGATAATGAAAGATGGAAGAGAAAATGGAGGGAGGAGAAGATAACTGACAGAATTCAGGATGAGACACAGTGTTCTTATAGAAATACTGGAAATTGCCACACTACTTACTGCAAATGCTGCTGTCTCATTTGTGGTTAAGGTCTTATAGTAATACTGAAACAGAACTAACAGTTCTACCCAGGCAGGTTAATAGATGCAAGGGAGTCTGAATTTTCACAGGCCATTTGACAGAAAATGTAGTTTCCCTGAAGCAACCGCTGATTTCAAGGCCAAAGGGAAGGTTTTCTTGTTTTAAAGCAGAGCACGAGAAGGATGAGCCTAGGTAGAAGAATGAGAGAGAGATAATGGGTGTCTGATGCAGAAGACTTGGGGTTTTAAGTGAGGTGAGGTCATGAAGAGAACTGACCCTTGAAAGGAACAGGGAGGTGGGTTGCCTTTTTATATACCATGCTGCTGGGATATTTGCTTTCCAAAGATGATGTGTTCAAATCAGAGAGGCGAGTTGTTCATAGGCCCTATCCTAGTTAGGTCTACTGTTTCTTTATTCCTTGAAGAAAAGAGCAAGAAACAGGAAAGGAACTTGCATAGAATTCCTTGATTTTATACTGCAAAGTACAATCTTGATGACATAACAGTAACTTTCTCTTGAGCTGACCTGTTTTTACCTTAAAATTACCTTTTCCCATACCACTCTTCCACAAACATCTGCCCCTCGCAATAAAAATGTATTATTTGGGTTGCTGTGGAAAGAGCAGTTCTGGGAGGTCACTGACACAGTCTTAGCTCCACAAGGACCCAGCCCTTAAACAGTCTGCTTGCTCTTGCCCCTGATCTGGCACGAGTACTGCAGAGGATGTGTGTAAGAGACTGTAACTGATATCAAGAGATTTGTTGCACCTTATCTCTAGGTAATCATCTTCTTGTGTTTAGATGAGATGACTAATCACATATTTCAATTAGAGAAATGTCATAGCTGTAGGAAAATAAAACTATGTGGAAATGTTAGCGGTTATTTTGCTGACTCTGCTTAAGGAGGCTGATCAAAACCTACTGCATCGTCAATTGTACGCTCTCGAATAAAAAGGAATCATGACTAATTTCAGGCTGACTTCTTCCCAGGAACTTTTTCTTCTTTGTGGCCAAAAGTTGTTCTTGATGAAATAGTGAGAGATATGAACCATAAATTGCTTTGAATTGATCCAATAAAGAGGCTGCCAAATTGCCCTCATTTTGATTGTTGCCTTCTAGTAAAGTGTGTTGAAGCAAAAGCTGATATTATTAATGTAAAAAAAAGTTTCCAGAAAGGGCGGTTCATGTAGCTGAAAAACTGATGCTGAATTATGCAAAAGAGCTAACTTGAGTTTACTCCTTGGGCTAACAGTAATTTCAAAGTTAACATATTCTGAGATGTTGCTTTGACAGCAATCTTGGATCTAATCCTGTAGCATTCAATTAGAATTGTCATTCCCTGAGATATTTAAAATGCTTATAACTGGCTTCGGTTTAGCGCAGAAAGTGAGTGTGGTTATTTTTTCAAATAACATCTACTTCAGTAATTGCTATCTATGCAGTTTATCTAGTGTTTAAAACATTCAAGTGTCTAAAATTAGGAATATATTGCTGTTAGAAACAAGCAAACCACAACCCATACGTTTTGCTCACTGACTTCAATTTAAGCACAGTGTTACTGTTTGCTGTCCTGCTTTTGTGGCTTATTTGATCAGAGTTCTGAGTCCATCAAAAGTATTTTGGTCCATGTCTTAAAGTAAAAATCAGTACTGTGATGTTTCAAGCTGGTGGGGGAAATTGACAGCCAAATATATGAGATAACTAATTGGCTGATAGCTTGAAAACAGTTCTTAATTAAAAGCATAAATTTTAGAAAGATAGCATTATATTAATGAGGTAATTTTATATTTTCCTTCAAAATTGGCCTTGCCGTAGGGAGACTTGGTGATGGCACACTGTAAAGTTAGGAGTAGTAAAAATGGTTAGTGTAGTGAAAGGGCAGGTAGAGGCTTTATGCACAGTGGAAAAAACTAGACTTAAAAATGCGGTGACAGAAGAGCCACACTGATAAGAAGGAACAATTGTATGAGGGTAGTAATTTATAGCAAATATAATGCACAGCTCTAAACAGGATCACAGAAGTATTTAATGGCCTAACTTAGATACAAAATATGAAAATAAATACTGTTGCACCCCTTGTGCTGCCAGTAGTTCTCCCTGTGAATGTGTTCTGGTCTGACTTTTAAGTTGTAGTTGTTTCTAAGGCTAGAAAAGGTTATCAAGTTCTGCTGAGGCTTGATGTCTGATAATACTGCACTTTTTCTGGCTCTTTGGTTATCTGTGGTTGTTTGCCGATTGCCCTACTTCTTAGAGCTGGTGTGAAAGTTTTTCCTGAAGCAGTGGCTGTATGCTGGGCTTTGCTGTGCTTAGTATGGTCATCCTGTGGTCTGACTGGATGGCTCTTGTGTGGTGATGAAATAGAGTTGAATGTAGGCTACACAACCTGAATTCCTGAGGAAAAAGAGGTCGTACGTGTGTTCTTTAAAACATTTTTAGTTACTACCTCTCTGCCTTTCCCTTAAGCTTTCAGAGATATATCTGACTATAGCCTCAATTAAATTCCTGTCCTTTGCTTAATGCGTTACTGATATACTTGGAACATTAGGGCATCATTCAGGACCTAAAATTAATTGCCACTTGGGACTGATAGTGCCCCGTGGGCATAACAAAGAACATTGTCTCTTTCAAAAGCCTCCTGAAATGGTCAGCTTTGAAAATAAAGCACATAATTATTACATTAAAGAAAGTACTGTGAGTATTGAATCTTGCTTGTCTTTTTCGCTTTGTGGCAACAAAAGCAAATACATATTTTCTGTTCAAGATGTCACAAGTTGTAAGAGGAGAGTCCTAACTTCCTTACTTGCTGACTTCTTGTGCTCTCTCTACCGTCCACCAGCTCCCAAATGCAGGAGGAAAAAGCCCAAAGCTGGCACAAAGGGAAGAGGGCATTTCATTCCAAACCCAGTGACTAATGCATCAGTCCATGGTAGAACAATGTTGTTTTAATGCGGCTAAGGCCCTGTTCTTTCCTTTGTATTGAATTCCTTCCTGTTTAAGAACATTGTTTTTAAAACACGCTTACATCAGCTTGAATGGTAGGAACTTTGTGCTTATTGCTATGGTATCTGTATTAATTGGTTGGTGCAGCTGTTTCAAGTAGCAAAAAAAAAGTTAGGTGGGCATTGACTGTTCAGTAGCAAATCTGTTTGTTAGCAGAGCTCTTAAAGCATACTAGATGTATGTGGAGTTAAAAGAAGGCAGAACTAGGGAGGAGCTTAAGATCAACTTGCCTTTGGGAGCTCAACAGTGGAAGAAGCTCCATAAGTCAGACAAAACTGTGTTAGATAATGTGGATCCAAACATACAGCAGCTGGAGAAATAGCCCAGATGAATCTCTGGTAAGTAACTGATGGGTGTTAAGGAACTCAGTGGCAGTTTTCATGGTCCCTTGTCAATATACAAGATTAGGCTTCATTTACTCAATTAAAGGAAGCACCTAATTTTCAATAATGCTTGAGCTAATATCCAGGCATTTCTGTGACTTGAACTTCAAAAGTGAAATTGGAGGTAGCCACTCTGCGTGTTCTCTCTGACTAATTTCTGTGACTTGTATTAGACTGGTTATGGACAAGCAGGGAAGGGAGAGTGCTGTGTTTTTTCAATAATTGTATAATTAAATTCATTGATGGTAGGCCAAGAATACTGATCACAAGGGTTGGTGCTGAATCAGAAGGAATACTTTAAATGGTGCTCTGTTGAACAGAAACATAATTGCCCTCTCTTTCCCCTTCTTGGCTTATTGGATGGCTGAATTGCTCATTTCATACGTGACTTTGAGTGTGACTGGAGCTGTGAATCAGTGTTTGTTGGAGTTCTGCATCTGGCTTATGTTCTGACTTCCCTTTTATGAGCTGGAGAGGCTGTCTGTTATTACTAACTATGCAGTGAAAATCCTCTTAAACTCTCCTTCTTGTGAGTGGGTGAAAATGTTTGGCAAACACACGAATCAATAATTGCTTACTTGCTTCACTGCTGCTTTTCAAAAGCTTCACTGTCCTTTTCTATGTTTGCACAGATAATCAATGTCTGTCCTCAAATGATAATTAACAGGGATAGATAACTTCGCGGTCTTCCTTTACAAAGTCATCCTGTAACTGTGTCTCTCAGAAGCTGCTCTTGCTTATTCCATTTCTGACCTTTTGTCAGCAGCGGCAAGGCTTGCTTTGAAATCGCAATAGCTTATATGCAGTTATGCAGATGATTATTTTAGTTAAAGGTATTCACTGGTTTACCATGCTGAAATGCCTGGAGCTCTGTGCATGACAAAAGAGAACAAGTAAACTGAATGAAGGCTATTAAAAGGGAAATAAACACTTGTCTCAGTATGAGGAAAAGCACTGCGTGTAACTTGACCTGGTAAGTTTTCATAAAGAAGAGACTAGCTTCTTAATGGCCTTGTCTAACATGTCCATTTTGTTCTGCTGTTGCTGGCTGAAATTGAAAATTAAAATGAGGGAAAAATACCTTCATGATTACAGTTTTCCCTTGAGAACTATTTCAGTTGTGGCTTTCTCATAAGAGAGATTGTGGCTTCCTTTCTATTTCTGCAGCATGAAAATTCAGATTTGTGTAGCCTGTTTCTAAAGTTAAGAACATTCTAGATGCCGGTCTTGGAAGATACAAACAACTTCCAGGTGCCTGCCTTTTGAGGAGGTGCCTAGCTGAATCAGATAGCCATCTCGATGTGACCTTTGCCAAAAATAACTGCAGTAGTACATAAACTGCCTATACAGTATAGTAAGGAGAAGACAAAGCAATCTGTTTTCATGTATGAGATCTGTTTGCTTCTTTAGATTTGCATTTCTGTAGTGGAAGAGCAAGCTTTCAAAACTGTTTTGCTGTGTTTTACTTTACTCTTCAGGTCAGTGGCATCTTATTCCACTGGATGACTGCAAGATAGACTTGAGCTATTCCTGCTGTTCCGGTGGGGTTCACTGTCACTGGGTGGCTTGTTTCGTTTCAGTGCTTGCCTTTATCATCCACTGAAAAACTACTTTGGGTATCATAATTTATTCCACTGAAAAATTACTTTTTGGTACTGTAACTTAGATTAGCTGGATGATAACACAGTTAAAGCTTCAAACTGCATTGTTCTGTAGATCAGATGAACCACAGATGCAATACCTGTACCTGCCCAAACTTTAAAGTACATGCAGATTGTTTGGATCTCCGTGATACGATCTAATGCCAAGAAAGTTCTTCAGTGGATGGAAAGTAGGGGGGAAAAAAGATGACTGCCCTGCATTCAGTAGGTCTGGAACTACATATAATATGTTTGGGCATCTGGAGCCTTTTAATAGCTGTTTCCATTACCAGTGTAGTTCAGATCAAAGTGTGCTTCTGAAGTGCATGTCTTGATTGTCCCCTTTTACACTTCTTTACTCTCCATTGTGGAGTATCTCAGGTCCACAAATAGGATTCCGCTCAGATGAAATTGATTTGGAAGACATGCTCTAGTAGGTATTAACTACACAGAACCAGACAACAGCCAGTTGAAAGCAAAACTACCTACAAAACATGTAGTTTGGCCACTGGGGCCTCTGCACAAGGTTTTGCTGAACTGACCCTCTTCTGTTGTGCTGTGTGACAAGCTAATGTAGACTCAGCCGAAGAGGGCCAGCAGGTAAGTCCTTAAAGTCAGCAGATGCTGTAATGAATTAACAAAGAACTTGTAGTGACAGAGAGTTAATATACTGTGTGAATTGAATGATCACTCTAAAGAAGAGGATTCTGCTTCACAGCAAGGGCAGTTAACCTTTCTTGATATCAAAATAGTCCTGGGACTGCAAGGGCTTGGTGAGCTGAAGGAAGGGAAGAGATGGCTGCTCAAGTTTATAGGTGTGAGGTGAGGGGCTTGATGCTGCATGTGGCACAGCAGCTATTCCAGTTGTGCTTTCTTCTGTGGCAAGGCACTTAGATTACCTGCCAGTGTCACCCTAATGGAGATCCCAGTTTTGACTGGTACCTGTGCTTCAACTTTTGGAGAGCTCTGCATGTCTAAAAAGCACAAGTTAGTCACTAATGCTCTAGAGAAGGACAGATGTGCAAAGTTCCTCTCTACCTCATGTGACTGGATGGAAGGTGTTTTTTTCCTATACACATCCAGTCCTAGAAAAAACACAGTTAAGGTGTGAATGGGAAGAAAACCATACTCTTCCCACTCTTGTTTGTTGGAAATGGTGAGTTGTTTCTCTGTAGAGCTGCTCAAAGCCAAGAAACAAATTAAATGCTGTAGGAAGACAGCAGGAGCAGGCGTGTGAACTGACTTTCAAATGCAGATATGCTGGAGAAATCGTTCTCACCCAAAAGCTGCTCCAAAGTAGTTTTTTTTTTATTCACAACGGAGCTCAGTTACTAAATTGTCTTCAATAATTGAGCACTGGTCATACCTTTGAAAAATTTGGAACATTATTGTAGAATTCATTGTTAGTTGAAGTATTTTTGCAATAGGATTGAGAACTCTAACTCTGACCTGTGGATAGTGTTATCCTTTTGCTATGCACCTTCTCATGGGAATAAACTGTTAGCTCCTAATACTTAGATAAATATTGGAGTTGAATGCTGAATGCTACTAATTGGCCTAGCATCAGTGTAAGAGTTAGAGCTCAAGTAGCCTTACTGTGATAGCTAGAGTTGACTTCCTTGCCCCGCCTGCCAGAATTTTCATCTCTGTAGCAGAGTTATCTGAGAAGAATATTTTCTGAAGTCTCAACTGCTTGATTGCGGCATCGTTGTATCGCAGTCCAAATGCTACTGGCTTGTGGGTTTGAAAGGTTGCGCTTTGGTGGAGGTGCCAGCACTCCCATTTGTCTTCTCTGTGGGTGGCTTCTGGAGCAGGAATGTGTCAGGATAACACCAGAAGAGAAGTAACGTTGGAAGCTGTAGGCAACATTGATCAATTTTTATTAAAAATCCTGGAGTGGAGCCGGTGTATGTAATGAAAATGTGCTGAAGGGCTTAGTGAAGGTCACTGCTGGCAGTAAGGATTTGCTGAGATCCTGGCTCTTTAAGGGTTGCTGCCAAGTGAAAAAAAATCTTTCCAAGACCTTGGTTCTTTTGGCTGCTGAGTTTGTTTGCATTGCCCAGGAGGAGGTGACTCAGGTGAAAATTTGGATTTATGACGACCTACTGAGAGTGAGTTCATTTGCTTTTGCAGACTTGTCTGGAGACATGGTAAGCTCTGGCAGATGAGTGAGATGCCTCATTTTTTAATCTATTATGATTTGTTAGTTGACACTATCACATGAAATTAGAAAAAAATTTACTTTAAAACTCAATTTAATCTCAAAGGGTCGAAGTGATGATTCTAAACAAGTCTACCAGTCCCCCAAAACTCCCAAGTGTAAATTGTGTATTTAGTTCTGATATAAAGACTTAGTGTTGAATTTGAAAAATTGTCAAAGTCCCTGGCACTGTTCATAAGATTGCCTTCCCAGTCAGAACTATATACATTCTTGGCAATACACTTGCTTCTTTCAAATGTGTGTGTTATAAGTATCTTGATGCTTTGTGTTTAGTGCATTAATATTGACATATTTTTGCTGGAAGATGACGCAAACCTTGGTTCTCTAGCAATTGTTTTGGTGCCTGTACATTGATGCATCAACCACCAGCAACCATCTGTTTCCTACTGGACTTTAACCCTAACCCATCAACTCCAAGCAGATCTGGTTGTAGAGCTTCATTTCTTGAGAGGAAGGCTAAAGTAATGGTGTGACTTTGTGGGTATTTGATAAATACTTGCATTAATAGACTTAATTTGAATTTTGGGTGAGTATCACTAAATAGCATTTGTGAAAAGAATGTTTATTATTTTTAAGATGACTGTGTTACCAATGATTTTGTGGAATAAAAACGGCGTAATCTTTTATCCCAGAATGAGGGTTGCGAAGGAACATGTATGGAGGGAGTAAATCTTGTTATGGGAAAGAATTCAATTTAACTTTGCTTTCTTTGGTTGCCTTAATAGCTTGAGCTGTTGGTTTTCTAAACCGGTTTTTAGAGCTCAACCTGGACTTTGTGTGTGTTATTTAACATCACAGTTACAATTTGAGGTGACAGGGAACTTCAGGAATGTCTTTGCCTCTTCTCTCCTCGGGGAAAGGAAAAGGCTGCGACTGGAAGTCAGTCTGTGACCTCTTGGGGAAAGCGGCTTGTATGCCTGCATCTCCTTCAGAAGAGAGTAGACCCTCAACCGGTCTGTTACTGCAACTCTGTGCTCATAGAAAGTGAAACAGTATTTCTAAATTGTGCGAAGCTATCAAAGAAATCTGTGTCCTGAAAAGGCTAACTCAGCCTGCAGTATATTCTGGCTTCTTTGTGTGGCTCCTGGTGTCCTAAACTTTGGTGCATTTTTCCTCTCCTCTGATGCATACTCATAAGGAGTTGTAGCCATTTGTGTGACTGTTAACAGAGCATTTGTAAAATCAAAATTGTCAGGCATGATTGAGAACACTCCCTAGAGAGTCAGAAATGCTATATTTGAAGCTGTGTCTACAAAGAAAAGGAGGGAGCGAGTACTTGCGGGGTAATTTTTTTCTCTCTGAATACAGCCTCTTTCCTAAACTACCACTTCACTTTGCCGTCAGTGCTACGAGGGTAGAAGGCCCTTGGTGACAGAGCAACCGAATTCGGCAGACGTATGTTGATACCAAGCAAGAGATCTCAGAAGAGGTTTTACTGGAATATACAGAGCTCCAGTGGGAATGTTGACTCAGGCTAAATTCTGCCTCTTCCCTGGTGTAAGTTTTGTTACATATTGCTAAGAATTGAGTGTTGTCCCTTTCAAAAGTATCCCTTATCCCCAGTTCTTATTTAACTAATAAGTTCATTTGGATAAAAGACCACACGTTGCTTTCATATTAATTATGAATACTCAATTGAAAGGAGCAGCTTTTCCATTAACTTGGATACTGTAGCGCAAACATGTTTCCCTGGCAATAGTAAAATGACTAAAGCAATTTTTGGATCACCTTTCATTTTAGATGATAAGTTGTGGACATGAATTACCACAGAATACTGCTTATTTTATGTTAAGGTGTTTGGACGGTATCCCAGCAGGTGCTGTTAACTATGGAACTTGTTACTAGCAGCTGAAATTCCTGTCTAATTCTTTTTTTTTTTTTTTTTTAATGTCTTAAGCTACAGGAACATGAAGAACTATTGTCCCTATGGGTCAAACCAAATGTGCATCTGTCCCATTATACTACCTTAGCTGGTAACCAAACCAGATGCCCAGGAAATGCACTGCAAGGATACGATAAACCTCTGTGAAGCTTCTCTGTTGTGTTGCTCCGGCCTACAACTAGATCTTTCAAAGTGAAATGAAATTTTTGTATTTTCAGTGACCTGCAGAGTTTTGCTTTTCTACTGACTTGTTCAGTGTCCCCTTGGGCTTGTGTATGCTTTTATATTTTTGAAATCCAGTGGTAGACAAGCTCATAGATTAACTACACATAGTGTGAGGCATCATCTCCTTGTGTTGTTTTGAACCTGCTGCTTTATAGTTTTGTTTGACACCTCCATCTCTTATGTTGGAAGAGATTGCAAACAATTAATTTGCCCTGTCCAAGCTACTCATGATTTTATAAACCATTTTCATGTTCCTCAGATTTTCCATGCTCAAGAGATCTACTCTGTTCAGCCACTTTTTGTGCAGAAGGATTGATTTTATTTGTCCCTGATATTCCTTTTTGAACTTCCTCTAGTTTTTCAACCTTATCTGAGAAGATGGAACTAGATTGGGTTGAAAATCAACTTCACACAGCTGTATAATGTTTTCAGTGTCATTTTCTATTCCTTTCCCACTAATTCTGAGCATTTAATCTGCTTTTCTTATGCTTTTCTCCCCATGTCCATGCTTTTGTTTTTATCTACATTGACTGTATCCCTGGTGACCAAAATACTTAGTTTAACTTGTAAATTAAGCTGAGGCCTCTACCACATAAGAACCAATATAGTTTAGACATTAGATACTGCGTTAAACAACACCCCAATGTAAGAAAAGTTTAGTATTTATAAGCCGGTTGTCATGAAAGTAAGTGAAAGTGTTTGTGACCTTGGATTGCACGATAATGGGCAGCAAGACTCAGCTTTAAGACAATCTTGAAATGCATTCTTTAATCTTCAAAAGTAAGGTGGTTTATTTCTAGTCTGTTTACATCCTGTCTCTCATAGTTGCTAACTCCAGTTTGAAGTAGCTGACTTTAAGAAATTTTTGAGTATGAATTTTTATTTTTGAAGGGATAGTGTGGTTTCTCATCCCTTACATCATAATATCACTTACAGCATAACAGCTGTTACACAGGATGCCTTCTTTAATGTGTCATTGTCTTGGTTTCAGCCAAAATCACTGCAACCAGACCGACAGATGGCCCTTCCCCCCCACAAAACGAGAGGAGAGGAAGAGATAAGGAGAGAGAGAGCAGTTTAGAATAAACTAAACTACTTTAATGAAGAATTAATATTAAAATAAAAAAGAAGAAAAAAAAAATGAAAAAGATACAATATATACAAAACCGTATCAAACTCCCAGGATATCAGTCTCGTCACCAGCAGGCGCTGGGGGAGTCCCAGACTGGACTCAGCAACGGATGGGAACTGGATTCCAGCTCTGGAGTCAGGCACACACGGATTGGGATCAAAGGCAGTCAAACAGACAGGGTCCTCTTTGGATGTCAGCCATCTTGGTAGAAGCCAGAGGAGCAGGAAAGCCGGAGACAAGGAGAAGGGAAGGAGCAGAAGGGCTGGCCCTTTGATCCGTCAGCTTTTATACTGAGCATGGGGCAGATGGGATGGAATACTCCAGTTGGTCAGGTTCGGGTCACCTGCCCCGTCCGTTCCTCCCCATAGGTGGGACCCCTTCACGCTTTTCCGTTTCTGACCGTCTAAGGGGCAAATAACGAAAATCAGCTGACCTTGGATGTTATCCCAATAAGTATAAGCACGGCCTCTCTGCATTCCGTTCCTTGGCATTGTAGCCCAAACATTGGCTCTATCATCCTGAGAACGAACAGTATTCTCTACAATATGCTGTTAATTTCAGAGAGTTAGAGGAGACCTAACCAAAATGCAAAATTACAGAACACAAAATTGGTTCGGTTTTACCTCAAGCCAGGACAGTCATTTAAGAGTATGCAAGCTGTTGCACTTGTTGGCAGAGTTTATGAACAAGATGATGCTGTTAGTAAATATAGAAACAAAAGGCTATAAGATGTTATTTTGTTCTGAAATAAGCTTACTGTTTCATTGTAATGAGAAAAAAAACAGTAAAATCTTACATACAAAGACAGCTGTTGTTGTCGAACTTAGTTTGGACCAGTGCTATAATAATTTCTTCTTTGTATTTGGACATAGGGTGAGGTGAAACCCTTGTCCCTGGTGGTATATGCATACAGCATTACCATTAATAACATTCTATTCAAATGGTTCTTGGAAGCGGGCTTGATATTTAAGCTCTGATATTACTACTCAGTTCTGAAATTGTTGTGAATGGCCTAGGTTTCCAGAAAGACAGTACTGTGTCCTCACAGTATTGCAGGAGGTAACTTGCTGAATGGAGCTTTTTGTGAGCACTGGTGCTTATGTATGTGAAGATATGTAAATATCTGGTCATCTTTGAGGAATTATTACACATGGAAGAAAGTAGAAGGAGTAGTTCATTCAATGAAGGCTGCACTTTCAATTTGCAAGATTTTTTCATTTTATTTTAGTTGTCTCCCATTGAGATAACTCCCTGGAGTTTGAATGCCAACCCTGCATTAAGGAAACATTTTTCTCTTTTAGTGAAGCTCGTGAAACCAGTAGCCATGAATAGGAGAGTGCCTAGGAGAGTCCCTAGGAGAGTGCCTAGTGCATTTGGGATGGTGCAGAGGAAAGCAACACTTGCTGTGGGAAGCTTTGAGAGGAATTGTCATAAGGCCATGCTGGCCATTCTCTAGTAGCTGGAGCCAGTTGTAAGAGCTTATGATTTGATTTGTTGGAAAAACAAAGAACTACTGTTGCACACAAATTCCACTTGCTTATAATGCTTTATATAGCTCGGATGTGAAAACAGATTTCTTTCCAAGTGTTAATATAATAAGACAACTCTATAATAATATTAGGGTTTATATTATGTCTATTATTCACCTTAGCCAGATAATACATTTTCTGCAGCAGTTGAATTAACTTGTTATTATTTGAGGAATTCGGGATTTACAACAGTAAGTAATAATACAGATAGACTAAAATTTATCATAAAATGTATTTATTGCTATCATTACAAATTACATTATTATAAACTATTAAAATAATTATAAAAATATGAATTGATGATAATCTAAGTGCCCTTAAAATAGAAGAAGTTCTAATAGAGAAGCAAAGGCACCTATAATTTTCTAGGCTGCATAACCTATATTCAACTTAGCCCTGCAAAATTAATTGTGAAGCCTAATGATGAATTAAAAAACCAATAAATTGAGTTTTAGTAATCTGTAGAATACTTTTCTTATGTAGAGGAGAAGCCAAGAAATCTCTTACAAGTTCTCTGCTGAATCCATTTTTTTTATGTCTACACTACCCATATTTGCTTATAAAATAAATGACAGTTCTTGTTAGCTACAGATGTTTAAAACTCAAAGTGAAGTTTGCTGTCTGTTTTTTTTTGTCAAGTATATCACTAGCTTTGGAAAATGCTGTCAATAAAACTGTACAATATAAAGCAAATGAGGAAAATACACTTGTTAAATAGTAGTAATGTGCATTTAAGTTTGTGCGTGTGCATATGACACTGGTCTTTTTCACAGGAAACTAAATGGACAGTGTATACAGGATTCCAGATTATAACGTTGTAAAAATTTGGAATGCATGCATAAAATTACTGCATTGGTTCATACTTACTTTTATTCTAGATGTAGGACAGCATGACTTAAACTTTTTGAGGAAGGTGCAAATAACTGGCTGTTTCTACTTTTAAGTATTTGTTCA
This sequence comes from Gallinago undulata, assembly GCA_026546715.1. NCBI lineage: Eukaryota > Metazoa > Chordata > Aves > Charadriiformes > Scolopacidae > Gallinago > Gallinago undulata. The sequence continues at coordinate 77,924,154 of JAOTQQ010000012.1, read as the reverse complement.
CAAAGAACTTTAAAATATCTGTTATTATCCTTAATCATGCTGTGGTCATCATAAATTAAGCTTAATACCAAAGCTACTGCTCTGGTTGCAGAAGAATATTTTTGGATTAACCTTGAGCGTGAATGCACATAATTACACAAAGGGAAACACTATTTCTTTGGTTCTGTGGAAACTGGGAGAGCTACTGGTCATGTAAATGGGAATTCTTAAAGCATAGTCTAGACTAACTCCTACTGGAGGCCGCCTTTCTTAGGACACACTTGGTGCTAATACCAGTCGCACTTCCATGTTCCTCCAAGTAATAGCATCCTAGAAAAACTTGTTTATGCCCCTGCTGAAATGCATATGTACACAAACAGAAAACTTTAACCTTAGTTAAGAAGCACTTACATTCTGAATTTAAAGTAGAATAGGTGTTATTAGAACAGTAAAGAGATTTGTTTTATTTGTTGGTTGTGGGTTTTTTCTTAAAAGTTTGTCTCAAGTTTGTAATACTATCTGTACCTAGGTTGGAATTAGCAGGGGTAAACTGTTTATTTCACATTGCCTTTGCAGTTTTTATAAGAAGGGGTATAGCTAATTAGATATGCCAAACAGCTCAGAATAGTGCTAGCTAGAATAAATTGTACCAAGCATTCTGATTAAATACTTTTAAAGTGAGAGAGTTGTTCCCAGATCTTCCCAAGTGAAAGTGTCTTTTAAGCAGTACAGCAATTGCTGATGTACGTAAGTTGTATGGTTTGAGTTGTTGGGTTTTTTTGGGGTGGGGTGATAATTTTTTTTATTACATTAAAACAGAGACAAGGATGTTCGTTCTTGGAGGAAGCGTGTTACAAAAAACTCAGGGGCATAAGGATGAATGAAAATCTGGTATATGTTCAATGTAAACTATTCTTTTGGATGTTGTTTCACTAACAGAACTACTGATTAAGTCTTTATCTTCACAGCACACTGATATAATCTCACTCAAGCTTTATCTATTAGTTGAACTTCTTAAATGCCCCTAACAACATGAAAATGTAAGCAGCTTTGTTTAAATATTAAATTTCAAATACCAAATGAAGTTAGTCATTTGATGACATAGTTGGGTACTCTCCAGAGGCAATAGGCAGCCTTGTAGTGGTATTATTGGCTAGTTCCAATTGTTGAAATCAAGTTGAGTAACTAAAAGGTTGTTATTGATCAAGTGCAGTGTATGTAGACCAATTTGAATGCTATTTAATTAGTATAACATCTGTACTGTCTTTAAAGCACTGTCTATTAAAGGGAAATGTCTTAAATGCGTGTGTGCCATACGTCATGGCAACCACTTCTCCGTGGCCGCGAAGAAAGAGCATCCTTTCTGTGTTACCCAGGCCTGGAAGAGTGGGAGCGTAGAGAGCTTGGAACAAGTCCAGAGGTTGGATGATTTAGTGAAGTGAACTAAATGCTCAATTTTTAAATGTAGTCAGCCTTAAGATCGAGATCTAAAAGGAACAACTGCATATTTAAATGGTAGATCCCCAAAGGGGAGGGGAGCAAAACCCATTGGCACGAAGATGCAGAACTGCAGAGCTGTGTATCTCTTGCTGCGTTATGTAGCAGGCTTTGGGCTGGGAGGCTGCAGGGGCATACCAAAAGCTTGCAGAAGTTAAGGTCGGATAAGGGCTTCTGTTTATTTTTACTAATAAGTAATGGCCTAAAGATTCTTTGAATCAAGAAGCAGTGTTATTTTTGGAATCTGTTACTAAGTGTTGTATATTACAGTGTGAGACCCCTTAAATTTGGTCTACAGATTTTAAATTTTCTTCCATCAGATAATATAAAGTCAGCCACTAATTTTGTTTTATTGTGCTTGTATTAATTTACATCTTCTGACACAAGTTCATGGTAGCATCACACTTTAAAAAAAACACCCTAAAAACAATTAAAAAAACCCACCCACAATTGTGTTGAGTGTCCTGCAATTATTAATTTGCCTTTTTTTCATGTTCCCAGATGTGAAATACTAGGACATCCTTAGTACTTGTCCTTGATCTACTGCTTAGGATGCTAGCAGTGGATGTAATAGTTGATTGTATTAATTGCACAGTGGCTTAGTGCAGCCTGTGTGGCAATAGCACTGCTATAGCCAGCATCCAAATACCACTGCTGAGTGGGCAAGTTCTCTCTAATAAGAGTGACCTTATCCCCTCTCCCAGTTTGCTCTAGTGCTTGGATTTGTAGCAAAAATGCTAGTTTCTTAGAGCTTTTGTAGTTGGAACAACCCCTGCTCTTACTAAAAACTCAAACTAAAAAAGTAAATTTGTTTTATAATGAAATTTTAATAGCATTTGATAAGTTTAATGTTTTAAACATTACAGATTGTTTCTGTTCCTAGTAAGATAATTTTATCTTTGTATACAATAATAAAATTGTTGTCCTACACCTGAAGATTCAAAACACAGAAATTATTTTGAAGCACACAAGAGAAATTGTATTCAAGTCCAAAAAGGAAATTTACTTTCTAATTATTTCTTCTTGTTCAAGAATCTGTATGTTGGCTTGGCTTGACTAAAATGTGTATTTTACTAAGAAGCTTATGTATACTTAACATGAATAAAAGCAAACTGTTCATAACTAAGAACTTTAGTAAACTGAATAAATAAGTATGTGTTTAAATTACTTTTCCAAAGATTCCATTTTAAGACTGAATGAATGAAAAATGAAAGTTATGTAAAAACACCCACCTAGATGTTTTGGATTGCAGGCTAGATTAATCCTCAGTGATTTCATATGTAATAGTGGAAGCACCAAAAACCAGCAACTGGTGCATAGCTGCTGTGTGATTTGACAGCCAGGCAGTCTAAGAGTTCGTTTTTAGTACCAACTATTTCACTGTGGTGCTTGGAATACACCTGAGTTTTAGGCAATAAAGCAAAAAAAAAAAATAATCCCCCAGGATAAATGCAGGTAGGAACGGTACAGGCTTTGAACACGGTTTGGCTCAGGGAGTACTGACAGGGAGCTGAGTGAAGTAGCAATATTTTTGCATTGAAAGGGAAAAAATAAATATGGATGACAACAGAGAGAGGTACAAATAAACCATCTCCTGACTTGATGTTAAAGTGTAAGGGGCAAATGTTTTAAAAGGGATTGTGTTCAAATTGCTTCAGAGTTGATCTGTTCCCCAAGTGCCTTTGGGATTAAACACAAACAAGTAAGAGTTCTTGTTCAGTATTGTTACAGAGTCGGTGTTCTTTTGAGGTACTTGAAAGATGAGGCAAAAAACAGGATACATTTAGAAGATACTGTGGCCTGCTCTCCTCTTAAAGTAGTAAATAATTTCAAAACAAATTGAAGGTTAAATACCACACAAGGAATACCAATTTGTGATCTCCAGAAAATGGCAGTTAAACACTTATAAGTTTTAGTTAAGATTCAGAATACTTAGAGAAAACAGGTAAATCACTTAAAGTACAGAATAAGGGTTTATTTGCCTTGCTGCAAAAATGTGCAGATTCTGAATGCCTTACCTTTACTGGCCAATAAGGTGTTCCCTCCGATGGCATGCTCACTATAAAAGCTGAGGGATGCAAGGGGTCAGGTTGGGGCCTCTCTGAGGAGGACCCTGTGGGTTTGTCTGCCTTTGATCCCACTCAGTCTTCTGGAGTGTGGTTCCCATTGTCACTGACACCAGTCTGGAACTTCCCCAGTGCCTCCCTGTGACATCTCCCTGGGAGATTGATACAGTTTTGTATATATTGCAGCCATTTCATTATTTCCTTCCTTTTTATTTTATTGTTAGTATTTCATTAAAGTAGTTTATTTCTTTCTAAACTCAAAAATTTCTTTATCTCTCTTCTTCCTCTTGTTGGAGTGATTGTCATTGGCCAGCCTGGCCCCAACCATCAGAATAGTTGGGTAGCAAATGGTGTTATTTATTTAGTTATTTTCCACATAGTCCAGTGGTAAGCTTTAAGAAGATAGTTTTGCTTAGCTTAGGCTTAGTTACTTGAATTTGATTAAATTCCCTCCCACCACTTTCAGCTTGTGCAGTCGCTCCCTGAATATAGCATCAGTAGCTGCCATAGAACAGTGAACTGACAGCCACTAAATGATTAACAGTGTTTTGGAAATGGTCTTGAAATGGAAGAGGCATTTCTTTAAGGTTAACTGTTATAACTGCACAGTTCATTTGTTTTAGGGTTGTGGGTTTTTTTGGGGGGAGGTACAGGGATGCACAGAAATTTCATTTCAGGTAGACTCTTTTCAAAGCCTAATGTTGCAAGATAAAATAAACTGGGGGGGGGGGGGGGGAGGCTGAATGAAGGTATCCATGAAGTAGTGGAGGAGGCTGTTTAGTAGTAGGGAGTTGTATTGTCCAGAAAACAGATTGTGAAGAAGTGGTGAGCTTTGAAACTTGACTCGCTTAAATACTTAAACGATCAAAAGCATATAGAAAAAAGTTAATTTCTTAAGCTTTGACGAGTGAATAAAGTGCAAGTGTCACGTTTTATGTTTGAGCCCTGACTTTGTTTAAAAGAGTGAACAAGCCTGAAAACAAAGTAGATATACTAGGGTGCTTAGGAATATCTGGATCATCTAAGATAAAAGAAAATTATTTGTGTGGTGTTAAGCAGCAGAAATTAAAAGAAGCACATATGTATATGTTGGGGTGTGTTTTGTTTTCTTTAATCTGAGAAATGTGACAGCTAATGAATTATGAGTTTGAGAAGTTGGAGGTGCTTGCAGACATAATTATAAACTTAGGTTTATAACTTTATTTTCTTTGGAGTAATAACCAAGCATGTGCAGAAGGGATTTGCTGAGGATAATCTTAACATGTGGGACAGAATTTGCTTTGGGTGTGAAGTGATGTGAAAGAATAGAATGGAGGAAGTTGACCCTCAGGTAGGGACGTTGCCTTATAAATGAGTTTGATAGCCAACAGGAAAAAAATTGACAGTACGCTGAAGAAACCTGATTCAAAAACGAGGCTTAGTGTGTGCCTGTGTCAGTTACCCAAAGGAGCCACCATGCATATTAAATAGTGGGTCATCCTTCTAAGTTGATTACTGTGAGCAGGTGGAAAGTAGAGGTGCTAAAACTGAACAGAGACATAGGTTGTAACCTTGCAGAAAAGGAACTTGGAGACTTACTGAATACCGCCCTTGGAAGATGTGCTGTAATATGTGAAGTCAGTGTTTGCCCAAATTGGACTAGTTAAACCAGTAAGGCAAATGGGGGGACCTCATATATATATATAATAGGTCTGAACAAATTTCTAAATATTTTGTTTAGGTGCTGCCTCAAGTATATCTTTCTTCATGGAAATAGAAGCTTTGGGGACTCATTTAATATGGATCTGGCAATGTGAAATACTAGCTCAAATGCTGATTAACACAGATTTCTTAGATTTTAAAATTGATTTTGAAAATAATTTTTCTTTCTTTATAAATATTTGTGCAAAAAACCACCGGTTTCTAATGGTAGCAGACAAAAGCATTGGAAAGAAATTTTGATGTGAACAAGAAGCTGTACCATTAATGGAGTCTAGATAGAAATTTTTTTGCTTTTAAAATTGATTACTTTAGGAATATCCTCAAGTAGCTGAAGTTGCTTGGGAAAAAGGCTTTTTTTTTCAGTTTTGACTAGTTATTAGAATGCATGCTGGCAAATCTTCAACATTTCTAAACACAGGAGTCAGAAGAGAGCAGATCATAATCAAAAGTGGTTCACACGAACCAGGTTTGTAAAAGAGGAAACCAATTGTATGCAAAGAGGTAAGAAGCAACCAGAGATGCTCTGGAAAAGCTGGGAGACAGGTTTGTCTGGGTCTGGGAGATGGTTCAAAGCAGGATTGCTGCTTAACTGCATCAAAGAATTACGTGTTCTGTGAAGACAGTGGGATAAAAAAATTAGATAATACTAGTATGATTCTATCTACATGTAAGAACATACAAATCGGTATAAATAGAAGGGAACTGAGAGAGTCAGCTATCCTTGCAATGAATATTGTCTTAAATTCTTGCTGGTTGAAAGTGTAAAGTAGAGGGAAAAATAGGTGAACAACTTCAGATTCACAACCAAAACAAGTAGAGCTGTATTTTTATGACCTAACTGGGAGTTTTGCATCATTCTGTAGTATACATTTTTCTGTCCCACCACAGGAAAGCTCTATTTAAAGGGTAGGACTCTAGAACACCTGATTATAGTGGGATTTTTGTTTTGTGGTGTGGTTTGGGATTGGGTTTTCGGGGGGTGTGGGGTGTGTGCTTTTTGTCTTTTTTTTTTTTTAGTTAGTGTGGATTTGCAAACATGGATTAGGGTCAGTGCAGTCAGTAAGTTGAAGTAACGTGAAACTGAAAACAAAGCTCATGTTTACTGCTTGAGATTTTGAGTGTGTTAGATGTCAGTTTGAGCAGCTCCAGGTGATACTGAGGAAAAGGAGTCACAGTTGTGTCTGAGAGCTTTGGACAGTCTCTGAGCAAAGAGTAAGAAACACATCAGCAGGATTTTGTTGCCATTAAGAATTACTAAATGAGATTTTTATATGTAAAATGGGGGCATTTTGATGAGTACATTATTTAAAAACAAAACAATCTTGACCTTTTTCAAACTGAACCATTTGGGCTTTGTGAAGCTGGGAAGGAAATAAGAAAAAAAATAAAAAGAAATGTAGCAGTCTCTGGTAGTTCATAGCCAGAGAAGAATAAGTATATATTAAAAAAAAAAAAAGGTGTTATTGTAGGTCGTTAATAATTTCTCTGAATTGCTCAGTCACGGCCTCTGATCGTACTATTAGCTGTGAAATGAGAGTGCTGGTTATGTCAAAGTTGCCAGACTCCTCAACTTGAGCCGAGACAGTCTTCTCGTGTTTTAGAGGCTACAGAAAGCAGGTGATGATATGCTTCAAAGAGAATAGCTACTAGTGCTTATAGGGATGTTTTGATAGCTCTTACTTCTCCTTGGTAACTCCGTGGCTCAGGTAAATTTTTTGAAGTGGTGCATCTCCAATGATACACTGTTTCCTAGCTATCCAAGCTCTTCTTTTCCATCAAATATCATTGAGGGAAGCACAACTCTATTGCCAGTCTTTCCCATGGTGCTGTGTTTCAGTCTTGTGATATTACCACCATGAGATTAATGCTTAGTGGCGTTTTTTTCCCACTTCAGAGTCCAGTAATTTCTAGGAAATATAGAAGTTGCTTGGCAGTTCAGAAAGCTGTAAGTTGGATGTTGTTGAGATAGCAAGAAGATGAGGAGGGGAAAAATGAAAGAGGAAGAGGATTAAGTTTTGAAAGAGAAATTTAGGTGTACATGTGAATGCATTTCTTGCAACTGGTAGATACAAGGCATATGTGGTTTATGTTCAGTCTCCCTAGCACCCAATTTGCCTTGATTTTCAATTTGTAGCTTAAACATACAGTTTTGGGGCAAATTGAGCATGAAAGTATTGATGAGCTTGTATCAGTTCAAATCACCTATCCTGTTTCCTTAGGATTTAAAAATTAATTTTGAGACTGTGTTAAAGCAGAGCAATGCTTTGCATGTGTGGGTTGATCAGACACTTGTGGAAGTGCTTCATGTTAATGTTATTATTCAGATATAATCTTTGTATGCAGGCATGGCTCATGCTGTGGAGGGGGAAGGTATTCTGGCCAAGCATGGAACAGTGGAGAGATGGCTTCAGGTTCTCAAGAGTTTAAGAAGAAATGGAACCTTGCAGGCTTCTAAGTGTTTCTGATAATTTGATTGAAATTTTAACTTGAATTAATGATGAGTTCTTAGTGTTTAATGAGCTCTTTCTTGCCTCTTTGGTTAAATATAAAATAAGGGAGGGGAATTTAAGCTTAGATAATTGTGTGGTTAGCACAGGGAGGAATGAAACTGTAGACCTGACAAGAGGATGTTAGAACAATTTCTTAAACAATTCGTCTCAAACAGAAAGCAAAGGCCATAATTTAGCTTGGTGGGCAGAACTTAATTTAAGCCATGTGCTTTATTTCCTTCTCTTAACCAAAAATGTGGAACACTTGATAAAAAAGACTGCATGAGTTTGCTTCATACAGTGAAAGTGAGTCTTGCTAAGGATGTTTTCTGGAGCTGTTTTGCATATTGGTAACAAAGAATGTTTAATCTCTTGAATAAAATGTTAACTCATTCAAGTTGGACTCAGTAGTGGCTTTTGAAATAGTTACTAGGGACTCCCACTGGTGCAACAGAAGCTGCACAGACATCAGGCTTGTGAATTAAGAATACAAATCATACACGTTGTCATTGGAATTTATTTAATTTGACTGTCAGTATCTAGGTATTAAGATGAACAGTGGAACAGAACTAGGTAGGTTTTTAGATCCAGAAAAAAAGCAGGAGATTGTTGTTCAGGAGCTTTATGGTATTTGTTTGTTAGCATTTTGATTTAAAGAATATGGATTCTCCATCCCTTGTCATGGGACAGTTTTTTGCCCACCCCTCAATTCTTTTGCTTCTGATTGTGTCAACAGAAGCTTGAAGATTGTTGGCTGGTAACTGCTGGAGCTCCCTCTCTAGTAAATTTGCTTGTGATTCAAAGCTTCTTGATAAAATAGTACAAGTTGCCAGCATTTGTGATGCACTCGGAAGCAGTCAATGGTATTATTAAAGCACTGACAAGCACTTTCTAAGGGGAATTTTTATGACTGGGAGGGTTATTATATTATGGATTGTTGTTAAGTGTGTGCTAATTGCACTAATGTACAGACAGGCAACTGGGAGTACTGATGGTGCACCCAAGTTCTGTCTGACATATTGGAGCTGAAGATGCTGAGTAGTAGAATTGTAGCTAGTGGTTTCCAGAGGAAGACAGGAGGAATCTGTGGGTTGTGTAATGAAATACGTGATTATCTCGAAGTACCAGCAGTTGCTTTATTGCCTTAGCTATTTGAATGATTGTAGAATCAAATGACATAAGGTAGCCAATTTTGATTAATGATATTCAGTACATGTTATGCTTGATCCTTTCACCTGCATCTTCCTCTGGTAGTAGTCTGGTCTTGCGAGAAAAGTATATGCTGCAGTGACACTCTGGAAAGGCTTGACTGGGAATGGAGTAACCCCTATAAAGTAGGATTTGGGTGGGAGAAGTATAATGCTTCCACAACACAGTGGCCCTTTTGCATCTAGCAGAATTTTATTTTCTCTGGTTTATAAAATTTTTCATCAGCCACAGGCTTAGGAGGTATTGTGGCTTTTTGAAACTGGTTGAGATCCAACAAGGTTGCTCCAACAACTATTAGCATAGTTTGTTTCCATGCAGGTAAGGTGCTTAGTGTAAGAGCATAGGGTTGACACCTTTTTCTTTGAGTAGAATCTGCTATGGTCTTTGAACCTTAATCAAATAGACATTTCGTAGCTAAAGACTGTTTTTTCTGGATCTAAGCTGACCCTTGAAATAACTGAGCACCATCTGCTTGATTATGCATGTGTTTTATCCATTCTGGACCTGAGCTTAATCATGCTAGTTCAGAGCTGGTTCTTTTATCTCTGACATGGTTCACTTGCATCCCCAGTAACTCATATATAGTGATGTGAATTACTATTATTTTGAAACCGCTGGTTGGTACAAAAATGGTTAGTGTGAGAGTAAATGAGAAAGCTATCCTCCTTTGTCTCTACAACTGTTTGCTGTTATCAAGGCCTGTGAAGGTCTCCTAGAGGGTACTAATGAGAGCTCTGACCAAGTGACAGTCTGTGAAGCATTCTGTAGGTAGAAAATTCCATGTACTTTGGGAGGCAAAACCTGGAACATACTTAATGGTTTAGTTTTTGGAAAGAAATTTTAATTCTGAGTTCTGTATCTTAAAGTTACTATAATTTGGAATGTGATGATTCAGTGCAAATCAAAAGTTACTCAAAAAAAACCCCACTAAATTTTACTGGCTGAGTAGAGTTGAGGCATATGGCTTGTTATGGAAGTGTTGTCACATTGAACCTTGGGTTGCATGCTAGATGAAGGTAAATAGGGATACATCAGGTCTGAGTTACTGCCAAACAGCATTTTGGAACTGGACGAAATGCTTTCCTATATCCAAAGAGAACGTAGTATTTGTCAGCAACAGGTTGTCTGGATGTTATTAGGCAATGGAAATGTAACTTAAGTATTGGGGAGAGGGGAAAGCTATGCATTTCTTAGCTACGAAATAATAAGGATCTCTGTCTGAGATCCTTATGTCAGTGATAAGCAAAGTCCAGAAACAGCTGTTAGCGTTCTGGCTGCAGATAATATCTCCTGTATCCATTGTATAGTTAAAGCTGAAATTCAATGGAACACTTTAATAGCCAAAAATGCAGTATTTGGAGTAAAAATACACCTTGTTAGTGGCTTAGAAACTGTAGTGTGGTGCTAGTGTGGGGGGAATTGTTTGTGGTGGCTCAATGACAATTAGTAAATCAACTTTTCTGATCTTGTGGTTGACACTGTAACAGGGCAGAAAAACTGCTGGCAATGTTTAAGTTTTTAGCACTCACTCTTGGAAAAGAAAAATCTTGGATCCTTGAAGGAGGAAGGTAAAGGATCTCATTTCGTAGTTTTAAAGACATGAAGAAAGCAAGTGTGTAGTCTTCCTGATGTAGATGATTTGGCTAGAGATGCTTCAGGTTTACTAGCAGCCTTTATCTTTTGAGTGGAATTAAAGATTTGTTATTGTGATCAAGAGAAAGCCTTTTTTACTTCGGGCTTCTCAAAAGAAGCCATCCCCTATTAAATTACTTGAATTTCCAGCATAAATAACAGAATTACAGAGAACTGTAGGAAGAAGTTAGCCATGGATCAGTTCCTCATTGCTAGGTTAAGGTAGCTTTTTGTCATACTTTTAGCTAGTTGGAGCATGCCACTGAGTGAATTGCTTAGTCTATTTGCCGAGTACACTTAGAGAAGTCTCTTTTCAAGGCATACTTACTTGAATGAATTGCTGCAGCTCTTCAGTGCTTTATTGTTCGTATTGCTATTCTAGTTGGGGAACTTTCAGGTTTTGGGCTGAAGATATTTGATGTAGGGGAGGTTCCTCCCTATCCCCTGCTGTTTGGATTTGTTTTAGACTTTCTGTTCTTGGTCTTAGAATTGAATTAGGGTAGTGATTTTAACTGGGACAAATTAGCTTTTTGTTGCATTGTACAAGCCAGGATACTGAAGTTCTTAAAAAAGAAATGTTATATTTAAATAGATACACTTACAGGGACAAAATGAGACTTGTTGAATTTCAGTGTAGAAATCTAGTTCCCTGTAGTTCCCTGTAGCATGATGAAACAACAGCAGACACAAGGACAAGGTAAGTTTTATATTTCTGTTTAAAAAATAAACAAACAAAAAGCAACCCAAACAAAATACCAAAAAACCCCAACCCAAACAAAAAAAACCACCCTAAACCACCAAACATCGTCTCCAATTTCTGTCATTACATTATGTTCCTAGAATACACAACTGAAATGGAAATTTATGAATAAAATTAAGACTAGAGCTATAATTTATTATAATGGAGGAGGGGACAGGAATCTGAATACATTATGAAAAAGATATTTTTAGAATCAGTTGATCCTAAAAAGCTCTCAGCTTTTTCTACATCAAGATTATTTTACTCTAAAGAAGGAAGTAGTGTAGTTTGTTAGTAGAACAAGCTTGCTGTGTAACGCGAATTATTGCCCCAAGGAGTACTTTCTTCTGTTGCACTAAAATTTCTGCTTTTCCCAAATAGAGAGATCTTCTTGCAGACTTAATATGAAGTTTGTGTGTGAGGGATTTTGGCTTTTATGTAAATAAGAAGATATTCTGAAGTGTTTCTTCCCGGCCTTTCCGAAATAAGAAAGTTTTCAGGCAGTGTAGGAGGTTACAAGTCTGAGGTCAAGTATTTGCTTGCATGGTAACTTGTAAATACAGGAAAAATTAACAAATACAATAGTGCTTGTCAAACAGTGAAGATCACTAGTTGGTGAGCCTAGCTAAAAGACTAGCTAAAAATGTGGCAAAAGCAAACCCACCCAAAACAGCCACCGCTTCACAATTTCATTTGTTCTGCTCTCTGCTGTGAAGACTTGAATTGTTTGCCATCTGCTCTTACCCCAACATCTTCAGTTTCAATGTACCTCCTCACGCTTGACCCCTTCTGCCCCTCTCCTCCCATACTTCCTCTCCCCTGCTCCTCGCTTCCAGTGTTCCCATGGCATATTCTTCCCTTGCCCAGATGGACATCTACAGCCTTTGTACTGAGTTGAGCCTAAGCCTTTGCCTTGGATGCTGCTGATAATTTTTCTGGTGATGAATAGGAGCCTGGCAACTGGAGGGATCTGCACTGGTTCTAGAGATTAACCAGCGTCAAGTACTACATTCATCTCCTCCTATCTCTTACTCCTGGCTTGTTTTCTGTGCTTGAGGGGAGACAGCTTCTGCTTGTGGCTTTCCTCTCAGCTTGACAAGCCATTCAGCACTTGCTGACCTCATTGCAGGACAGGAGATCCGTGCACAGGCAATCCAGGGGAACTGCACAGGGCACGGTCTTATAATGTGTACGCTTGATTTAATTTTGTAAAGAAATAAAAAAACATGCAGCCCAAGTTTTTAATGCTTTTTCTGCTCTTCCTTTAGGTGTCGAAAATAATTGTTTGAACTTCTTGTAAGAAACTTAAAAAAATAGTGTTGAAAAATTATGCTCAAATCTTTCCAATAGGTCTTGGCTTTAATTGTGCTGCCCTAAAGTTGTGCACTGCTCAGCTTCAGTAGGCTGCATGTAGATACTGTTTCTGTGATAGGTTTCACCCAGCCTCTGGTCATCTACTTTTATCTTTCAAAGCATGGGTTTTTTCATGCTTACAGGATTAAAAAGAATCTTTACAATTTTTTCCTTTGGTGCTTGAAGAATAAATGTGTTAAAGAAAGATTGTTAAGATTTCTACTAACTAGTAATTATTGTATCTTTCTACCAGTAATGTTTAGTTCCAGAAAATAAACTACAAATACTGTAAGTTGAATACTTGAAGTCATTTGCCAAGGAGAGCTTCAAGTGCATTTTAAGCATTGTTTTTAGCTTATTGCTAAGTATTTATCCTAGCTGAAGTCACCTGCAGGGAAAAGCACTCCAAAAGCCTCCTTTTGTAACACTGGCAGGAAAGCTGTTGGCAGGATTTGGTTAGCGTAGGAGACAAGAGTGGTGCCTCAACTAAACCAACTCTTGTAATTTAGGGTGGCAAGAAGTTTTAAAGCTGATTTGGCTCTCAGCAGAATGAGCCTACTGAGAAAGAGGATAAAAAGGATCTTTACCTTAGGCTGTAATTCAGTTCGCAGTTTGGAAACAGTGCCAGATTGAACTTCTGGCTGCTCACGCTGGTTCCTATGCACACTGGATTTGAACAAAACTGAGCCAGTGTAAGACCTTCCTCACCCCTAGTCTTTTCAGCAGATTACTCTTTGGCTGGATCAATTCCCTGCTGCTTTTCATCACGCAGCTGCACAAATACTTTGGTTGGCACTGTGGGAAAAGTGTAGGGGCAGGAATGAGCAGCTGGGGACACGGGCTCTTTAGATCAGCTTAGGGATCCACCAGCCACAGTCTGCATCACCAGTCTGTTTAAGGAGAAGAGTCGCCTCATGATGGGGCTTGTCTGAAAGCTTGATTCCCAGCTCTGGGGGAGTAGTGTAGTGTTTTAGCTTGCACAGGTTTCTAAAATATCCATGTATTTCAGCTAAATTCCATTTTAGCTGGAAGAAGCTGGATATCTGAGACTGCCATGCTGTGTCGGTGACTTTGTTGTGCTTTGATAAATGGGTTGAGATGCCCTGTGGAAGCATTGCTGCAGCCCTTAAATGAAACTATCTGTGGCATTCAGAGGGTATTTCTAACTCAAGTCTTGATCATTTGCTGCAAAATGTCCACAAATGCTCTAAGTTCCTCTGTAGATAGAAGGGAACATTGGTTTCATTTGGGTGCTTTCCTTCTGCTAATCTAGCTGAAAGCTGAGTTGTTTAACTGTGTGACCAGCTAAACTTTGGGCATTGATGGGGAGTAGAGACTGTTTGGTAAAGCAGATAGAAAGTATCTAATTTCTTCCTGCTTAAAAAGTCTTTGTAAGCCATGCCTATTAGGGCCGGGTCCTTCTGGCTGAGTTCAGCGAAACAAGCTATCCGTTACTTTATCAGATGATGCATTGAGATTTCTTGATAACTGATGTCATTGATAACTTTAGCAGTGACAACTGACACTAGTAGGGCATTAGGGTTTTTATTTTTTTTTTGCTATCAGCTTATTCTTTGTTTTTTGCAGTAAGTAATGAGTGGAGATGCATTAAGGGATGAAGCTGAAGTCAACAGGTTGGTTTGTTAGTGGGCTGGTTATGGAGAAAGCATGAGAGCAGAAGGCAGAGATATGGGAAGTAACATTAGGGCTACTGACAGTTTAGTGTCACCAGGCTGAGTGGAAGTAATAGGAAACATGCAATTGGCAGGAACTGGGTTAGTCAGGTACCCAGTAAAGTGCAAAAAAAAGAACTGTTTCCAAAAAGTTGCTTCTGATCTTCAAAACACGAATGACTTGTTTCATTGTCTGTTGATGGCTGCATTTTGCATGGCTTTAGCTGGTGCTTAGGAACTCTTTGAGAGCCAGTAGCTGAAACACTTCTACTTGCTTTGCACTCAAAGGGCATTAACTTTCTGGAAATAGGTTTTAGAAAGAATGTTCCATGTAAATTTTAAGTGGACTCTTTGAACGGTATCCCTGCAGTGATGCAATATGTATTTTAAGAGACTGACTCACTTCTGAAATACTGCCAACATTCTGCAAAAAGGAAGATCTGAGTAATATTATCAGTTAGAAAATATGTCTACAGGGACAGTTAATAGAGAAATGTTTTCCCAATAAGATATATCTCTAAGCAGGGTGTTGTTTGAGGATGAAGCTCTATCTACCAGCTGTTAAAGAAGATGAACATATTTTTCTAGGTTATTTTTTAAAAAAGAAATTTCAAGTTGGTTTTTTTTTTTAAATGAATTTTGAAAGTAAGTTGTCATTTCAAAAGTATGGAAAACATGCTTGAGTTATCCCATCTATAAATATAGTCTAAGCAGACTGAAGAATTACAAATGAAAAGTAACATGAAAGCTGTTCCAGCACAAGCAGAAAGCTGCAAGGGAAGGTAAGCAACAGGAGCTAACTGTAACACAAAATGCACACAAGAAGACTGGACTCCTTAGCAGTGCTGGAAAGCTGCTCAAGTCAGTACATGAAACAAAACAGAAAGGCTGTGTCAATTAAGTTGAATTCTAAAATTTAGCTCAGGTTTTGTATTTCTGCCAGCCTGAAATGGAAATGAAGGACAGTTTTACTTGTTGTGTTCCATATTAAAGCAGGGAGCATAACTAACACTATTACCTCTATGTGTAGTTTTAGATGTGCACACTGTCTGAGTGTTGGCCTTTTGTATTTACCTGAGTTCTAAGCTGAAGCAGTTTATAGCTCCCACATCTCTTTGTGTTCTTGAGTACTATGGGGAAAAAGTACACGGTTTCGGCTTTGTGTCCTATCCCCTGAGTGGTTCGACAGTTCTTTTGACTGTGAAGCCTCATTTTCAGTTCCAAATGGGAAAGGGAGAACATGCTGATGCTGTACTTAGTGACCCAAAACTGTACCCTAGTTGTTATTAACAAAAAGTAGGGCTGTGATAGCCTTATTCCCTCTGATCAGGTATTTTCATGTCTTCCTCATTTCGTTTTGTGCTAAAACCATCATAAAAATCACTCTAAATGAGTGCGCTTTGGTCAGGCAGAAGATGATACCTGCTGATGGTTAGAACGTATTAGTCAAGATAATGAAAAATGGGGAGTGGGGGGGAGCAAAGGGGTGTTTCTTCTTATTTTCCGTGCCTGTAATTATACCTCCAGTTCATGGCCTCTGTAAGTTCCTTGAAATGAGAATAGTCATCATGGTTTTGTTGACATTTTGGCATTGAACTTCTTGAACTCTTATGTAGTAGTATGGAAAACTGAAAAGATAGTAGTCCGTGTGTCAAGGTTTCCTCCTTGTATACAGCTGTGTAGGTAGGGAGACAAATGGAAAAGCTCAACCAATGTGTGGATTGTGGTGTTAAGCTTCTGTACCACGATGCTGGTTTGGCAATTTTGCCTGTTCTTTATTTGCATCTGTGTATCAGCATCGTAAATAAAATTATCCAGAAGCTTTGTTTTATTTGAGAGCTTGTGTCAACATTAGGTTTCAGCCTGTTATTGTGAAGAGAGCTCTGATTCTGTGAAGAGTGACTTGACTTTTTTCAACATGTTAAATTATCTAGGAGCACTGTGAGAACTTGATGAAAGCCACAGGACCAAATGTAGTGAATGCTTTAAATTGTCTGGCAATAGTAGAAATTTGTCTCTTCAGATGGGCAGACTGACAACAATAAGGAAGGCTTCCAAGAAAAAACAGATCTCAAATTAAATATTTGGCTGTTTCTTTGATCACTTAAGTGCCAGTATATAGTTTGGTAGGGTAGGCCTTGTTTTACTTGCAGTGTTTCAGCCTAGCTGGAGTAAACGAAAGCTGAGCCTATCTAGATAGCTTAATTGTGCAAGCCCTTGATTTGCCATTTCATAAGAGGAACAATGAAAAGCAGGTCTTTAAAGATGAAAAAGTGAAATAGGATGTGTGAAACAATAGTGGCAAGTTCTACCTGGAGAACTTCTGTGCATGATGTGTAACGTTCAGGTGTAAGCTAAAGCTGGAGAAGATGCTGACAGTCCAGAATGTGTTGCAGTGTGAAAGACATTTAAAACCATATTAGGAGGCAAATACTCAAGTCTCTGGTTGGGCTTCATTGTGTGCCTGGTGGGTTTCCATTTGTATTATTAAACTGAAGCCTGCCACTGGATCTGGCTGACTGATAGGCACTTGTGTGACAAAGCTGATGTTGAGTCAAGCTCATGACTGAAGGTGACTGAGGTGTTGGAAGTCTCCGGAGCAGTCAGTATCAACGCTGTCACATAAATAAATGGCCAGTGGTGGAAAATGAGAAAGGGTCAGGGTCCCTTCTATGTGGTGTGTAGCCTGTCTTGTAGGCAGACTTTTGAACAAAGAAGTGACAAATAGTAAGGTGTGCAAAATCCAACTTTGTCCCTTGCAGAAATCTATGTAAATAATTTTTATTTTATTTTTTTTTATTTTATTTTTATACTAGCATTCTCTGGAGTAACTTACTGCTGTGTCTCAGCAAACAGGGAAAGTGTGAACTGTACACTGTCTGTATACTGTATATCTATGCC
The DNA here is from genome assembly GCA_026546715.1 of Gallinago undulata. Classification (NCBI taxonomy): domain Eukaryota; kingdom Metazoa; phylum Chordata; class Aves; order Charadriiformes; family Scolopacidae; genus Gallinago; species Gallinago undulata. Next base: position 77,906,915 of record JAOTQQ010000012.1, on the reverse strand, counting down.
ATCACTAATCATCAGAGTTATTATTTGGACTTCAATGCTGTTCATCAACTGAGTGTAAGAATATGTAAGAATGAAATCTTTGTGAACCATAAATAAAGGTAAGAGGTGTAAAACTATAAGTTTATAAATATGCTTCCACCTGTTCATAACCAGTACATTCAGTCTTAACAAGTCAGAGCTTACAACCAGGCTTTAGTATGTCCTGTATAGCTTGTAACCAGGAGCTTTTTTATCTTTGCATATGTTAGAGAATTTTACATTAAATCCATTGGTTTAAAAGGAACTGTTGACTATGTAGTTCAGTTGGAAGTTTATGTAGATTGTCTAACGGTTGCCTTGGCGAAGTATAGGAATGCCTAGAAAGGTGTATGCTGGCTATAGGAGGATAAAAATGCAGGTTAACTACTGTAGCTGTTTTACAAGTCTTGACCAACCTTCCTAAATGAAAATTCTTGCAGTTCTAGTATTGCATGATTATTTTTTCCCCCTCAGTGAAATTTCAAAAGTTTTTCAGCTACAACACAACAGTAAGCCAAGGAAAAAACCTCACTAATTCAAATAGAAACTCTTGGAGGGTGGGGGAGAGGCAGGGGGAGTCAATATATTTGAGTGAAGCGGAAAGTTAGGTGTTTGATTTCCCCTTGTGTACTTTTTCTTATGTGAACTCTTTGAAACTGAGTTTGTTTTAATGCAGATATATCTTTGTATAAAAACTTGTTATGTTTAAATACCTTTGTGGGTTGCTTTTGTGGTCTGACCCTCTCAATTGATGGGTGAAAGCTGGGATGTGGAGCTGGGATGTTGGGTTAGAATGTTTTGTTTTTTTCAAACCTCAATTTGCCTTGGATTCCATGAAGTCTGTGTATGGGCTAAGCCAAAACCAATTTATTAATCAATAAGTAGGCTTTAAGGAAAAAATCAGTCAGTCCAACTATTGGACTATTGGTGCAGTTGTGGTTTTGTGTTGTGGTTTTTTTTTTTGTTATGGTTGGACTAGATGATCTTAAAGGTCCCTTCCAACCTAGGCGATTCTGTGATTTGGGAGAAATGTGAAATCTTTTTTTGACTGGATAACCTTTTCCATCAATGCAGGGGCATGAGTGAGATGCTCTAATGTGTCAGAAAAAAATGAAAGCATCTTTGAGTTCATGTCTGCATGATTGCATGGCTCCTAGCCTGTCTAAAAAGATTTTCTCTCTGCAGGTTTGCTTATAGTACATGCATGATTTCACAAATTGGTGCAACTGGCACAACTGCCTAATGCATAATGTAGGCCAGTAGCTGAGGTGGACGGACATACAGGCTAAACAAACCTCTTGGCTCTTCACGTACTTGATACCACTAGAATTGTATTTAAGTTACATACTGTGCGCTTAATTTGTGAGTGTGGAATGAATCTGCATAGCTGTCAAGTCAACCGCTTTCTGGATGACTTAAAAAGTCCTTTAAGTTGATAGTTCAAAGAAGTTTTTTCTTCAAAAAAGACAAAACAATCAGCAGACCTTTATGCTGTAAACATGACATCTTGAGCATGAGCTAATATTTGATAAGGTAGACAATACCAAAGGCATTTTAGCTTAGAAGATTTTTAATTTAACCCAAGACTTGGTTAAATGTAACAGAAGATTTGCAGGTATGTTTGCAGAGAATTTTTGTGTACTTGAGAAGCTTTCTTTGAAAAACTGGGAAAGAATTATGTAGAGCTTTCAAAATGTACACAGAATTGTTAAGCAGTTGTAATACATGCCCATCTGACATGTAGAGCTGAATGTTAGATAGCGTGTATGTTGTGGTTGACATTTCATGCTTCAGAATTAGTCTCTCAAAGTTCATTTTAAGTGTTCTGCATGTTATGTGTTTCAAGACATAAAAGAACTTTCTTATTATACCTTTAGACCTAGATTTGTATTCTCTACGTAGCAGTTTGACACAAAAATTTATGCTCAACTTCATCTCTGTTACAAGGTATAAATTTTGCCAAGAAGTTTTTTTGGATGGAAGTGGAGGAAGAGCAGAACTTGTTTTTTGACAGCATCCTCTGCTCTTGCCAAAAGTAGACACTTTTAAGGCAGTCCTGTTAGTTTATCTGCCTATCTATTTAAAATAAACAAACAAAAAAAATGTTGCTGATGTTTCTGAAATACATCCGGAAACAATCTCTTAGTGCAATTTGATCTGGAATTTTCAATAAAAATAGTTAAGATGTTAAACAGAAGAGGCTTTTAAGGCATTGACAAATTCAACTGCAGTGTTACAAAAAGCACTGCCATTCTGGCCTTGCTTTTCTTGATTTTGCAGCATTACTGTAAAGCATGGCCCAGTGGCTGATGTTAATTTCCATAGTTAAATATATTTCATCTCAGTGGGATAGAAATGAAAAGCCTGTCTTGGCCTCATTAAAATCTTTTGTGAAGGTTAAATAATATCTGTGTATGTATAGAATCGTATCATATATAAATGTAATTAACTGAAGCTTAAGCTTCAGGATGCATTCAGGGTCAGCATTTATAGCATTCTTACAGTTGGCAAACAAGCTCTAGAAAATGAATTATCATCAACACATTTTTAAGTTGGGTCTGAAATTAAAGTTTGGAAATATTTTAGCTGGACAGAATTCATATTTCCAGTTATATAACTTCTGCAGAAGAGAGATGCATTTTATTGGCATGTGAAATAGATTATTTATTTTTTTATTTTTATAGATAAATTGAATAAATGTGATTGATTTGGTGAGCTGAACTTTATGTGGATCATTGTGGTTTTAATGGAAACGAAATGAAATAAGTTGCAAGTGGGTGGGAAGGAAAGCTAGATGGTGGAGAAATTTCTGCTGAAATTGAAAGTTCCAAATATCCAGAAGGTACCGAGCCTGAAAAGACATTTGAGGGGTTCTTCATTTTAGAAAAAAACCTATATATTGCAGGCAGGATTCTTGTGCAGGGCTGACCTGGTAGTTTGCTGTCAATTCCGACAGAGTGCAACTAAACTAGGTGCTTAGTCCCCCATCAGATGAGCATTATAAGATGAAGGTATGGTGATTTGTTGGTTTGTTGTGTTTACGCTTCTGTGGACTTGAGATGGATCATTTTGTCTAATCATATAACTAGAATGCAGATACCAGTAGTTTGATGTGGCATTATCTGTGAAACTGGCAGTTTGAAGTGTAAAAGCCCCTGCGACAGAGCCATCGGAGTAAGAGAGGTGAGATCCTTTCCTTTGGGCCAGAGACTGCAGTTGCTGCATTGTAGGGCTTGCTACACAATGGAAAAAGCTTCCTTTGAAAAACTTAACTGAGAAGTGTTACATTAACAGGATTTCTTCAGAGCATGCAAAAAATTGAGTAATGAAAGGTATGTATGTTCAGAGCTGTAATAGTATCACTTCATCAACTTCCAAAAATTCAGATAAGTCATTTCTCATGGGTACTTTGTTGAAGGGATTTCCAACCTGTTACCATGTGTTATCTGTGATAATCAAACTTGCCATGTATAAATTAGTTCAGGTATTTGTTCACCTACAATGAGGAAAGATTTTCCCAATTTGAATTGTGGTATTTGGAAGACTGAAAGCTATTCCCTCTGCAACTTGACAAGAGGAATATGAAGCTACTGGAATGAAGGGCAACTAAACCTGTCATAATCATATTAGCTTAAAGTGCTGTGTTAAGCAGGAGCATCAGTGGAATTATGCTTTCTATGATACCTGCACTGATTAATGGCAGCGTAATTAGGAATGGCAGTATCCGAGTTGATCCAGCTTGGCTACTACTGCTGTTCTACTTGTAGGAGTAGTAGAAGTAACCGTGGTCAAAACCAAAGCAAATGCTCAATTTAGCACCTGATTTCAGTTGTCACCTATTTGTTAAAATCTCTCTCAAAAGCTGTTTAACTTTTCTTCCAGCCAGGGAAGATAGATGTATTCCTAGACAGATGATTTCTTGTGGGCTGTAGTTCGCAAGCATAGCATTTTTGATCTAACCATCCGTTACGTTTATTTTATTTCTCAACCTCCCAAGGAGAACTCCTTATTTGTCTAAAAACTCACTAGTTCCCCAAACAGGCTATGACTGGATCTGTTGGATTTTTGGCTTGTTAAACTTACATATGCAAAAAGGACACAAAAAATATTTCACACCCCTTCCCTCCCCGCCTCCTCCTTCCTCCAGGATTTGCTGGTTTTCTTGATCAGAATGTTTTAAATTACAGAGCGCTGCTGTTCTGTCTGTTAACCTTTCGCAGAAGTCTTCTAAGCAGAGGTGGATGCAAATGGCTAAATTACTGGGTTTGCTTTGACAGAAGTGAATAATCTTATGGTAATTTATAATGTCTTATTACGACCTTACATATAATAGGTTGACCACGCATGTTTTTGAAGTCAATGACTTTGTGGTTAGCTTAAGATTTAATTTTTAAAAATGTTACTATGATTTAATGATCAAATAAAAAAACATTTAGAGCATCTTTGTATATTTGCAGTGCTAGTGTTTCTTCTGTCACTTCTTCTTCAGAGATTAAATTCTAGGCCTATGATATTGTTAACATCTTTTTTTATTTAACAACTTGGTAAAATCGCCTGGACTTGTAACAGGAAGGTTGTGTGAGGAATAGATGGGGTTTTCTGAGATTGTTCACTTGAAGATAACTCTGAATTTTGGATACTAATATGCAATCCTAACAGTGATTTTGTTAATATGTTAATTTAATTTTCTTTGCATAAAGGAGCTCAAAGTTTGATTGCAGATAGACCAGTCAGAGAGGTTACTCCAGCAGAATTAGAATTGAGTTATTCCATCACACTGAAAATAGTGGTATTATTATCCCACCATTTCCTGTAATTGTTCCCTGTTTTAAGGATAAGCTATATTCTGGGTGTTTTTCAGTGAGCAAATAAAAATATAAGAATGTACAATTATCACTGAGCCCCTAATATACATTTCCTAGATGTATTTCTCAAAGTTGATCTGTAGACTGGGATTTTTGGAACAGGTTGTGAAAATTAAAAGGTAATAAGGAATGTCTCGGTGTAAAATGAGATGGTCATGTTGTACCTTCCCGCCAGGTCCAATGATAAATTAGACTTCAGGAGCAATCAGTTCAAGGGGAAAGCTCTTGAGACAGTGAATTAGGTGAAGTCCAAGAAAGTTGATGATATCAGTTTATCTGCAGGAAGAATGCCAAGTAATAACACAAAGGAAAGCAAAAGTTCAGCCAAAGTTGAAATAAGAGATGGACATCGAAGGCAACAGAAAGAGCTGCTGCTGCTGCTACATCAACAGTAGAAGAATAAAGAAGGAAAATGCATGCTTGCTGTTGAGTGGGGTGAGTGATTTAGTTACCATTGATGCAGATGTGGGGTGAATGATTCAGTTACCACCAATGCAGATGAGGCTGAGGTATTCAATGCCTTCTTTTCGATCAAGAAGATTTACCAGGTCTTTTTACCTGTATACAGGGTTTGGGGAGGAGAGAAACAATCAGTAGAGGAAGAAGCTCAAGTAAGTCTTAAGTAAGCTTACTTGAAGCTCTTGAAGTCTTAACCCATGCAAAATTTGTGAGACCAGGTGGGATGCATCCGAGGGTGCTGATAGATCTGCTTGATATTAGAATAGCCACATGTATCATCTTTAGAAGATCATGGAGATTGGAGGAGTTTCTCAATGACTAGGGAAAGACAATTGCTTCACCTATCTTTAAGAAGGGCAAGAAACATTATCCAGGGAAGTACAGACTGGTCAACTTCACCTTGGTTCATGAAAAAAAATCATGAACAAAGTCCACTTGGAAGTCAGTTGTGGACATATGAAGGTTCTGATGTTGGTTGGAAATAGCCATCATGGGTTTACCAAAGGTAAATAATGTCTGATCAACCCAATCACCCTCTGTGATGAAATGAAAGGGTTTGTGAATAAGGCAGAGAGCAGTGGATACGATCTATTTTGATTTCAGCAAGGCTTTTGGCATGGTTTCCCCACAGTGACAGCCTTGTATTCAAGTTGGGACACTGTGATCTAGATAGATGACTTGTTGAGTGAAAACTGCCTGAATCTTCAGGCTTAGGGGGTTGTGGTTAATGATTCGTTCTGTATCTGTTAAAAGTGGAGCTTTATTTTAAGCCCTGTGCTGTCTCACATGTTGATCAGTGACCTGGAGGAAGAAACAGTATACCCTCATTAAGTCTGTGGGTGTCACCAGACTGTGAGGGCAGGCTGCCATTCACAGAGGCCTAGGCAGGGTGGAGTTATGCACTGTTCTCATGAAATCCAGCAAGGATAAATGCAAAGTCTTGCATGTGGAATGGGTTAACTCCCTGCATTGGTACAATCTGGGGCCTGAGTGGTTGATAGCAGCTCTGCATATAAGGCTGTGGCTGTCGTAGTGGACAGTAGGCTAAATGTGAGCCAGCAGTGTGCACTGGCAGCAAGGAAGAGTAACAGCATCCTGTGCTATATTGTCAGGAACATAGCTAATAGATTGAGATGATGAATTGTCACCCTGTACACACAGTATCTGGAATATCATATTGAGCCACCAACATTGTTGGGTTGGAGCCATTGCCATGTGAGGAGAGGCTGAGGTAACTAGCCTTGTTCAGCCTGGAAACAAGAAAGCTTCAGGGGACCTAACAGTAACTTTCTGATACCTAGGAAGAGGGAACTGAGAAGAAGTCAGGCTCTTTATGTGCGTGGTGGGAGGAACAAGAGACAACAGTCATGAACTGAAACATGGCAGGTTTTCACTGAAAGGGTAACTGGAAAAGGTTGCCCAGACAGACTATGGAATATGGCCCTTGGGGATTAAACCTTGAGCAACCTGGTCTGGTCTTGGAGCTGATCCTGCTTTAAGCAGGAGATTGTATTATGGGCCTCCCAAGGTTCTTTCCAATCTGAGCCATTCCGTATTTGAAGCGAGCATCCAAGTTACACAGAACTAGGATCAACACCCTGCTTGATCTTTCAGGGTCCTAAAATGTTTCAGATGCCCTTGTGGTACTTGCATGAGAATTTTTGGATTACTTGTTTCAAGTTACAGGCTTCTGTTCACTTAAAGAGTGTAGAGAGAATCTGAATATCCACTAGCATCTTAAGACCTTGAAGTATAGTTGGTTACATATAGGTCTAAAGATAGCGATGAAGCATAAAGTACTGACTGATACTGAAATTTTGTTTCTGTAATTGGGTGAGTGAAGAAAATGTATCACTCAGAAAACTGAGGCAGAATAGGGAACTAATCTCTGTGTTGGCATCACAGAGGTAGCCACAGGACTGCCCCTCGTGAAAGGGAGCAATCTTTAAAAAGAAATACAGCATAATTTCTGCTGCAGGTGGAGAGGAAATCATGGGATGTCTATTATGTTAGAGAATTCCTGTATAGCAGTGAAGAACTGTAGGTGAAGATATAAATTTAAGTATCCTGTTATGTTAAAAGCAAATGTCCTAAGACTACCCAGTTTGACCTCTTACAGGTCCTTGTTACCCTGTACTCCTGCCTATCCAAGTTTAAGCTACAAAAGTCTAATGTGTAAACATTAGCTCTTACGGGCAGAATACTACAGCTGCAGTTACCTGTGACAAAGTGATATACTGAAAATCCCCAACTCGGGCAGCATCACAACTCTGCTCAAATTCAGGTGGCTTTATGCATGTAGTCCTCTGTGAAGTTAATTCTGCAAACTGTACAAATGTTAACTGTGAGGAATTTTGCTAAGATGAGGTGTGAGATGTGGAGCACTATGAGTTATTATTGATTTTCAGATATGCCAACACATTGTTTTTGAGTAAGAATATGCACAGAAATAAATTTAAATAAGATTTAATATTAAAAAAGACTTGGAGAATGAGAATTGCTTCTATGACTAGTGAGAAGTTTACCTCTTACCACCAAATCCACATCTCTCTCAAGTACTCACGTAAAAAGAATGATTTAGATTCTAAAAAGAATGATTTAGAAATTTAATTAGGAAAAATACAGCTGTAACTTCTAACTCTGTGAATTTAATCCTGCAATGATGCTTCAAGAAAAAATAGAAAATGAGTATAGGGATGAGATTGTATGAAAGGATACAGAAAATAAGGCCAGCAGTCAGTTCATAACCTTTTTTTTTCACTCTACCTCGTATGCTTTAGCTTCCTGTAGGTGTGCAGGCTGTTAGAGCAGCCTGTGTTTTGTGCCCTGGTGGGGTATGTGCTGAGGAGCAGGTGCCAGGCTGGTGGTGGTCTTGGAGGGTTCCAGGAAGGCACAGCTGGGCTCCTTCCTCCCCATCCCCATGGTGGGAGCACCGCTGTCATGCCAGACAGTTAGTTGCAGGGGGAGAAGTCAACAGTTGCAGGCCTGCAGTTCCGAATGAAAGAGTTCCCTATGTGCTGTGTTTAGCTTGGAGTTAGGTAATGTGGACTACCTTCTCCCCCCTCTTCCACTCCCCCCCACCCCCCCTAATTCTTTGGGGGATAATTGTTTCTTTGATAGGTTTGTCCACAAGATGTTGATGAGGCCGGCATGTAGTGGTACATAGATACTTACTGGCCTGTCACAGTAAGCTGTATTCATATTCAGCCGTAAACCCTGGCATGGTGTTAGAAGTTGAATTGCTTACATAGTTGGCATAGTCTTACTGAAGTAATTGCTGATGTATGGAGCAGTGTTTCATGCTAAAACACTCTTTGAAGTGCCTGAGTCATGTTAAAGGCATGTTGTCTGGAAATGGCTAAAAGATTCCTTGTTGGTTTCTTTTGTACTCTCATTTCCTGGAGAAGAACAGGGAGGGTTTAGTAATTTTCTTTTTCTGCAGCAGACTGACATGGAATCACGGTGACCCTCAACTAGGAAGCCTGTGTCCTAGGTCTGTCAGGAAAGGTATCGGTGCTGCGGATAGATGCGTTTGCTGTGACGCACATCGAATGTTTTCCCATTCGTATAGCTGTCAGCTCTCTGATACACACTACAGGGAGGCATTCTGTGAGCACAGGCAAAATAGTTGAAGAGCATCCTGTCTTTCTTGATTTGCTAAATCATCCTGCTTTGTTTGGAAGTCCTGGAAACAAAAGGCAAGGTTCATAAGTATTGGCAAACTATGCAGAAATCTGGAAATTATCTGTCCTGCTCCTAGTTTTGCTGTACAAGTTGTTAAACAAGTCTGTGGAAGACCAGTGCTGACAGGGAATCTGAAATCTGTGTCTGCCCAAATGCTTCTGCCGTACAGAGCAGCAGTGAGTAATATTCCAGGTTACAGTGAGACAGAAAGGACTGTCTTAATTCAGGGTCATTGCCTTAAATGTCTTTGAGTTCTTTAAGCACCACAGCGGCGATGTCTAATTTAAAGCAAATAAGCATATTCCTTTTTCCTTGGTATAAACTAGGTAACTTAGGTAATGCAGAGCTCAAATTTGAATTCAGCTTTTCCTGAAGCATTAAGACAACAGCCTGTGAATAAGGCTTAAGATATAGTCTGATAAGATGTGGCATTTTACCAGAGCTGTCGTGGAGTAGAGACATTGCGTCAGTTTGCCTAGAAGTGCTCTGGTTACGACCGAATTTCTTGTGCTAGCTCACGTGTGCCCTGTGTCACTATGACCCACTGTCAGTCAGTCTCAGAAAATGGCAATTAAACTGAAATTTTTACTTTTTTAATACCTTGGCTTTGTCAGTCCAACCCGGATGAGCCTGTTTCTTTTAACTGAGTACAGTAATTTCACATACTCATAGATGGCATCAAGAAGTTTCATTCCATAGGTCATATTATTATTCAGGAATGTTGGCTTTTTGATTAGAGATGATGAAATAATGGAGCATCAGATATCTTTAAGGTGAAATCAAGCAGAATATTTTGTTCTTCTACACTGTAATTTATCTTGTGTTATATCATCTGGTGCTGTAGGCAGGAGTTGTTAGTCACTATAAGTTTGTTCTTAATTAAATTGCTGATGTAGAGTGTTATCTAAATCTTAGGTATATGTTATGTTTAAATGATAAATTTATCAGACAGTTAATTTTTCAGGTTATTTGTTTGTATCTGTAACGTAGTAACTAGACAGAATATTGGGGTGTTGATAGGTTGGTGTTTTTTTGTTTTGTTTGGGAAAGGATTTTTCTAGTGTTTTAGAGATGAGGATAAACTTTAAATATATCACTTCAGTTTTAATTTTCTAAGGCAGTGTGTATGTCAACTTTCATTTAGGTCATGGCAATATCTTCTTCAGGAGGATAACTGTTTCAGAAATGGATGTGGATGTTCAGAGATAATTGAAGGATTCTGTTACATGTAAATACAAACAGAGATGAAATGATTAAGGAAATAATTCTAGATTTTGTTATATACTTATGTGGGATCTCCTTGCTAACAAATTTTAATGTACACTGAAGCTTTTTATGTAACAAATGTTTATTATTGTAGCATGATGATTAGATAGTAGAATTCATAAAAGCAAAGCATAGGATTAAGCATCACAGATGAGCCAAAAAAAACCAACCAGCAGATCCTTGAAGTTGATGGCTCTACAGACAGCAGTAATAACTGAGAATTGCTAGTGGATGTCCAACTAGTATTCAACTTATACAATTGAAAAAGTAGGCTTGTGTAAGCTGAGTGGGCAGAGAGAAGGTTAACCATTGAGTTTAAATTACATTGCATTGCATATTTCAGGTTTTGCCATTTGTGGCATACTGTATGAAGGGTGGCTAAAATCCAGATGCTTGAGTGATGAACTCTGTTAGTTTTATTGGAATGTAATTGACTAAAGTACAAATATTAGAAAGTTCAGATTATTAAACTGAAATTTTAAATTGGGAATTAGCCTTATTTATAACTATGTGCTTGTCATAGGTAAATATACAAAAGATTAATAGCTTTTATTTGCAAAAGTGGTCCTTTCTGTTGTTGAGTTTTGCAGCTGCAGGATTTCTAGCGCATGCCTCCAGACTTGTGTGTATCTGGGAAGGAGACTGTGTTTTTAAGCTGTCCTCCGATCTGGGAACAGTTGCATCTGGGTATTACACAGGATTAAATAGCAATCATTGTCAAAGCCTATTTGGTAGTAAATCCAGGCAGAGCAACTGTTAAGCAAACTGACAGTCAAGCAAACTGTACAGGCAGAAGATATGCATCGACAAAGATGACTTGGATTTTGAACATGTATTGTACCCTTTTTCATCTGACTGCTCAAACAAGACTAGCTGAAAAATGTTTTAACTTGAAAATAGAGCTTCTTGGAGAAGATAGAAACCTAGCTGTTACGGAAACTGTATCAAATTCACTGGGGTCTTGAACTCAAATATGAGTTTTTGAAATCAGGATTCATTTTTTCCTGATAAGCAAAAGGATAAGGATTTAATTTGCTGTTGTTCCCAAGCATCGTTTAGTTTATCCATTCTGTTGGTTACAGACAGATTGAGCCTCTGGGGTATGAACAATGTGTTCTTATAAATGGGATACAAAACAAAAAACTGGTGTATTGATACTTCTGAATGGTAAGTCACTTGAATATTTCTTGAACTTTGTCTTGTAATGGCATGTTACTGTATAATAATCAAAATTAATTTGAATATGTAGCTATAATGTGGTAGAATCCTCTCTACTTGTATGTTAGTTAATGACCTTGTAAGGTGGAGAAACAGAAAACATAGCTATGGTGGGTGAAGCTTGACAGTGCTTCTTGACAATGTGTCAAAGCAATTTTGTATTCTTTTACTCTCCAAATAGATGTGGGTAACACTTCATGTTTTAGCATGATGTAAGTGATAATGGCAGCTATGGTATTAGGTGTCAATCAAAATAGTGTGCTTGTAATATTAGTCATCTGCTGAAGGGAGCGTAAATGCAGATACTGAGCTCATTGTGAAGAAGGAATGCCTGTGGTGTGTTCAGGGAGAACAGCACTTCCAAGTAAATGAAGAAGATTCTGGAGATAAGGATGTACACAGATAAGCCAATGGCTGCCTATGTCAAAATAGCATTGCTCACCTTACAACTAGTCATTCAAAGGCATCTTTGAACCAGTAGTAACACAGTACTTCTCTAACTGGAGAGTGAAAATTCAGAGGATGGCATTGTAGCTGACTAGTGTAATGCAGTAATTCTATTTTTTGTAATTTGATCTCTAATCCCCAGTGGCTTTCCAACAAGTGCTCTTGCATGCTTTAGGTTAATTTTTTGGTAATGCAGGGTTTCCATGATACTACCCCTAAAATATCTATTTGTCTCTTTTTGGAAGCAAGAAGGACCACTGAAAATCTTTCCCAATTGAATACTCAAGTTGGCATATGACAAGCAGTTAACTGACTTGCGCTTGCCACAGTATGTTAAAACTCAACTTGTGGCTGAGCTTCTAATGTGTGGTACCCCTGAATAGAAATATATGGGTGCAGTTGGTTTTTCTAACCTAGCTCATCTTCTGTTTTTTGATGGACTGGAATTTCAGAACTGGATCAGCTCCATGATCTGATACTAGAGTCAGTTCTTAGTCTTCACTAATATGCTTCTCTTCTACTACACTTTGCAAGTATGCAGAGATACCAGGCGTGTATTGAATGAGTAGATCACACTTTGTTATTTTTTTTATTGTGTGATATATTGATTTCTGTTAATTATAGCCAGTTACTTCGTTAGAAGTTCAGTGAGTTAAATGCTTTTTGGTGGTTTTTTTTTTTTTTGGACTACATACAGGCTCTCTTTTCAAGACTATTCCACAACTGAAATTATTGAAATGTTATGTACTTTACAAGTTAGTTAATTTAACTTGACTTTTGGAAAAGAACTTGCTGAGTTTCACTCAGAGGTAGAATACTGAGGTTTCTTTCACTTGTCTAGGTCCTTGTTTAAGCACAAGATTGCATTTCTTTCATTTAAGCATAGATCTAATTTAAGATAACTTCTTCAATCATGGGTTACTTTTTCAGCCTTAGAAAGTTTTTTTTTTTCTAAATTCAGTTGCATTTCTTACAAATTCATTGTGTATCCAAGGGATTTTCATGGCTGTCACTGTAAAAGTATTTTGTCTTGTTTTTGTAAAATAGGTCTCCAGCCTGTTTATTCAATGTTTTAAAGTTCACACCCTTTTGCTCTTGATGGAGCAGTGTGTTAGTAAGAAGGGTGGTTGGAGATGTCCCTGTGCCATCCTGTTGGAGATGCACATACCCCTGTGGATGCAGTGCCTTGTTGTTGAGCAATAAGTGTCAGTCAGACTTCTCTCAAGGAAGGCGAAGATGAGTATTTCAACTTTTTTTTTTTTAACAATAGCCAAAACGTGCAAAATCAGTTACAGATATTGGACTTCTGCATGTAAGTCTGTATGCGTTTGACTTGAACAAAGGGTTGGGTTTTTTTTCCTTATATTTAGCTCAGCAGTTCATCCTGCTTTAAATTTATGTTTGGATATTTGCATACTTTTTTGCCTTGTGTGTTGGGTTGTGTTTGGGAAGAGAGTCTTTTCCTGATAGAGCATGGTAGTTTTAATAGCCTTTCTTTTTTAAGGTCATGCAGAATTTCTATTTCTATTGACTTTTTCCTGTATATCATTCTTTCCCCTCCCTGGGGGGGGGATGTTTTTCCCCCAGAGGACCTGCCCATTTCAGTGGGGAGATCTCTATTTAAGTTTTTCGTTTTTAGACGGTTTGTCAATGGACGGCTATACTTGATAAACAGGATTTAGCGCATGGTAGCCTCTGTTCAGACTACTGACATGGTGGTGGTTAATCAAACTAAGGATCCCCAGCCTGCTTTTGGTAGTTATCATAAACCCCCAGATTAAGCTGACACCGCAACCAAAATGGAATATTCACTGAATTCTGCCCTTGATAGTGTGGTTGCATGGAACTTGATGGAACACATTTTTTGGTATTTGCTGTGTGTCAGTGCACGTGTGCACACATGCATATCCCCCGCAATCATTTCAGGAGCTATCAATGCCTGTTTGCCTGGATATCTGTACCAGAAAATTAAAATACCTTAGTTTCGCAGTGTACTTCCAAGTTAGTACTTCGATTAAAGCTTAATGCTCAATAGTGGAATATCGCCTTTTTGGAAAACTGAGTAACTAACAAATAACTCTCCTCTAGATCTTTATGGTTAGTCCACCGATTGCCAGTAGTTACTCCCAATGTATCATATTGCATTAATATATTTGATAGAAGGAGTTACAATGGCTAGTATGATTAATCTTTTAATTCAGTTGTAATCAGTTGATGGTGCTGATAGACTAATGAGTAACAATACTGGGCTGAGCTGGTAAAATGGAAGCAGACTGAAAAGTCTTACTTCCTATCTAGAGGCTCTGTAGGAATTCCTTCTTGCTGTAGTTCTAATCTAAGAGTTATTCAGGTTTTTTTTTGGATATGGCAAAGCAAATACTCAGCAGAGGTAAAGGGCTGTTGCTCAGAATCATCAGCTATTTCAAACCTTATTTCAACAACAACAAAAAAGGGAAATCACAAGAAACCTGACTGTCACATTTCTTTGGAAGTCTTTGTGAGAAATCAAATTTTTCAATACCAATATCTTTAATGTGGAATAGTATGGTCTAAATTGGTAAGATCAAAAACAGTCTGATATGGTCAGAGAACTTATATCCATAGATAGCCATTGAGACAAAATTTTGAAGAATGAGGGTTCAAAAAATCTGGACAAAAGAATACTTATTTGAAAAGTGATTTTAATGTCAATCAATTACCCAAGGAGGACAAAAGCAGGCCTTGTGTAAGGATGGGATTATCTCACATCTGCCAGTGACAGACTGCTTTGGTAGGCAACTTAAGCTTCTGATTATTGTTCCTATCAGAGAAGCATTTTCGACTCATTTCTGATGAATCCAAATAAGTTTTAGCTTTGTTGATTTTGATTCTTAAATTAACTTTCTTTATAAAATCATTACTTAATAAAAAAGCTGTTGAGAAGGCAAGTAGAGATGCTGTGTTATGGTGCCGTGACTTGACTCCTTAGTGTCATCATGCATATCGTTAGTTCAAGCGTAAGTGACAGGGTAAGTCCTGTTAGTCCAAAATTTTACTTATAAGAAGTTCCAAGAATATAATTCCCCCCCCCCCCCCGATGTTGAGATGGTAGTATCATTTTTAGACTGCTTTGAAAGCAGGGCAGTTTTCTTGCTGCTACCAGTACTAGCATTCTGACAGAAATATACACTGCTAGCTTCCTAGCAGCTCCTTCTTTGAAGAGTTATAAGCCATGGAGTTTGCATTTGGTGCTCAGTTTCTGTATTCAGAGCTAAGCTGACATTGGAAATATACTGATTTGAACTACCTGGGATAAATTTGTATACATTGATTTGTATATGGTAACAGCCTAAGACTTGCTTCTGATCCTTGTGGAAACAGAAGTATACTGAGTCAAAGCATTTGGTGGAGGAAAGGGTCTGTAGACATCTCGAGCTGACATAAATATACTTCAAGTTGTGTTAAGTAACTTCTGAAGAGGACTAGTTGTGAAGAGTAAATAGGCAGTAGATAAAATGCTCCATCTAGTTTTATTATTTTTATAGTCAAGTAGTGTCAATGAACTGACCTATCATTACAGAATCACAGAATCACCTAGGTTGGAAGGGACCTTTTAAGATCATCTAGTCCAACCAATAAAAAACAAAACAAAA
>JAOTQQ010000012.1:77877938-77888445 GCA_026546715.1 Gallinago undulata | reverse complement strand
GGGGGTCGGGCAGGGATGCAGAGCGGCGGCAGCGCTCCTCCCGCGCCGAGGGGTGATGGCTCGGCCCTGCGCAATGCGGTGATGTAATGTGTTTGGCGGTCACGTGGCACCCGCGCTGTCACCGCCCCGCGTCCGCAGCGCCCTTCTCCCCGCAGCGCCCCGCCGCCCCCTCCCTCGCTCCCTCCCATTGCCCGCTATTGTCTTCGACCGGGGCGTTTAATTACCGCGGCGTGCGCGCTGGGGGAGGCGTGCAGCGCCTGCTCGGAGCCGTGATTCCTAACGTCATCCTCGAGCAAACGGGACGGGCACGGGGCATCTCCTGTGGCGTTTCGTGCCCATCTCTCCCCCTTGAAAGGCAGGGAGGGAGGGAGGGAGACGGGTTGCTGTTAGCAACCGCTCGCATGGTAAAAGTGAAATACCCAAGCTTTAATTCCCCTGCGGACTCCTGATCGCTATTCCTTTTTTTTTTTTTTAAAAAAAAAAAAAAAGATAATTGGTTCATTCTAACCAGTGGTATATGTTGATCAGTGTTTTAAATACAATCAGTAAAAAGATAAAAAAAGGAAAGCAGGGAGAACCTCTGATGTAAAACTTTATCCCCCCCCCTCCTCTTAATGCTTCTAACAACCACACATCTGGAGCTAAGGGCTGTATAAAACAAGCTGAGGATGATTCTTTTTCTCTGTTGCTTGAATCAATAGGAATTTGACTAGATTTACGATGCAGGATGAAGGAAAATGTCTCCCCCTTCCTCCTCACGTTGATTTTTTTTTTTTTTTTTTTGTACGTGCACTGTGATGTAGCAGAGGAGCTCAGATTCATCCTACATTTCCTGTGTCTCGGTGCTCTTAGAGCTGGAGCTTCTTACAGCTGCAAACTTATAAAACAGGAATTGGAAGGAATGAGCGCTGTGCACAAATCAAGTTATTTGACATAAATCTTGTTGCAAACTACTAGTTTTGCCACAGAAGGAATATAAAATGTTGTACAAAAAAAGGAAGAGGGAGGGGGAAGGGGGGAGGAAGGAGTATTCAACTAAAACTGGTTAAGTACTAATGTCTCCGAGTATGAATGAAACCTAGTCTGATTTTTGCATGTGAATCTCCAAAAGGTGATGAAAGTATTGTGAAAAAGTGTGCATATCTAAAAAAAAAAAAAAAGTTAAGAAAAAAAATTAAAAGATAAAACCAGTACATGCCTAATCTTGGAGTCTATGAATGATAGGAAGCCCAAAAGCAATACTTGTGCTATAAAAAGCCATTTCTTCTGAAAAATATGCAGTCTGGTTTTTTTGGTATTTTTGATTGCTTTCGGGGCTGATGGAAATAGTTCTTCCTATTGTTGCTCAGGATAAAACAATGCAGGACAATTTTCAATCTGTTTTAGCTTGCTTATTTTTACTGCCCTTGCTGTAGTCTTCATCAATTTCAGTGTGGAAAGAGATTTCTCCAGATGGTGGTTTGGAACAAGAGCCAAAGGACATGATCTAAAATGTTACATTCCAGCTGTTGCTGCACAGAATTTAGAAGCTACTGCCTTTCACTTGATCTGTGTTTTGAACAGAAAAATAAATAAAATTGCTTACAGACCTTGTTGTGAAAACAACTCCATGTTAAACCAATACCAACCTGGTGTTCTATGATTATTTTTTTATAGGAGACTAGATACCCTCCTGATAGCCCTGACATTGTAGACCCTTAAGCCATGAGTGTCTGCAGCAATAGCGAACAGGGAAAGTATCTGACTGCAGCGAGAGCCATGTGCTACTGCTGTATTTGAACTCCACTACACAAAGGTTTGCCATCTCAGCAGGGCGGTGAATTGGAGTATTGCAGCGCTTGGAGGCAGATGAGCAGTTGCCACCGAAACAAATGAACCCCCAACAATATCGGTAGGAAAGCAGGAGCAGAATGAACGTCCCGAATGGATAGGTAAATTAAAGAACATGGTTCCCCTCGCTTCAAAGAGGAGAAACTGTCAGATTTTGATTGTTTCATCTTAAGTTTCAATTGAAAAATGGACCATTGTATTTCCATCTTGTATATTTCATAGGATCAAAGGATATTTCATATTTCATAGAATCAAAGGATAATTCAGGTTGGAAAGGACCTCACTACAAAATATAGGTAACTCCAAGGTTCCTGTTACCAAATTAAAAGGAAACCACAGAGTGATTTAGTTTTCTTCAACTTACATTCTTAGGCAGCTCTTCACCAAGTTTTGCATTTACACACTTGAGGTAGCCAGTTTCCTGGTAGTTGCTCTTTCTTAACTGAGGAATAGATGAGTACGTAGATGAGATGAACTTCCAAGAAGAGGACTGTCTCTCAGTGAATTTGATCTTGCTGTCAACTCCAGGATTGGCTCTTGTCCCACATCCCTCTATCACATTGCAGTCCCCCCATAATTTACAGTCAGGAGAGATGCGTCCTGGTGTCAGCCACAGATCTGTAAAAATGGTAAGAGAACCTCTTGCACTTAGCAAAAATGCTAAAAAATGAAAGTGGCTTAAAGAGCCAGTAACCTAATGAATTTTGTTTTCTTACTTCAAGGCAATTTCTAAGCTGTCCACTTCTGTGAGGTCCCGGTTGCCGTGTGGTAGCACTGCATACCAGCTCAGTATTGGTGTCCTGCAATTCCCTGAAGCACTTAGGAAGAGTGCATAAAGCAGGAAGAGGAGGGACATTTCTGTGAGCTGTTGTGATGGTTTGAAGTGAGGGTTGGAAGGTATATATACACTCTGTTGAGTGTATCTTGAGCCTGATCAGAGCTGAAGGGAGCTAAAAGTGTGCTCATGTCATACTCCTGGAATTGCCTTAAGTTAAGGACTTGCTTCTTACTGTTATATAAATAGCTATTAGCTACAAAAAAACAAAACAAAACAAAACAAACCAGTCAAAACCAACAACAACAAAAAATCCAAACAAACAAAAAACCCCAACACCTTAAGCTCGTGACTGTGGCTGCTGGAACAACACTGAAATCTTGCCCCTATGGTTACATGCTTCTAAGCTGTGTCCTTATTGGAGTCGTCTGAAGGCTTTAGAATCTGGACTGAGAAAAAGTGAATGAATAAATAATGAATGTTACTAATGTTATCCAGTGATCTGTATGTCATTTAAAAATACCTGCTGATAGTTCCTCATTTTCTCCTAAAAAATAAAATGTCTATTCTTAAAGATGCCATGACAGGCATACTTAAAAGTTAGTGTTCCTTAGATGAATTGCCATCATACCTTTTGAAACGGGTCATCTGGAAGCTCACTATGCAATTCTCTTCTCTTCTCTGAAGCTGTCTTTGCCATAATTTCCCTGAATTCTCTTGCTTTGTTGCAATGTGAAAGATGGTGTGAGATTGCTGAACAGCAATGAATATAGGCAATGTCTGTAATGGTAAGCAATAACAGTGCAGTTGGTGAATTGACAACTCTGATTGCTCTATAAATCCTTTACTTGCATACAAAAGTTTGAATTTATAGTTAATCCTACCATAAAATTGCAATTGGCATTTAAAGTACTTGAGTTAAAATCAACACAAGCTGCCAGTAATCCCATACATAGACTAACGTCAGTTACCCTTTGCCTCTCTTTGCCAGCCCTTTAGGTTGTATTCTTAATTACTGCTGTTTTTTTGCCTTTTTCAGTTTTGACAAAATTCAGTTTTCTTTCTCACCTTTACCTCAGTAGACTGATTTAATCTGTAAGTGCAAGAATTTGTGGAGTTCAGCAATCATTTTTTCTGAATCTGATTGCAGGAAAAAATGGAATAATTCTATTGATTTAGTCTGTAATGGTTTCTCTGTAGTAACTTCAGAGTAAGGATGTAAAAGACTTCACAATGGCTGCTTGTGAATTTCCTCATATCGTGTTTAAATTTATTTGGAATTATCATGGAATAACAGCATCTTTAGAAATTTGCTCACTGTTCTATTTTAAAAATGGCAAGATGGGAGAATAGGAACCTGCTTTCTACTCTTTTTCTAGACACTTGAAAAACATGGGAGGTAGTGTATAAATTAACTGGCAGCTGAGGTTTATCATATATAGTTGTTAAGTGATAAGCAAAGTTGAATAAATCTATGGATTTCCAGGATTTTAAATCAATGTCATTGTCTTGTGATATGGGGGAGGAAAAAGGGCGAATAATAAAACCTTAATCAGTCTAATAATGCACTAATTTTATTATATTTGATCTTCTTTATTCCTTTTCTTTTTTTTTTCCTTTTTACTTAATTAACTAGAAAGCAATTTCTCTTGAAATGTAGATACAAATGGCTTTACAATTGAAGGGAGGTGAGGAATAGCTCAGATTTCAGAGTTTTGTAGCAGTATCTTTAGTTCTATGAAATAGAGGAAATGCTGGACAACAATATCTTGGATTCTTTTTGCTTAAATGTTGACTAGGTACGGTTTTGAGATTTTCTGTTATAAGGTAAAGTTTAATCAACACAAGGGACCAGTGGATGCAAGGAGTTGGGCAGAATGCTTTATGGTTTTCGCTGTCTCTTACCTAGATGCACAAAGTTGCTGCTTGGCTAGGAAAATGGTGTCTTCTCCTCCTGCCTGGAAGTTGTTTCGTCTAGCAAATATTTATTTCCAGTTATGACTAACCTAAATCAATCTGATTGTTTCCTAACTCCCTGATTACCTGAACTGTGCCATTAACATAGCAGTTCTGAGTGCTGCTATCACAGTTTCTATGTGTTTTTTTTTTTTCCTTGCTATAGAACTTAGTATAGTGTGTGGATTTTTGAGAAGACACCTAATGGAGCAGGTCCTTTGAAATGAAGAGCATACGCTGTTGGAAAGTAACTCATTGAAGGGGATTTTTCTGGTTCAGGGTGAGATTTCTGTCAAGAAGAGGTGGGGATTAGAAAGCAGGTAGCAGCCTGGCAGATAAGGTACTTGCTTACTGTCCATGACATGACACATGTAATCTTTCTTCTGAAGTCTGAAGAGAGCTTAAAACATTGATATATTCAGGATTGAGCATGGCTTTTTTTTTTTTTTGTTTGCTCCCGTGAAAAGGTCTTGGCTTTATGTTGTGAGGTGAAAAGTGGTTGTGTCCTTAAAAGTATGTTTTTCAGGATGAGAACATTCCCTTTTATTTTTTGTGTTTTTTTCTATCCACCTTTCAAAACAGTTTCATGTCAGTTGTGTGTGACAGCAATTGATGAGTGCTTCATCAACCTCTTAGCAAAGAGATGCTGCTCTTATGCTCAATTTCCAAGTCTTTGCTGTCTTAATTTCTGTTTCCGTAATTTACGTTTGTTGCCATAACTGAATGATGCACATCACTGAACATACCTTCAAAGTAACAAAGACTTCTGTGTTCCTGGAGCAGCGATGCATCTTTGAGGAAGCTGTTTCCAACACTGTTTTTTATCACAGTTGTGTAATCAAATTGTTAGCTTTAAAGATGTGTTTAAGGCAATTTTATCTGCTCCTTTTAATTGCGTGGCTGACTAGTTACTGGTCATTGCAGTGCAAGATGATTAACAGAGTTAACCTTGTCTCCTGTCTCTGAAGGACACCTCAGCCTTAGACTAGCATTTGTCTTGGATGTGTGACCTACCACACAGGGTACCCAGGTTCTGTTACTGCTGTAAAGGTGACTTGCTCACTGTATTTCAGTGCCTGCGAGAAGTTTCAGCAAGTTGGGTACACAGGGGAGCAGCTGAGTTACAGGAACACTGTGATTTCCAGGCGAAAGGTGGCTGCATTAGGCTAGGGGACTCTCTTGTCTCCAAGGCAGGTGGTCATGCAGCTCTGCAGCCAGATCTTTGCCATGGGATGCAGGAATGCTTGCAGCACAAGTGAGAGGGGGCTACCGTCTGGGGGTGACAGAATGCTGTCTTTTCATGGGTCTTTTAACTTGAATAAAGTTATACATCGCAGCAAAATATCTTAGCCTCATGCAGCACAAGAAAACGGATTAGTAAGGACAACTTAGTTTCTTAAACTTGGCTGGCTCTGAAGATGTGGGAACACAGAGGAGGTGGTGTGTTGGTAGGAAAGACTTCTTCATTTTTGTGGTGTATATATCCGTATAAAAAGTTTAGGTAGCTTTCTTTTCCTCCTTTCTTGTTGGCATATTTTAAAGATCTTTAGTTGTGTGATAGAAAGTTTAAGTAACTGCTCAGTGATAACAGACTCTGCTTTAGTAGAAGGCTCTATTGCTCTGACTGGGGAAACCGTGTAATTCTGAAAGATTCACGGGGAGGGGAGAATTCTGTTAAAATGAAATGGACTACTCAGTTGTGTGTTGCTTATCCTAGTGAAGCTGAATATTAATTAGCATAATTTGAGCTTCTACCTCTTGACTGCTAGTTAGGGAAAAATGTCTGCATGATATGTGAGACAACAGAAGGACATGTGCTACCTATTGAAAATGTGAAACTGTAAAATGAGTATCCCTTCAATAGGTATTGAAAATATCAAGGGTGATTCCCCTGTTTTGGACTGAAATTATTTTGAAAATATACTAGCGTAGTATTTATTATTAAAGAGCACATTTTTAAAATTAAAGTGCCTTATTAAGTGAACTGGATCGTGTAAGGAACAGCATAAATATGTGCGGTGTATGCGTGCGCATCATGCCGTCAGCAGGGAAGCGTGGCCAGGGGAATGAAAGCCCGTTGGTTTGTCGTGCTCGCCAAGCTGTGCCCTGCATGCAGCCTTGGGTCCTGCTTTTCTATCGCGCCCCCCGCGCCGACACCTCTGCTGGCTCGGTGGCTGCGGTGGTGGGTGACGGGGCTGCGGGCACTGCAGCGGCACCGCGGCGGCGGGAGCTGCAGCCAGCCGGCCGAGGAGGGATGACATCACCTCCAGGAGCATGTGATGCAGCCGGCTGGCGCGGAGGATGCCGAGCTGTGTAGGGAGAGATTGGTGCAGATATTTATGGCATCTCATTTTGAGTGCGGTAAATGCCTCTTTGGTTTTTTATAAAATTAAATCCTTTTAATGGCAAATGTTTTGTGGTGTAGAGGCTTAAAAAAAAAAAGGAGGGGAGGATCCACCCCAATTCCTGATTTTTTTTGTGTGTTGTTTTTTTTTAATATTTATTATTCCTCTGTCAGAGATAAAAATATGGTACTTTCTTGCCATATTGACCTTCTTTGCTCCCCAGCATTCTTTCATCGATTGTAATACCCCCAGTCTTTTCAGTTAAGCTTTAGCACTGCAGAACTGGAATAAAAATAGGCTGTTAAGAGCAGCAGGAGCATGGTAATCCAAGGCAGTCAGCCTTAAGGATATGCAGATCCAGAACATGAGCCAAGCGCTAACATATTTGCTGGGGTGTTTACCTTGAGCAGCCCCTTAATAGTCAAATAGATGTGAGCTAAATGTTTCTTGCTTCTTACATGCCACAGGCAAAGTAAAATGTGCAGCTACTGAGCATCATCTGAGGTGAAATAGTTAAAGGGCTTAGAAATCTGAGCAAGCAGTTGTGGTAACATCAGTGTCTCGGGTAATTTTGGACTAAGATAGACAGAAAAGTGCAGCACTAGTTTCTGCATGCATTTTAGGTGAGGAGAAGGTGTTTTCTACCTCTAAATTTACTGTTAAGAAAAGGGACCATCATGGTTGATGCAAAAGCTGAGCACGCTAAGCTTACGGTAGGTAAGTCAAAGCACGTTAAAAAAAAAATTAACTCTGGAATTGTGCCTGTATATCTTTACAGTCAACTGAAGCCCAAATATTTAAAGGTGGAAAAGGTATTTGCAGTCTTTTTGGGAAAATCTTGGGCTTAAATAACACATCTAAAGTCTTGTTTAAAGCTTTAGTTTAAAGTCTTGTTTAAAGCTAAATGGAAATTAGTAGGAAGAAAACTGCAGGCAGTTTCAGTGAAAGGCTGATAGCCCGTAGCCAGTACTCTGGAGGAAGGAATAAAGCAAGAGGTTCCTTTGGAGCCATCTGATACCCCTGAAAGTGCAAACGTGAAAGAAATAGCTGTGTCCCTCCGCTTTGTCAGTCTGGAGTTGCTGTGTAAGTGCAAAACATTGTCCATTGTGTAGAAACTTTCCATACAGCATGGTTACCCAAGAAACCAGTTTTCCCCGTCTAGCCTTTCTGAGAATGTGTATAAAATTTTGGGTTTGTTTTTTTGGTTTATGGTGTTCATGGAAAAACAGGGAACTAGCCAATGGCTGGAAGGGGATTTCTTTAGTTTTGCTTGTAATCTGTGGGTGTGGAGACAGTGTCTTGGTTGAACCATTCAGTTACAGTGAACTGGAGGGACCTTGCCTTGACCTATATACATGTCGTTGCTGGCAGACATTTGTCTAAATGCATTTTTAAAATATCCCCAGAGGTGGATAGTCCCTAGTTTTCCACAGGCAATCCCATGTCATGCTTCATGGTTCTTTCCTTTACAAAACTTTCTACCATCTAAAGTAAACTCCTTGGTGGTGGTGGTGGTTGTTGCCACCACTAGACTTTTGAGGGCTGCTAACGTGTCTCCCCTCAGTTCTTCAGACGAAACAGCATCATTTGGTCTAGTCCTTCCTCATAGCTCATGACATGTAAACACCTGGCCATCTTTGTCCTTGGGTGTTCTGTTTGGTGTGTCCTAGATCTGTTTAGAAGGGTAGTGCCCATAATTAGATACTGTAGTGACACAGAAGTATCAGTACTGCTGGCTGGAATAGAGAACTTGTCATGTAATTTACATATGTGATGCCTTTATTTGTAAATCTTATGTTACTTGATGACATCGGTATGATACCTTCAGGTTTTTGCTCTGAACTGCGCAGCTCTTTCACCGGAGCATAGAGCCTGGGACCAAAGGATATGAAACATTTGAATGTTTTTGAGGAGAGGAAGAGAGATGATGACCTCCCTGCTGGGCATCACTGCCAGCGTCTGCTGCCATCTCTGGAGGAATTGTAGCCCTTTTGTACAGAGGAAGGACAAAATATTTTAGAAAAACCTGCCACATATATATACCAGAGCTTGCTGTTGTAAGATTTCCCTGAAACTATAAATAATCAAGCAGCTTATCTTACCCTCTAAATAACTCAAACTGTTGATTTTAAGGAACACAACAACTGTGTCGTACCAGGCTTTTTGGGCTGTTCTTATTTAACAGCACTTCTGGACTTCAACTGTGATGAAGTAGTAAATGCTTCCCTTTTACCCCGAAGAGGGTGGGTACTTCAGAAATGAGAATTTTTTTTTTTTTTTTTTTTAAAGCACATGAATACAGAGAGATTGGGAAGGATGGGCAGTTAGTTGGAGTGGAGTTACAAAACCACCCATGCTTTGTAAGATGAACAAGGTTGGGTCAAAAGGGACTGATTCTGTATTATACAGGTCAATATGGAATATAAGGTCATAAATAAAATGCTTTCTTAAATCTATCTTATTAAAGAAGGGAGAAGTTTGGAATACAGCCACAGAGCTGTAATGGCAGTAGAGAGGAGGGAGAAGCTGGTGGTGTGCTGCTTTGCAACATTGGCTGTAATCAGTCACCCTGTGGGACTGTTTCAAACTCCGTGTGTGTAGAGTTAACGTGTGTTACAAAATTGCTGCTTCTGTCAGGAACCAGGAAGGACACAGATGAGAGCTTTGTCTCCCAATTCTACTTACAGACGTGGTGAAAGGAAACTGGTGTTGAAATAGTACAGGTTTTTTTTTTATTTTTTTTTGTTTGTTTTGTTTTGAGTGGAAATTGCTGTAAAGGTATCTACCCTTTTTAGCTTGGTATTATTCCTCTCTGCTGGAACACAAAGTGAAAGCAGGATTTGGAATGCCCAAAAGCATTTTTATTTACTGATGAAAAAGGCTAATTCCAGTAACCTGCTTTCTACTGAGGCTTGCTAATAGACCATGCTTTTTTGTGCTAAGTTAGTCAAAGCAATGACTTGTTCATTACTACATTGTGCAAATTTAGGTGGTGGGTTTTGGTGTGGTATTTTTTTGTTGTTTTTGCAACCTTTTACTGTAAGGTTATCTTAATTCCTGTGATCATAACGTGCAGGTTGTAATCCAAAGGTAAATGTTAAACAGTGCATTCATTAAACGTAGAAGCTGAGATTGTCTGAATTTCTGACTAATTACCTTGTCCTTTCTTTTTTTCAGGGTTTCGCAAAAATGATGAAATGAAGGCTATGGAAGTATTGCCAATTTTAAAGGAAAAAGTTGCATACCTTTCAGGTACAGTTATTTTCTTCTCTTGTGGAATGTCTAGCTGTGGTGTTAGTCACATGTAAAATAGCATTTTAAATACTTTAAATATCATTAGGAAAATCATGGGTAGCACCTAAAAGCTAGGATAGAACCTATTCCAATTGGGTATCCCAAATGTAACATGAGTATTGTGAAAAGATCTGTAATAAACAAGCTATGTGTGTTGCTGAATGTGGAACATACTGCTTGTTACCATCCCAGTTGTGTCCTGTTCCCCCTGCATATCCACAGCATTATTTACAGAATCACAGAATCACCTAGGTTGGAAGGGACCTTTTAAGATCATCTAGTCCAACCAATAAAAAAAACAAAACAA
>JAOTQQ010000012.1:77816174-77877725 GCA_026546715.1 Gallinago undulata | reverse complement strand
AGCGGCGGTTAGCGCCCTGCTGAGTGCGCGTGGCTGCCACGTGGTCCTTTGTTGCCGTCTGAGGCTAAACCACGACAGACTTTCTAAAGTAAGCATGGCCAAATTCGTTGGGATTAAACATCATCATTCTCTTTGCCATAATCTTAGTGTCAAATTTAGAGGACAGCCTTGTATTTGAAAGGAGGGAGTTTAGGATAAGTAATTTTTCAAGAACACCAGAAATAAAGCTCTTATCTGTAAATATTAAAACATACAAAATGATCCCTGAAATTGCACTCTAGAGATTTGCTGTCCATAGGTGTTGACGTTTGCAAGTACAATGTGTGGTTCACAGTACTTCATCCTGTCCACTATGCTGAGTCAAGCAGAGGTGTAAAGCAAAAAAAGATGTTTGTGTGTGTGTTGTATTATTATTAATTTTTTTTTAAGGTCCTGGCAACTCTAATAAATGATAGAACAGACTTCCCAGAGCCAGTTTTCCTCCTAGTGTGGAAATCCTGATTCATCTGTTTATGAACCATAGTGGTGGTGAAGGCTTGCTTACAACTATATTTTCATAGGGAAAGAAGATGAGAGAAGGAAGTGGAGCGCAATATTTCAATCCCTCATCACTCTTTTTCATACCTTGTTTTGTTACACTTAATGAAAATATAGTCAATTTCCATTCCAAAACCTCGGAATTTCTAGATTGTCCAGAGCTTAGTTTAGGCCCCTTAAAAGGGATCTGAAAGATAATAGGTGTTCTCTATTTTTAACTTGTAAGCATGTGATATTCTCAAAGGGCATTAATTCAGTGACAGTGAAGTAGGCCAAATGAAAGCTGAAGATCAATTTAAGGGGAGATGATGGATTCTGAACCAGAGCAGATGAGGTCCAGACAGGAAGGAAGTGGTTGCCAACTTGCCTGTGTGAAGGTGGCAACTTCTGACAGAAAAATGGAGCAGGCAGCTGTGGGCAGCAAGGTTGGTTGGAACTGATCTGCCAAAATTCAGAGTTTCACATTTCCATTGAAATACTTTAGCAGTGCAAGTGATTAAAAAACAACAACCCACAACAAAACAAACAAACCTACACTCCCACACCCCCCCTGCCCTTTTTCCCAACAGAACTACTATGACTGCTGGGGCTATTTGGAACTAGAGGAACTAGAACTGTCAAGCTTTATACCTGGGAACACAGAGGTGAGGAAGACTGTTGGATTACTGACTGAGAGGCTTTCAGTGTACATCACATTTTTTAGTTTTATTTTGTTGTTTGTTTTTTTTTTCTTCAGAAGTACAACTTTTGCTCAAGTACTTGGTTTTAATATTTGTAAGTACAATAACTGGTTAAAGTTTGTAGAAGTAGGACGGATTTATTGTGGATATCTCTACTAAAACTTCTATCTGAAGGCTACTCTGTTATCTCTACAAAAACTTACAGTCCCATTAAGCTGAAGGAATCCACAAACATCACTATAATTTTTGTATTTTTGTTCTCCCTTATTTATATTGGAGTTCAGGTAGAGTTGTTGCACCATGCTTATTGTTGATTGTCAAGTACCTTCTCAAGTAGAAATAAAGAATGACAATCAACACTGAAAAAAAAAAGTTCCTTTTTATAGGGCAGGAAAGTTACACAAATAACACAGTCTGAAAACAATTCATGGAGTGTTTGAGATCCTAAGTTCAGTTCCCCAGTCTTTTCTCTGGCTTTCTCTGCTAAGACCCTCCTTCTCCAAGTTAAATGAGTATACAGTATGAACTGTATAGCAGTATATTCACATTTGTGTTTTTAGCATACTAAAGACACTGATCTTTCCACATGATTTAGATGGAAAAGAATTCTTTCTCTTCGCCTTATCTGTAGCACCAGCCACAGGAGTTTAAAAAAAAATAATCAAAAGGTGAATTTAGAACTAAATTCTGTGCAACAAACAATGTATAAATGAGGAGTATGGTGCAGACAAGTCATCTGGACTTGTTTAAAATCTATGTGCTCCTTGCATATCTTAAAATAAGTTAATGTGGCTGTGATGCTCAAATTGCTAAAGAACAGTGAGGTTAGTGATTGAGAAGGCAGTTGGAGTGAGAAGGAGAGGTGTAGTCTCTGAGAATTCAAACCTGAAGAAGATCTTGAAGCGTGTATTTTTTTTCTAGGGCAGGAGGCAAGGAAGTGCAGATGAACAAATACTTCTGTGAAGTATAGTGAAATACATCTTGCTCTGTGTAGGTTGATAACTTCAGTCCCAAAGCTCACCAAGCTAGCCTGAATTGCCTGAATTCTGTTGTCTGTACATATTGATTCTGGAGTAAATTCTGAATGGGAAATACTTGTCCATCATGAAACCAGTCTGACAGACTAGACTGCTTTATCTTGCATTGCCAAAGTAAAAAAATAACTTCACGTGTAGAATGCAAATGCTTGGGTGCAGCTTTACTGTGCATCCTGAGTTGTTTTTCTAAAATTGCCAATGAAGTAGCCATGAAGTATGGATGGAGTCTGGGATGCAATTTTTTGGTTCAGTTTAAATTGAAGTTTGTTGAAGTGCAGATACGCTTATATCTTATATAAAGAGAAGTATTTTCTTAAAGGTGCAATTTTCTTGGCTTCATATGAAAAACAGCACTTGATAACTTGTCCTGCTTTTCACCACACTGTTTAGCTTTATCTAAGTACTTTGAGACTAGGTAAAAAGGCATTTCTTGGAAAAACTGCACTGCTCAGCCTGTTGGATATTTGAGACCGTTGACAAGACTGTTATTAGTGATGTGCACTAGACAGAAGTAATTCATGATGGGTGATTAATGTGAGTTGATTAGCTACTCATGTGAGACATCTTGGAATACACAGAGATAATATCTTGGGGGGGGTTTATATAAAAAGGAAAGGGGTAAAAGGAGAAGTCTCACTCATCTAAGTAGTAGCTTAATATGGTTTTGTTAAACCAAAGCTAATAGTGGGTTGAGCTGGATAAAGATGACTGAGAGACAGGAAATTCCCACCTGATGCCTCATGCATTGTTGCTTTTAACGTTCCTGTTTGTATATGACACAGGAGCATTAGGAACAAAGGAAATGGGAGTTGCTTATTGGAAGAAGCCTAAGAAAGCTTTTCATCACAAAGCTGATATAAAAACCATGTCTTAAGGACTTCTTTTGCTTAATATTTACAGTTTTGGTATCCGATTTAAGACTGGGTAGTGAAATTCTTTCCACCAAATGTCAAGGCTGTATTAATTTCCTCATTACTCATCCATACGTGAAATTTATGCAAGAGATTTTGTCTTCAACATACAAAAATTTCAGGATATGATTTATCAGAAATTTTAGCACCATAACTTAAAAATGGGTTTTCTCTGTGGTGTATGTGGTGCTGGGAGCCAACTGAAGTGGCATCCAAAATGACATAAAGAATATGGGTTTCTTTCTTCTGTTATGTTGGAAAATCTTATGTTACAGGAGTTGCTGTGTGGGAAAGACCTGGAGGACTGATCTGAGGTGACTGTGTAACAAGGCATTTGATCAGAGAGTGTTAAAGACAATTCAGCATATGCACTTCTCTGTTAACACCTGCTTTTTTGTGGGGTTGGAATTAGTAGTGTTTACTAGTTGAAACCTGAATTGTTTTTGTAGATCTGAAGCTGGTGGCTGAGGAGCACAGTAAGAGCTACAGCAAACTTTCAGCTAAGTTTGGTAGCTATGGAGCCCAGTGATCGTCCTGGAGCAGAGTGGAGTCCTGGGCTGTTGGACTCCCAGTCTTGTAATTTATCCTTCTTCTCTCTTGGGGCATCTGTCCTGTTTTCATCCTGTCACTTGCTGTGTAAAAATCCTTAAAGCTGTCTGCTTGGCAAGTGGGTCAGGATGGTCAAAGTAACCTTGCCTCTCTCCATTAGAATGAGACAACTGAGTTGTTTTTAGTCTCGTCTTCTGCTTAAGAGGGCCATGGAAGATAAGAATATGAATTTCCTTTTAGGTTTATGTTACTGGCATTGCAGCTCAACAGAAACTCAAAGCTGCTTATGCATCTTCTGAGTTTCATGCAGTGCCTCACAGGGAACGTGTCCAGCGCAGACAATCCCTGGAGACCTTGGGAGCTGGGCTTCGTGTCTCTAGCAAGCACACGCAGACTGTGTTGGAGAGGATAGCGATGAATTTTTGAGGGACTGGTTCTATTCATTTGCTTTTGGCTTTCCTTTCTAAGGTTTTTTAAAGCTTTGTTTAGTAACATGGATTTACAATGATAAGCTAATTTACAATGAGAAATCATTCAGGACAGAGGATAGTGTTTTTCTGCGTTTCCATGGGACAGGAGAAAACAGTACACACATCTGTGGTTGAAAAAGTGTATGTGAAGTTTAGCTTGTAAGAATGTGTCTGTGCTATTACACGAGTGTTGGTAAAGACAGCCTACTGACTTTAAATTTAGCATTTAGTGATGTTACCACTAGCAAGAGGTTGGATTTGAAATTGCATTTTACTGTTCAACTACAGTAAGTCTGCAACTGAACAAGACAAATACATTTAAATGGAACCACTCAAAGTCCGACTTTTGCCTTATGTATTGGGTCGATTCAGAATTTACAGCACTGTTAACAAAAATAAAAAACTATAAACTGACAATTCAGAATCCGCACATCAGAACAGGGTAAAAGATAAATGCTTAAATAGTATCTACCTACTCATCTAGTATATGCATTGGGTGTGAAGTACTATACACCTAAACTCTCTGCTAGCAATGAAGTTAATGCTAAGTATCCTCTAAATACTTGCCTACAGAGTAGCGTAGCTGCATTTAAATTTAATCGGTACAATTGCTGATTCAAAGTTAAATACATGTCAAAGCGCCACTGCTGGTGGTGTCACGCTGCCAGTCAAACTTGAATGTGACTGTAACGTGGATGGATAGTGCTATGGTTATTCTTTGTTTCAGTTTTCTTGACGGATACATCCTCATTGCAGGAATTGTGACGATATGCTAATTGAAACTCCTGAAATTCAATTTTAAGCTGGTTTCTAAATGGCAGTGTTGGCATTTAACTTGAAATCATGTCTTTTTTTTTTTTTTTAAGTGGATATTTGTGAAACTGTAGTACTTACGTTTTCCAAAAATATTCTGGAGACTAGTTTTGCAAACAGGAATGGTGTTATGCTGAGGGTTTTTTTTAACATGTTTAATTTTTCAGGTGGCAGAGATAAGCGTGGAGGTCCCATTCTAACATTTCCAGCTCGTAGTAATCATGATAGAATACGGCAAGAAGATCTTAGAAGACTAATTTCATACCTAGCATGTATTCCGAGGTAAGTGATGATCTCTTGATAAGCTCTGAAGCTATAAAGCAAAATAAATGGATTATGTTGCAGCACACCCACAAGCTAGAAGACTGAACAGGTTAAAAAAATGAGCAAATTCATAGCATGTTTTGTCAGTTACTGCTTTCAAACTGCTTTTCTGAAAATGACCTAAATAATTACTCTGCCTTGTAGAAGGAAGGCTGTTGGCAGAATGACTGGTGTGCTTTAGCTGTAAGCAGTTTGTGTCTTGGAAATGGTACAGCCATGCTATATTGCTGTCACTGTGTTGAAGACTGCAAACGCAACTCAAAGGTTTTCAGTACATCAATAATTAGAAACATGCAGGTCATCACTCGCAGTGTGCCTTTTGCAGACTGAGGTCAGCACAAGACTCCTGTTATTTGTATTTGGTAAGGTAATGTATTGATATAGCACATGAATAATCAGGAGAAAAATATGTAAAATTCCTTGTACAGGTCTCAGATAAACTTGTGGAGAGATCAGGGTAAGTACTGAAATAATTGTATTATCATCAATTTAAATTATGAATTACAATGTGCTATTTAAATAAATTGGCAGAAGTCAAATCCAGTGCTAGTTTGTGTGTACATATACATGCATACATACATATAGCTTTATATATATATTAAAAAAAAAAAAAGTTATTTAGATGTAAAAAAGTTTGTTCACATAGAACTTTGTTCCTAGTAGTAACTGAATTGGGGAGAAAAATAGTCATAAGGCACTGACTTTAGGTCCACCTCAGAATCTGACAGCATTTCATGCAAACTGAAGCAACTCTGACTGCTTGAATATGTTTGCCTACGACCTCATGGAGCAATTGCCATTCCAGTGAAAAAAAATGCTTTGGACAATATCTCTGAATGCAGTATCTTCCATATTTCTCTGATGTGTTAATTTAAAGGCAGTCTTCTTTGCACCTTATGTAATCAGTTGTCCGCTTCAGATTGATAAAAGTGCTTTCATAAACATAACTTCAAGGCATCTAGTTGAGTGTGTTTTATCTTCCTTAA
The DNA here is from genome assembly GCA_026546715.1 of Gallinago undulata. Classification (NCBI taxonomy): domain Eukaryota; kingdom Metazoa; phylum Chordata; class Aves; order Charadriiformes; family Scolopacidae; genus Gallinago; species Gallinago undulata. The sequence continues at coordinate 77,871,418 of JAOTQQ010000012.1, read as the reverse complement.
GAGCAATTGTTGGTAATTAAATTACTCTAGTCTTTATTTTACGTTGAAGTGTAGGAGTGTTTAGTACTAATAATTTTTTTCTTTTAAAGTTAACGGGATTTAGGGGAGGTAGAGGAAGGACAACAGGAAGAAAATTTGAGTTTTTCACTTTTGAAATAGTTTGGCTTCACTTTTGAATGTTTGAGGTGTATTCTAGCCCTCTACTGCTTCAAATTACTAGAGAAGTTAGTAGATAAATATGCATCAAAATATGACCAAGAGTTTTCTGGCAATACAGTGATCCTCTAGCAAAAGGTGTATGTTCATTTAGCATTAATGGATTTAAAATAAAAATTAAGTTACTGCAGGTTTTACAGCTCTTTAAGCATGGCAAAGTGTTAAGAATAAAGGGAGCTTTATTAAAAGAAAGACTCATTTTCATACAAGTCATGTTTTAAGGACTCGCCATGCAACTCTTGCTGATTAAGTAGTCCCTATTGGTACAAATAGCCCTGAACTTTTAGTCTGTTATTGCCGTACTGTTACTCTATGTAGCTGAAGATTCAGAAGTATAAGTTGTTTGGCTAAAGACATAAACACGGTGATTCAGTCTCACAATGTTACTAATTTAACAATTTATCTAATTTAAAAATATTGCTAAAATTAAGTCATCAACGTTGACTGGACCAGGCATTAGTGCAGTTCAGATTTACCTAAAAGGTGACCTTGTCTCACTCCGAGAACAATTTTTGTGATCCTTGGCCAAAAGGCATTAATCTTTTGTCAGATGATGGGGCCACATGACAGGAGGACACATTTGCATTGTATCACATGATGAGGGGCTGCTTTGTACACCCCAATAGATCTATGCCTCGTGTGAATTAGTGGCAAGCTGTCCTCATGCGATGCTCAGTTTGTGTGGTAGGATAGGGATGGGCTGAGCAGCACACATGTAGTAGCCTTTCAATAATGAGTGTGTCTTTAAAGCAGTAGTTGTTTTTGTCCTTTAATCCTGTGAGACTGTTAGAAAACATTTTGGCCATGGTCAGAAAATTGTATGTTGTAGCCTACATGTATTCCAAATTATTCCATTTTAATGTATTTTCCTAGTACCATTGCCATTTTTGGCTGTCCACTTTTGGGCAAGTGGGACAGCCAATGCTTATCTTGATGAACTTTTTTTTAAATGGTGCTTTTTTTCTTTTTTTTAAACCAACTTTAAAAAAAAATCCTTTTATAAGGAACCTGTATTACCACTTCTTTCAGCAGCAATTCTTCTCTCCTGTGTCAATCTTAACTCATTTTTCTATAGTGTGGCCAATGGGGCTGTGTGAAGTATGCCAGTGAAGTTCTCCTACTTCTTGGGCACTCTGAAAACCTCACCACATGAACCCCAGAATTGCGTTTACCTTAGTCACATCCCTGGAAATGATTCATGTACTGAAACAATGGACATTTGGTCCCTTTTGATAATCCATTGGCTATGATGTGTTGATTTTGAAATATTTTCCCTTTTCCCATAATCAAGGTCATGTAGCAAATTCTACTGGAACAAAATCAAAGTTTCTGTTGTTGGTGGTGATTACCACTTTTGATCAGCTGGAAGCACTAAGGGTACAAAAGGTATTGATGAAAAGAAATTAGATCTGCCATTCTCAGAATAGTTGCCAGAGAACTAGGGTGTAAGGTCTGTCAACTTCTGGACAGCAAAATTGAGCTCAAATTTTGTAGAAACAGGTTGATGCGGTTTTCTTCACAGCTATAAAATGCTTTCTTAGCCATTAACTATCCACAAATCAATCCTGTTACAGAGGGAATTGTCGATAAAGGTGGGGTCCCCCCCCCAAAGACTAACACTCTTTAACTCTCTAATAATATGGGATTAGATCTGGGACATCTTAAAAAAGTTGCGGAAATGGTAGGTAATAACAGTATGCCATCTTCTGTCTTTTAGTGGATCGCCTCAGGCATCAGAAAGGCATGAATATTGTCATCAGTAAAGTGTGTGTATGTTCTGAAGAGTCTATTGTAAATAAACTGCATATTGCTGCTTTGGTAAATGGTGTGTTTAATGTGTGTGTAAGGTGAAGGAGAAACAAGACCGGAAGGTGAATCATCATGAACATAAACAATGAAAATGAAAGAGCAGATAAAGGTAGATAATCAAATCAGCAACAGATGTAAAGCTATCACCCGCAAGGAGTTTGGCAGGGGTGTGCGAGATGCTTCCTGAGAGGATCATGAGACCCGCTGTGCATGTCAGCTGGTCAACAGTGTGACCCTAGGGTGTGACGGTTAGCTGAGGAGACCACATTCATTTGACAGTGTGATGCAGTGGAGTGCTGTGCTTGAAGTTGTCACTCTTGCTTGATAAACTTTTCTTCTTTCTTCTGCAGTGAGGAAGTATGTAAACGAGGATTCACCGTCATTGTAGATATGCGTGGGTCAAAATGGGACTCCATAAAGCCTCTGCTGAAGATTTTACAGGAATCCTTTCCATGTTGTATTCACGTTGCACTGATAATCAAGCCAGACAATTTCTGGCAGAAACAGAGGACTAACTTTGGCAGCTCTAAGTTTGAATTTGAGGTAATTTCCCCCCTATACAAATTTACATTTATTTCATGGTTTTAAGCGTGCCCACTACTGAATCAGCATCTTAAACTCTTGGATAAGTAATGATGCAGATGAGAAGAGAGGTACATTAGACCAGTGGTGCTAGAGGGAATGTGGTTTTCTTCATGTATTTAGGCTAGGTAATTGTGCATGTTGTGATTTATGTTCTTTTACTGAGTGTGAGAGAGATGAAATTGGGGGTTTACCCCTGATGGTAAAAAGTTAGGTTTCATCTCTTTGTTGTCTTTCTTGATGTACATTGTGGTAATTGTGATACCTCCAGCATCTTGTGCAGAGGAAAGCAGACAACTGAACTTTGCTGTTACCTTCCTGCTGCCTTACAATACACAAAGTAAAAACTTAATCAAAACAGTACTCAAAAGAATGCTTTCTGTTTTCGCCTTAAGTTTAGTGAGGGAAGAAAAATAAAATATTTCTCTCATTTGGGGAAATACCTGCAAGACAGGAGGCTGATCAGAACTGATATTTGAAAAGAAGTGTATGAGAAATGTTTTCACTTCATGAGCAAAATGATCAACTGTTAAAAAGAGAAAAACAAAAACTTGAAAGAAAAATTCAAATTCATTTCAGTAACAGCATTTTTTATTTTCATTTTTATTTTTTAGACAAATATGGTGTCTCTTGAAGGCCTTACCAAAGTAGTTGATCCTTCTCAGTTAACCCCAGAATTTGATGGCTGTTTGGAGTACAACCATGAGGAGTGGATAGAAATCAGAGTTGCCTTTGAGGACTACATTAGCAATGCAACCCATATGCTGTCCAGACTGGAGGAACTGCAAGATATATTGTCAAAAAAGGAAATGCCTCAGGACCTGGAAGGTGCTCGCAATATGATAGAGGAGCATTCACAATTAAAAAAGAAAGTCATTAAGGCCCCTATCGAGGACCTTGATGTGGAAGGACAAAAGCTGCTCCAGCGGATACAGAGCAGTGATAGCTTCCCCAAAAAAAACTCTGGGTCAGGGAATGCAGACTTACAGAACCTTTTACCCAAAGTATCCACCATGCTGGACAGGCTGCACTCAACACGGCAGCATCTGCATCAGATGTGGCATGTGCGGAAATTGAAATTGGACCAATGTTTTCAGCTTAGGCTGTTTGAGCAGGATGCTGAAAAGGTAAGGGATTGGGGAGGAGAGTATAAATGGGTGCCGCCATTGATGGGAACAAAGCTTGACAGACTCGAAAGAAGTACCAAGGATAACTGCAAATTGTAATTTTGTCTTTAGAGTTAATCACTAGCCTTTTAATGAGAAATAAAGGATTTCTTGATCGAGAGTGACTCTTCATCTTCTGGAGCAAAGGGTTAGTAATTCTAAGCCGCTAAGTAATTTGAAGCTGTAAAGAACACAGGTAGCTCTCACCAAAGAAAATTTTAAGTGATAGTGACTTTCAAACTTTTGTTTTGGTAGGTTTTTGTTCCAGGTAGATGCATTTGCATGCATCAACTGAAGATGAATGCTGTATACTTTATAAATACAGATGACTAAGGACTATGTTGGTCTTCTGTTGAACAGCCCTTGGTATCTGAGTGACAGGCAGTTGACAAAGTCTGAAGAGGCTGATATGGGGAACTACTTCATTGATGCAGGATTTAAAGTCCCAGGCTTAAAACTGATGTATCTCTTTTGACAGTGCATATGTCTTTAACAGGGAACTGAGTGATCTCAGAATGTTTCGGGCTAACCAGTCCCTTCAAATGAGAAAGCCCATGACTGTCATGGAATTTGAAAAGCGAATATGTCAGGCAGTGCACTTTTAGATAAGCTCAAAGAAGATCCGTTTTCATATAGAGTGGTTTTGCAATCACTTATTATTAACCTGTTACCATGGAACAAATAGTTTTAAGGAAGGGTGGGGGGATTTTCTCTTGCAGAAGTAACAAGACTATGCAGTCAAGTGGTAAGTATGGTTTTTGTCAGATTTCGTAAAATATTTTGTATAAGAATGTCTGAACTGGGTGAGACCAGTTTAACACAATGACTGTGTTTATGTCCTTATAAGCAGATGTATGAGGAAGAGTAAAAATGGGCAAGTGTATATAACACTTTTCCTTTGTACTTCTTCCTCTATTTTCTTCCTCTGTACTTTCCCTTATCCCAATCACTTCAGCTCTGGGACTTTCTTTACATTACTCTTAACGTTTTCTTCCATGTTTAAAAAGGAAATTTTTTTTTTAAAAAAGTACCATTTAAAATAAGCATTTACTGAATGAGTATAACTGAAAATAGTGGGGACATATAAAGAGTTGAAAAAAATTCTGGTCAAGTGAATTTAGAGTCATAAACTAATTTGGAAAATAACAAACTGTTGGTCTAGTATTGCTCTTTCAAGCCTGAAATGCTTTTTTAGCAACCTTTCAGCCACTAATTATAGCATTAATTACTCTTTATTACAGCATCAACAAAATATATTTTGATGATGCTCTCATGGTATTGAAAGATACATCCTTCATTTATTCATCTAAAATTTTCCTATTTAACTTGGATTTAAGAAACTGCTTGTGAAATACTTGAGCCTGTGGCGTTAATCTCTGTCCTGCTGTGTGGCTGCATAAGTTCCTATCTGTGTTTTCTAGGTTCTATTCAGGAACAGGAGAAGAGAAGGCAAAAAAAGGGGAAAAGTGGGAGGGAATCTGATTGGAATTGTCCTATAGGTATCTGAATGTATCAAAGTCAGACTGCGTGGAGAAAGGTGGTCACAAGCTGGACCAGTGTCCAAGTTGAATAATATTCTAACACATCTTCACTGTAGTCTAGATAAGAAACTGAAAACTTTAGGAGTATGTGATCAGCTGTCTTGGTTGTCTAAGCTCTTAAAATTTTTGTTTGTTTACAGTCCTTACTGTATTGTGGTCTACTTATAATTTGATTTGTTAAATGAGTGGAATATTGGATTTGATAATACTGCTCTTTTAGCCAGCATATGTTAAAAGATCTTTAAATGAATACTTTCTGTTCATTGCTACCATTCTTTTTTTGAAGAATCTTTTTCAGCTTATCCAGTGAGTAGATGGGTCTTTTGAGTGGAGCTATGGTAAAGATTTCAAGATTGTGGGGATTGGGGTGTAAAACGTAGACTTTCGCTGTGTTGCTTCGGCTTTGAAAACTTTGTCTTCCGGTGCCACTGTTTACATAGCTATGTACCTCTGTTGATCATCATTATCAGGGAAGGTCTATCCTAAAATTTGATTGAATATGAGAATACTTTTTTTTTGTTGTTGTTGCCAAAAAACCAAAACAAACATACTTAAAGATTATCTTTAAACTCACCTGGAAGAAGATAATGTGTAACTCTGTGCTCAAGTATAGTTTTATTTGTTTAGCAATAGAAAAGTTGTTTTCAAATCTGCTGTGAAGTTATGCACTAAAAATTAAACTTGTTGATGAAGTACTTGATCAGCAAGGATGAATTTATATTTAATTTCCATGAGTTGCCATTTTCATTTAAAATTGCTAAGCTGCTGACATCATGAAATGCTGACACTAGAGAACATATAAGCTTGGTAACTCAGGGCTGTGTTCCAAGCCTGTTTGTTTACTATGACTTCTTTGTAGTAATGAAATATATGACTTTATGATTAAGACTTTACTGTAGCTTGTTGAGATAAACATCTATAGTAAAGATTTAAGAGCCTCGGCTGGTCCAAAAAGTTAGATTTCATCAATGATTTGATTAAAATGTATGGTAACTTACAATGGAAGAGCATCAGTGTTAATTTTCATGGCCTTAAACTCTTTCTGTCTTCTGTGTTCACAGATTTCTCACATTACGGTGAGGTTTCTGACATAACAAATCAGTTATTTTTCATTTTATCTGCTTAATATTTTTCTCATAGATGTTTGACTGGATCACACACAACAAAGGTCTGTTTCTGAACAGCTACACAGAGATTGGAACGAGTCACCCCCATGCGATGGAGCTTCAGACACAGCACAATCACTTTGCCATGAACTGTATGGTAAGAACAAGCCTCACTCCACAGTGCTGGCGTGTTGTCTATTTGCTCTATGTTAAGGTAGAATTCATAAATCATACACAAATAATTTGTTCTGTTACAAGAAATGCAAAATTGTATTTGAGCAGTGAAATTATAAAACACAAAGGAGGAAAATAAAGGATAGCCAAGTACAGAGGTGCTTTGATCAAGCAGCAATGGCAATATTCGACACAACCTCAGCAGTTCTCAAATATAAGCATCCAGACTTCTACTGGGATGTGTTTGAGTCTTGGACTAAATTTCAGAGAATCTCATGTAATGCAAAATGTAGTGCACCATATGGGAAGAAATAGCTTTCAGGATCTTCTGAATAGATTGCCACTCAAAAAAATCTGAAAAGTAGTGATCAACAGCTGAGCCTGGTGTAATCATTTTCCATACTTTTTAGAAGACATGCTTCTTATTTCTGGCACAGTAGAATGGAGCTAAAAAACTTTTTGTCAAATATCATCTTTGGATGAACTATCAGTAGGCTGCAATTAAAAACGTGGATTTTAACTTGCAGTGAGTGAAAGCTGTTTATTTTCAGTTTCATGGATTCCTGTTTGAACATGGGGCTAAATTCTCAAGTACATTTTAGGTCCTTTTCACTAGGAGGATTGGAGGTGTTTAAATAACTTTGGGAGTCTGGGCCTAAATCCAGTCCCTGGCTGTCAGCTCCATGAGGGAAGAACACTACCAGTCTTGTTAGAAATTAACATCCTTGGCAGCCCAAGGATGGGGATTGAATTAAAGTAAGGACAAAATGATCAACTCCTGCAAGAGAGTGTTTTTGTAGGTCAACACTACGAATTGTGGAGAGAGTAGCAAAGTAAACTTACATAGGTTATGCGTCTTGCTGAACTATAATGGAAGGACTAGTAAGGCAGTTCTTGTGTATGGTATAGGTAGAGTTAAGACAATAGAAGGCACGAATAAAGAAGGTATATTTTCTTCTTTTGCAAGTCAGCTGTGTTTGCAAAAGTTTAAAAAAAATAAAAATCAATATGAATTTTTTTAAAAGAGTAAAGCAAATGCTGTGGAACACTGTAATTGTTATATAACATCATACATAGATGTAACTTTGACCTTTAGGTTTGAAGGTATAGGTTAACTCCACAGGCATGGAGAATTGCCCCTTTATGGACTACCTCATTGTTGCTCATTGGTCTGCATATGAAGTAGGGTAGAAAGAAACTGACAGAAGCACAGTAGACATCATTAATATGAGATGACTTTTGGAACATAGTAATTTTGGATTGCATTCCAGGCAATTTTAGGCTTGTATTCTAAAGGTTAAATTCTTCTGTCAGCCTGTCCTGGTATTAGTCACTGTTGCCCTCTTTTCTTCAATTGGGGTGACTTTTATTTCCTACTTCCATACTGTTCAGATGATATCAACAGTAGGAAGAAGTTGAGCAATGTAGTATAATCCCTCCTACTCTGTTTTTAATGTTAGTCTTTTGCTGTTAATTTCTGTTTTGCCTGTAGTAGTCAAATGTGTTAATTACAGAGGATTTTTTTTTCTCAGCCTATACAATGATTTCTTAAAGCATGCAAGGAGCAGCTTAAATTTGAAGCAAACTTACCAGTCCAAATATTCAAGAGGGGAAAAACAAGCTGCAGTTTTTTTGATGTGTTTCTGTAGTGTAGTCCGTTGTCCACCCTCCCCCCCACCCCCCCAATAATAATAATTGATGTGACACAAAAAAAAATGATGTGAACTGATGAAATTTCAGCAGGCCTTATTTTTCATGAGCTTTTAACTGGAAACATGTTGGGTGATCTTAACTCCTGCAAGGATGTTCAGCTTCTTCCTGACCACTCTTCACACCCTGTGCTTAACGAGCTACTATTTGTTCACTGTTCCTGTCGGTGTAACTCTTTAGAGTTGATTTAACATCTCATAGGTGAAAGCTCTAACATTAGAGATAGAATTTAACTTTTGACCCATCTACAACCATGCAAATGTATCCAATTGAATAGGGTAGAGGAAGGAAGAGTGGCAAGTATGTACTAAGTTTATTGTATGCAGGAGATTTTGAAAGCTTTTCATTGTGGCCCTAATTGGACCCCAATAGATCCTGCTTCCCAGGCAGTTTCCTTAGGCTCGCTTTAGGTGGGAAAGGGTTGTTCAAAAGATAAATGCTGCCCAAACAGCTAAATGCAACCTCTTGCACTTGCTCACGGCTTAACTCTGATAATTGGTGTTGCAGCTGCTTTTCCCAACACATTGTGGTTGCCACGGGGCACATGCTCCCTTCACAGCAGGTGCTACCCTCTCTCAATAGCTGGCTCTGCCATCTTCCCTTACTTCCCAAGCAGCAGCTTGGCTTTCGAAGAGGTGCAAGAGGGCAATTTCTGCAGCTGCTTATGCCACAGTCGGGTGGGAAAGAGCAATGGCCTTTGGAATAGGTGCCCAAATTTTAATCTGATCTTCCAATTTGAAAATGAGCCACCATTGTGAAAGCTACTTAGTTCCTGTCTTGAGCAGGAGTTGGTTACATTAAGGACAAAGAGGATTTGCTGAATATTTCTTTTTTTTTTTTCCTTGTAATGGCTTCTTGCCATTTTTAGAACCTGATTTTCAGTATTGCTGCACAAAGTAGCTGGAAGTTTAAACCAAATGTTGTAAAACAAAAAGGTGAAGAATATGTTAGGGGAGGAGACTTTATTGTACTTTCAGCAGTTTCATTAGCAAGTGTTATGTCTAGAAATCTTGTGTATTCAGTAAGTGGTTGCACTTCAAGGTAACAGTAATAAGTTCATGGAAGTCTTAAGCTTAATAGACAGGCTCATTGTAGTGATGCATGTTGAAGATGGACATCTGTTTGGTTACCATTGCTTAAAACACAGGTTATGTGGCTAAAAAGGCTGCTGTCTGAAAGATACCTGTAGGTATGTGACCTGCTATTGCTGAATTCAAGGGGCTGTGCACTAATAAATGTCAAGGCTGTGTCTTTATAGGGCAGTTAGATCCCATGTTCCCTAACTGTGGAGAAAAATCACAATGATTTTCTTTCTAAAGATGAGGATTTTTTTTTTCAGTACCATATAAAAGGCCTGCTTTCAGCAACAGTAAATTGCTGTTGTCAAGTTCTGAGATTTATTTCAGTTAAGCACTACTCAGTTTCAGCTTGAAATTCCTCTTTGGATAACTAAACCAATGCTTCACTTCTCAGAACAAGTTTTTAGTACCTTTTAAGGGAAAAACTTGGAACTCAGGTTTCATAGGAGTTGCAAATACAAAAATTGTCTGTCGAGTTCTTGAACTGCAAAAACAGAGTATGCAGGATCATACAATTAGTGAGACTTGCATGCAAGAGTGGGAGAGACTGATTCTGTGTCTGTCCACTCTTTTTTTCCTACCATTTTCCACGCACCTTCTGGGACACAAGGGAAACAAAAGCAGTCATGTGAAATATGGAGGAGGAGGAAGAGGAGGAGGATATCTACTTGAATATTTTCTTCTACTCTTCTTGATAAACCAAATGGCCTTGCTTTCATTACAGCTTAACTGTGCCCCTCGCTGCACAGGTGACGGCCAAAATGATTGGAAAATTATGCAGGCAAAAGGAAACTTTCCTTGGAGAAAGCTGAGTTTGGCTATGATTAAAGGGGTGTGCTATGGCTATTTCTTGTCTTGGGGCTGAAAGAACCATCAGTAGAATCTGTGTTTATTAGCCATAATCCAAAAAGTCCTTTGTCAGTTGTAAGCATATTGCTAAATTGATTAGTAGTGTTTTCAGAACAGGCTGTTTGCATATACTAGACCACTGTATCAAGGTAGTAATCAAATAATTAATGTCATCCAGAAAGAGAGTGCCAGAGATGAGCACCGGTGAGCTTAACATAAAAGTTCTGACACAATGCTTGAATCCCACTGTGTTAAAAGTTATAAAGATTACTTACTTGGCTTGCTCAAGTCCAGCCACAAGGACTGGTACAAATGAAAACATTAAAGAAGGTCAGGTGAGGTCAAATCATCTTACCTGACAGCTAGTATGACTCTTTTGCTTCCTTTGTACTACAGATATATTTCACTCTTGAGATTCCTTTTTATTTTAAATATATATTTTTGTAACCATACAGAGTTGTCACTTGAGAGAGGCTTAAGCACCATGTGAATTCTAGACTGCCCTAGGTCCTCTGAGATTTCAGCAAATGAGAGCAAGAGCACAGGTTGTGAATTGTGTATTTCTCAGATTGCTTTGAAATGCAGATTTTCACTAAAGCCTTTGTGCAGAATGGTGAACAGTAGTAAGTGAGTGGGGAATGTCTGTTTTGTGCTTTTTGGAGTTTTCTTTTGTTTTTTAAGCTAACGGATCGCTTAAGCAGGGCTTTCAGTAAAAATCACAGGATGGTTTGGGTTGGAAGGGACCTTAAACATCATTGAGTTTCAACTCCCCTGCCCTGGGCAGGGACACCTCCCACTAGACCAGGTTGTTCACAGCCCCATCCAGTCTGGCCTTGAACACCTCCAGGGAAGGGGCATCCACAACTTCTCTGGGACACATGTTCCAGTGTCTCACTACCCTCACTGTAACAAATTTCTTCTTGATATCTAATCTAAATCTCCCCCCTTTCAGTTCAGTTACCCCTTATCCTATGACTACCCTCTCTGATAGAGTCCCTACCCACCTTTCCTGTAGTGTCCCCTCCCCTTTAGGTACTGAAAGGCCACTATAAGGTCTCCCTGGAGTCTTCTCTTCTCCAGACTGAACAACCCCAACTCTCTCAGCCTGTCTTCATAGCAGAAGTGCTCCAGCCCTCCAGTCATCTTCATGGTCCTTCTCTGGACCTGTTCCAACAGGTCCATATCCTTCCTGTGCTGAGAAATATAACTTAACGATCCATGCATAATAGTCCCTGGTGGATGTTCTCATTTCACTTTTAGCCAAGTGTCAGCTTCCCCTGGTTTTTGGGCCAGTCATTTATTATGAGAAAGTGAACATAAGTGAAAAGTAAGAGAGGATAGGTGGTGGTGGTGGTGGACTATATAGTCTTGCTGTAAGATTCCCCAAGTCCACCATGAAAATGCTAGAGTGAAATTTATATTTCACTAATTCTGGTGCTGATAGCAATAGTTAAATAGTTACCTGAAAATATTTTGAGGATCCTTGTAGTTGAAGAACAAGTTAAACGCTTTGCTTAATTGTAGTCTGGATGTTGCTGAGATTTTTTTTTTTTTAAAGGGACTAGATCAGGTGATACCTTTAGTTGTTCTGCAGCTCTCGTCTTTGAAGTTTGGATTCTCAAACTGAGAGTTTTACTGTTGCTGCAAGAGCGAGAATAGAAGAGATGTTAGAAAACATTTAAATCATTAAAGCAGATGTTATTTCATACATTAATGCTACACCTTGTCTTAATGGCCGTTTGTGTGTGAAGTGGCAGATAATCTGGAAATTTCATTGCTAAAATACTTTCATCACAGACAAATAGTTCAAACTCGCTACAGTTTATATAGAGATACCAGTTATTATGCTTATGGACCATGCTACTGGGGTGGTTGTTTATAACTGAATGCCTATTAAACAATCTCTGTGTCAGAAAACTACTATTTGAAATCTTAGAGCTAAACAAACATTTTCTAAATGGGTCTGGAAAGAAAACAGGAAATAAAATAAAACCTTCAGAGCATCTGCCAGTTCTATTTTGTATTGAATGTGATAGAAATTCAGTTAAGCTGTCAGGCTGTCACCTATATTTTCCCCTGTGTACTAGCCTTTCAGGCACACACCAAAGAATGACACAGTGCAGTACAGTTTGTGTTAGGCTACTAATCTATGTTGCCTTGCTGAGCAATACTTTTTTAGATGTACGCTCCCTTTAGGGAATAATTCTGCAATTAGGAGCTTTCCAGATATTGTAAGGTGTCTTGTCAGCTTCTGGCTAAAGGGCGTTGTGAGAGAAAATGACCGTATTAAGTACATTCATGAACTTACTATACATACTGTAATGCAGTAACTTAAATTGTTCCCTTCTTAGTTTTGTTACAATAGTCAGGTGTAACACAATGAAAGAAATGCAGTATCACTTTAGCCTTTCACTTTTTAGATAGGTGATACACATTTGGAAGCTGCAGATGTTTCATGCAGATTGACATGATGTAAATGAGATAGCTGAATAAGTCTATAATGGTTATTACCTGATAGCTATTGCTTCTTTAACTAAAACCAGGTTGTAAATCCATGCAATGAGTAAGACGTCAGTCCCTGGGGAATGAGCACCAGTTTACTTGAAACAGTCCTTCTCACTAGCGCACCAAATATGCTCTTTTCATATAATGACAGTGGACCTGCTTGTCCTTTTAGAAAATTGAACAAAATTTGTTAACCTTCAAGGGTCAGTTAAAGACACTCCAATTGTAGTGAGTTCCTATTTGAGATTCTTCTCTTCCTTAACTATATCTCTCTCTTTTGAATTGTTGCATTCTAAAATACTGAAACTTAATCCTTTAGTAGATATATCAGGTAGGGAGGGATATGATAGTTGTGGGGAGCAAGGTTGAGATGATTATTATTTTTAAAATTTTTTTAGAGAAAAGGAATGTGGTATACATAGCTTGGAAAGTGTTCAGCTCTCAGTATATTAATTCATATTCATACTCCTACAGGGGGTATTCTTCCATGCTTGTGAAGCCAGATTGCCATAGGAAAATTAATGCATTTTAACCACAGCTCAGTTTTGATTTGTTTAACTTTACATTTATGATGCCCTGTCCTTCATATCTAACTGATGTTCCAGAATTTCTGAAATTCTTGTATTATGATAAACAGTTCAAACAGCAGTCTAACACAGCCTTTGTTCTTTTTTCTTTTGATACTGTTTTTTTTTCACACCACTGAAAAGACCATGTAATGGCTTTCTGGATTCATTTAGCTGTCTCATATTTATGCTACGTATGCCTTAGTAGGCCTAAATGCGCTCCAGTCTTTTAAAATTTGTTGGAAATGTCAGTTCTGTCCTCTTCCAGTTGTTTGGCTGTGCTTAAGAGGAGAGCATATGCAGGTGGGGTAACCTAAAAAATGAAAAGGTATTATTGTGCGGGAAGGAAAATCAGCTAACGTGACATGGCTGTGTTCAGTTTATTAAGTGGACCAGCTGAGGTGTAGGCTGTGTCAGGTATGCTCCTGCTCGCATACACAAATATTACAATTAATAGAGCCCCATGCTAGTTACCACTCAGATGAGTCAGCACACTGAAGCCTGAGGGAACTGCAACACTAGCTCCAGCCAGTTAGTCTCAGGCTCTGGGCTGTGACTTGATGCCAGCAGGTAATGGTTCCACCTCAGGTGCTCAGTATCTATGTGGTGTTGGGTGTCCATGGGCCAGTGTTCTCCCCTGACCTCTCTTACTGGCAGGGTCATAGTCAGATTTCAGCAAAGGCTGCCAAACAGCAGCCTCTCAACGCATCTCTCAACAGTGATATAACCATATATTTTTCCAGCAGTTTCAGGTTTTGTTCTTCTGTCACTTGTTGGTCTGTGGCCTTTGCTGAGGCTTGTTGTTGTCAGTTCTGTCCCCCTGGCTCATTGTGCTTGGTTTGTCAACCCTTGGTCAGGGAAGGTTACGATGGTGCTGCTGACAGGTAGCTAACTGCCCCGTGGCATTCCCTGAGTCCTGGCATTCCAGAAAGCGCTGTGTGGGCAAGAGGGAAAAATATTTCACTGCAGAATGTTGAGATTTTAATAGTGTTTGTTGTTTTCTTCCCAACTGTGTGGTAGTGTTTGGCAGTTTGGCTCCACATGTAAATTTTTAGGATATAGACAAGAACAAGCGCAACTAACAGAAGTAGCCAACAGACACAGCAGTTTGTGCTGTGGTTCATGCAGAAAGGGCCAGCAGCTCTGCTCACAACAGTATCTGTGTCCTCAGCAATGGTGGTGATGCACCCGAGGGCACAGGCTCCAGCTACTGCTAGACCAGCTGTACCTTGTAACGTCAGAGATCTCAACCCAGAGGGAGCTCCAGAAGGAAGACATAGCTCTACAAGTCCAGGGCTGCAGGGAGTGCCTGTGGCCTCTTGCCAAAGCTGGGGCACCATGAGGTTGTTTCCTTGCCCACAGGAGGTGTGCAGTTTTTAAGGATCTGTGTCACAAAGTAAAGGAGCTGGAGGACGAGGTCAGCAGCCTGCACAGCATCAGAGATAATGAGATTGACCAGATCTTTTCCAGCGCTCTGCAGCTTCTAGATCCCAAACTACCAACGGTACTGAAGGGAGTAGGGTCAGGTAGATTCTGTGTCTGTTCAGGAAGTGGAGACTCCCATGATGATGAATGCTGGAAGATAATGGCTTCTGGCACTAGGAGGAAGGTTTCTGCTCCATCTAAAGAGTTGCAGCTACAGAATATGTTCACAGACCTCATGGCTGATGAGGAGCTGGGAGCTATCAAAGCATTTGTGCCATATGAGTCTGAGACACACAGGAGCACCAAAAAGAAGAGGCGAGCAACAATAATGGGATACTTGCTTCTGCAGAGAGCGGAGACCCCAACCTGCCAACCTGATTCATTCTCTATGGAAGTGTGCTGCTTGTTTGAACTCAGGGCATTGTTAAAGACTGCCAAAGGTTGTCCAGCCTTCAGACTATTGACTCTGCTGCTCTTCCATGCGAGCACCAGGAATACTGCCAGGGGTGGCCTGGAAAGTCTCAAGCGTGACTACATGGCTCCACAGGGCAAGGGCAAGGGAGTCCAGGTGGTTTTATTCTCAGTCCTGTTGGTGAGATGGTACATGATCCTGCAGGTCAACAACTGACCTTATTTGTGTGGTTTTCAAATGCTAGCTCTGAGGCAATATAGTTGCAGGAAAATAAAATCTAAGACTGTTGGAGTCCTTAGAACAGAGTTCTGTATTTTGTTAGTTAAAAAGTAGAAATACTTTCAGGAGTTAATGTAGAGATTTGTAGAATTACATTACATGCATGCGTACCATGGATAGATCAAGTGCTTACTAATTATACTTTGATTTTCCTATATTATGTGTCTCTGGATGTCTTGTTGATTTGAACGTCTGCAAGCATTCTTGAAGTCATTACAAAATATGGCTAATTGTAATAATGGGTCTTCAGCTTGACACTCTCTGGTCGTTTCAAGTTGTTCTTTTCCCTTGTCAATAATACAGATAGGCTGTCCCATTACACATTTAGATTCCAAAGTTAGGTATGCACAAACTTGGCAAGTAAAAGCAGTCTATTAAGCAGTACTGTAATAAAGCAGAATTTTATAGAAGTATACCTCTGTATTTAATTGGTCTGCTAACTTCCACTAAATTTTCCTTTCTTCTTCTCCATAGAATGTTTATGTAAACATAAACCGCATCATGTCAGTAGCGAATCGCCTGGTCGAGTCTGGTCATTATGCTTCACAGCAAATAAAACAGATCGCTAATCAGTTGGAGCAAGAATGGAAGGCGTTTGCTGCAGCCTTGGATGAACGTAGCACGTTACTGGATATGTCTTCCATCTTCCATCAGAAAGCTGAACAGGTTAGTGAACAAGCACCAACAAAAATTTCCATACTGGAATGGGAGTTGTACTGTTTTCTTTTGGTTTAGATAGAAGTACAAGAGAGTGATTGAAAAGGTTGGCATAAAAGCCAGAGCATTCATTTCTGCCCATTTCAGCTGATACACAAAACAAAAACTTGCTCTCCTCAGGAGAGGCCACTGCCCTTATATTCTCCACAAAATGTCTTGCCCTTATCAATGCAAGATAAAACTTGGCCATATTAGATCTATGAATCAAAACGAAGTGGACATAAATGCTTAGCTATATGAAGCTTTCAAGTTGAAAGGAAGGAAAAAACCCCATATATTCAGTATTGATATAATGCCTTTCCTACGTCCAGAAATCATCACTTGTTCTGTTGTCCTCTCTGCTCCACCCCAACCCGTCCTTGAATATCAAGATTTAACTCATAGTAATTGCTTACAGAAAAGTCAGTTGAACTGGCCTGAAAGTTGAGAAGTTAATTAACTGTCTTCTGAATCTGAAATTGTGGTGGGAGATGTTTACTTAGTATCCCATAAGAGATTCATCCTATATTAAACACAAATCTTAGCTTTAGGCCTATACCAATTATTTTAATTAAGTCATTAAAAGTGTGTAACTGCCAGAGAAGAGGTATATATAGGGGAAATAGGAATAAATATCCCCAAGTTAATAGTCTTGATGGTGAAAGAATGTTTTCCCTTCAAGGGAGTTCAGTTCTGAAGGAGTTGCTATGTGTGCGCACTGTTGAGTCACCCATTGATATTATAGACTGTCTGCTCTGCACGTCTCTGGTGAATTTAGAGGGCAGAGGTTCTTGGATGGTAATGGCTGACTGAAGCTCTGGGGTGCTGTATGGCTGCTGTGGATACTTTTCTTTCCATTTGCCTTGCTAAATTGGATCCAAGAAAAGGTCGCATGTGTGATTTAACTTTAATTTGGAATAAATGAAGGAACCACTTGGGAGTTGATAACTGCACAAATAGAGAGAGGCAGCAGAGACTTTTTTTTCCTGAATTCTACTCTACAGATAATCAACTTCATAAATGTCTGGAAATTAGAAATGTGAATTAAGATGTAAATACACATTGCTTTTCATTATGTTAGTGGTGATGTTGGTTTAACTGTCCTTAGACTAAGGTAAAGCATATAAACTGACTGATGCTACTAAATCAGTATTTTAGCAGATTTTACAGAAAAATCATAGATTCCTAGAATAGTTTGGGTTGGAAGGGACCTTTAAAGGTCATCTAGTCCACCTCCCCTGTAATGAGCAGGGACATATTCATAAACATCAGGTTGCTCAGAGTCCTGTACAACCTGACCTTGATTGTTTCCAGAGATGGGGGATCTACCACCTCTCAGGGCAACCTCTCCAGTGTTTCACCACTTTCATCGCAAAAAATTTCTTCCTAAAAGAAGATCTAGAGGTCTAAATCTACCCTCTTTGAGTTTAAAGCTATTATGCCTTGTTCTATTGCTACAGGCCCTGCTAGGAAAAAAAAAAAAAAGCAGCCATCTAAAAAGGAGATAAAGATAATTGTTTCTGGTATAAAAGTCACAAGCCAGCTTGAAGCATTTGATAATCTTATCAGTATTGATGCTTTTCTAATTGTTTGGCTTATTTAGGTTTATATTTAAGTACTGTCAGCCATACACATAGGAGAGAGATATGGTGAAACATGAACCAGTAGGTGTATCTTCCATCAAGTGCTGTCCTTTTTCATAAGAAAATGATGTTCATCAGAATACAGGGGAGTAAATTTTGTGTGTGTGTGCTGGGCAACTGTGGTAAGGGTTGGTGTTACCGACTTCAGCACTAAATGTAAGTGTAAACAGGAAGAAAGAGAAGAATGAACATAAGTAGTGCAGCATCTGCTGGGATTAATTTACTTACTCTTTAATTGCTCCTTCTGTGGTTTTTATTTTATGATTAACTGTGATGGGTTGTCCTGGTTGCTCCATAAGATACCTTACTGTGATATAGTAGCTGTTTCATTAGGAGTGGAGAGTAAGTTCAAGGAAAAGAGGGTTTGGAATAAAAGGAATGACCCCTTTAGAGACTGGTGATGCTTGACTTGCATAAAGAAGATTACTAAAAAATAAGCAGCCAAAGAAATAACACACCCTTCTTGAATGCATGTCTTCCCCTGCAAGTGACAGGTAAGTGTCACTGACTACTGTCAGACACAGTGAAGACTACACCCTGCTATCAATGCCTGCAAGAGGTATAGCTCTGTGGTCCCACATGGATCTTCTTTTAATGTTCGGTGCTTAACATTAGGCATTTTTTAAATCATCCCTTGATGAAATGAGAATTAAATAAGTATCTTAAAGTACTTTATTACCCTTCCTCTCAACTTTCAAACCAATAATGGAGTACCAGAAATGATCTGTGGATTACTTTTTTGTCAAAAGACTACATGTGCTCCAGGAATTAAGATACATACGATGAGAGAAATGGCTTTTGAGGCTTGAACTTGACATGAATATAGGACAAACTTAGTATAGCCAAATTCATGTAAACTAAGTTTAACAGCTATGAAAACTGCTAGAAAAAAGATTCTTTTTGTCTGTTTCCTTTCCTAGTATAACAAGGATATAAAATTCATGCCCCCTAGCTGTCAAAAATAAGTTGACAGAACTTATGCTATGTGTACAGCTATGATATCAGTTTCTTGTTTGTCAAGACAGCTTAAGTTTCAGAGATAACTTAAATTGTCTGCAGAAGAGATTCTGTTGCAGTATCCACAATTTCTCCTGAAAGGCTTGACTTGAGCAGCTATGCTGACCTAGCTGTGTGCTCAAAGTTCAGTGTTAGTCCTATGAGACCCCCGCTTAAGTTGTAAATCCCTTACATGCTTGCTGCTGTAGCAGCTTGCCAAATGGATTTAGTCCTTCTCTGTATGTAGAAGTTAATACTTTGGGAACTGAAGTGTGAATTTGCTGTGCTGTGACACTGCTTTGCCTCCTCGATGATCTGTTTCCAGCAAAAGACAACTATGGAGTGTTTCAGTAAACAGTTCACCATTAATTCTTTGTGTATGTGTGCAAAGTGACTTGGTTTCCTCTGAAGATATAAAAAAGGTGAGGTGATACTCATAGTATCATGAGCATCTGCACAGGGAGTTGATGGGTAAGAGGCTGAGAGCCTGGACTTGAAAGTTGTACCATATTTTACCAATTTGTTTACAAAATCTTAATTGTCTTTTATGCATCTGAAGTGGTAGGTGCAGGGTGAAGTAAACTTTTGTTTAGCTGCAAAGCTAAGAAAAGGAACAAGAGTAAACTTGAAGCATCATTATTGCCAGCAGCTTAATTGGTTCTGAAGGCTGTTGGCATACAACTAAGCCTTGCCTGCCTGTGAACAGCTCAGAGTTCCATACAACTAAAAGCAGAAGTATAATCAGACTTAAGGATTTGTTTCTATTCTGATATAAGCTTCCTTTTGCTCAGTTCAGAGAGAAATACATTAAACGTTTTTCCCTTTAAAAAGTCATTTCAGTGGCTGTCACAGAGATGCCAGTCTTCTTGTGTGTACTTATTGACAAAACCCAAAATCAATCAGAATGTTTTTTCTTTTTTGCAGTATATGAGCAATGTGGACTCGTGGTGTAAAGCCTGTGGTGAGGTGGAGCTTCCCTCAGAACTGCAAGATTTAGAAGATGCTATCCATCACCATCAAGGGATATATGAGCATATTACCTTGGCTTACTCTGAGGTAAGTGTCTTGTTTGTTTCCTGAGGTTGCTGATGTTGATAAAAGTAGTGTTGTTTGGATTGTGAACTGGCATCATTTGTTGCATAGTGCATTCAAGTGCCTGGCTTCTTTTCTAATTTAGAATACTGGACTTTGCTACTATTGTTCAAAAGTTAAGTTTTAAGTCTTCCCCTTAACCTACTGAAAGAAATTTAACAGGCAAGATGTGTGGTACAAACCACCCATGCAGTGTACTAAGTATGTTTTAATTTACATTTGCATGCTACTACCTTTTAATAGCAGTATGATACTACTGTTTAAGCATTTACTTGAAGGGAAGCTACTTGGGTTTACTTTGGGAAAGTATTCTGTTGGCATGGATTGCTTTAAGTGTGTTTTGAAAATCCATCTCTGAATTGCCTCACAAAAAGGCTTAATCATCAAAGGATGTCACTTGACAAGCTGGAAGGTAATATTCTTAGTTCTGCTAACCTCAAAGACACTTAAATGAGCCAGTGTGCCTATGTAGTCAGCATTCGTATGATTAGCATATCCTGTGCTGCTGCTCCAATCTTGGATTCTGCACACAATGAATTAGTAATATTTCTTAGTATTTCTAATAGTTGTATTTACAACCTAAGATAAAATGCTTATTCTGAAGGTCGCCTAGAAAGCGATGACTAAAGTATCTGTTGTTTTTATTAGAGTTTTGAGTTCTCTCATGTTTCTGCTAGCTGAAGTGAGAAATCAAATGGGTATCGACTTCCTTATTGGCTAACAGATATTTTCTGTATTTCTTGTTGAGGTTTTCTTGCTTTCTTTTTCCAGGGTTGCTATCATCAGAGGGTAAAAGTATTTTTTTTTCTGTTAAATTGGACAGGTGTTATTCTGGATTAAATATAGCAGTTTCTGTTCTCCTGAAAGTTGCGTAAAATTACGCATGTGGTTAAAAAATGATCAGTAGACACAGGATATCTTAAGCCATCTTTTTTTGATGCACCTTCTTTTCAAAGACGGAGTTCATGTGGGATTGAATTAATGGTTTTGATTTATATGTTACATTAAAGATAAAACTGCTTTCTGATGAACCAGCACTAATATGAGCAACTGAATCGTAAGTCTGGTCACACTTCATTTAGCAGTAAAGGAGGGTAAGGTTAGTGCTGATGAGCAGTCCTATTGTTAGTATATCAACATTGGGTTTTTTGAATACCTGCCATCTTAGGGCCTCCATAAACTTTATTACCATGAGTCAGGTGTCCAGAGTTCACATGAGTGAACTGACTCTTTTGTGTAAAACACACACTGATATCCCCATTCCTGATATATCCTAACTTGCTATGTCGACTGATCTAGTGACATACTGAGGCACGCCTTTGGTGATAAAACTTGTGATCTTACTATACATACCTGTTTTAACTCATTCTTGAGAGCGTTTTTTGTGGGAAGGTTTTTTTTCTTCATTATAGCCTCTCTTCATTGGGAGGACCCCTTTGTAAAACAAGGTAAAGAGGCGTAGCACTTTTTTTTTTTTTTTGTAGGTTTATGTGGAGAGAGGCAATCTAGGACGCACATTCCAGGCAGAGTGCAAGAAGAAATAAGAAGGCTAGGGCTGTCTAGAATAATGATTAAAAAGCATGAAAGTTAAAATAGTGGAACTGTTTAATTTGGTTTTGTTTATTTTGGGTTGGTGTCTTTGTGGTTTTTCATCAGGGATGTGACTGGATTAGACCCTGCTGTTAAGTGTAAATAAGTACTGTGGATTACCATGTTAAATACTTTTTGCTTCCTGGTCATGCATAATGAAAATAAATTAGATGGGTAGATTATAGGATTGCTCTGGCAATTTAAAATTTCAAAGCTGTAGCTTTTGACTTCAGGATAGCTAGAGATTTTAACAAAATCTTCATGGGTACTGCTCAAAAAAGAACCTAACATGAGGTGCTTTTCTTCTGACTTCAGGTCATTGCTTTTCCCCATCTGGTAAAGCAATAGCTTTGTCTTTAGCAACCAGAATTGGTGCAGAAATAATATGTATGTGTATGTACACGTCATGCTCCTCCTTGGGACGGAAGGGTTTATTTTGCTTTACTTAAACACACATTCCTTTTTGAAGATTGATGAAGTTGTCTTTCTGTATAAAGATATTACAGAAATATTGCTTATCATTATTAGATGTATGACTTCATTTCTGTTACAGCACGGAGCTCCTTTCATTTTGTGATGAATGAACAGTGGGAGGAGAGAGGAACACTGGAAATTACACCACTTTGTCATTCATTTTAGATTACAATGTCTTGACAACATGACTTTGGTTGCAAAGTAGAAGACAGTAATTTTAGGAGAGTAAATGCTTTTAAGACTAGACAGTCTGATTTTACTGAGGATAATTACTGTATGTTACTAGAAAAGTAACTTACTGGCTTTACAAGCTTAGATAACCGGTGTGCTTGAAAATCTAATAGTTGTGGCTTAAATGAAGTTATTAGAGCTTTCCTGAGGTGAAGGAGCTACCCAGCAATTCCTAAGCTTCCAGTTGGCTAATTCTGGTGGCAAGCCCTTTCTCCCACCTCAGACCATAGACCCGTGACACAAATTACTCAACAGTATCATTAGTTAAAGTAGTTATCGCTCTGAAGCTGCGTATGTGAAACTGCGTAGTAGTAATCATAATAAAACTAGATTAAAAGGTAGAGATGTCAGTTTAAAAACAAAATCTTAAAGGAAGGAAGAAAACTTTACTGTGTTAACTCCAAAGAGGAAATGTGCATGATGATTTGTTTGTTAAGCTAATAAACTAATCAGATTCAAGGAGCTATCACAATTAATTATTTTTTTCCCCCTAAATTTAATAGACTCTGGATAGATAACTCGTCTATTATGAAATATTTGAAAGACTTGTACTAGGTAATTGCTTTGGATACAGAAAAGAAAAAAAGTTGTCATTATAGTAACTACTGTAGACTGTACTCTCTTTCTGTCTGACTTAACTTTATAAGATCTAATTTTCCAAGTCCAAGTGAGCTTCATTCTCTGTATTGATACTTATTATTAAAATGAAAAAGCTTAAATTGGAACTGAAAAATAAACTCACTTGTAAACCAATAATTAGAAACGAATTTTCATTCTGGTATGTTTGACTACTGAGTAGCAAATTTTAAATGTGCCTAGATTTAGTGAAAATTATTGAAAATAGCCACTGGGGGAAGGCCTTGACAAATTTTCTGTTTCTCACATGGTGTTGATTTGATAAATTCAGACTATTGTTTACAATCCAGTCTTATGGGTTTGGATTAAATTTTCCTGCCTGTTAGGTGAGCTATTAGAGAAGTTCTTTTCAAATAGCTGAATGATACTGAATTGTAACAGTTCTCCATGCTTCATGCAAAAAGTGACAGAATAGTTAAATGGCAATGAAAAGTGCTTTCAACAGCCTTGACGAGTGCTAAACGCTAATAGTTACCAGATAAGATAGGAGTATCGCTTTTTAATTAGCCTGCAAGGTAAATCTGAATATTTTTGCTGTGGTTTGAATCAGAGAAGACAACAAATAGAAGTGACTACTGTTTCTTGTCAGCATCAGTATTTAAACGTATTTTGGAAAAGAGTATCGCTCTGTGCTGCATGGAAGAGTTTTAAATGATTTAATCAGGTTTAAGTTTGCCATAACAACATCTTGCCTTTGGCTCACACGTAACAGTAATAATTTAGTTGTTGTAAATTGTGTCAAATCAAATCATGTCTTAAGTTTATATCTGTTGGTCTAAATGTATTCATCAAATTAATATTAACCTATAGAAAGTAACCTCACTGTTCACCTTTACAGCAAATGTAGAGAGAGATGCTCCTGGAAGGATAATTCTTGGCAAATGCTTAATTTTAGATGGTTTCTTGACCAGAGAAAGAGCTGAAAAATATTTATTCTAAGTTAGACTTTACCTGTTAAAAAAAAAAAAAAAATCACTTTAAAGGAAAAGCACTCTTAAGATAATTGAAAAATTGAAAGACAGGCTGTTATTTAGAAGAGTGCTGCTACTTGAAGTTGTCCTCTATAGAGGGAGAATGTACATTTTCTTTTCTTTTTTCTGTAACAGCTGTACGTAATCATGCTGTGAATAAAAAGAATCTTCATTGCTGCTTCCTGAGATCTTAGAGACATCTGAAATGGGTAGAGAGGGTGGGGAATGAAATAATAGTCCAACAAGCTTTTGTCAATACAAATAAATTCTTGGTCCTTTCTGGTGGTCAGGTGAGCCAAGATGGAAAATCACTTCTTGACAAACTTCAAAGACCTTTGACTCCTGGGAGTTCTGATTCCCTTACTGCTTCTGCCAACTACTCAAAAGCAGTTCATCATGTTCTGGATGTCATCCATGAGGTTCTGCACCACCAGCGCCAACTGGAAAATATCTGGCAGCATCGAAAGGTCCGCTTGCACCAGAGGCTTCAGCTATGTGTGTTTCAACAGGATGTTCAACAGGTAGGTTTTATTTCATAATGTCTAAAAGCCTTTACTATGTCAGCCTATGATTTGTTGCTGGTTGCATTGACAGGTGGGATTTGATTGCTAAACCCTGTGTTCTTTCATTCAACAGTTGATAGTTGCATGGGACTGACTGACTGATTCCAAGTCCTGTGTGTTATCAGAGGGTATTGGCTGTTACAGGTGGAAATTATATTTCTAAATTAGCTCTGTTTCAGTTTCTTCTTTCTTTCTTTTTATTTTTAATTTACCTCAAGTTAGGACAAAAAAAAATTTATTCTAGATGGTTATTCTGAGCCTGTGCTAGAACCTGACATTCACATTCTAGGTAGAATTCTGGACTTGAAGTGTCAGACTTGTAGGAGTAATGTGCAAAAAAATTAATAGTGCTATTCTCTAACAAATTTTAGCTTCAAATCTTCAGTGGTCCTTATTTGATTTAATAGGGTTTCTTTAAAACCTGAGTAGTATAGTAAAGAAGTATAAAAATTACAGATAAGATTACTTTCAGACAATGATGCTGTTCTTGAATTAATAGCTATTAGCTGCCATATTTTGACTATTATGATGACATCCTAGGAGTTAGTAGTTAGATACAAGCATTAGTATCTCTGAAGTGATACTTTTTAGCTTAAAAAGATGAAGCTGTAAAAAATTCCTTTGATAGATTTTTTTTTTTTTTAATAAACAGAAAAAGTTTTCCTTAGACTGCAATTGACAGCAGCATTAGTAACTTATCCCTTAATAGCTCATCTTCATAAAAAAATCAAGATGGACAGTATTTGCTGATCATGTTCTTTCATTTCAGTGTAAAGGTGTTCACAAATCAGGAAGTGCTGAATGGGTTTTTAGACAGCCAGTTATACATTCTGGTTCACCTAATCTTGTTTCTTTCAAATTAGTTGCACTTTAAGCCAAATTTCTTGTACATACCGGTTTCAAGAAGATGCTGAATGTGAGCAGTTGGGAGTGAAATAACCTGATTTCCATCATTTACAGTAGTTGAGAAAGATACTTAGTTCAGGCATGCAGTGGGGAGAGGGAGCAATCTCGTTAGTTCAACTTTCTTCTCTACACAGTGCCTGTCTCTTCCTGTAAATTAAAGAAAACAGATTAAAAATACTTAAGCACTAAATTAAGTGTAAAATTATTAAAACTTCTTAATTTTTGATGTATGTATTGAAGGCATGTATTTGATGATGTATTTGAGGCATGTATTGAAAGGCAGGCAGTTATCCAACTCCTTAACAATCAGATCTGACGAAAGACACAGAAAGGCATGAAAAATGTTAGCCTACAAAAAGAGTAAAAGAAAGTAGGGTCAATAATATGAATGGTCAGGAAGGGCATAGAGGACCCAACTGAAAACACTATTATGCCATTGTATAAATCCTAGAGGTGTTTTGTCAAGATTACTATATAAATAGTATCTATCCAGGAGAGTCCAGTCCTGGTACTTGCCAGAGTAGTGAGTGAAGGGCACTTGTCAAAAGTGATGAGGTACAGTCCACATACAAATCACCTCTTAAACTTAAAAGGCTTCATAAGGAATCTTCAGAAACTGAAATTAACATAGTAGTTTGCTTCTTGTAGAGAAAATTGTAGGTCATCTTAGTGGTAGCCTAGTGCAGATTGGATCCTGGAACTTTCTCCTCTAGTTTGAATTAAGTGCAGATAGGATCTATTTAAGCAACCTAGGCCAAGTGATCTTCTGAAGTTGTTTGCCAGATGCATAATTCAGGTGTCAGGCTGGTAGGCCAGGCTGCAGGCCATTTTATTTCCGGGGGGAAAGGGGTTTGTTAAATGCTATAGAGAGTCTTATTGTGCTCTTCCTACTCTTTGCCTTTACTATCTTGGGAGTCATAAAATGTTCATAGGAAATTCTCATTTTCTGCTCCTTTCTAAGTCATGGCTTTCAGAGTGGAGGAGGTAGCTCTGAGACTGCTTTGTTCTTTGAAGTTGCAAATAACCCTTCAATTAGACTCTAGTCATTGTAGGCTCATCACCAGGTTCTTCAGCAAGAAGCTGGATTTTCCTTCTCTGTATGAGACCTGTCACCCTTGGAACCGGTGCATTAAAATTTCAAGTAGTCACAGGCTTGAAAACAACAAAGTAGATAGCTTTACCTATTTTTTATAACTTCTAGTATCAAGAACATGTTACCTAAATCACGCACGTGGATTGTGAGTATACAAGAAGTTTTCAGTGTGAACCATTTGGCTCAAGTGGGTTAATTCATCTAGCTCATGATTCAGTACATGCTTTACCTACCTGTTAGAGAAAGTTCTTTCTTCCTGTTTATGCCTCTGGTTTCTCTATATGCTTTGCAAGGCAGGTCATTTCATTAAGATATCAAGATACCCTCTTGACAATTTGAAGCTGCAACCTTTGGTGCCAGCGCATTTCTTTATCAACCACTTTAGATTTCAAACTAGGTCTTACGTACATGAGGTGCAGCATGTACCTCACATGTTCCTAAGCCCATGCCTTACTATCCAGGAGCTGCCACTGCCAGAGACTGGATTGTCCTTTTGTTTATCCCTGTAATGACCGTTAACATCTACGTTGGAGGCATCTGAAATGTTGAATGTTGAAGTATAGCTCTTTGTTACGTTACTTTAACTTAACTTTCAGATATAGGTGTGTCTTAGGCACTGCCTTATGAATCACAATGTGAATTGTGGCTAATGTTCCCTTTCGTAATACAACTTTTCATACTTACATTTTATTGCAAATCAAGGTGTAAGGCAATGATAGTTCAACATTCATACCAGACAAATTAATGTAATAGCCAGGAGCAGATGCCTTTAAGTTAATGGCAAACCCATAACAGTATTTCCCTGGAATAGCCTTGCTTCAGCAGATTGTAGCTCCTTCAGCTTTGGGAATCCATCAGCTAAAAAAAGTAATCTTGAATAATAAGGGTTTTTTTTTTCCTTACCAAACAAAACGAAAGCAACCTTATCAGATAGTCTAATTTATCTGAGAAATGATAGCTCTTCAATGGAATAACCATTGACACTATTCAGTATGTGAAATTGCTCGGGTTTGAGATATTGGTTAAAATTATGTCTGAGATGATTCTGGAATGGATTATGTAAATTTC
This sequence comes from Gallinago undulata, assembly GCA_026546715.1. NCBI lineage: Eukaryota > Metazoa > Chordata > Aves > Charadriiformes > Scolopacidae > Gallinago > Gallinago undulata. Next base: position 77,844,040 of record JAOTQQ010000012.1, on the reverse strand, counting down.
CAAAGCAACTTTATAAAATACTTTAGTTTTCATTTGTACATTCTCTCAGACTTAGTCTTTGTTCAGACCTTAAAAAACCAATCATTTAAGATTATCTAGCATTTCGAAACTAGCGTGACAACCTTTTTATATTTTTGTCAGTAAAGTTTCTTTTTTTTTTTTCATGTTAAGATAAACTGAGTGCTGCTTTCTTCCACCATTTGTAGTTAAATTGCACATAGTGGCAAGCAACCAAGTGCATTGTAAGTGAATCTATAACTGTCCTTCATCATGAGTCTATGATTTCCTCCTCTTCTCTCTGCTGGCATAATTTTCTGCTGGATTAATGAAATAAATCAGTTCATGGAAGTGCTAAGTGAGTGACAGAGCTGAGTTGGAGGAGGGAATTGGCTGATTTCAGCTGGTACTTAATTTAGTGTTACTTCCACTTTAGAAAACTGGTTTTTTCCTTCTGTCTTGTATGGGGAAAGTGCTTCTAGGTGAGCTTTCCAAATCAACAAAAAAACTGTGGTGTGAGCTGTCTACACGAAGAATCATCTGTTAATTTATTGGAGCAAGTAGTAAGTAAAGTAGCACACGAACTATTAAAAATAGTAAATAAGATGTGAATTACAGCAAACCTGATATTTGATATGTGAAAACCCATGACAGTCTTAAACTGAACAGAATTCTGAGTTTCACCTTAGATAGCAGAAACATCTAGTTTCTGGTTAGTTCTTACGTTAGTGCCAAAAAAGAGGATGTTTATTTAAAAAAAAACAAACAACCAACAAAAACAACAAATCCCATATAAAACCAAAAAAACCCAATCAAACAAAACCAACAAAAAATCACGTCATTGGCTGTTGCACTCAATCAATTGTTGATTATAATCCCTCTGGAAAAATGTTAACAAAAGTATAATTTTATTTTAAGAATTAATGAGCTTACCAAGCCTTTCACCTAAAGAAGGGAAGAGAGCTGGCTCTGACAGTTCTGATAGGAAACAATAAAGCAGACTTGCAATAGCAACGTGGGTTTTGTGCTGCTAGGCCATGAAAGGACAAAATCAAACGTAGAGATGTTTCTTGGTAGAGTGATGCTGCTGACACTCCTAAGGCGAAAGTTTTGGGGCCTGAAAAAACACTACTGGTGGCTTGCAAGCCAGAGCTTAGTAAAACATGCTTGTAGTTTGTTTTTTTTCAAAACATACATTTATTAGGTCTTCACTGACCTTGGGTGTCTTCTCTGTCCATTCTGGATAAATGTGCTGCTTCTCTTTCATTCATCTGCTTCCCTCAAGGACTCCATCTGAGTTTCTGTAGTAACAATCACTTCTTTTTGCCTTGACTAATGAAGGGTGGACCAAGAATGCTTGCTACTTGCTCAGCATCAAAATAATACTGATTTCACCGCGTGAATCCCTTGTGGCTTTTGGAGGCAGTTCCAGTGTAATTTTTTTTTTTTTTTGAGAGAGAGTTTTTCCACATTTTAACTATTTGAAGATTAGAAATGCAGAGATTTTTGTCTTCTCCTTCTGAATGTTAAGTCAGCACCAAGTAAGTGGCGGAGATCAGAACAGTGAGTGTGTGCACAGTAGGTAAAGGAATGGGGGATAAGGACTGGATAATAATGTGGGAAACACTAGTGAATATGAGCACCTTGAATCTGCAAAAGTTAAGATTGTTTATTTCTGCAAATGGCATATACAGACACATTTTATACCTCATTTTACATGAGCAATTTCAAGGTGGAGCTATCTTTCCATAGTAGTTTCTTCTATCATATAGTCAGTATTGGTGCTAGAAAAATAAGCCTTTTTCTAGATCCTATATTGGGCATAAGGATGGTTCTGCTGAAACTGCACTTCTAGCTTAATTGCATCGTTAAAGCAACTTGCTGCAGGGGAGGATGATAGTATTCACTCTTTCACTGAAAAGTATTGAGCCTCTTAGACTCTTATGTATTACTGAACTACCAGAGTGAATTCTATTTGCTTTCAGTATCAGTAGAAGAGTTCTTAGTGGATTGGTATGATAGTTTCTGTAACTTTTAACCTCTCCAAGAAGAGGAAGAAAATGTATCAAGAGTGCTAAATGGCTAATATCAATGCCAGCTAATGGTATTGTCCTTTTGTCAAAGTGGTATGCGAAGACTGTCGCTGACAGGTAAGAGCATTTGACAAAACTTTGACTCTGCTTTTACATGCTGTGAAAATCCCAAATAAAGAGCACTTCCTCAGTTTTGTTAAGAATCAAGGTAAGAGGGCTGAGCGCTAATAAGACTTTTATTCATACTGATTTCACTTAGAGGCAGCATATGTTTCTCTAGTTGACTGTTTTATGTCATGATCTATGTACTGGATTTCTATGACCATTTCTTCTCTTGAGAAGTTACTGAGCATTGTTTGGAGCAAAAGTCATTCTCTCTGGGCTGCTTTCTGCTTTTCATCCCATGCTTTCTGGGGTGGATTTTGCTGTTGATTTCATTTGTTAGCTTATAACTGTTAGTAGTCTCTAGAGTCTAGTCCAATTCTCTCATCCAGACACGTTTCTTTTTAGCTGTTTTTATAATGATAAAAGCAGAGTAATCTCCTGAAACTAGTCAAAATCATTGGTAATGTTAACTTTACAGATAACTGAGGCCATGTTTGGCTCCTCACTCTACCTTCTCTGATCAATACTTTCCCTTGAAAGAAACAAATGAAAACATACATTGACCCAAAACACAGTAATATTCTTTTGGCAATACTTACTAGGAAAAACAAACATTGCATGTGTTGGTGATTTGAGATGGCTGTATTATGTGGTGTTATGGGATTGTTTGTTGTTTTGAAGATGTCCAGTAGAAGAGAGTTTTGCAAACCAGAAAAGATTCTAGCAGACAAGATAAATGAGAAAATCACACCAGATGGTTTCATTTTGTCCACTAAAGCAAGCATTGGTGTTCTTGTATGGGATTACATGTGTATTGAATGTAGCCGTGAGTGATGTGCAGGAATGGTTCTCAAGCCTGTTTGGAAGCACAAAAAAAGAAAAGTCCTACTCTTCAGTTACAATAAGTATCAAATGCTTTCAATAAAGGAAAAGGGGAAAAAAAGAAGAGAGAAGGTACAAGTTTCTGCAGGTAAATTCAAAACACTCAGGTTTTGAAGAAAAAAGAACATTGGAGATAAATGTTAGGTAAAGTGTTTACACCACTACATAAATACTATATAAAAATGGTCAGCTGACTTAAGAAAATTGCATATTTACATTTATGTGCAGTTGTCTTTAATTCTGAACTGCATTTTTAGGTCCCTGAGTATCTTCCGAAGAATTAAATGCCATGTGCATGCTAGCTAATGAATGAATGAAGATATGGCTAAGATATATTCGTTTAGAGAGAGACCATATGTTTTTGTTCATTCACTCATCAGAAACTTAGTATGTGTGCAGTAATTCTTTGTGTTAACTAGCAGGAACTAATTACATGTACAGTTCTTACTATTTTTAAAGCTGTCAGCCCAGTCATTGTGGTAGAAGCTTTAATGTCCTTAAAATGTCTTTTGTTTCTCACTTTTTCACCTCTAAAACTTACAATACACAATTATGTCTATCTGATATTTTGAGGAGATGCTTCTTCAGAACTGGGGCAAAATCCTTCATATGCTCTGAATGCAGATATTGTTATTGATCTCATAATGATTTCAATTCAATTTTATTGTCTCAGTTAAAAATTCTACTACTGAATCTTTCGTCTTGACTTAGTATGTGGTGGGAGAAGTGACTACTCATCTGAAATAAAACTTCACTGTGTTATTCACCAGCACTGTGGGAGAACGTGCCAACTCCATTAGTGTTACATTACAGAAAAATGTCAGCTGAAGGCATAACTGGATTACAGAGAGACCCTCACAAGGAGTCTAGCTACTTGGATCAGATTACTGTCAAATTGATGAATGTGTAGAAATGAGGTTGTCCTTGGTAAGCTTCAAAATAAACATATAATCTTAAATCACACAATTTAGCTAGTTTGAGCTAGTTATTGCCTTGAAAAAAGTTAATGAGATGTAATTAATGTCCTTCAATGGCAATACTGTGTTTTAATCCAACAGTACAATTCCTTATAAGTAGTCCCTTTACAGCTTCTTAGCTTCTTGAATAGGTTCTCTTTGTTGCAACACTCAGTACATGGTCTCAGAGTTTTTGTGTGTCTCTCTTCTCTGCCACAGGTGTTGGATTGGATTGAAAACCATGGAGAAGCTTTTCTTAGCAAACATACTGGAGTGGGAAAATCCCTGCATCGGGCTAGAGCTTTGCAGAAACGCCATGAAGACTTTGAAGAGGTTGCACAGGTAAAAACAATCACATGAAGGACTGTGTATTTGTCATAGAAATATATGAAAAAATCCTGCTGTGGCACTGAAGGGCTCCACTACAAAAAATTCAGTTCCAATAATGGACTATTTCATTGCAAGCTTTTATTTCATGTCTCCTTTTTGCTCCAGCTTCAGTAAGAAAAAGACAAACCTGTATAGTCCTACTGAGAGTGGGAGCTTTGAAGCCCAACAGAGCTGCTGCTGCTATCATTTTTTATAATTGTTTTCAAAAGCCTGCTTTCAAATGTTGAGTTGTAGAAGAATGAAAGCTCTCCTTGTAAAGTAACCTAATTCCACAGGATTCCAGGATTTTAACTTTTGTGCAGCCTCCAGGAGAGGGTGGAGATGAATTGAAAGCCCTGCTTCCTGACTTGGGAAGCTCCCAAATCCCCACAACAGTCTGATGCGGGGAAAGAGATCCTAAGAAACCAAGTGAGCCAGCAAACCGGCCAACCTGGCTTTGGGTTTTTTCTTTCAATACAATTGTGTTTGTGTATGTCCTTCTGTTCTGAATCACTGATACCAATGCTTTTTTGCATAGAAAAACTCTAGTTTTATTATCAGTTCTTCTTAAGGCTAAAGCTTAAACACACTTTTGTATAAAAAGAGAGTTAAGCTGGAAGAAATAGAGATACTAAGGAACACAGGGAGCATAGCAAGAAGAAGTTGGTTTGGGTAGCAGACTTGAAAAGAGGATGTGAGGTGAGTAAAACCCATGAGAAGCTGAAGGCTAGAATCCTCCCCATTAGTAACATGCACTGTCTGTCCAGTCTTAATGCTTGGTAAGAGTAAACATCTTTAAGATTCATCAAGAAAAATTGCCTTAAGTTAGGGTTAATACAGTGGCCCTTCAGAATTTTCTAATAATATGTCCTCTGTTTTGACTGAAGTGACATGCAGGAGCTCAGCAGTGACACTCATGGCAGATGCGTCAGAAGTGTGTTTACAGATTGCCTGTTTAATAGATGATTAAGCTCTTAATAAAATTTTATTGTAAATATGGTCTCAGAGCACTCCAGTGACTGAGGACTTGAAATAGAATCAGAAAGCTTCTTCAATATTGATTTTTCTATAAAATTTTCCAAAATAATAAGCATTGTTAGTTTTGTATATATACATGCTGGATTTTCCATATGCATGCCCAATACTTTGTTTTATCTGTAATATTTTCCATGTGGAAATACTTATTTTTCTGGTGCAGACAAGTAAGACTCTATTTCTGTAAGACACTTAACAAATCCTGAATGATCTCATACTTAATACTGTATTATTTGAACAAAGAAAAAATAATGTTTAACCAAAGGAGATGAAGTGTCTAGAACAGTAGGTGGAATGTAAACTGTTAAAAAAGCATCTTGTTAATTTGGGTTATGCTTTACAGTAGAAAATTGTGAAGCAAATGCTTAGCAAAAACTTCCTAAAACTGAACATTACTAGAGTTTAAAGTGATCTCTTTAGGGGATGGGTGGAATTTCTATTTTTGGAGATACTGAAAACTTAGACTGGTCAAAGAACTTAAATATACTACAGGGACTGTCTTCCACAGACAGAAGGATGGACAAAATGATCTAATGAGTATTTTTTTAATCTCTAACTGTTGAATGTGAAGTAACTGCCAAGAGAGGCACACCCTTGAGTTGTTCCTCTTACTTGCTCTAAAACTGAATGTAAGCAGGTCCCAAAAGCCATTCCTGTTGCTGGTGTTATAAGGAAGGTTATGTCCCAGTATAAGACAGCAATCTGCAGTCCTTGTTTAAAGCATGAATAACTTTCGGCTGATTTATTTTCTACCTACATTTCTGGTTGGTCCAGGTCTTTGTTCTGATTTGGGTTTGGGGCTGTTTTGGCTTTTGTTGTGTTTTGTTTTGTTGCCTTTTTTTTTTTTTTTTAACAGGCACAATCAGGGGGTTTCAGTCAGCTCTAGTCAGAAGCTGAGAGGAAGCAGTGTCCAGTGACCTGTCAGTGCCATGGCAATGTTTTATCAAATGCGGGCAGCCAGCGCTAATGTTGAAATGTTCCTGATTGAAGGCTAACTCCTGATTTTGAGGGGAGCAAAAATCATTATTTTTACTTCCCTTCTGCTTCGTCGTTCTTCTTTAATGTGAATGAGGTGCCAATTCCTCAGCAGCGTTTAGAGAGATATTAAAATAAGCTGTGTGTTGAATAGAAAAGATGTTCGAGTCAATGGGCTGTGGGCTCAAAAATTATTGACTTCAAAATTTGTGTGAAATGAAGGCTTTTTTCTCTTTATTTGGCAATTTTTGTTGCCACTACAGGAGCACTAAATAGTCAAAACTCAGCCAGCTAATAATTCTCCCTAATTTCTGATGTATTGCTATTCGTGCTACACATACACACTGTGGCTTGTACTCACTATCGTAAAATTGTGTTGCTCTTTTAATGTGAAGCCTGTCCAGTTCACTTTCTACTTACTCTTTTTCTTTCCTGTTTCCCCTCTCCCCGTGATAATCTTTCTATCCTTGAAACCATTTAGTCAAAGTGTCAACACTCCAAATTTTGACATAACTCATTCATTTATGGGCATGTTTTTTTAGCTTAGAAGCTTAGAAGCAATGGATGCAGATCTTACTTCCCTACGCATTTTTGTAAGAAATTCTAAGTCAGCCTCTGCTGTTTCCTCTGTCTGTGATTGTTGTCTATGACAGTAGTCTATGCTAAAAAAACATGAAAGGTGCATGGCAAGAATTTATTAGTGGGATCTTTTTCCACAGGTAAGTTCCTTTCTTCGTGTGCAGACTGCATCTGAGTAAAGGACTTAAGTCTTCTTGGTGCAAGAGACACACGAGAAAGATTATTCCAAACCTCATTTGGATACACTGATCATTTCCCTACCACCACTGGTTTCCACCTCCTTTAAGGTTTTAAAAAAGGTTATGTATTTGAACTGGTTCTTAGCTGCACCCATGAATTACTGTAATACACCAAACTAAAGGTCCATGTTTTATATTATCTTGTGACCATCACTAGATGCATAAAGAAAAGGGACTGTATCCTTAAAAAGTTATATTTACCCTCCCAGTTTTCTGGGCCTGTTTGGTGTCTGGAACTGAAGGGTGTCTCAGAACCAGTGTTTAATAGTCACTGATGGACTTTTCATCCCTTAAAAAAGCAGCTACTTTTGAACCCATTTTGCTCTTGGAATGTATGTCAGATCCTGTGGCAATGAGTTACACAACTTAATTGCTCTTTAGATGAAAAATACTTTTGCTTTTTCATTTTAAGTGTGTTGTCTGATGCTTAAACTTGATAGCATCCAATATATTTAATGAGTAATCTATCTTAATTTTCTCTGCCTTCAATGATTTGTATACCTCTGTTAATCTCCCTCCTTCCACATGTGTGTCTCTCCCCATCCATAGTACAGTGTTTTTCAGTTCAGATGACTCAGTCCATACCTCCACTCACTTCTGTATTTATTGTAAATAGTACTCATTTCTGCACTAGTGTTTTAGATTTAACCTTTGACTTTTATGTGTTGTCACTTTATGTGCTTTCTAAAAATATGGTGTTTGTTTTTTTGTGAAGAGTATGTTGAGAAGGTTTCTCAACAGGATTACTGGGAAAGCAATGGGCTGTGTTGTTGGGGTGGGTGCTAAACTCCCATTATGGAGAGTCTTTCAGCGTTTTGAAGAAGAATGCCCATTACAGACTTCAATATAGTTGATCGCACCTTGGGGCACAGAGGGGTGGACTAGAGGACTTATTAAAGCTCTTATGAGGCTGCTACTTTCCCTCTGGGATTTGGGGAAGGTGTGCTAGTGGAGATATTTTGAGGAAATGTTAATTGCTTTCAAAACTCTGTTGAATTTGTCACCATGAAGGGTTCCTTTGTCAGTTTAGGAAACTGATATAAGCTGCTTCAAGGGAGAAGTCCTGCTCTTTTCTGCCTGACCTTCTGTTTTCTAACTGGTGGCTGCCCCTTAGGACCAACGCTTTCAAAATCTTCGCATTATTATTTTTATTCCTCCAAGCATTGTTTAGAAGTAAGCAGTTGGGAAAGGCAGTAGTTCGTACAGCATGCCTATTTGCTGTGATTTTTACTCCAAAGGACAGTTATTATCTACTAAGATAAGTATTTATATTATATTTTGGCTCTACTTGGAAGAGAAATTTTCGCGATAAGGCATATGTCTGCTGTTAAGGCTTGAGAATCACAACCCCTTTTGAAGCAACATCTAGGTTGTGTACAGGCAGTTCACCATCCACTTTACAAAAAGAGAAGCCTGATGTGCCTGGGCCTGTGTTACACGGAAGATACTCCTGGAATTCATAAACAATGCTACACATGTGAGATAAAGTTTTCATTAAAAGGGGAAACTTCTGTTTCAGCCATCTGCAGCTGGGTGTGGCTCTCTGGGTTAATGAAGTAGTTGTTGTTTGAGGAGTGCCTTAAGGCTCTTCAGCCTTGCCTCTTGAACACATGTGAGCTGCAATTGTGGAACTCAAAATACCAAAGCACAGATGAGAGCGCATTCTGGGCCAACGTGGCCTGAGCCTGCTATCTGGAGCATTGACTAGCACTCTCCCCACTCAGAAGGGAAGGCATATGTTAGTCTCTTGAGTCTTTCCCAGGGAAACTGGGGAGGACTTCTCTGCCTCTCTCTGTAATTTAAAAACTGAAGGTGAAGGAAAGGCTAAGATGCACATAGTCAAAATCAAGAAGCAGCATGGATCGATATATATAGATCACAGTAAATGAAGGGGGAACACCCCCCGACCCCCAATATATGAAAGCTGCACAGTCTTATAGTCTGTCCTGCACTTGCATGGTAATGTACCTGAGACCCTGGAGGAGAGCTCTTATTTCCTGCCCCTTAGTTGATTTTTAGGGCTGGGCTTGGATTTAAGTTTTGTGGATACTATAATGTTAATTAGAGGTGTGATACTATTTTTATGGCAAAGAAAAGCATGCTTGCATAGGCCTAATTTATCTTGGCAAGCGGTGTGTTTCCCTGATACAGGTGAGGCTGGGAGAAGGTAGAAAGGCAAAAGGGAAATGAAAAAGGTGTAGTTTATATTGTAAAGAATTACTATTTTATAGTCTGTGGTGCAAACTTGTCAGGGGACCTGGTATGGTGACATAAGTAAAGCTTCTCTAGTGTAGACTTGGCTTCAATGTGTTTTCTCCAGAAGTTAAAGTTAACATTGTTCTGTACTTTCTTGATGAGTCGGTTTTAGGAACCATTCTTTGTTCAGGTTGGGGGCTGACTTGCTGGAGAGCACCTCTGAGGAGAAAGACCTAGGAGGCCTGATAGACAATAGGATGACCATGAGCCGACAATGTGCCCTTGTGGCCAAGAAGGCCAGTGGCATCCTGGGGTGCATCAGGAAGAGTGTGGCCAGCAAGTCGAGGGAGGTCATGCTCCCCCTCTATTCTGCCCTTGTGAGGCCCCATCTGGAGTACTGTGTCCAGTTCTGGGCTCCCCAGTTCAAGAAGGACAGGCAACTGCTGGAGAGGGTACAGCAGAGGACTACAAAGATGATTAGGGTCCTGGAGCATCTCCCTTATGAGGAGAGGCTGAGGAACTTGGGTCTTTTTAGTGTAGAGAAGAGAAGACTGAGGGGGGATCTGATCAATGCTTATGAATACTTAAAGGCTGTCAATAGGGCGGTGCCGGTCTTTTTTCAGTGGTGCCCAGGGACAGGACAAGAGGAAATGGGCACAAACTTGAATATAAGAAGTTCCACGGAAACATGAGGAGAAGCTTCTTTACTGTGAGAGTGGCAGAGCACTGGAACAGGCTGCCCAGGGGATGTGTGGAATCTCCATCTCTGGAGATGTTCAAAAACCCGCCTGGACCAGTTTCTGTGCAACCTGCTCTGGGTGACCTGCTTTGGCAGAGGTGTTGGACTGTGTGATCTCCAGAGGTCCTTTCCAACCCCATGTGATTCTGTGATTCTAAGGCATAAAACCCTTAGGTTAGGCTAAAAAAGAGCACCCAAATTATAGCCAATGTTTGGAATCAGTCCTTTTTTGAATTAATGAGAAAGATACAGACACAGGATATAAGTGCTAAGCTTTAAGAGTTGTTAAACAACTCTGTTCTCTCTGGATTGTAGCGTGCTCAGCACATCAGATTATTGTCCAGTATTGAAACAGTCCAGTTTGCAAGTAATTAGATGTTTAGGGTGATTTTTATTCTAGTTATGAATATAAAATACTAATTCTAAGGAAGAATAAATAAGCTCCCAAGTTCTGGATCAAGGAGACATTTGAATAGACATAAATAAAGAGCAAAGGAATTAATTTATTCACGGTTAAATCAAAAAGTATCTAGAAATACAGTAAAATCTTTAGTAAGATTATATTATACTACCTTTAAAGAAAGAAGAAATAAAAATACATGCCAAGGGCCTTTTTGTCCTTTCATTTTCATTAGTGGAGGCGCTTTAAAATATAGTGACTGAATTTTCTTTCATTTAATCCTGTAAACTATAACTTATTTCTTTACAGAACACGTATACCAACGCAGATAAGCTCCTAGAAGCAGCTGAACAGCTCGCTCAAACTGGGGAGTGTGACCCAGAGGAAATTTACCAAGCTGCCCATCAGCTTGAGGACCGGATACAGGATTTTGTTAGACGTGTGGAGCAACGCAAGATCCTGCTCGACATGTCTGTGTCCTTTCACACTCATGTTAAAGAGGTAAAACAGCTGCTAAGTTGTGGTCATAACTTTAAGCCTTAAAACTGATACTGTCTGATGATACTTTCATTGTTACCATAGGAAGTCATGAAACCCCTCTTGTATGATGAGTTTTGGTTTGTAATTCACTGCAGATTGGAGACTGGTGTAGGATGTTTGTTTTGTTTATAGCTCTATTTATTTTTAATTTTTATTTGCTTACTTTTACAAGCAGCTTCCTTTGTTGTACAAGTACGCATCCTTGTTCAGTCTTGGGGAAGCAGGGAACTGATACAGCTAAAAGACAGCATTTCACATTGTGAGGGAAGGGGGAAATACTGTGCACTTTTGTTTGATGGTTTTTGTGGTTGTTTTTTTTTAATCCAACCAGCTCTCCAGTGCAGTGCGTTGTCAGACACATGGTTAGACTGACACGGTTCAGGAGACTGAAATGCATGTCACAAGCACAAGGCTACTTAAGGCAACCCTGCTGCCCAGAGGGACTTTGTTTCCTTTCTCTGCTTTACACGTTGCAGTTTGATCTTGTATATTGACGGTTCTTCGCAACCTAAAGAGCTCATCTGATAATGACAGTGGTTTGCCTCGTGTTTGCAATTTTTAGTCTCTTTCAAAGATTGAACTGATACACCAGGAAAAAGAAAATTGAGCCAAACCCACTTCATTTTCAGACAGGTCAGTTTTCTGCTCTGATTTAGAACGCAGATCATATGAAATTATAAGCTCATGGGAGAAGATGGAATAGACTAGAGCAAGAATGTAAGGACATCAGTTAAAGGCTTTTGATTAAAGGTCATGGCAGATCTTGATAACTATAGATTACTTGTTTTCTGCTTAGAGCTCTTGTTACATCTTCTCACTGCTCAAACAAGGCAAAAATATATATGAAAGGCTTGTGGATCACAGCATGTAAGAGTATGTCTTCACCCTACCTTGAGACATGGTCTGTTCAGTGGGGAAGTACAGTATTCAAAGTAGCCTCTTCAGCAAAACCTTGTAGAGGATAAGGGTGGGAAGTTTTTGTATGTGAAACATATGCTTTGCACTTGAAACACTCACTTAAGGCAGTTGGTCTTTGAAGGAGCCCAGGATTGAATTACTTTTTAGCTCTAGACATGAGTGCATAGCTCCCCCATCAGTTTTCTGTTAGATACTTCCTTGCTGGTATTCTGGGACTCTGCTTGTTTAAATAAAACAAAAGTAAGCTGTTGTATTGTAAGCTATTTTTAGGGTGCAACCTTTTTTGTTTCACTTTTCTCAAGTGCATAGTGCTGTTCCATTAACTATAGTGAAGCGCAGGAGCAGTGTGCTGCTGCTGGAACATGCTCATTGCTTCTCTAGATTTCTTCATTACCTGTTTTTCTTAGCATGAAGAAGGGCAGCTGGAATGGTATTTAAATGGATACAGTTGATAGTAGTGATGAAAGACAGAGACCATAAAAGGATTTGCAAGGAAAGGGCTTTAAAAAAAAATCTGAAAACCGAAAGGCAGACTGATCTGTGAGTCACTGTTGAGTAATTCTGGGAGGCTGATCCAGATGTGCTGGAATGTTGCCACTGCTCCCCTAGATAATAATGTTTTATTGGGGGGGCAAAAAAAAAGATATTCTGTGTCTTGATTTATTTCTTTGGGAAAATGGATATTGTAGTGATGCTGTAAGTCCTGTAACGCAGCTGTTACTATGGCAGCCTCTTTGCAGCCTGGACTTTGGGGGAAAGGTACTGTGGCTGTTGTATACATGTTGATTTTTTTTTTTTTTTTGTCCTATGGCTGATCTTTATACCTAATAAAGCAAGGAATATTAAAAAGATTACTTATATAAATAAGCAAGCCTGTATTTTAATTTGTTTTTATTCTACTTAAAAATACAGATGCGAGTGTGAGGCAGGTGGTTCATATTTAATAGACTAGTCCTTTGGTTAAGGTGCAAAGAAATAGAAAGTTAAAAGCTGTCTTGTCCTTTCTGTATTCTGATCTATTTTCAACAGCATGTTGTTTGTTATCAAACATGCATGTGGAGTGCTGAGAAGGCATCACAAAGCAGATGGAAGATAAAAATGCCCTAAACCTGAAAGTCATCCATGCTTTGTTGGCAGGAGAATTGCATTTCTCCTGTATACCTGGAAGCACATAACCTTTCTGCTTTATGATGGAGTGAAGAAATTCATGGGCACACTCAGCTAGTGAAGAGGAATTCGAGTAGTACAATAATATGCTAGTTGTTGAACTGGAAAGAGATGCTTCAGTAGGTAAAAACAAAACAAAAACAAACAACAAAACAAAACAGAAAACCCACACACAAAACAAAAAAAGACACAAAACAATCAAATCAAAATAAATGCCACCAACGCATTTTTGCTTTCAAGTATTCAAGGTGAATTTAGTTTCTTGTATCTTTTTTGTGTTTTCCTGGTCTAAAAAATATGAATAATAAAAACCTGTTTGTGTGTGACAGGATGGAGCCATAGAGCTGAGAAAAGCTGGAAATAAGAGTTGTTGGCTGTTTTGAGGCTTTGAAGTCTGGCTCCAATATCTGTCCAATCCCTTGATCGTTGAAATAGGATGTTTTGTTAAGTTTTATTATTTTCCCCAGAAATACTTCATGTTGAAGGAATGCTCCCCATCTGGATGAGACCATTCCAGTACTCTACTTCTCCCTTGTAGCTTTACATAACCTTTGTACTTGACACACAATCTGCTTGCAACTTTTCCCAGCTTCCCTGGGAAGCATCAGCCCTATAGTGTCTGCACGGTATTGTTACTCTGTTCACATCTAGAAAATCAGCACAGTTTCTGCTTTCAGAAGCGGTGTACTAGCCACAAAAGCAATAGATCAACTTGACATGTCCTGGAAGTAACAAACTTTTGCTCTACCTGTGCACAAATCAGCTGTATGTAGTTTGGGTGCAATAGCCCATTCTGATGCATATTGGAAATGATGGCTACCTTTAACAATTCCAGAATTTCTGTAGCCAGGTGGTTGCAAGCTGGTAGGGCTCCTACTTAGCTCCTTGTGGCTTAAAAACATCACAAAACAACACAGAAGTTCTCAGACTCCTTGTAGACTATCCTCAATAGACCACATTTTTCATTGAGGAAAGAAAGGATGTATTCAGGGGAAAAAAAAAAAGGTGTTATGTAATGGTATCGCTATTACTCATTTTGCTTAATGGTGATCCAAGAAAATCAGTTGCTTGCTGTGTACAAATTGTGATTCCATGCTATTATGTTATTACTAGCTTTCAGTTTGTACGGTTGTGAATATTGGCTTTTAGCTCCCATGCAAACAGGGAGAAATTTCAATCTATAAGCCAAATTTTTCAGTGAGTGATGTACTGAAGTTAAGCTGTACACTGACGAGCTTTAGAAGTGTTTGGGACCATAAATATCCTTATCATAGTCTTTTTATTGAAAGTACTGTGTCCAGGCAGTTTCCCAACCTGAGGCTGGATAAAAAACAACTGAACGTCTGAAACTGTTGATCATTGCAAAACAGTGAATCCCTTACGGCTTTTGTGCCTTTTGACATTTAATAATATGAGGAAGGACAAAGTGAGAAAAAAATTGCATACATAAAAGATAAGTTTCCTAAATAAACAGTTATCATAAAAAGTTTGTGAGCAAAACATAGGAGCAAGAGTCATGGTAGTCTTTGCTGTGAAATCTGTCATCAAGTAGAGATGAATTGGATTTTGGTGTGAATTCAAATTCTTCTGTACACATACATATAGACACACATGCACACACGCTCTCTCCGAAATGGCTCCCTCAGCATCTATGAGTGGGAAGACTGAAATCCTGGCCAAGCCAGGTGTTTGTAGTAGTGCCAAAGTAGAGCAACAGATATTTTTCCTAATTGGAGTCAAGTGTGGGAATACAGATCAGATTGTACATGGAAGAGAATGATCTCTTAAGACCCCGTTGGCTTTTTGCATATAACCTTTTGTGTGTATCCTGACAAGTTGATTATAAAATAGCTCAGAGCGCTTTTTATGTATACATAATATGCTTAATGGTTTTAGTAGATGTCTCTTTTTTTTTTTGTTTTGGTCTTACTCAAACTAAACTTTATGCTAGAATAGACTGAGGTTGAAACAAAGAAAAAGGAAGTGGAATTGGCTAGGGTTTAAAATACAAAAGGTCACTGTTCCTGAACAGAAGTAATGAAACAGTAGTCTGTGCAAGCAGTTAAAGGAAGGTGGCATCGTTTTGAGTGTGCCAGTGCATGGGAAGACACGAAGAGGCCTTGGTCTGGCTGTAGTGCTGCCCATTCATTCACATCTACTTATGAGACATGTATTTGAGTTAAAAAAGCTTGTAGCTAATGGTCTCACTTTGTCTCACAACTCACTGCCAGAAATACACCCTCCTTTGCATTACCCGGTAAGGACGGGTGTCCATCCATGCAGCTGTCTATTCATTTCTTCCTAGGTGGACCCTGAGGTGACAGACCGGCTCTTCTGGTTACCTGTCACCCCTGAGTATTTGAGTCTTCTGTGCTGGTGGTCTACAGGCTGAATGTGGATGTTGTAATAAGGCTGCTGTCTCCTCCAGGGTTTTGTGCATCTCTAGTACTTCTGTTGTGTCATTACAGCACAGCAATTCGAAATGTGACGGGTCTGGCAAAACATATGAAGTGCAGTTTCTGGTCAGTAGTTTGATATACCCAGCATCTTGAATCTGAGAGTTGAGGAGGGCAGTTCTTAAATCTGAAATAAGAGAAGCATTCAGTGGCATCACACTAAAGTGTAGTGTGGTTTACTAGTTTGGTTGGACTGAAATCCCATTACCCAGCACAGATTTCCTCTCTTATTTCAATACTGGTATCTACTTTGCTTGAAAAAAGGGACTGAATTTTAGTCCAAACATTGAAATAGCATTAAGTGTTTGAGAGAAGTGGGGCAGAAATAGACCTTTAAACTGTGTAAAGCTATGGTATAGACACTTTTTACTTGTTCAGTTAAGAAATAGGACAAATGCTAACAGGTAGTAGTAGTGGTTGATGTAATTTTAGGAAGATGTGAGAAACTTAGTTTTGCTTCAAGGATTAATGTATTCTGAATAGGAAATTGATTCCATTATAACTGTGGAATAGGTAGGGTTATTTGACATTTTTAAAGGCAATTTTCAAAAAAATATGCATGCATTTTAATATCTTAAATGTCACTGGAAAACCCTGGAAGACAAATTTCAGGGAGTTTAACCACTTCATAGGTTTAGTTTTTTAAAAGATGCCATTTTTGTCCACTGCGTGTCCTGAAAGCCAAAGCTTACAGACAGACATATCAGTCCCTTTCTATGCCCTGATATACTTATTAAGGAATACTATTGCAACATTTGGCCCTGTACAAGTAAGAGCTCCAACAACAATGGTGCCTGTCCTAATACATGCACTGCAACACTATGCTGGGGGGCAGGAGCAGAAAGAGGAATTGGCACTTTTTATATGCAGAAACTGTGTGCCTTTGTTTGTATTAGTCTCCTGACAAGGCTGACTGCATATCCAAAAGCCATTATTATAAAAATGAAAGAAAATAAATTGAGAGAGAGTGTGATGGATATTTTATCCTAATAAAATAACTCTGTGGACTTGGGAAAGTTATTTACTCAAAAATAATTGTTCTCTGGTTATATTCAGCAAAATACAGTAAGATCTTAATTAGCTGCAGTCTTTCAGGAGATCGCAGGGATGGGATTTAAATGGATAGAGGCCCACGATGGAAACACTGAAATTTCCAGGATGTTGCAGACAATTAAAATAATACTATCTCAGTGACTAATGGCGTGCTCCCAAGAACTTAGGAAAGAGGTAGCACAGGATGCAGGCTCATTCAAGCAGATGTTTCTTAGTCTGTGCTATATTTAGATCAAGTAAAAAAAAAAAAAATCTGCTGGGTGAAACATTTGCCTGTTAGGGATTCAGAATTTGATTTCCCTCTCCAATTTTAATTCTGATAAGATGTGAAGAGCAGATGAAAAGAGCAGAAGAGCCTCCTTCTGTGAATGGATTGAGTTATTTATATGTTTTTTTCACTGTATGTTAGAGCCAACTTGCTGCTGGATAAAGTTATTACTGAGGTCATGGACTCAGTGGTTTGTTTAGGGATCTCCGTGCTTCTTCTATTACAGAAAATATTTTAAAAAAGCATGCCTGGAAGTTGCTCAAAAGTTCATACCCGGAGAAAGTTAATAGTTTTTTAATGACTGGTTTGTTAGCATTTTTTTTCCCACTGGATTTTTCTTGCCAAGCTCTCTTTTATGGAATAATGCGCTGCCTCAGAAAACCATTGCACTATAAAATCTATAGTTCTGCACTGCTGAACGTGTATGGATAAGTCTTTGTTCACCCCCACTGTAAACTATTTGCTTCCTTTTGCCTTTTCTGCACAACCTTGTACTGTTTTCATCCTTAGTTTTGTATCCATAACCAAGGTAGTTTACATAATTTCCAGTATATTCAGTGCTCATTCCGGTTTTGAAGCAGTATACAAGCTAGATGGCCATTGCCACCCATTATGAATTAAGCTTCTCTCAGTAAATTGCATGAATTTCTATCCAGCTTTAATAACCTGACAGTTTTGTTCATCTCTGGTGGCTTTATTCTAGCTGTTGTGTATAAACATCAAGATTATTTTGAGGGGAAGCTGTTTGTCAGAAACTTACTTGATGGAAGAGTGTAAAAAGCTTATTTGGTAATGTATTAGAGTAACTTTTGCTGTGGAAGTGTCACAGAGCTGTTTAGTCACTTCAGAAATGGCTTAACTTGTTCCATTTTCAACAGCATATGAGTCACAGCTAGGCAAGTAATGCATACTAATTACTCTCCTTCTCTTTCTCCACATTTGTAAAATGTTTTCCTTCCCAAGCAGTGGGCAATTCAGCTAATGAACTAGGCAAATGCAATGTATTTCTGAGCCCTTTGGTGCCTGGGGGGCAAGATAACACTCTTACAGTTGTGCTGTACTGACCAGGCACTAAGCCATTTGGCATAACATTTTCTTCTGCCAGTGCCCATGTCTTTCTGCTCTAGGCAAGTGGTGTTGCTTTGAGCTGGATATGCAGAGGGAAAGGTCTGCTTGTACTGTGCTGGCTTGGAATCCAGCATCAAGAGTAAGCTTTAAGAGAAATATTCCCATGCACACTACATCACCAACCCAATGCTTCTAAGTTTCATTGCCCCTGCCAAGACCTTTCCACCCAATTATCGAAGTGGCTGAAGTGTATGTGAAGAATACAAAATGCAGAGATGAGGTGTCCCTTGTACAGGTCTGACACAACCCAGCTGCAAGAGGGACATAAGGGGCAAACTTGATATGGTCCAAGAGACTCAAAATTATTTTAATTCCAGTTTTTCTGTGATAAGCATCTCTGAATATTGGGCCTTGTATAGACTGTGCAGTAGGCATGGAGTGTAGAGGTCTTCCAGCTGGCACTGAACACATTAGATCTGCAGATAACGACAGTCTTACTCTCGAGTGAATGTATTTGAACAGTTGCAAGCTGCTCTGGTTGTGAGTACACAGCAGCTCCCTCGGAAGGTCTCTAACATGGTGCCCTACTTTTACTGTTCAGACATAACTTAATAAGAAAAAAGGGGAATAAAAACATGTCCTCTGGCCATTGAAAGCTGAGTGAAGTTTTCAGGTTGTATTGTCATGCATCTTGCTTACAAGTTTCTTGGTCTGGAAGTGAAATTTGCATTCCTAAGTGTGCATTTAGAGAAAAAAAAAATATTGGATGCTGCATTCGGTTATACTGGAATGAATGTTGACAAGTGTTTTTGACCCACTTGCTAAGTTCTATTGATTTGTGCTTTTAATAAGATGACTGCTGTGGCTTCAGCTTGTGGTGTTTACAACTATGGAGTTGCATTCAAATGTGTGACAAGCATTGTCTTTCAAGCTCATGAGTAGTCAGAATAACACAGTGTGTATGAATAGGCAGTTCTGCTTCAGGGGGAGGGAGAGTGGTAGATTCATAGAAGAGAGTCTGGTTAATTGTCATAAATTCTCACAAATTGTAAAGAATTAAGCCCATAGCTTGGTTAACTCAAAACCTACCACAGGAGGCATGTAAGGCTCTAAGATATAAAAAATAGCTTTTGGTTTTAAAATAAAGATTCAAAGGAACCAATTAATCAAGATCTAGAACCCTTCCTGGAATTTTCTATTTTAATGTAGCTCCGTTGCTAGTTAGGAAGCCTTTCTGATCAGAACATCATAGAAACAGCAGTATGAAACAGGTATTTCTGTAGAAAATGTTAATCAAAGAAATATAATGTTTGGTTTTCTGTCTTTTTGGATTAAATCAATTTAATTCCTTACTGTCTATGGTTAACTATGTTAACCTTTTAGTTATGTTCAAAGTTAATAAAGCCTATTTGTACCTCTCAAATGTAGAAAAGCAGAGATTAAAATGTAGTCAAAAGATCTTAATACTTTCAAGGAGAACAGAGTTATTATTTCAGGATAAAGCCCAAACTCTAATCCTTATTCTTGGAATCACTTGGTTTGGGGTGTAATGGTGAAATAGGAGGGACCACGTTTGAAGACTTCCTGTGCGAGTAGCTGTTCCACTGTGCAGTTGGTGTTGCTCACAGGAGGGGTGTTCCAGGAGTCAGCCCTGCTCCCGCTCTTCAAATACTGTTTTTATCAGTTGCACAATAGATGACTGCTGGTTTGTTGATGAATAATTTTCACAGAGAGCTTTGGATGCAACAGCTTGCCTCATAAAATTGTGGAAAAGCACACAGTAGGGTTCAGGTGACCAGCAGCGATACCTAGCCAGCAGATGCCTAGGGAATTTTCCATAAGCTGTGGTATGTGGGCAGTTCTGAACAGGGATGTGTGCATGTTAAGTAAAGGGGGGAAATGCTGAATTAACTGGTGGAATTACGACGTTTTTTGTTCTAATAGTGCGAAATTGAAATCAAGAGGGTGAACACTGTAGCTGTAGAGATCATGACAGAAAAATAACTTCTCAGATCTGATTTATCTCTGTATTTTGTTTTCTGAAATGCTCTTTTCTTTTTTTCCTTTTGAAGGCCACTGAAAAGCATTATCTGTGTGCGTGTGTCAGCCTGGCAGTGTAAATTTGATGGTGGCTACAATACATCTCCCTTCCTTCCTTCCTTCCTCCCCTCTCTCAGGGAGTGTTACCATAGCATTTCCCTCCCAGGGACTCTCTCACAGAGCTGCAGATGGGATTCTCGCTATGAACTCTGTGCTGCTCAGTCGGATACACGCAGTACTGTAGAAGGAAAATGGAAAAGAAAGGGTGACTTAGCAACACGGAAAAAGCTTTCCTGGTATTTCCAAGAAGCAAAAACCTTATTTGAAACAAAGACTTGTTTTTATGAAATTAAAGGGAGCATTTTTCTATGAAGAGAAGCAAATCCTGTTTCCCCCCCCCACTTCAGTCTGTTTTCTCTTGTCCAGGGACATTGATTTGGAATAGTGACTGCATGTTTCCTTGATTCTGGGGCTTACTTTTTTTTTTTCCTTTCCTCTCCTCTAGCTGTGGACATGGCTCGAAGAGCTACAGAAAGAATTGCTTGATGATGTCTATGCTGAGTCTGTGGAGGCTGTCCAAGACCTGATTAAACGTTTTGGTCAACAACAACAGACAACTCTGCAGGTTACAGTCAATGTCATAAAAGAAGGTGAAGATCTTATACAGCAACTAAGGTAAAACAATTTTTCATTAAAATTTCTCGTTGTGTATGTCTGATATTCTGTGAAGCTCTTTCTATTTTGAGGGTAGAGATAATAACTACCAGATATGACCTATAAATAAAACTTGTAAATGTTAGGACTACAATGATGTTTCATGCTGTATTGATGGTCTCTAACCCTGTTTACAGGAAGCTCAGCTTATAAACACTACCTCCACAAGAAGGAGATTTTGTTTACTTAAGCTATCTTTGTGATAGGAGCAATTATACGTCTTTGTAGTCTGACATGCAGAAGAGCTCCTTAGTGTTTTGAGTTCTAAGCAGCAACCTTTTTATGAAGAGTCACTTGAAATTGTTTTGCAAACTGAAGTAACTTCATTGTAGTAAAGACCATTAGGTTGCAGTCCATTTCATTCAGTAATAATCTAAATAAATTTGGGCCCCAGACTGCACTGTCCCCGTTGCTACAGGAGTTGATATTACCATACCTGAATTTGCAGGTTCTATACTAAAGTAAGAGATTAAGGTTTTTTTTTTTTATTGTTATCTAATTTTGATTTTTTTTTGCCTAGAAGGTTCAGTAAAGTAGGTAGGTATATGCCACTTCCTTTTCACAATAGAAGCGTTTGTCTCTGGTTTTAAATTTTATTCTTCTTGTAAGCAGAATGTCCTTAAATGTTGAATTAATGAAAAAATGAAAGTAATCTAATTTTGTAATGCTTTTTCAAGCACTAAAACATAATTTGGACTTATACTAATGAAGATGTACAGATTTAGCTTTCATATAATATGACTTCCAGTAACCTTATCTGAAACAGTCTTAAATTTTGTGGTCATGTATAGTAGCCAAATTGTATGTTGTTTTTTTTTAATAATATATTTTTTCTTTTTTTCCCCTTCCTTTCTCCCCTTTTTCCCCCCTCTCTCTGCTTTAAATAGGGATTCCGCCATTTCTAGTAACAAGACCCCCCATAACAGCTCGATCAACCATATAGAGACAGTCCTGCAGCAGCTGGATGAGGCCCAGTCTCAGATGGAGGAGCTTTTTCAAGAACGCAAGATCAAGCTTGAGCTGTTTCTGCAGCTCCGCATATTTGAAAGAGATGCAATAGATGTGAGTATCTGCCCTTGGAGTTGCACTGCGCTTACTTCTCCTCTCATGTAGGAACTTCTATGCTGAGATGGTTGTGTAATTGCATTGGCATGTGGTTCAAATGACTGGTGGACTTAGTTCTTACCTGAACTAAGGCTTTTGTCTTGTACGTGGAAGTGTCAGGAGAGTGCAGAGCTGAGCTTTTTCATATTAACTCCAGCTCTGATTGACTCCCAGTGCATCTTTAAGCATCTTGTAGAATCATAGAGTACCAGATGAAGCAACGGGTAAGTTTGGTTTGAATATCATCCTACCTTAATACAACTCATATGTTTAGAGTTGATATGAATAAGACTTGCAAGATGATTTAGCACAAACCCTCTAAACTGTTGCTTTGTAGTAACAGCCTTCTTCTCTTTCTTTTCCAATTCAGCAGTCTTTTTTTGGTTGACAGCTACAAGTAGTGTTTGGAATTCTGTTCTAATCTTCTGGGATGTTGTATCTGTCTGTTGTTTTTATTTCTCAATAAGACTTTTTTCTGCCTCTGAAAATAATGCAAAAGCAGGTGTAGTGCAACACACCGTCGAAAAGCTTAAAGAATTTTTGAGACTATCCAAATCTTGGAGAAGGGTTACAGCTTATCAGTTGGAAAATTTCAGTTTGTGTGCAGGGACATGCATACAAACAGACATGAAACTCCCCATGGAGCTTAAGTTAATAGAATTGCACTATAAAGCTTCAGCTAAGTTGATCATATGACTTCTGTAAAACCACTAGTGTTGTACACAGTGACTGAAACTGAGTTGGTGCCTCAGAAGGTTTAGGGTTACCTATTAGTAAATTATCCCATTTGAGATATGGTTTATCTCGAGATTCTGGAAACCAGAAGTTACATTGATAATTTTACCTCTTTGCTTATACATAGTAAAAGCTACAACTCTTGGTCAGGTGCAACTCATGTATGGACAAAGAGGCAGTCAGCAGAAGTGATAGCTTCTCAGGTTTTGGGGGGTTTTTTGGGGTTTGTTTTTTCTTTCTTAAAACCAGGATTAGATATAATTGCTGAAGTCTGATTTAGCTAAACACTTTGTTAGGAGCAATGCAGGAATAGGCAGACACAGTTCCTTGATCCGTGCTCATAGAGGAAGTGAGAGAGTGCGCTCTACAGTAATAAATACTCTGGTGTGAAGAAAGATTAAGAAGGTTCTCCATTTTGCAGTTCACACTGAGGAGGTGAAACTAGTCTGTAGGAAGCTTGCTACTTGGATTATGTTAGCGTAGCTGTGTTGAACATACAAAGAAAAGGCTTGGCAGAATTGGGATTGCAATAATTAGTTGGATGACTGGTATATATAGAGGAACACAGGAGGTATCCCTTTTTATCTACTGTCAGCAATTTTACGGTCTCTGCAGAAGGCATCTGCAGTTTTGGTGGGGTCCGTGTGATGTTCTCAGAACACTTCTATTGAAGAAATGGCAGCCATGGGAGGCAAGCATATACCAAGAAGATTAATGGAAGAATTAGGTTAAAGGTTTGAGTGAAGTTCATGATTAAGCTGTTTGCTCACTGCTATATAATTACCTAAACCAGCATTCTACAATAGCAGAAGGCTGGTTGCAGGAGCCCTGCTTTGCATATGTGTTCTAGTCCTTCTCTACAGGATAGCATTTGTATAGATAGTAGTACTTCTGTGTATGTTGCTTGGTGGCCATAGGATTTTGCAATGGAAAGTCGCATGTCCTAACTTGACAGGTCTTGCTTTTTCTGAAGCTTTACGTTTTGATACATAAAACATAAAGCAACTGCCAAGTACCAAGTTGAAGGAGTTGGTGTATTTTGTTTATATGGCTTGAAAACAAAAATCATGCTTGTTTAAGATTCCCAAGGAGCCCTCCAGAGAACAAAACAGCCCTGGCTGCAGAGGGTCTTCAGCAAAATGTTGTTTTGCTGTCTCAGTGCCACGTCCTCTCTCTGCTTCCTCAGCAAAGTGTGCTTCTCTTTTCCCTCTCACTGATGGCAGACATCTGTTCGGAAACTTCCGGGAAGAAAATGCAGGGACTAGTTCCAGGTCAGTTGTTTGAAAGCAGAAGCTCAGCTGAAGTAACATGATAGTGAGGAGGAGCTTGCTTTGACCTCCTTTGTCCCAGATTTTGTGTGACTGGCTCCGTCAATTACGACTTGGCTGTAGGGGCAATTCATTCAGGGGAGCATCCTGTGAGGACAGTTTTTCTGGAAGGCGAGTAGTGTTTCTGGCTTGTCTTACTGCTCACAAAATGACACGGGCTATAGTGGGACAGGGGGTTTCCCTAGCACTGCAGGTTCATACCATGCAGCTCTGCTGCTGGGGGCAGTGGTGAGGTTTGTTGGCAGGGTTAGTTCTCCTCTTGTCCTTACTCTTCCCTTATTATTTGCTGACAAAATACTCTCTTTCTTTTAGTTGCTGTCTTTTATCCTGCAACTTTTCCACTTCTCCTGATTTTCTGAAACTGTCGTAGCTGCAGCACTGTCTGTCTCTGTTTTGCCCCTAGCTCTTGGTGTACAAACTTGATCTGCTGTATCCTCGGTAGGCTTTGATCGCTCATGAGCGATTTGAAGGACTCTTGTTGCAAGTGCCTGGATTAACTAAAGGCAAGAAGAAGCAAAATGTGCGTAAAGAGTTCCTTGCTAGGGTAATAAGTATCATAAGGAAGATACGTGTGTACCTAGCCAGTGAGTAGGTAACGTTGGTGGCAGTGTATGCAGACTGGAATGTGTGTGTGTCATCTGTGTCTGTGCATTTTTGCCTGTCTGTGACTTAAATACCTCAAGGCCTATGTCAGGGCTCCACACAAAGCATACCACACACTTTTCAACTCGCAGCTTTATCTGTACTCTATTTTTGGACTGTACTTACAAGATGCCTGTTAAGTCATACAGCTGAAAAGGCAAGGATGCAAAGTGCTGGATCACAGAGACCTAAGTCTTCTCCCTTTCCTATTTTACCTTTTTCTTTCTCCCCAGCACATAATATTTTCCACATCCTGGTTATCACTCAGTTGTTACAAGGAATGCTAGCTAGACCCTTCTGAGAAGAGACTTGTAGTTCTTTATTTCTTTCTTATTCAGTGCGAAAGAGTCAACATCCCTTCTGTGTTATACCCTGCCTTGTTTACTGGCAGTGTTACCTTTACATTTCTTAAAATCTAGGAAAGTCAGACAGCTTAGATTCTTCACTGGGAACTTCTTGAACACATGCAATGGTAAGTAGTTACCGTGTGTTTGATCTGGGTTGTCCCTTTCCTAAGAGTGGTATTATTTTGTGTATCAGTTGCTTTAGATATCTCTTAGTCATTGATCTTTGTTCTGTTGGTTTAATGCTAATTGTCTTGACAAAACTTTAAAAGCAAAATAGGAGCCTGCTCACTCTAGAAGTGTTGTTTCTAAAGCAGAATTTCTGGGGAAGCCCTGAAGAGTGTGGGCAGAGTGGGCTTAATGCATGTTATTTTTGTTTTAACTCTGCCCTCGGTGCATTTCAGGTTTGCACGGTGGGTGCAATGGCTGAAATAGATCACCTTGAGCCACCCAATTACTGCTGAAAAAATGTAAGGATTGCTGCCTTTGTTAGGAACCCCAGCTGTGAT
Source organism: Gallinago undulata (assembly GCA_026546715.1). Classification (NCBI taxonomy): domain Eukaryota; kingdom Metazoa; phylum Chordata; class Aves; order Charadriiformes; family Scolopacidae; genus Gallinago; species Gallinago undulata. Next base: position 77,818,649 of record JAOTQQ010000012.1, on the reverse strand, counting down.
GTGCATTGACAGCTTGTCTTTTGAATGTGTGTGGGACGTGCTGGCATTATTTATTTATTTGAATCATGGGCATCCTGGTCTTTTGAAGGGGACAGGGAATGTCTTGCTCTTGTACGGAGTGTTTCAGACTGCTTTAAACAATGTGTGGGCCATGATCTTAACCTCAGGGTTGTGTGAAATAACATGGGAAGAAATTACCATTCTTACCATTTGTTATTTTCTTTGGAGGCAGTATCACTGAAACCTCTTAACTGAGGTGACACATGGTGTTTACCTCTTCAAACTACTTGTCATTCATATCAGGTACAGAGAATTGCAGGACAGTCTGAGAGGACATAGTGACTATATCTACTTAAACCGTCCCATTATTGTAGAAAAACTGACACTTAGCCACAGCAGTCTCCCATTGTGAGCTTATTGTGTTTATTACTTTATTTCAACTCAATGTGATAGTTAGAGAAGTAATGTTTTGGCATTTGTTCTAAAGGGAGATGGACTGGCTTTGCTTTTATAACAGTGGCACAAAGGTGCCATGTTAAAGCTTAATCCACTTTTTAATGGTGTTTAGAAAGACACGAAAGATTATGTTTTCACGATGGAGTTTCACAACCTTCCTTAATGCTTGAATTTTTCAGTTTGACGAAGTCTGACTACAATTACTTCTTCAGGATAACTTACAAATGTTGCCTGAACTGGATGAAAATAAGATGGTAAATCTGATTTGTGAGAACTTCCATAATGCAGTGGGTGGTTTGAAGCAACAAATGTTAGATGGCCTCTGCAGCTTTTTGGTAGTGAATTAACACAGTTTTGAAGATGAGCTGGGAAGAGCAGGTCTGAGGTGCATGAGAGCAGAAAAAAGGCTTAGCTGAAAGTAAGCAGTTCTTCAGTCTGGACTGTCAGGAAGACTTGACATATCTGAAATATTTCAGATCAGTTAAAAGGGGATGAAGAGCAGAGAGGTGATTTGTTGGGCATAGACCATGTAAAAGGGGAGTAAAGAGAAGTAGTGAAGGATTTTGTGGGAGGGGGGAAGCCTGTGTGTGTATTTGGAGGGAAAACCGTTCATAATGCTGAAATACATTGTGTTGAGAGCATGCAGAAGAGAAATGAAAGAAGCTTTAAGCTGTTTCTGTAACTTCACAGCTCTGATTAACCACTTGGAAAGTGTAGCAGCATATTCCTTTTGCTGACAAAAAATGGCTTTGGTTAAATATTTATGCAGCCAGCTACTTTGCTGCTAGTGCCCATTTAGTCAGATCTTGGTTTTGCTGTGTCTTGTTGCATAAAATGGGGTTTTCCTATAATATAACACCATTCACATCGGTTTGTTCTATGCCTGAAATTGTAGAACTCTTGAGCTAAGCCATGCTTGGTTCTTGATAGCTGTAATTTTGCATTCCCAATGAACGTCATTAGTTGATGGCAAAACTCTGCTGAAAATTCTGAAAAAAACTTGGGTTGCAGGCTTGAGGAATAAGTGTGTCAAACAGACTTGTTTGAAATAAGTAACTGATGCATCAAACCTGTGTCATGAGAACTTAATCCACTTAGATCAATGGGGTTTGTAATCATTATGTGTTAGACTTAAAAACAGTTTTGTGACCTAATTAAAATAATTATTTTACATTTCAGCCAGGTTTTGGAATAGGATTTGTAAAATGCGCTTGTGTGGACAGACAGGGAGGTCTTACTGTTACTTAGCTACCCTTCTCTTGACATCTTATGGCTGAGAGTAACATCAAGAATTAAAGTGTAAACTGAAATACAGCTGAATGATTCCAACAAGTAAATTTAACTCTGATGTTACAGTAACACTGTACTAAAGTAATACATTTTGGTTTTGCTCCATTAACAAAGTACCCTGCCTCTTGTGACAAGTAGTGATTCTCAGTTGTCTGGCAGAAGTTGAAGATGCTCACAGAGCCTGACACTTCTTGCTCACAGAGGGACAGAGATGGCTTTTTTGAGACGGTTGTAACTGAAAGCTAAGTTGGTGCTTGATGTGTGAATTGTTACCTGTTGCAGTTGGAAGAATCAAAAAGATATTTTAGATCAACATTTTCCTTTAGAAGTGTAAATGAAAACATTTTAACTTCATCTGTTTATTACAGAATTGTTAGACTTAGAAGGGACCATAAAGACAATCTAATTCCAACCCACCTGCCATGGGCAGGGACACCTCCCACTAAACTTCATTGCTCAAAGCCCCATCCAGCCTGGCCTTGAACACCTCCAGGGATGGGGCATTCACAGTTTCCCTGGGCAACCTGTTCCAGTGCATCACCACTCTCATAGTGAAAATTTTCTTCCCAATATCTAATCTAAATCTCCCCTCTCTCAGTTTAAAACAGCTATCCTTGTCCTATTGCTACACTCCCTGATAAAGAGTCCTTCCCTATCTCTCCTGTAGGCCCCCTTTAGGTATTGGAAGGCTGCTGTAAGGTCTCCCTGGAGCCTTCTCTTCTCCAGGCT
>JAOTQQ010000012.1:77799221-77816074 GCA_026546715.1 Gallinago undulata | reverse complement strand
AAATAACTCCAACTCCATCAGCCTGTCCTCATAGAAGAGGTTCTCCAGCCCTCTCATCATCTTTGTGGCCCTCCTCTGGACTTGCTCCAGCATGTCTATGTCCTTATGTTGAGGGCTCCAGAGCTAGATGCAGTACTCCATATGGGCTCTCACCAGAGCACAGTAGAGGGGCAGATTCACCTCCCTTGGCCTGATGGCTATGCTTCTCTTGATGCAGCCCGGGGTGCAGTTGGCTTTCTGGGCTGCAAGCATGAATGGCTGTCTCACATCAAGCTTCTCATCCACCAACACTCAAACATCCTTCCCCTCAGGGTTGCTCTCAATCTGTTCTCTGCCCATCCTTTATTTGTGCTTGAGATTTCCCCAACCCACATGCATGACCTTGTACTTGGCGTTGTTGAACATCATGAGTTTTGCACAGGCTCACCTCTCAAACCTGTCCACGTCCCTCTGGATGGCATCCCTTCCCTTCAGCATGTAGACCATGTGATATAACACAAGTAATATGTTGATGGAGTATCTTAAACGAGGCAAGGGAACCTGTAGTGTTACAGACTTCGACAAGGCAAGTACTGTTTGAAGGAAAGCTATTGTGGTTCTCAAAGAGGTTCTCCTGGACTGCTTGCTGAAATTGAAAACCCATGCTGAAACAGCCTGTGTCTGAACCATGTTGAACCTAATCAGAGAAGGCAGTCAACAATGAGCAATGCAAGTTCCTGACCTCCATCTAAGTGTGGCATTGGAAATAAACATAATGGATAAGTGAACAGTCTTCGTCTTTCTTTTTTCCCCCCAGATAATTTCAGACCTCGAGTCTTGGAATGATGAGCTCTCTCAGCAGATGAATGATTTTGACACTGAAGATCTTACAATAGCAGAACAGAGGCTCCAGCATCATGCAGACAAAGCCCTGACCATGAATAACTTGACCTTTGATGTCATCCATCAAGGACAGGATCTGTTGCAGTATGTCAATGAAGTGCAGGCATCTGGTAAGATGGCTCCTTCATGCTATTCTGGGCAGTGGCTTTATAAGAATTATCCAGTTGTCTCTCCATGGGATGTGTGAAAATGACAGAGATGCTGGTTAACTGTATACTGGAGATATGTGGACATTTATATATTTTCTTTTTCCCTTTTACTCAGATAATATTATGGCACGTAATTTTTATCTAAGAGTTGTCAGCACCTGAAAATACTTAGTTTTTAAAGAAAGGGATTCCACTCAGGAAGTAGTAAAATTAGAGTAAATAGTAGGGAGTTAATTTTAAAGTTAACCAGAGCAATGCACTCAAACCATAATTCTCATCTTTCAAGTAGTAAGTCTTTCTTTTTGGTTTCTTATGCCCCCTCACTTGATGTTTTTAACTGTGTTCAGGCACCTAGGATAAATCTCAGGCTTGTTTAATAAAAAAAAAAAGGTCAATAATATTGCTTTTTTAAGGAGTGCAAATACTATGCTCATTTAAGCAAATGATCTGAGGATTAAGTTGAACTTTGAGAAGGAACTGAAAAGTGAGTGTAAAACAGTGGAAATGGGCTATTTCTCTTTGGAAGACTTGCAAATCATTTGTAAATGACTGGCTGATTACAGGTGTGGAGCTACTTTGTGACAGAGATGTAGACATGGCCACTCGTGTCCAGGATCTGCTGGAGTTCCTCCATGAGAAGCAGCAGGAGCTGGACGTGGCGGCTGAGCAGCACCGCAAGCACCTGGAGCAGTGCGTCCAGCTGCGCCACCTCCAGGCCGAAGTCAAGCAGGTACGAGTGGGCTGGGGGTGTCCCCTCCTCCCCTGGGGTGTCAAATCTCCCCCAGCCCTTGCTAGCCACATTTCTTGGAGGGGTCCGTTCCCATAAACGGACACGGAAAAATACTTTCTGCTGTATAAAGGCTTGCATTAGGAGGAGGGAGGGACTTCAAATTGAGCACCAAAGAAACTTCGTCCTCTTTTAATGTTAAGGGTGTTTTTTAATTTGCATCAACAGTCCATATTTCTACGTGGATACAAGTATTTGAAGTGTAGAGCAATTTCAGCCCATGTTAAATAATCCATACGTTATCATCTGAATAGTGATTAATAAAAATGGCCAGTGGTAGTCCCTGCACACTGTTCTAATACTTTTTGGTATATTGCTTGAGAGATCTGCAAATAGTGATAATGCAATATCAGCATGGTTTACTTTCTGGGAGAAGAAAAATGAAGTTTTGCTTCTCCTGGCAATAAAGTTTGAGGTCCTTATCTGATAAACACCTAAACCTTTGGTGAATTTGAGATGCTGTGGGTAAAACCACTGCAGTAGGTGAGAGTTTAAAAAAAAAAACCAAACAAATAAAACTCTAATAAGGTAAGAGTTTTTGATCTTGCTCACACTTGGCAGCACCACAGATTATAGCCTGTAAATGCAAATTATAAATTACTCCTTTCACATGAGTAATGGTTGAGATGAAGTTATATCAGATCAGGGTAATTCCTTGTATTCCATTGCATACTGTCTTGAGGATGAAGGAATAAAGTGCACATTTGCAAAGGAAAGAGAAGATGAAAAGAAAGAAAGTGAAAAGAAAGAGCTGAGGAAGTCTCATCCCTTTGCCATACATCAGTGGGTGAGATGGGATGGGTTAGTAAGAAAAAGAAATTGTTAATTTCCATGATACTGAAATAATATTGAATTGCAGAACAGCATATAGGGTAATATTTCAAAGACACACTCTGAAGTGGTTATTTATATTGCATGCTCCCACCATAAAGTGGGAGCAAGTACCTTGCTCCACTAGCTTTGTTTGTATGCAAGTTAAATGTGGCAAGAACACACGCGTTTAAAAGCTGTGTTTGCAGAACAAATGTGCGGAGTTCTGGCACATGCAAGCAAATGATGCTGTAGAGGAGTATCCATGTTGCATTTAGCATGTGGTTTGTAGGGCATTTTGTAAGATCTTTGTAACTTTTTCAAACCACTGCTAGCCGTGACTGAAAGTGAAGCTCAAGAGTAGATTTTTAAGAAAGAATTTGAAAAAAAATAGTTCGTCTTATAATAAATATACTATTTTAGTAGATATACTATATATATATATACACTATTTTAGCCAACTTTTCTTAATAGACTGGGATTTGGAGGAAAGGCGGATCCTGTTTTATGTTCCTAGAACATATCTCTATCAAGTGGGATTTTAGCTTGAATAAAATGCCATAATAGGGGTGAATTTTCAAACAAACTCACATGAATAGGTAGCTGACAGAATGCTAATGTATTGCAAACTCCTTTTCCAGATTTTCATTGTACAGATTAACCTGCAATACTTCCCCAGCCTGAAGGCCTAAAAATTGAATGGAACTAAAACTGAATGTTATCTCATAGGATTGCTTTTGATCCCCTTTGGAATGCCTTGGGCTAGTAACTCTTAGTTTTGTGATTTCAGTTGCCTTTTCAGAAAACCACATCTGATTTATTTTAGTTTTTATTAAATATCAGGAATTACCTTCTCCTGGTTCATCTGCAGTGGAAAAACCTTCATAGCTCAGCAGGTCACAGCTGGGGCTTTACCTGAGAGTAAAATGGTATGGTAAACCTCCTCTTCAATCTGTTTTGTTTGTATTTTGTTGCCTGAAGCAGTGAACACATGTTTTTTTCAGTTCAATTACTGTGATTTTCTGCCAGATTTATTGTTGATGAACTGGGTGTAAGCATACTTATTATGTAGATGGGATGCTGTCTCCATAGCAAGGATTCTAACAATATTTCCATTGGAATTTTTCCTGCCAAACTGACATTACTGCTATTCTATTTTCACATATATATATATATATATAAAAAAATATAAAACTATATACCTTGTAGTCATGTGAAAAAGTTTGTGGAGTGGAACGCTAGAGGAATTTTTCCCTAAGGTTTATCTCTCAGATTACTGTGATATGGAGACCAGTGAACTCTCTCCTAGCTTAGTTTTTCAGTCAAACACTTGCAAAGCATCTCTTCTGTACTAGGTAGTGAAACTTGGAGCTTAGTGATTTTTAGCAAATAAGCACAGAAAGCAGATAAAAATATCCAGAGTTGTTTCTCCCTTAACTACCATACCAGTTCTGCTTTGCAGCATTGAACTTCTGTAGATGAAGCCTCAGGACTAGGAAGAAGCAGAAGGGCCAAAAGACAAGAGGTTTAAAGTGAACCTGCAAAGAATTTGCTTGTCAACTTGGTGTGTAATAGGTGCAGAAAGGGCAAAACCATTTAGAAGATTGCAGTGTAGGAAAGCCTCAGAAGATGGGGGTAAGGGGATGCTGACTGAAATAAGGGACAACTGTATGTGTGAAAACCAACATGGAAAGGAAAAAGTGCCCATTTTATACAGGGCGGGGACACCTGAGTAGGTGAAGGCAGAGAAATAGTTAAGACAATATCTGTGTCCCCCAGAACTCCACTTGCATGTTTGCCAGACTTTTTTTTTTTTAATCACCTAAAATATAGCTATTGGATTACTTATTGCCAAAATCCCCCATATTCACTTTGTAGAATGAATGCTTTGCTCTGTTTAACTTGCAGCATCTGCCTGGGTCAAAACCTCTACCAAGCTCCAAAACCAATCCAATTGCATTTACTATGCTCATTAAGTCTTCTCAGTGCAATGTTGTTTCCTGATGATGGCGCATGTTCTTGGATATATACCTAAGTATTCATATCTCCACAACAGTGTACAGTTTCTTGTACCAAGTACAAGCTTGTACCATCAAGATTATCTTGAGGTGTTTGGTGTTCTCACATGCAGGTCTTTTAGATTGGTGCAGAGTCCAGTGCTTGAGCTCTGATTCTCCCAAAATACTACTCAAGAAGAGTATCCTGGCACTCTGTATTGTGCCATATGGATATGAAAATGTAGCTAGGACAGCCGGCTGAAGCAGGTGTGTCCTGTGATCATGTTTAGTTAGAGTCAAGAATTTGTCCAAAGAACTAATCTTAAATCAAGCATTTATCTATAGAACAATCTATTTGAGCCATTCAGGTGTCCCCAACTCTATTTCCACAGTTTTGCTGATGCTCTACTGATCCTTTTCTAGCCTGCTGAAGGCTGCAAGGGAAAAGATGGGGTGTGTGGTCCACCCAGACAGTGAGGTGAGGGGAACATGCCAACAAACACTGGAATGCGGCAGCCCTGGAAGAACAGGCTTACTATTTACTAGCACTTGTATTTTCCCCTTGAGTCAGAGCAGAGGGAAGGGCAAAGTGTTGCTGGCAACTTTCCTCCTGTGAGTTCCACCAGCTTCTGCACTTGCACCCTGATCTGCAACAAGCAGAAGACCAAATCTGTGTGTTTGAAATGACAAGTTCTGTGCTAGTTGTCTCTGCTGTATATGATGGGATGCCAAGTCAGGAGGAGCATTGAATGGGTGCTGCTTGAGCATTCCCCTTCACCATAAATTCTCTGGAGAAGGTTAAATGGTATTTTAACCCTAAGAAGTTATGTTTTGTTACACTACACCTGGAAGAATTATTTTGTAAGGTAGAGAGTGGAAATAAAAAAAATGGATTATAAAGTGGAAATAAAAAAAGGATTTAAAAAAATCTTCTGCCCCTTGTGTTCTTACAGATAAATTCTTTCTTCCAAGTGTAGCTTCTGTCAGCAGTCTGTTGGACCCATATGGTTCCCTCAGGAGTTGTCCTTTTTCTTACTCCTGAGGCTTGTCTGGGCTTGCTGCCTTAAGTATTAACAACTCCCAGGTGTCTTAAAAACTCCCAGCTCCTTTCATGGTTCCTTTCATATTCCACCACCCTGTGATCTGGAAGTGTCTCCTTGAAGCAAGGAGAGATTGTTCCAAGGCCAGAGCCATCTTCCTTTTCCTGCAGGGGTCCATCTGATCTAGCACTTTCTCCCCAGAGGAGCAGAATGTATGCTCAGTTACACATCTGGGAGGTGCTGTCACGCCCCATGCCTACATTGCAGACTTACTCCTTTCTACAGATTTGCAGGATTTGTATAGAAGAATTCAAATACATGCCATCGGGGAAAAAAAAAAACAAACAACTTGTTAGTTGTTTAAAAAAAAATCTGTAGAAGTCTGTATTTGGCTACTAGTTCATGTTTTCAGTCAAAATCTACATGTTAGAGATTATGGTTTTAAATTTGAAGATAAAGTCAAAAGAAGCTGGAAAAGGAATTTGAGTTTATCAAAAGACACTGGGTTACAGTTCAGAATTATCTTGATGTATGGGAGAATTGTGCTGCAAGAAGGATATGAATCTTATTAGTGACAAATACAGAGCATGATGTACTGGCAGGAATAATCAGCTGAACAAATACAGCACAGGGGTAATTACTGGCTGGGCAGCAGTTCCGTAAAAAAAATTGCACAGATGACAGTGAATAACCTGAGCTCTATACAGCTTTACTCAGTATTTGAAGGATTTTAACCAAAGTCATGGTTATTAACTGGAGGGAGCTCATAAAAGAACAGTGAGAAAAATAAGGCACCTAACTTCTCATGAGAGACATTGAAGAGACTGAGGTCAACAAGAGAAGAGGAATCTAGAGGAGGGAATAGTATAAGGTTCTTGATGGCGAGAGGAAAGGGGGAAGACAAAGCTGATGGTAAGAAGGAGAAAATGGAATTTTTGGTGGGTTTGAGGGTTTTTTGCTGTTGGGCAGGAGAAATTAAATGAGCCTAAATTAAAGCATGAGAGATTTGAGTGTTAGACATTAGAAGGAAGGCTTACTGTGATAAAAATGTCTGATGAAAGCATGGGATTAGAGTTTTGAGTAACGAATGAGGCACAGATCTTTTGGGAGGGGCATGTTCCCGCTGTTGGTAAGGAATGCACGAGGTGACCTCCTGAGGCTTCTCCCCGCCTGGGGATTTGTCTGGTTTCAGTGAACGTGTCAAAGGTGGCACATTCTGAAAACTGAAAATCTTTAGCAATTAGAAGACATTCAATGGTCACATTTTCCTTAACATTAATATTCAAAAGTTGCTTACTTTTTCCTAAGCTGGATGTCCTCAGTTTACATTACTGACAATGGCTCTTAGGCAAATACTGCTTGTAACTTGGTCCTGTTTCCAAGGTGACAGAAATAGTATTCAGAAACACATCCTTGTTCAGAGTATAAACTGAAACCACAAACACGTAGCAGTTGACTGAAAGATATGAATTGTCAGCTAAGTGAAATGAATACTGAATGTCGCTTGCTATGCTTATTGAATATATAATTCACTGTAAATATATAACTAATAAATTGTTTAGTCATCAATTCTAGTACTACATCTGACCCTAAATGTTTTTTGTCCCTAGCAATGATACTTTGCTTGCTGGTTTTGGGATTGCAATTGCATATTTCATGGTCTTCTCTTTTGTTACAGGTTTTGGGTTGGATCCGAAATGGAGAGTCAATGTTAAATGCTGGGCTCATCACTGCTAGCTCTTTGCAGGAGGCAGAGCAGTTACAGAGGGAGCATGAGCAGTTTCAACATGCAATAGAGGTAAAAGCAACAATTCAGTGACCATAGCCAAGAAGTCCTGTGTTACAGTTGTTGAGTGTCTGTAAATAGCACTACGGGGGCTCATGCTACAATTTTTTGACTTAAGGAAAAGCTGTTGAAATCATCTTACGGCAGAGAGATAAAAACACTTACTGGGAAGGTGGGATTTTTGTTATTGTTCATTTTGGAGCTGTGATTCCAGGTGAACACATCTTCTCAGTACCTTTTTGAGCCTTTGTGAAGTGATAGCTGTTCAAAGTAATTTTACTGAAAACAGTAAACCCTTTGTTAGAATACAATATATAATGCTAATTGTTAAAGTTAAGAATAAATGGAACAGCAACCATCAGTTTTGTGTGTTCTGATATGGTCCTTTCCATTTTTGTTTGCAAGTAGTTTTCACTGAAATTTGTGTGTGGTGCTGTGTCCATCCTCTTGCCATGACTTCAAGCTGAACTTACTGGATTGGTCCTATCTCTGTGAAAAATAGGCAGAGATTGCCTGATATGCTGTATTATTAGTTTATATGCACTATCCAAGGGACTTAGGTTGATATTGATTATATATACCCTATGCTTTCTAAGACTTCTAGTGAAAGGTTAGGCAATGTTATGATTGTTTGGGAGAACTTTTCAGAAGTCCTCTGTCTTGCACTAACTCCTACCACATTTATTCTCTGTTCAGTGGAGTTCTCTTCTTTCACATCTTTGGGTTTGTTTATTTGTTTGTTTTGGGGTTTTTTGGTTGGTTGGTTTGTTTTTTTACAGTTTGCACTGTATGTACCCTCATTCTAGAGCTTTGATAACTCTTAAGTTTAAAAATCATGAGACCTCTAGGTGTTTGTCAGTTTAAGAATAAATGACTAGAGAGCTTAAATTCTGGGCTTTCTGGGTCATTCTGTACTCTGATATAATAATACTTACTGTAGTTGGGGGTTCCAAGTTTTAGGCAAGCATATATTTACACAGAGTTACTACAGTTAAAAATTTGCTTACAATGAATGGAGAGTTGTCTTTTGTGTTGGCCTGCACACCTGCACCTTCATTTGTTCACAACTAATGTGAAAAAGACTGCAGTAAAGCTATGAGGACAGTAACAATCAAGCCAAAATTAAGACATGTCCTTTCAGTCTTCTTTCCTCACTACAAAGGGAAAGAAAAGCAACCTGAAAGTCATAATTATAACGAAGTGTACTGCAGCATAGATATGCCATGGGAACCTTGATCCTAGGCAGTGACTGTTGCTTACATACTGCTAGTCGTTGTTGATTTGATGATAAATCTCTACAGGATTTATTTCTTTTGTATTTGCATAGTGAAGTAATGTAGTGACTAGTATTAGCCAGTTATTTTTATTTGGTGGGTGTTCATGCATGTGTATGTAAGTCTCATTGATATAGGGGAAATGTAAGCCTTTGAGGTCTTCAGTGGGGCACTTCAGTTCATTTTCTTGAACTCCTGAATTTTCACCTCTTGTCAGAAAACGCATCAAAGTGCCCTGCAGGTTCAGCAGAAGGCGGAGGCAATGCTGCAGGCTAATCACTATGACATGGATATGATCCGGGAGTGTGCAGAGAAGGTTGCTTCCCATTGGCAACAACTGATGCTGAAGATGGAGGACCGACTCAAGCTTGTCAACGCCTCTGTTGCCTTCTATAAAACTTCCGAACAGGTACAGAAATGCTACGTGACCTGTGTCGGCCTTGGTTAATTCGTCACTGTGGCATAAAGTGGCATTACCTAAAAAAATGATTAACTAGATTTGGTTATATTTACTAATTTGGTAACAACTGCAGTTATACAAAGAATGCAAAAAGCATTACTAGCTGCCTTAGAAAGAGAAGCCATGATGTTGCAGCCTCTCAGTATATAAAGTGGTCTTAAAAGACAAAGGCTTTTTACCTGGGCCTGTCACTGCAGAACAAGGAGCAACAGTTTTAAACTGGAAGAGGGGATGTTTAGATTAGATATGAGGAAGGAATTTTTTACTTTGAGGGTAGTGAGGCACTGGAACAGGTTACTCAGAGAAGTTGTGGATGCCCCATCCCTGGAAGTGTTCAAGACCAGGTTGGATGGGGCTTTGAGCAACCTGTTCTAGTGGAAGACATTCCTGGCCCTGGCAGCGGGTTGGGCTATACATGATCCTTAAAGGCCCCTTCCAACCCAAACCATTCCATGATAAATGAGTAATAGACAGATTGAACTAACTACTGAAAGGCTGCAATGTAATTGGTGTAGCTACACTTGCTTCAATTAGTGAACTTCTAAGATATACTTGGTAGTTATTGGTGAAGAGTCAAATCTTCATCAGTCTCTTCCACCACTGTCCCTTTTAATATTTCTTATTTTTAATTGAGAAAAGTCTTGTAAAACATTTTCAAGATTAAACAAAGCTACAACTCCTTAGCCGGATTTCTGCTTGTTTCAAGAAGTTTTACTTAAACCATAAGTAAGTTACACAGAGGTTTTAATGGAAGTACTTCAGATGGCTAATTCTGTTTCTCGGTTGTTTTTTTTTTTGTGGAAGTCAAAAAAGAATCAGCTCCATTCTACTTTTCTGCAGAAGAGATAGGGGGAAGGTTGGCAAGGTTGTGATTATATCTTAAGACCATCTTGAAGTATGCCATCACAGAGGCAGAGAAAGATGAGCAACTTTAGAGGTAGCCTTGTGAGCAATTCCACCTAAACAGGTCAATGCTTGCAAATCTACAGCCAAAGTTTATTGCCAGTCAAAACATGTCAGAAGCTAAGGTACACACAAGGGTTAGATTGGTTTTCTATTTTTTTTGCTTGAATTTGCAATTTCTGTCTTACTGGATTATATTTGAGCTGTACTTCTACCTGGTAGGTGTGCAGTGTGCTGGAAAGCCTGGAGCAAGAATATAAGCGAGAAGAAGACTGGTGTGGGGGAGCAGACAAGCTGGGTCCCAACTCTGAAACAGATCATGTTACTCCCATGATAAGCAAACATCTGGAACAGAAGGAGGCATTCCTAAAGGTAGGACTTGTTTTTTTTTAATGGTCTCCTGTGTTTTGGAAAGCGTGCAGTCAAACACTCGCTCTTACAGTGCTGAAATGTATGTGGAAAGAAACTGTGCCCATTCAAAAGCTACAGGTATGTCCCAAACTGTGAAATGTGGGAAATGGCACGTTAACTGTTTCTGACAGTGATTAGGGAGAGTACTGCCAAGTGCATAAAATTGTAGCCAGTTTTTATAAATATATTCCCTGTTGAACTTCAATAGATGTCAGGTCTCCCACTGTGACTGAAGAGGAATTGGGAATCACTGCTTTGAGCAACTGTCATTCTAAAGAATGCTTAAAGGCTGCTGCTGCTTTGGAAGAGAAGTGACAGTCGCATAGTGCCATTGCTGCCTGTGCATCAGAGCAGCTCTCAGATGTGCTTGGACTACAGTAGAGTACCGAAGGAGGAAATTGCTAGACAAGCATCTGGTTTGAGTTTGTGTAATAGTCTACAGATAAATGAAAAGTTTTCATCCTAACTAATGTCCTAGTGAAGATGTTTATTGATCATACTGAATAAATGTGTAACAGATGCTTGTAAAGCAGTGTAACTAACCCTGTAACCAAAGGCTTTTCTAGCATCATCTTGAAAGACGTAAGAGTATGAAACTTAGTTTTATTAAAAACCTTTTTGCTCTCTGCACAGATGTGAACATTGAAAAATATATTAGCATAGCTCTAGGTATTTTCAAATATATCTAATAATACCAAATATCTTTCTGCAGCTGGCGTGTGAGTTTCCAGTCTTTCTGTTAATGCAATTTGAGAAATGACTTAGTGTCTCTGTTACTGAATCTAACCATGCTACCTTTATCTAACCTTTTAAAGTGGCATTTTACTTTCTGCTTATTAAAATTAAGGCAGCCAGCCCATATGTACATTGTAATGGTGTACATTAAGATGACGGCAGCAGCTGACCTGAGTGTTGCAATACAGTGGTGAGGACTGAAAGCTCTTAGGGCTTTATCTTAATATTGTAAGGATGTGTCTTAACCATAGAAGAGTTTGGGCTGGAAAGGACCTTGAAAGGTCATCTAGTCCAATCCCCTGCAATGAGCAGTGATATTTTAGCACTTTTGGTTTCACTTTAGTGGAGCATTTACTTTTTGTTTAAAGGTGTTTTGGAGTATCCAGGTGGTTTCATAAGCATGTGCACTCTGTTTATGCAATAAATAACTTCAAGTGGCACATGGCACATACACAAAACAAACTTTGTGAGCTCTCAGTCATGCTGAAAGCTCTAGAGCAGAGAGTTGCTTTTCAGGATCTTCAGATAAAAAGTAATAGCATTTTGTTTGAGCATTTTTTCTGCTGAATATGTAAGGATTAACTGTTATTTGTTGGGAAAACTGTTTTAGTGCTTGGGTTGGTTTACTTGTAGAAGGGTTTAACAAGCAATGCTTTTTAAAATTGTGGAGGGTGGGAAATGCTTAAAAGGGGGATGAGGAATGTCCTTTATCCCTTTCTGGATGTGTATGTGTGCGTCTTCAAAGATAATACTGCTAACTCTCTAGGCTTGCACGCTGGCTCGGAGGAATGCTGATGTCTTCCTGAAATACCTGCACCGGAACAGTGTAAACATGCCAGGGATGGTAACACACATCAAAGCACCTGAACAACAAGTCAAAAGTAAGGGGTTTATTGTTCTTTTTTTCTCCAACGTGATCATCATGTGTTGTACTGTGTGCAAATGAAGCCTGCCCAAGTGGAAAGGGTTCTGTCAGGCTTAACAGGAAATAATTAAAATTGCTCACACACTTTGAAGGAGCTGCCATTCTCTTATACCCAAATGAAGTTGCTTTGAATTTATTTATGTCCTGCTTACACTTAATCTCTTTTTAATTTGAGACTCAAATGTGCTGCTTTTGCTCAGAGAGCGAGATAGGGAACTTCCACATGATAATGTTTGGTCTGAAGCCAAATGGCCAAATGGGAGCTGATCACTGTAAGCTTACTCAGTGTGTTAATGTGGTGCATTCTGTGAGTTCCTTGGGGGTGCCAGGGTGGTACATGATAATTCTTGAGTGATGCCCTTGGACGCTTCATATAGTTGAATCAGTATTAAAAAACTTCATTAAGTATAGGATGACTGACATAATGTTTAAATTATATGTGTAGATATGTAGTAGCTGAGGTGATGCAGGAAAGAATTAATACGTGGGGTTTAGATTTTGCTGGGATTAATTCAATGTAGTACAGCTTTAAGGTGTAACATGCACTGTGGGGAATGGAGTAGAGAAAGAAATCTGTAGGGCTTTCAGGTACAAAGGGACAGGAATTAGTAGAGTATGTGTAGCTGATGGGTGAGGTACGCAGAACAGAAATCAGAGAGAGAGATTCAGAAAATAAATACTGCATTTTACAGTTGTTAAATATTGCAGTTGTATTCTGCTTGATGCATTTTGAAGCTGAATACTTGGTCCATGCTACAGATTCAAAACCAGAAAAGTCTAATTGTCTAATTAATTGCTGTTTGCAGCTACCCAAAGGGGAGTTATGCAGAGGATGGAGCCAAACTCAGAGAAACACGGCAATAGGACCAGAGGAAAAAGTTGCAGCAAGGAAAATTCTGAATGAATATAAGGAGAAAGTAGTTACAGCAAAAGTGAGAAAGCACTGAGTAGAGCAGGTAGCCCAGAGAGGTAGTGGAATCTCTGCCCTTAGGAATTTTGAAAACTCGTTGAACAAGCCTCTGAAAAACTTCTAAGTTAGTCCTGCTTTGAGGAGGAGACTGGAACAGGTGGCCTCCAGAAGTCTCTTCCACTCTAAATTACTTGACCACTCTATCAGAACAGGACATGGTTGCTGCTTTACTACAAGGGAAAAACTTTGTGTTAAACTTAGCCATGTGTCTGACAGTACTCAAATTGAAAATCTCTCTGTGTTGAATTTTTTCCATTGGAAAGATAATAGGGTATTGGCCATACTTTTCACTCTACGGAGATAATTGGATTGTGACAGTTGAAACTTTGAGCATGTAGAGCTAAGACAAAGGATTGTTTTCCCTCTGTCCCCAAGGCATCAATGTTTAAAGAACTATACAAGACAAAATCTCAACACAAATGCTAGTGGTATCAATAACTGAAGAAGTGTTGCTAACATTTGTCACAGCTCTTCTTTAGTAGTAGACTAAGAAAGCAAAGCAGAAGCAAGCAGGAAGTTGTAGCTACCACACTTACTGAGTATAAAAAAATGTTAGGGCTTTTAGACAAGCTTAAAAATTCAGTTTTAAAAGATGTGTAGAAGCAGTCATTCTGAGAAAGGTAAATGTGTTCAGATGAGGAAAAAGTAGAAAATTCTCTGCTAATGTCCTTATGAATAATTATATGTCAGAACTGTAGTACTATCCATGTTCTTTGTATATTTAAAATCTGGGATGAGTGATACATGTTTAAAAAGCAACAGAAATCCCCAAGCAGGAGAAAGATAAGCTATGGGCTCTAATACTTTTTCCCCATTAGCCATGTAATACGTGCTTCTGAGAATTAAGCATGAGCCAAGATAGAACTAGTGAGGACTCCTACTTTTTAGGTCTCAATGGTATCATGGTAGCTGACCAAATGATTTACAAGTTCACTTTGATCTTTCTGTTCAAATATGCATGTAAGGAAAGAAATGAAATCTCTTCTCATCTCTTTTCTGAATAGATAGAGAAAAAAAATAGTGTTTATATCATTTTGGTGAAATAGAGATTGCGTGTGTTCTGCTGGACCATACTCAGGTCTGTGCTTGAAACAGCGTGTCAGCTGTGATAAGTATTATAGTATAATGAATGCTTTAAAAATTTGAGCAACAGTTGAGTTCTGCAGAACTGCTGAACTTTTCTCAAAAACTTCATTCAGTGTCATACTTGATCTTTATTCCCAGCTGCAGATTATGATATCTAGAAAAGCAACATCTTAATCTGGGCAAAGTTTAGCTAAGCCCATGCTTCATGGGAAACAGGAATCAGGATGATACTGAACTCCTAGAGGTGTCCTTCTGTCCCTTCATACCAGCGCAAATAAATTCTTTGACCTGCAGTTAAGAGTCTCCAAATACTGTACTGGATATTGTGCCAAAGCTGAATTTTAGGATGGAGTCGTGGCCTGAAGCTGTGCTGTGACAGGTGGATTCAGTCGGTGACAATTGCTGTAAGCTCAGAAATGGAGCATCTTCATCTTTGCTTCTGCTACAGATTTCCTGGGCTTCTTTGTTACCTCTGTCTCTGCTGTATGGATTGCAACTGAACATAATGCAGGAACTTGTTTAGTAGTGCTCATATTTCTAGATAGGTAGATAGTGCAGGATGGAGAGAGACAGCTGAAAGCTCTCCAAGCCTGAAGAATAAGCTGGAAGTTTAGGAAACAATCCTAACAAATGTTGGAATCAAGAAAATGACAACAGCAACAAGGACTATAGTTCAGGAGGCTTGAGATAGAGCTGCTCATCCAAACCAAGTATTAAATGACGTTGTTCTGTAATTTCAAGTATTTTATAGTTCTTTTTTTTCCCCTCTTCCTTGTCAGTCCGAGAAATCAATGGCAACAACACGAGTGCTGCCCAGCCAAATGTCTCTCACAGGCTTGCCATCTGTATTGTGTCCTAACAGGACAAATGCTGTTCCAATTAGCTAAATTCACTTTGCTTGCTCTTTGTCAGAACTACTTCGCTTGCATCACTATCAAGATGTCTCTTTTTGTATGATGTGTTCAGCTGGCTGTATTGCATTGTATAATGATAGGCCTCCCTTTGTCTGTAAAATCTGGCACATATTCTGAGCAAGCATTTTGGAGGTTGCGTAAGGCAAAAATAAAATTGAGAAAGCAGGTGAGGCTCAAAGCAGATCAGCCCATGGTTTGGCTGAGGGACAGATCGGTTGAGGCATATTTGAGGGTAGCCTGCCCAGTAGGAAGAAAACCTTGGCTGCAGTGACTAGATTCCAACCAAAAGCAAGTCCTGGGTGATCTCAATGCTCTGTGGCAAGTGGGAATATGGTGCTTCCAAGCAGGAGGATGTTGGCAGCAATGCAGACAGGTTTCATAATCCTCAGGGAGGCTGTGAATGTGGTTGTAATTGGTCCCAGATCACGGATAGAGATAGTAAGATGCTTTTCCCCTCAGGCTGCCTTTATTTGAGCTTCTCCGTCAAACTGTTTCTTGGGAGTTGTTAACTTTTGGGATATAAGGCATGGTGGACATGAACAATGGAGCAGGGGAATGTGGAGGTGTTAAGAGGCCTAGCACCTGAGAGCCTCCATTCATCATTATGGAAAATATCCAGCTGTAGGTATAAGTAGAGAAGCAAATAAAGCGTTATTGTGAAGAATGAGACTTTTTGGTGGTCTCTTCTGCTTCTGCTAGACCTTCCCTTGGGCTCTTTGCACTTATGTCAGAATCACCTGGTGGAGATGTTGGGTGTCCCCATTGGTATGTTTTTCAGCTTGCCATCTGGGTTTGCAGTAGCTACAAATACCAATAGAGCTTCTACTGGTAGAAGAAGCAGCAGGTAAAGTGAGCTTCACAAGAAACCTGCTTTGTTTCTTTGAAGAAGAAAAAACAGTAAACATTAAAGAACCAGAGTTCATATCAAATCTTCTGCATGTAGTAAGCAGAAAGTCTTTGCCATCCAGGAAGAATTTATAAGCCAGGCATGTGGATTTGCCGTTTAACAGTGGAATTTGGATGTGGCTTCCAATGGCAGATAGTTTCTGATACTCAGGAATGTAATAAAAATTGTGCGGTTGATTATTTGATTATCTGGAAAATCTCTCAAGGCTCAATGAACTCTCATATTGGAACAAGTCAACTTACTTTGGCTGGATGGCCACCATCAAGTTTGTGGTCAACAGTTCAATGTCCAAGTAGTGGCCAGTAATGGTACCAACTCAGGGGTTGGTACAGTGGGATTGAGTGTACACCCTCAGCAAGTTTGCCAATGATACCAAGCTGTATGGTGGTGTTGTCACCTTCAAGGGAAGGGGTTCCAGCCAGAGGGACCTCGACAAGCTTGAGAACAAGGCCAAAGTCCTGAATGTGCATCAGGACAACCCCAAGCACAAATTAAGGATGGACCAGAGGATGGATTGAGAACAACCCTGAGGAGAAGGCCGTGGGGGTGTTGGTGGATGAGAAGCTCACCATGAGTTGGCAATGTGCACTTGCAGCGCAGAAAGCCACATCCTGGGCTGCATCAAAAGAAGTGTCGCCAACAGGTTGAGGGAGGTGAGGTTCTGATTCCCCACCTGGAGTACTGCATCCAGCTCAGGAGACCACAATATAAGAAGGTCATGGACCTGTTGGAGTGAGTCCAGAGGAGGGCTGCAAAGATGATGAGAGGGCTGGAGAACCTCTACTATGAGGACAGGCTGATGGAGTTGGAATTGTTC
>JAOTQQ010000012.1:77755631-77798129 GCA_026546715.1 Gallinago undulata | reverse complement strand
TGCCATTGACTTCAGTGTTTCAAATGGCTGAAAGATCAGTGATTAAGATAGAAATTAAGTTAAATTATTTGTTCTTCCTTTTATATAGAACAACAAAATCTGTTGAGGGTAGGGTGTCTGCTGTAACTTAAAGGTAGTGTTTCACTTCTGCCAGCTTGATCTGGTACTGGTGAATCTCATTTCTGCAAGATTGTGCTTGACAAATTGTTATGCTTGTTAACTTTGACACAAACACTGAATTTGACCGGGGAAATAACAGGCAGCAACATTTTTCTCCAGTGTTGGGGGAAAAAACATCTAATTAAGTTGATTGGCAGTTCCAGAAAACTGACAAGTTTGATAATTCATTGAATAATAATAACTGAATGACTTTGGAAAGTTTTTTGCCATTCTGTGTGTACTTGGTTTTATGGTTTCATGAATGGCAGACACACCCCTCTATATTTTTAAATTATTAGTCTGGAAAGAAATAACTACCACACACAAAATAATCCCCTTCATTAATCAAAACATAAGCCATAAAAATAAGTAGGCAGTTCCAAAGCAGAATTAGCAACTAGAACGATCTGCAATCATTTTTTACTGTTTTTTTTTTTTAAACTGGATATAGGACAAAGAAAGGAAGCTATCTGTTCCTGTTCTGCAGAAAAGGACACAACGCCCATAATGTGAAATGTTAGAACTGCTTTAAAGGACTCAAAAACCTAATTTTTTCTTTCTTTCTGACAGCTGGTGTGGACAGAGGCTGAAATATTAGTGGTCTGTTTTTCTCTCTTGAAAGATTTCTGAAGTCTGTCTTCCATGATTTTGCAAAGAAAGTAATGCAAGATAGATCTTGGAGTGAAGTTAAAGATTAATACCTCCTTAAAACAACACCACCACCCTTCCCTGCCCCCCACCCCACTTTTGAATAATCTCAACTCCAACCTCTGCCAAGCACATGACCTACTTGCTTTTGTATAGAGATTATTGACTAGCAGTCAAACACTGGAGATAAAGATCTGTCACCATTTGCATTGTAAATCCCATTTTCAGCACTCACCAGTTGGGTCATCACAAACTGTATAGGACTCCACACTGGTTAGCCAGAAAATGGAAGTGTTGCTGTCTTCATTCAGATTTTTGTTTGGAAGTTGGAAGAACTTATTCTTTGTGCTTTCAGAACTTGATACTCTGCCTCAGGGAGCAGATACCCTGGTAGTTTGAGAGGAAACCGGTAGACTCTCAAATCTTAACAGAATTAAGGGCTCGCCTGGCCACTAAATTGATTTCTCCAATTTTTGTATGGTGATACATTTCTCCAACATAAAATCCTGATGCTTATATGAAATGAGAGATGATCTAAACTGTAGCAATTAACATCAAGATGAACTTTTTGCCATGTTGTGGCTCTGGATAGCTGCTAAAAAGTTATGAAAGGGCAACATTTGCAGAGGGGAAGACTTTTTGTTTATCATTCATTCCAGCATTGTGTAATAAACCCACCAGAAAAAGGTGGAAGTTGGTTGGTTTCCATCAACAGCACTTGAAAAGTACAGGCCTATTTCATCAGGCTTGCATCAGCATTAATATGTTTCTAGGTAAATGGCATCCTAGCATTCATGTTCAGTGTTAAATTTTGAAAGCTTTCTGCTCACTTCAGTTTTTGTACCAAGAGGCAAAAGCATACTAAGTGGAAGAAAGATAATCATATTTGTTCAATCACAGCCCTGATGAGATTAAATTCTTGGTGGAATTATAATACATATGGTGCCTGTTCTGATTCAGTGTAAGATTATGCTCTTGAAAAATACATATCTGCTGTCCACCAAGATAAAACTTCTCCTGTTCTTGATAATGTGGATAGATAAAAGGGTAAACTGAAAGTATGAGAGATAAAAGGAAGAACGAGGATTCACTAGCAATCTACTACTTCTTCTCTTGAAGTATTAAATTTTTGTCTAGTGCTGTATATATTTACTGAAGACACAGAGGATACACGTGCACTTAGGAACAAAACAGTTCTAAGCAAGCTGAAATAAACCTTTGAACATCTGATGTTGACTTTATCAGAACCTAGAAGCTTCTAAGTTCATGTGCCTCTGCATACTGCTGTAGTAGCCTGTATTAAGAGCTGCAAAACAACTTGCTAATGTCAGTCTTCAGTTACTATTTTTTATTTTTACTGTTAGACAGCAGTTTGAGAGGACTATTGTGTTTTGGGTTTTTTGTTCTCCTTTTTTCCCCCCCCTTCTGTTTCCTGTAGCCAGACAGGATTCCTTGCAACCACTGAGTTATGCTTAAAAGGGCAGCAAATATTAATGTGAGTAGAACATAGATAATAACCTGGTTATGAACCATGGTTCATAACAGTGAGAGAATAAGGTGCCAGGATGTGGAAGGGAAGAAATTTTAGATTGCTGTTCTTAGTTCTTGTCTTTTACTACCTATGCATACATTCGTCAGTTTAACTGATACGTTGGTCTAACTGATAGTTTCCTCCTCTGCTGCAGGTTTTAATTTCCAGGAGTAAATGTAAATACAGACTGCATTTTGCGAGGCTGGAATGCATGTCAACTAAAGAGTGAAATGATGATTAAGTCTTACATGTTTGGAAAGTTTAGCCTACACATTTTGCAGTCTTATATACATTTTTATGAATTGGAAAATGCATATTGCTGAGTACAGCTCTCCTGTATTGCACCGGCTGATTTTTGCTCAGCTGGGAAGTATATTAGCAAAACTGTAAATAGACATAGTCAGTTAGAACCTTTTAATAGTGTAGTCCTGTAGTAGTGGACTTTCCTGAAGTATTCAGATTCATGTGTCAGTTTTTTTTCTTTAGTTCTTTAAGCATTGCTTCGTAGACTAAATGAATTATTTCATAGTTACAAACTGTTTGATATTGTAGAGGTGTTTAAAGATTGGCACAAGTAACATAGAATAAAATTTACTTGTGGCCAATCTGTGTTTGTGAAATACTAGTTGCAGGTGGTTTCTGTTGGCAGAAGTGTGTTGCCTTTTTTCTTACTTTTCCTTCATTATTGCTTTATTTAGGCTCTGGAATGGATTCATGACAATGGAGAGTTTTATTTATCCACACATACGTCCACTGGCTCCAGTATCCAGCACACCCAAGAGTTGTTAAAAGAACATGAAGAATTTCAGATCACAGCAAAGGTAAAATAAATAAATGAAATTATGAAAGATTTTAAAAAAACAAAACAATCCATATTCTCCTGTCCTCCCCAAAAAACCCCGAGAATGTGTCTATAAAGATTTGATTACTTGCAGTGGCTTGCTTTCTTTATTTCTGCTGGGAACAGAATCAAACCAAAAGATAATCAGGAGATAATCATTGTTATGGGAGCTCCATCAACCCTATGTGCAGTTGATTTCTTATGACAGAATTGTAGTGAGGTAGCTTAAAAATGCTTTTTAAGTAAACTACAAACCTTGCAGGGCCTTTGATTTCCACTTCTATATCCTCATGTCTGTGGATTACTGCTCATTTAGGATATAAAATACATCAAGGCATATTATTATTCAGCTGTGATTTAATTACAAGACAGTAGAAAAAATAAAGCTTCACTTGTTAGCTTACTCATTTTATTAAAGGATTTTGTGATTCTGCTGTAACTTTTTGAGCCATGGCAGCATTCTACATTAGTGGAGGCCTTTACAGACCTGCAGATGTCACTTGTGAGGCTTGAAAGTTTTCACATGTGAAAGGCAACCAGTGCATGACTGAAGTACATGAGCATATGTAGCCTTGCCTGTCCCTGTGTTTTGTTTTGTCACCTCTTCAAACTGTCACCTTTTCCTACCTCTCTGCTCTCCAATCTTCATAGAGAAATAACGAAGCCCACGAAAGTAGGCAAGTGTTCATTTGTCTGAAGCACCACCTCTGAAGAGACTTTGGAAATGAATTAGTTATGGGACATGTGGCAAGGGAGAAAAGAGAATTTAGAAACAACAGAGATCACTTTTGCTTTTCAAACCAGGATTTTCATTCTTCTGAGTCTTGTTCCAGCCTTTGTTCTTCTGGATCCCTTCCAGCATGCAGAGCACCACTGCCCCACTTGTTTCCTCTGTCACTCAACAGATGACGTGGGTGCCCCTTTTGAAAGGATGTTGTTAGTGCCACTCCCTTGGCATTTCGCTACCTGTTGGGAGGATGTATTAGCCCTTGCTAATTACATAGCGAAAAGAAATGCTTGGGTGAGGAACCATTAGGAAAGAAAAAGAATAAATAAAAAATAAAATAAAAGACAAACTATTTTCCAGCTGATACAAGGATCCAGTTTTTATTCACTGTTTTGCTTAACTCCCTGTTACCAAAGGCCCTGACAGTACACTTTTCTCTGACATGGTGTCAGAGAGAGTTGTGGAGGATTTATGATTTACATGAAAGAAAGTGTATAGTCTTGTTATACACTTGTATAACAGCTTGTTAATTGGGAAAAGCACATAGCTACAGATTTGGCGGTTGCTACTTGTTCTCTTAGTTTCTCTCAAACAACCGTGTGACATCAAAACATAATATTAAAATAGAACTAAAGAATATCATCTTAATCTGTTAAATTTTAAAGCATATAAGAAGATATCTCCATCTCAACATTTCAGTGACGTCTAAAGGAGGTAGATTCTTGAGGCTGTGGGCCAGGTTTAATATTAGTGTTTCAGTGGTAATAAACAAAATATCCTCTTTGGCATCAAACGCCCTTCGTATTAATGCGAGGAGATTACCCATGCTCTGAAAAGCTTGCCTAGCAGAATTTAATCTCTGGGTTAGATATGGAACACGTTTTTGAAAGAAAAATTAACGACCCATTTCTAGTCATGTAATAATAAAACCCAAGGAAATCTATATTCATCTTGTGCTATTTTTTATTAAGAAAAAGTTACCTGTTTAAAGGAGTTATGGGAAAAGGGAGGAGGAAGATAGCTCCTTTGATGGCTTTTCCTACTACACTTTAGTAGCAGGTTAAGCAAAATGATCCCCTTCATGATAGGTAGAGCTAGTAACTGATATTTTCCTGTTTTCATAGCAAACCAAAGAGAGGGTGAAGTTGTTGATACAGCTGGCTGATGGCTTTTGTGAAAAAGGGCATGCTCATGCAACAGAGATTAAAAAATGTGTCACAGCAGTGGATAAGAGGTACAGAGACTTTTCCCTACGCATGGAGAAATACAGGACCTCTTTAGAGAAAGCTCTGGGTATTTCCTCCGATTCCAATAAATCGGTAAGAGAAATTTGAGTGTGATGACAGACAGCAAGCTTTGCTTGCATTTGATTTAGCTATCATTTTTTCCTGTCTCCTTCCTTAATCAATTCTTTCTTTCTTTAATAAAGAGCAAAAGCTTGCAGCTGGATATAATCCCAGCCAGTGTTCCTGGGTCAGAGGTGAAACTGCGCGATGCTGCTCATGAGCTTAATGAAGAAAAACGAAAGTCTGCCCGGAGGAAAGAGTAATATGTTTATTTCTTTTTAATGAATCAGAATGCATAAATCAATCCTGATAATGGAACAACTGTCATGGATTGTCTGGCAGCTTAGTAATTGGACAAATGGTAAAAAGAGAGTGATATTACTCAGTATTGCCTTTTATTCACGTGCTTGTTCTCACTGATAATTCTAGCATGTCAGAATCTTAAACTTTCAAAACTGTTAGATTTAACACACTTTTTAAATTTTAGAAGTAATGTGAAATAAGTGTTTTTTAGGAGAGGAGAGAGGACAACAGTTAACTGCCTATAGCAAGTGAAAAGCATTTGAGAAAAAATTCCATCTCCTTCCCCATTTCTTTTTGTGCTGGTTAGTAATGGCAGGATGTTACCTCTTATGTTTCCTTCAGCTGTTGTCTCCATTCACATTTCAGTTCTCAGATTTTTCTTGCAGCAGAAAAAGCAAAAGCTGTTGAGGAGAAAAATATATTCTTGTTATTAATGCATTCATAATGATCTAACAGACTGAGATTTGATTATTCTTTCTGTTGTCACCTAAGGTTCATTATGGCTGAGCTAATTCAGACAGAAAAGGCTTACGTAAGAGACCTCCGGGAATGCATGGATGTAAGTTTTCTTTTTTTCACTAATCTTTGAAGACAGGATTCGATACTTTTCTTTCTGGGTTTTTTTTTTGGCTTTAACAGCCGAACATGATTGGTTTGCAGTCATGGGACTGAATTAAGTATCTTTTCTGCTATTAAGAAGAAATCTAGAATTACATCTGATAACCACCAATTCGGACTTCATCCGAAAAAAATGTTTTGCATTTGTCAGTACTGAGTTTCAGCATTTGCTCCTTTTCCACTTCATAAACATGGGGGTTTTGTTTTAGAAAGGGGAGGGGAAAAAGGAGGGGTTTACTTGATTTGCTTTGCTAGCAATAGAGAAAAGCTTGTGTTAATTCTCTCATTATCTGTATCACATGTTCTGCTGCTAGCTGACCTTTTTAATAGAAATTCAGAGAGATTCCATGGAAAAGTGCCCAGTAATTGTTATGTTGAAGCAAGTGATGTTTGGTGTTAGCTGTTGCACAAAGCATGAACTTCTAGACTACAGGCACGACCTTGACAAGGAATATCCTGAAGCATTAGAGGTTGTCAAGAACACTATGCATTTTAAATGATGAAGTCTTGGGGACTATGTCAAACTGTCAGTTGTAGAACTTGGATTTTACTGTCAAAATCACAAGGTATATATGACACAACAGGTACTGTCACAATTGGAGATGCTGCTGCTGTTGTGTGATCTTTCCCCATTTTCTCTCTAGGAAAGCATGCTTAAAGATACCTGGGTGCTTCTTTTCAGGGTTTATCATGACTTTTCATGCATCTTTTTTGTTCTGGGCAGACATATCTGTGGGAAATGACAAGCGGAGTCGAGGAGATCCCACCTGGTATTGTAAACAAAGAGCACATTATCTTTGGAAACATGCAGGAAATCTATGAGTTCCACAATAAGTGAGTGACTTATCTTCTATTTCCATATTACTGCTAAATCCAAATGATGACTTGAGGGATTTCCTAATGAAAATATTGTACATGTGAATAATGGATGCTTGTCCATAAAAAATCTAAAGGATTTCTTCTTACACTGCTAAATTGTTTCAGTTGCTCTTTGCAGCCAGGCAGGTACACCAATAGAAACCATCTTTTTCAGCCTTTTCAATCTTTTCAGCTTTTAAGTAATCTATTTGGAATATTAAAATTTTACTGTAGCTTTTCTAATTGTGCTAAGGAGTTGGAAACCACTGGACTCAATACAGATACAGCCCAAACATGAATTTAAGACTCTGTCATTCCTTCAGAACCCTCTTTCCTGATTTCTAAGTGTGACTACTAGTGGGGAAAAGTAGGGCTCCTTGCTTTTTCTTGGTTCTTCAAAGCTTCTTTGGAGATGCCCCATCATTGTTACATTTACTTGAGTATGGAGCACGAAAGAGACTTGTCCACTACGTTTCTTCTGAGTGGAATGGCTATGAGGCAGATCTTTTAAGTAATAAAATATACCTAGCATATTCCAGAACCTAATTTTAGTCTTTTCTATGTTTTTGTTAACTTGAGCATCCAAAAAGCAAGTCACCTCCTTTTTCTCTTGAGATTAACGCTAAACTTTTCTTGAAACTGACACAGTAGGACACCTTCTTGATGAAGAAGAACAGCAGTTTTTAAATTTTTGAGTTCTCTTATGTGTTAACTGCATGTGTGCTGGATCAATTTCTGATCTTCACATGAGAATGTCTTGAATTACATTCTATATTTGTTCTACTATTGCACATTTTTATCCATTCCTGTTGTCTTTATTTCTTTAACTCATGCTGTTGGTATGAATTACAGTGTTTTCTGTCCACCTTTATTCACAGACAATAGATCAATATCAGCTGCTCTAATGAAAATGTTTCATATGCCTTGTACCGTTTGTTTCTTTCCTACCGACAGTATATTCCTTAAGGAGCTGGAAAAATATGAACAGTTACCAGAAGATGTTGGACACTGCTTCGTTACTTGGGTAATCAAGTCAGACTTACGTTTAGAAGTAACAAGGGAGATACGAAGCCTGAAAGGATAGATTCTTGCTCCCGCGTCCCATTTTAATTTGTAAATCTACCTCTTCCTTCAAATTTGAGTAAAGATATGTGCATTTTTAACTGGAGAAAAGAATTAAGGCACCGGTATCAGGTGCCAATGCTCAACTGCTCTTGAAGTTTATGCAAGTTGCCCAAACCTTCATTCAGGCTTGATTTGGTGTCTTGGTCTTAGCTATGAATAATCTACTTTGGCTACTTGCCTGATATACTTTCTTATGCTGCCAATTTGAATGGGAAAACAATTCTGTGTTGTTAAATTTCTTGAGAGAGAAGACTTGCCCTCTGACAACCATGTAAAGACTTCCAAGACAGAAATTATGCTCTCTGATAACCTGTGCAAATTTGCATTTTGTTCTGCAGGCAGACAAATTCCAAATGTATGTTACTTACTGTAAAAATAAGCCTGATTCTACCCAGCTGATATTAGAACACGCAGGAGCATACTTTGATGTAAGTACTTTGTGTCCATCTTAAAAGTATGTTGTGGCAGTTTGAATCATGTACTTGCAATTAAGCTGAGTGTCTAATTTCTTTAGAAAATGCAAGTTTCCTGGTACTAATGCTGCAATTTAGTGTCAGCTTAAGAAAACCAATCTTCTATCTCACATGGTTAACTTATATTGCTCAGTTGATCTCAAAAAGCTGTAAATCAAATGTAAAAACCCACTGTCACATATCAGAGCAGTGGTGTTCTGGCAGCAGCAACCGAGACACGAATCTTCAGCACTTGCAAGCACATTCTGCAAATCTTAGCATTTTGATGTGCTTGGTTTGCACTGTATGTGATAAAGATAGAAATCTTTGTTAAATTTTTGGAGCACCTTTAAATTGAAATTATATATAGTGGTAATTCAGTTGCCTGCTATTGTTCAGAGCAGCTAAACCAACCACCTTGCTTATTCAGTCCCAAGTCTCTACTCCTTTTTGTTTCTTCCCCTGCTGTGCTGAGCCACTAAACTGTGTAGTGACACCACACATTTTTTTAGACTTGTTTGCAGAAGTAGAGGGAAGGACATCATAAATAAAACAAAAGATCCCTGAAGTTCTTGGGGTTATTTTCAAAAGTCTATCACTGAGGAGACAGGGATTCTAAACACTAAGGTAAAGCCTTTCTGTGAAGTCTGTGTTACGTTTTCAGTATTTGAAGAAGAGTAGGTAAATTACGGAAATTTAGTAGGTAAAGTAGGAAACCGGGCAAATAGGACAAAAAAAAAATCCAGAGAAAAATTTAGTTAAACACTATTTTTAAAAATAACAAGGGGCTCTGATAAAACCATATTAGAAACAAGTTCTTGCCACCACTTCCAAAGGAGCACCCTTTGATCCCTTTGTTTTACTAGTGTATCAAGAGCTCTCTTCCCCT
Organism: Gallinago undulata; assembly: GCA_026546715.1. Taxonomy (NCBI): domain Eukaryota; kingdom Metazoa; phylum Chordata; class Aves; order Charadriiformes; family Scolopacidae; genus Gallinago; species Gallinago undulata. The sequence continues at coordinate 77,788,692 of JAOTQQ010000012.1, read as the reverse complement.
TATCCACCTGAAGTGGATTAGAAGCGTGAAGACCTAACTCTCTCTCTGCACAGATGACTTCAGGATCGTCCATTGATGCTGCCAATGGACCATGTGAAAATGTCACGTGTATTCCATCTTGGGAATTTCTGATACTCTAATTGTGATTAGAAAGCATATAGCTGCAGTGCATAACGTGGTGTTTGAAATTGTGTGGTTAAAATATTTCCAGTACTGCGATAAATGGCAAACACTGGCCATGAAGTTCAACCATGATCAGTACTTGAAATCTGTAGTTATCCCATATAATTATCATCTGATTGTATTTTCCTCCTTTAGCTTTGTGGAGGTCATTCATTTTTGTTTGTAAGTGGCTGTTTTCTTTTTCAATGTTTGTTAACCTCTTTCCTTTAGTCCGAAAATGTAACTTCGTGCTCCCCCTTGTGGGGCAAATGCTTTCTGTGACTATTAACAGTGAAACTACCAGGTGTTGCTAAGAAACCTCCTCCTCAGCCTTCCTCTGTAGTCCTGGCTGTTCCCTGAAATTTGTTTTATTTTCTCTTTTGCAAGTAACAAAGGAAATACAGATTTTTTATTTTTTTTTTTAAAAGGCATTGTCACACGTTCAGTATCCATAATTGTTGCTATTTGCATTTAGGTTTGTTGAAACACTTCACAGGTACCCTTAGAGGTAATAAAAGTGAGCAGGCAGATGTACAACATAACTATTTTCTGTGGCTGTAATCTTGTCATCCTGTCTTTTTTATATCTCCATGCTAAAATAGAATTTGTAGTTTGTAGGTAGGTAATGTATATTATGGCGTAGGCCACAAAACAGTTTGTATCTGAGTGTTGGTACTCACAGTCCTCAAATATTTGCTTTTTTCATGTAGGAGATACAACAACGACATGGACTGGCCAACTCTATCTCCTCTTACCTTATCAAACCTGTTCAAAGGATAACAAAATACCAGCTTCTCTTAAAGGTTAGTATTAATGCATAGTACTTTGTGTGACTCTGCTGTTATTAAGATGAAAAAGGTCTTGCTGAAGTCAGGAGGGCCGTTTTACTCTGCACTCCAAGACTACAGCACCTTGGGCAGCCCCCAGTGTTGCTGTGATATTTTTTGGGAGCCCACTGAAAATGAAAGAAGGCATAAATAAGCAACTTTTTGACCAGGTTCCTGTAAACCAAAAGAAGATACCTCTCTACTAATATTTACTTAGAAAATATAATTTGCATTTTTCAGAGTGAAAAAGTAATTCCTGGCCATACAGACAGGCATATTTTTGTAATAGTTTCTGCCGTAAATTTTTGTAAGCCATTAGCTATGTTGATGCTATTAAGTACTGTACAATATATAACTGTCTATACATTTTGTTTATATATATAAAATCTATAATATTAAATGTCTATAAAATATATAAATATACATATAAGTGTATATATGCTCACACTGGGTACCTGTAGTGCTGTTGCACAAACAGTTGTTACTTGTAATGTCGCCTGGAAATGTCAAGTAAATAGTAGATGTTAAAATGAACAAAACTTTTGGAAACCTGTAGTTGGATAGATGTCTGGTTGACTGAGCAGCAGTGTTCTTGAGCTGCGCTGGGTCTCTGTTAGGTGGCATTGATTGCTTTGTAATAGCTGCCTACAAAAGCACAGTAACTAATCTGTATCTCCCCTTTTTACTTGAGAACTGCAGTGGGTGATTGTTTTTAAAATTTCTGAAAAATATTGCAGGCTATTTCAGGTCAAGTTGGACAGAAACAAACATGTCATTTTAAACTGAAACGTACTACTATCTATTCTCTCCTTGCAAAAAGGTGCAACTTGATTAAGTTATAACTTAAAGAAATACTCTAGGCTGTGCTGTTTCATGATTCCAACAATTTATTTTTTTTTAAATCTTAATATGTCTTAGCTACTATATTATTAAAGTGATCGCATAGATCGTTTTCTCCAGTCTTTGCAGAGCCAGATGGCTTTGCTGCATAGTAAAATGGATTTATTTGGTGGTTGCTGAGTTTTCTTTCTTTTGTTTCCCTATAAGAACAGAGACATAAACCATATAAGGATGGAAATATCCAAACTTCAATGACATCTGAAACATTTTACAGTTCTGGAAGTTTTGCTTATTTTTCCAAGTAGTATTGAAGCTGCTCATCTTCTGTGCCTCCTGGAGGATATTTAGTTACACTCACTTTTCTGTGCAATTGTCATGCAAAATTTGTGTGATGATGCATTGTTTTGCTGTGATAGTAGTATTGGCAGTTAAATAAAAATAGTGTAATGATGATAATAGTAGGAAAAGGGAATTTAACCTGAGGGAATTAATTAAGTGGGACTTTTGAATAATAGAAGGAACACAATATGCCTTTTTGGTTACGTAAGCTACATTTTATCTTGATACTGATCAAATGCTGAAAGGATGTGAGGAAATTTGAACATCAGCTCAGCTGCTGTTAAGTGAATATCTGTGGGATGTTGAATGGGCAGGGAACTGCATCACCCTAAATTCCACTACAACACTTGCGCATACTCCATTCTATAACTTCTGTCCATTAGTTTATGGTTGTTTATATTCAAAAGTTTTGCCTGTAGGATGCTTTTAACTGCGTGAACACACAATAGAGTAATTCATGGAATACTTAAAATGAAAGAAACGTAAATCCTCTTATCAGCAGTAGTACAGAGCAGGTCGTTGGTGCAGCGGAGCAAAGACTGACGTGGGGGGTGGGAGGGAATCCTTTTGTGCTGTTCTGCTTTCCACCATCCTCATGACTTGGCAGCTGCATTGTTCTGGGCCTTGATGTAGCACTGCATCTGATAGCTGTGTCTGTGTTTATCAGAAAAAAATGTTGTCCTTCATGTAACCTATGAAGATTTCTTATTAGGCAGATGATCTTGTTTAAATTAAAGGTGGTTAACTGAAAGCTTGGGCTGCTCCTTGAAGAACAGATCATGATAAATACCAAGTATGCCATCATGTCATTGGCAGAGTAAAGTTCAAAAAGATTTTACATGCCAAAGCTGATTCTTTGCTTGTTAGAAGTACTGTTTGGTTGTCTGTCGTACTAGTGTAGAAATATCTGACAGAGAGTACTCATGTCTGCTTGTGTGTTGCAGGAGCTGCTCACGTGCTGTGAAGAAGGTAAAGGTGAGATTAAGGATGGCCTGGAGGTGATGCTTAGTGTGCCAAAGCGAGCCAATGATGCCATGCACCTCAGCATGCTGGAAGGTAGGATTCAAACTGCCTTTCCAATTCGGTCATGTGCTGTACATTACCTTTGCTTAATAACTTTATATATTACTATCTATTGAGAAGGTCTGAAAAATGTGAACAGTTTCTTATCTCTGTGTTTGTATTTTATATACCTTATATCTGGAAATATATAAATGCAAACTTAAGTAGGAAAATTAATCGCGACAGACATCTGGTACAGTTTTTTTAATTTTTTAAATATTCTTTCTTCCTGATCTATAGCTCCACCACTACAGATTTGAAAAATATGTAGGCTAGCAAAGTTTCCCACTGCTCACCTAAAATGTAGTAGGTGAGTGGTCAGATATGATAGCTTCGACTGCATTTTCCAACCGGTATCCCTGCCGCCTTTACATGAGGCGCGTAAGTGTATTAGAGGTGATTTTGCTGATTTATATTACAAATAATTGTCTCCAAGAAGTTTGTCATTTTCACATCTGTTTGCTGCCTGTTCCATAACAGACTTCTGGTTGAAATGAAATGTATCTTCTGGCAGTAAAATGTCAGCTTAAGCCAATTTAGTCTGAGCCTTAGCCAGAACAGCATAATCATGTCCATGGCAGACAGTGGAGGTTGGATGTAATTGCTTCTTATGTGCTTAGAACAACTTTCTGCCAAAATCTGTCTTATAATTGGCACGTTATCATGTATGATGTTGCCATTATACTTTTAGTAATAAAAGTGGTTTTCTTTGGATTTAATTTTTTTGAGATAAAAGCAAAGCCGCCTTACCTTGCAGATGCTGAATAAAGACTTAAAGGTGCTTCTAGTCAATATTCCTTTTCGTCCTCTCTGACTTCTAGTAGTAATATGGGGCTTGAAACAGAATTTCCAGTATCATACGAGTTACTATAGAACTCATCGTGGTTTGACATATGATCCTTGATCACGTGAATGCTCAAAATCACCTCTTTTCCCTGGTGTTAAACAGGTCAGTTTGCAGGACAAGTTTCAAGTGCTTTGCTCAGGAGATGGTATTTGTATAAATGCTGACCAACTTTGGTAATAATCTTTTAACGCTGGGAATGCAGCTCTGGAGAATATCCTAATCTTTTACATAAGTTGGTTTTATAACAAATCATGAGCTTATTGTTGAGTCATCCCATGTTAGACCAATATAGTGAGTGAACACATTTCCTCTTTATGGCTCTGGAAGATTTTGAATGAACCTCCTGATGCAACTTGCCTCTGATGCGCTCCATATTGTTGCCCTGTTCAGAACAGAAAGAACTGTTGCTTTCTCGAAAAGCATGCTGTTTTCTGTTCAGAGAATACTGGCAACCTGTATCTATGTAAAGTGCAGTTTAATACCACTCAGAAGAGTATAGTAGACTAATTTTTGTTATCCTCCACCTCTAAAGCTGTGTATTAAACTGGGAACAGAACGCTGTACTGCTACAATGGAGCTAAAATTGTTGATATTTTCAATCTTGATCTTGACAGTTATGTCTCAAGAAAAGTAATCCAGCTGCTATTTCTTCATTGTGGGTCAATGCTGGAGTGACTCAATGGCAGGCTGATTACATGGCAACCACTCCAAGCTGCCAGTTTTTATCATCCCCTGTTGGAATGTGTTTGTGTGATCATTGCATACATGGTGGGGAAGATGTATCACCAGAAAAGGTGGCATTTGGGACCTTGCCAATGTCAGAACAACCTGATGTGCTCTCTGTGTCCTTGCAAGTTGCTCACTTTCTACAATGTCAGAAAGCTTGTAAGAGAAATCATTTTCATCAAGGAAGAGGTTACCAGAAGCTGACATAGACAGCTCTTTCATTTGATGGTGAAATACTGCCAGAAGAGTCAATAAACTTGTTAACAGTTGGATCTCTAAGTTTAGATATAGACTTGAGCTACAGTTACATTTAGTATATTGCCATGTTGAAATTAAGTCTTGTTTTTAGTATTGCTTTCTTGGAATCCCATCTTTGTGGGGATGATGTATTTGGGGGGAAAAAAATCAGATCGCTTAATAAACAGAAGCTGTTTTTTAATTTCCTTGTATTATCAACTTATGGCGAAACTTTCTTCTCCATGGGTTTTTTAGGCTTTGATGAAAATATAGAATCTCAGGGAGAGCTCATCCTTCAAGAATCCTTCCAAGTGTGGGACCCAAAAACTCTAATTCGAAAGGGAAGAGAGAGGCACCTTTTCCTTTTTGAGATGTCCTTAGTTTTCAGTAAAGAAGTAAAGGACTCCAGTGGAAGGAGCAAGTACATTTACAAGAGTAAACTGTTCGTAAGTATGGGAGAACAAGTGATCTTATTTAGAAAACTGTCTAGATTAGTCTGTGGCTAAGCTCAGATGATTTAAGTGAGCCTGAAGAACTTGAACAACTGTTACAGTGCAGTGAAAGAACAGCCTTGGAACGTGTAGACTGGCTCTTACAAGTTTGCTGCTTTGTCATTCTTTTGAGGAGAAACAGTGGGCTGAAAGTAACTACTGAAGGCTACGTGTCAATCTTGGTGTCCTAGGACAAAGGAAAATCAAGACTGGGCAGGTCTGATTGTCTCCTAATTGTGTGTGTAATTACTGGTTCTTTAAGGCTTTTTTGTATAAAGGAGAAGGATGGAAGAAGTTGACAAGCTGCTTTCCTCTTGCTTGTTTACTATTGCTGTTGTAGTAATATTCATGTTAAGGATTCCTTTTGGTGGATATTCTACACGTACTGATCTGGAAAGGCAAGAACTCCTTGTTATGGAAAAATTCATTCCAGAATGTCTACTGTCTAGTAGTCTTACAGTAATAATTTGTAAATATAGCAAAGAGCTCTTATTGTCTATGGAAAGGATGTAAAGATGGAAAAGTTTTTCTTCCCATTTAAAAAACAAGTTAAAAAAAAAAATCCACTCTTTCTTCCCACATCTGTAGCATGTATGCTTTACAGAATGTGACCCTGGAATTTGTATCCTTACCTTTCTATCTCACTGGATGACTTGGGTGAGAGTAGTATTCACGCTCTAATTTTAGGTAGCATAGTGAGAAGACAGTCTGCCATGGCCTGCTCTGCATCCATTGGAGGCAAGATTATCTTTCCTACCAGACAGTTTAGAACAAGTACTTGAAATTATTTTATTGCTTAGAATCACACTTTTAAAGACGTTATTCTTCTATTGATAATATTGGGATATATTTGTAAGTCTAGATGGTACAAATACTGAGTATTTTCTCCCTGCTTCAGCTCCATTTCTTATTCTTTCCCCCTTCCCACCTCTGTGTTCAAACTGGTAAAGTGAGTTTGTTCAAAAAAACCCATTTTTTTTCCTGTATCCTACTTTGCATATTCTGTCACTTGATTTCCAACACTTGCTTTCCTTCCTGATATAAGGTAATTAGCAAGTAACACAGCTGCAGCTGTTTTGTTGATCATGCCTTTCTTTGGTGCTTTCAAGAACTTGAAATACAAAAAACTTCTGGTGTACTGGAGGGTAACATCGGCTGCCGTGGCATTACGTGGGAGGGGAGACAGAACTGAAGAATCAGTCCCATAAGCTTGTCATGTCAGTTCTTCCAGCAGGAATTTAGTAATAGCAAACAACACCACCGAACAACAAAACAAGTTGGCATAATGAGACAAGAAAAAAATTACCCTTACTCAGGTGCTGTGTATTCAACATCTCTTGTAATGAACTGTATATGGGCCAGTGATGATACATATGAGGGAAAAAATACAGCTTCAAATAATGTAAGAATGCTTAGCAGCTGTGTTTTGAAGCAAAGTATCTTGTACTTTAAGCTATATTTCTTAGTCTGTAATTTTTTTTGGAGCAGAGCCTATATGAATTAACTGGAAACCGAGCCACATGATTGAGATGTTGTTCCAGCTGGAAAGGGAAAATATGTTGGATGATAATTAGCTATTAAGGTCTGACATTAGAACATTCCCAAAATCTGAATGTTAATGTAGTTGTCCCACAAAATCCTCCAGGGAAACTGCATTTCTGAATTATTTCATCTGTTTCAGAGGGAAGGGAACACACTAGGAAAGGCTCCTTTGGCAGAAAAGAGATCAGAGTTGTAGAAGACATCAAGAGCAGCATATCTTGTCTAAGAGAAAACATAAAAATCAATAAGCAGTGAGTGTTCCCTGATGGAAATCAACAAGGAGAGAAGCCAACACTTATTTTTTTACCAAGCAGCTTTTTTTAGAGTTATAAGGCTTTTATTGTCAAGTCAAAGATATAAAATAAGCATTTTGGTATCCAGATTAGAACTGCTATTATTTATTATTACTTTATAGGAAAAACCGTTTAGTTTGCACTTCTTCCTTTTTTGAAGAAGCCTCACCGCTGCCACCAGAATAAAGGTTTTTCTCTAGTGTATTAGTTAGCCTTGGGCTTCTAAAAATCTTTTTAAATAGCAGAGCTTAATTATTTAGAATATTAGCATCCCTTTGTGGCTTCTGAGAAAAAAATGTTTTGTCATCCTAACAAATTTTTTTGAATTCCAGACTTCCGAACTGGGTGTCACAGAACATGTAGAAGGAGATCCCTGCAAGTTTGCTCTATGGGTTGGAAGGACACCGACTTCAGACAACAAAATTGTTCTCAAGGTAGTCTTAGCAGATTTGCTTTTCCAGTCTATACTAAGCGTTGCAGTTACTGTTCATACTGGTTGGGAAGGCAACAAATGATGACTTTTCTGGCTATAAGGGGGACAGCTGCTGACAGATAATTTTCCTTTGTGTGTAAAGGATGTGGTTTATATCTAACTCAGGTAGCTTGACAGCAGAGGGGAATCTGTGGTCTACTGAAGGATTAAACAAACTCGCTTTCACTAATTGGAGTAGAAAGATGTTTGATCCTGTGGACTTCCATGGTTTGAGGACTTCAGCCACTAGCTGACAGAACAGCTGATATGCCACAGACAAATCATGGCATCAGTGTTACATTTTGCACTCAAGTCATTGCTGCTTGTTGATGCTGTTTTTCATGGCCCATGTTTTTATCAAAAGATTTTATGTCGTTCTGTCAGCTACAAGATTTCCTGAAGATACTTGCCTTCAGATGAGAGTGTATGCAATGCCTATAAATTTTGGGCCTGTTGAAGTTACAGGTGTCAGTAGTGTTCTTTGCCCAACTAGGATAATGGCTAAATTTCCTGTGATTCTGGAGTGTAACCATGGACCTACTGTTTTCAACTGGAGAACTTTTTTATAGTACTAGATGCAGCTAACGGGTAATTTGATGTATTTTGAAGATTGTCTCAGCTTTGAAACTTTTCTTTTGTGTGTCTTAGCTATGTTAAGCTGAAAAAAAAGTTCATCTTCCCATTTACAGGTTAATACATGTACTATTAAACTTGTTTATGTTTCACACACATTTTTTGTAATTACTCAATAATGCCACTTAAAAATGACCACCCAAATGTATATGTTGCTACTCAAATTTACATGTTTTCCTAGGGAATTACAAGCTTAGAAGAACTTACATTAGTTTTCTGACAGAAGTCAGTGAGTGCAAGGAAATGAAATGTAACATCACATAATACAATTTGTTCAGTCTTAATATTCCCATAATTTTACGCAGTGCTTTGCAGCCAGAAATGATCCTCTTGGAGGAGAGCAGTATCAGGGGTTTTGTTTAAGGGCTCTCTGCATAAGATCACTTTAAGGTGTTCCTGTTCTCCTCTGTACTTAGAGCATAGGATATTTTAATAACTTGGATAGTATATGAAGCTTTTCAACAAGTTTGTTGATTATTTTTTTTTAATTGTTTTTGAAGGTTGGAAACAAACACTTCATTAGCTCATTAGTGTTATAAGTAAATTCCATAAAAACCTAAATAAAAGATTTAACGAAACTTTGCATTTGGTTTCTTTTCCTAAATGTTTTTGTTTGTGAAAGAAAACAAAGATCTTTTTCGTAACTGTTCATCTGTTCCTGCAACTCTTTCCATCTCTTTAGAATCCCTGGTTATTATATATTTATAGTATATTAATTATTTATAATATATTCTAAGCCAATTATTTCTGGAGACAGCAATTAAGAGAAGTAGGAAGTTTATATGTAATTTTTTTAGAGCTGCAATAATGTTTATATTTAATAGTTTTTTAGGTGCCAGGGTTAAATTGGATTAAACAGTCAGATTACAGGTTGGGCAGCTGGATATCATGTCTTTTCCAGGGTATCTCAAATATATAGATGATACATTGCAGGCAATTACTAAAATACAATCCCTGAATTAGCTTTCTGCTTCCAGGTATGTTTTAAGTGTGGAAAGAGTAATACATGAAATGTCCTGTGGAAGTATATGTGTTGTAGTATAAATTAATTTTTTTGTCAGTGTTAGTAGATTATTATATAAAGTTAAAACTGACCTAAAATGTAGCATGGTTTAAAATACCAATATTCAAGGTGTTATTACTGGAATTCTTTAAGTCAGTCAATCCACCCTGTCTTGCATGGGATGCAATGAGGAATCTGAATCTAAAATAAAACTATTTTTCAATTAACCATATTAATAATGTTGAGAAGTGTAGTCTTGGTGATTCAAATAGGTTGAATTTCCTTTTCTCTGTTCAGGTTTTCAAAAACTATTCACAAAGTCATTCGTTATGCCTTCCTCTTTCTGTTTATGCACACTGACTGTATGTGTGGATCTTCTCAGCTATAATAGTCCGTTGTGGGGGTTTTGTTTCTTTTGCATATCAAAGGCATCCAGTATAGAGAATAAACAGGACTGGATCAAACACATCCGGGAAGTGATACAAGAAAGGACCATTCATCTGAAAGGAGCATTGAAAGAGCCGATCCACATCCCCAAAACTGCACCAACAACAAAACAGAAAGGAAGAAGGTAAGTAGTATCTGAAATAATCAGAGATTTTTAAGTACACAACAGCACCCTTTCCTCTGTAGTGTTGAATTTCTAATGAATTTCAGTGAATTGGACAAAAGCAAGAGTCATTTTGGCAAGCTTTATCTTATAATTAGTTTCCAGTTTCCTGCAGCGCTACATTTGTTGGGATTTTTTCTCTGAACGGTCCCTGACTTGTGTACATTCAGCCATTACAGAAGGAATTGGGAGCTGCAGTACAGGATAGCTGTGCATTTTAGATTTTTAGATTTCTGCATGAGTTATTCAGGTTCTTGGTTTCCTTTCACGGAGATTAAAATGTGTGACTGAGCATTCTGCTTGCTAGCTTTGGCTAAGTGGCTGTGCAAGTTTCTTGCCGTAGTTCTAACTGCTTGGTTGTTGCCTTAATTTCTACATGATCTTTTAAAATGTAGAACCAAGTAATAAGAGCTGAGTATTTGCTTTTTGCATCAGTTAGTTTGGCTGGTGTCTGTTGCCACACTGTCTAGGTGCCCCTTCTTTAGAGTTGCAAATAGGGAAGTAACATTTTACAAACACAGTGCTAATATTGTAATGAAAATTTAATTATTTGCAGAGACGGCGAGGACCTGGACAGTCAGGGAGATGGTAGCAGTCAACCTGATACTATTTCAATTGCCTCACGAACCTCACAGAACACGCTAGACAGCGATAAGGTAAGTTTCCCAGGTGTTGCCCGGTTCTGAGAGTGAGTGATTCGTCCCTTAGTGTAAGCTAGGGCCCAAGAGTAGTCCTTAGTACCTTCAGAGAGGAAGCGTGGAAATATTCAATCTCTTAAAAATAGCTGTATGCAGTAGAAAAAATATCTTGATACCATGGGGGGGCAGGGGTGATTGTTTGAATCTTAATAGGTCATGAAGGAATTATGTTTGTTCCAAACTGAAACCAATTTGGTCCTCCCTCTTCTGCAGTTTGTTCAAAGATTTGAAAGTTTTATTTTCACTAAAATTTTATACTCATACACAGAACTTCTTTTGATATCAGTCTCAGCCTTTCTGAAAGCATACCATCTACTTTTTGTGTTAGCTTGAGGTTGGTGGTTGCCATGCAGTTACTTCTGTGAAGGAAAACCACTACCCAGTGTTCATGGGTTAGAGAGTAAGGAGTGTTTGCTTTCTGCATGATGGCTGATCACCGTATTAAAGAAGAGTAACCCACAACCCTATCATATGATGCTAGTGTTTCCTTTCCTCCTTGTCTGCCTATAGATTCTGGCTGGGTTATCCCATAAGGGTAACACAGCCAGGGTTTCTTATGGATGGAAGAAAGGCATCAAAGAAGCAAAAATTCTTATGAAACATGTGTGTTACTTTGGAATTGAAAGAATATTTCTGACAAGTGACAAGTGTTAGGACCTTGGAGAGAAGCAAAGATGTATAATAGAAGTTTGTCAAACATAAGAATGAATAAAAACATAGAAGCTGCATAGCAAATTACTTGAAAATGTGGTCAGGGATTTCTGGTCTATTACCTCAGTGGGCACAATTGTTCTGAGTCTCCATTCAAACTATGCAGGTTTGAATACTGCCCAGTTATGTTACAGGGCAGCTAAGTGAATAGGTTTTCAGAATAATATTTTGACCATTCCCATCATCATCTAAAAGAGTGTTTTCTGTATTTTTACATGTCACTTAAACTCTGTGGTTAGACTTTGCATGTAAAGAAAAGGAAGACAGAAGGGATTCATAAGGTGCTCTTATATTTGTCAAAAATAGCCTATGTTTTGACCTTTTCCTTTCTATGTAGTTGGTCTGTAGTTTTGGTGGTAGTTTCTTCTATGGATAGCTGTGAGAAAAAATGGTTGTTTAAAGCAAAAAACCCCATCTTTTGATGACTCTTGTTTTGATATTTTATTATTTGCATTCTTACTTAGCTTACTTTAGTGATTTACAAAAATTGTGTTGTGTATACTGGCAAACACTTTAGTTGGGGTTTTATGTGTCCTTAAGAGTTCGGGTAACCTATCCCACTGAAAAGTAAGACATGCTCTCTCTGATTTCCCTGATTGTTGGCTGAGACGTCAAGCTGTGTGCACGCAGCCTGGCTGGATTGTGCTTCAATTCAAATGGAGGTGATGCCATCCATCCCTGCCCATGCACAACCATTCCCCCTCTTCAGTTGTTTCTCTTTACTGGGGAATAGCATGGACTGTCTCCTTCATGGTAGTATTTCATGCATCATGTGAGAATTGCTAAGAAAGTTGGCCCAGTGAAATGCCCTCAGGATTGTCTTCCAATCTGACGTAAGGAGGAGTCTTAACAACAACCTGTTCAACGGGAGTTATAAGTTAAAAGGAGGAGGAATGGAAAATGCTCTTAAATATTTTCCTGATAAATTAGGTTTTAAATTTGGTTAGTGAATGTAGTGTTGTTTTTAAAGTATTTTTGAGTTCTCACGTTACTATATAAATTTTTTGTTAGGCTTCTCTTTGACAAGAAAAACAAACTAAAAACTGGGAGACTTCCTGGAAGTTATGTATTGTATGCCCAAGGAAAGAATTTTTAGAAGTGTTTGAATTCGCGGAGTAGATTATTTTTTTTTTAATGTTTCTATTATATGTTTTGGTCTGTTAAATACATAAAGGAGAGAAAATTTTAATTGGTTTAAAAATATAAAATAATAATTATTAAGGACTAGTAACAGATAGAGGGCCAGTGAAATTATAGGTTATCTTAGCGCTCTTGCTGAATCTGAAGTAATCTCTCACTTCATATGTTGAAAATTCATTAGCTGTGGTCCGTTTAGGGTTTAAAGTTGACCCTGTTTTCTCAGCCTAGAAGTATGTATGAATTTCTTAGAGAGCGGGAGTAAAACAGTTTTGCAGATTTTAGGTGCTGTTGATGTGGTTAGCCAGATGGAGAAGGAGAACTCCTCAGTTGAATTTGTTCCAAACTGAGCTGGGATTTGAAATTGAGAAATGTTAAAAATATCAAGTAATTTAAAATATTGTTAATCAAGTGGTAAAAATGTTTAGCACTGTATCACTTATTGTTTGGTGGATGAACATTTTCTGTTCATGTGTATCCACTTCTGTGACTAAGAAGAAGCAACAAATACCAAGCGTCATACTAATCAACAGCCAGGTAAAACTGTTCTTTTATTTTCTCCAATTATATGTTCAGACAGTTGATTATTTTAAAATAAATGTTTTGGTTAAAAGTGCTAAGATATTACACAGGGAAAATATCAAGAACTAAATCCTTTATTCAAAACTCAATGCTTTTTCTCTTCTGTTCAGAGATACACATTTAAAGAGCTAAAATCCTTAGGCTTGTTACTAAGTGGTTGAGTATTGCCCAGATGAGCTTCTTTTGTTGCATCCTGTTTCCTAACATAATTGGAAATGCCTTGACAATTTCTCACTGTTGGCTCCTCTATTGCATGTTGCTTTTTAGTAATAACTGGGATGATGCAACAGACCATATGTTTATAAAGCTGACATCCTTCCCAGCTTCATGTCATCTGAAAACTATATTGGAAGGTGGAATTAGAATTCAGAATCATCTTGGCAAAAGGGAAGAATTAATTGGCAAAATACTACGCAATTTAATAGGAAGACATTTGAGATAATGTGGCTAGGTGGAAATAGTTAACTACTAATGAAAACAATGAGAGTATTGAACAGTTTTTGAGAAGATGATTTAGAAGCTTGTAGAGGCTCACAAGCTGTTTATTATTTTAACTGTGTGATGCAGTTGCGGAGGAAGGGAGTGGAGCAGCCCTAGTTTGGCTTGTAGAAACAGGGTGCTGAGCTGCAGAACACAAAGTCCTCATTATTACTCAGCACTCGTAAGGCTCTGCATCCAGTTTTGAATACAGAATTTTAACAAATTAGTGGCCCATTCGAAGAGTTCCAGGAGAAAAAAGGAATAAAAACAAAAAGTCTACCAAATATAATTTACAAGGTAAGATAAAGAGTTGGGAGTATTGAGTCTAAAGAAAAAAGGCAGAAGGAAGAATTTCAGGTCTTCAAGTGTGCAAAAAGCTACCACACAGCGTTACAGAGTGGTGTTTTACCTATATTTTCAGTGGATGGGATGAGATTAAAGGAATTACCTTTAATAAAAGAATGCAATAATTATTTTTTTTATGGGTATGAAAAAGTGAAGCCCTAGAGCAGTGATTGGTGACAGCTGGGGAATCTCCATAACAGGAGATCTTTGAGAACAGTTTGGATAAATGTTAATTGTGATTCACATAGATGTACTTGATCATGCTTTAGAGGAAGAGAAAGAAATAGACTAGGTAACTTAGGATGCCTTTCCAGCCTTTTCTAAGAATCATTGGTTGTATCTTGGTATTGCAAGACATGCTAAATATTTACACAGCACTTATCCATCATGTAGTATTGGAAGGTATAATGGAGTCCAGAGTGAAATTTTTTGAGAGGGAGTTTTCTACTCCATCAAAGCATCTCAGTTTTCTGAATGAGTGCTCTTATTGTATCCTCCTCAGTAAATTTTTGCCCTTTTCCTTTTGCAGCATGCCTTCCATTCACCTTTGGTAGCTCTGTAGCCAGTATTTTACATGGCTAACAAATAAAAGAAATAACACTTGGCCCATTCATTCCACCTTTCAACAGTTCCTCACCTCAAAGCTTGATCTGATTTTAACATCATCTTTTGAACTTGACCCAATGCATAGGAAATGAAGTGGGGAGGCTGAAGGAAACAGTGTAGGTCTGATAGTTTTTTTTCATGCTTGTATTAAGTGAGCTGGTAGAAACAGGAAGTAATCAGAACTACTATTTTGGCAGCTGAGCAGATGAGAGGCTTTTAGAAGAAGAACTGTCATAGAGTGTTATCCTAAATAGTAGGAATCCTGCTAGCTGCTCTGGGTGGTCAGTGGAGTAATATTTTATTTTTAACAAATTGTCTTTTGTGCCCAGCTGGTAACACTTTGTACTGCTTCTATGTGAAGTTGTTTTTCATTCTCATGCTTCTTTAAGCTTGCATGTAGTACTTTGGAACACAGAAAAAGGACTGAAGCAGCAGGAGACAACCAAGTGTTTAGTTCTGCCATCTGAGACCGCAGAAAAGAAAAAGCTCCCATCAGTAGAAAAAATGCTAGTGAAAAACCAGACATGGCTCTGAGTATATGCCTCTTTTCAGAATCAGAAACCAAGTCTGGGCAGATACCTGGTCAAAGCAAAATACTCTTTATTTGAGACAGAACTTCTGGGTGTCTCCCATTTCTTTCCTCCCACAGTGCACTTGTTTCCATTTTAAAAGGGGATTAAAGAATTTCATGCTTGAAATAACTGAGAAATCTTATTAGCTGCTCTCTTTCCTTTCTTGTCAATGTAAAATTGCCATGGAACCGTAAATTTACTTTGCAGTCCTGAGGGGAGGTTATGTGGCCTGATATAAAGGCTGTTGTACGTGTCAAAACTCTTGTCACTGGTGATCTTTCCAGATACTGGTGGCAGATGAGCTCTTGGTGTGGTGTCTCTGACTTCAGCAAACCTGTACTAAGAGTGTATTCAGCCAGTGTGTGTGCATTACGGTTTGGGTTTTTTTCTCTCTACAAGTGACAGTGATTAAAAGGTCCCGGAGAGATGAAAATGGATGGTTAACATTAATTTCAGCAACAGCAAGACACTATGTTCCATGATAAGCTGTTTAATTAAACCTTGCGCCTTTTTTAATCTGTGCTTCTATTTCTGTCTGGCTTTTGTTTCTCGTCTCGTCTCTGTCTTTCCAGTTTCCATGTTTCAGACATAGTCTCATTTATTTTTATCATGCATGATTAGTTCAGTTTACATAAAGGGTTTCTTGAGAAGGATGGATAAAATATGTAAAGCCCTTGTTCCGCCTAAATTTGGATTTAGATGGTTTGTAACTCTTTTCAGTGCAAGTCAGTCTCCCAGTTCTGCTGTTCCTCTTGCACTTCCCTCCAGCTAGCCCCATAAGCCTTGCCAAAACTGTCCAACAACAGCTGTTGAGCAATGCGCTTAATCACAGACACTCCTTGCTGTCCAACTGCATTTAATCAGTGCAAAAGATGAAACTGTTTTCAGAAAGTGTGTTACAGAGAGAAAATAAGCAATGAAACAAAGAGGGAGGCAGCATTTCCTAACCATAACCTCTGTGGGAAGAGAGAAGGGTTGTTATCCCAAAGGAGGGGAAAATTGGTAAATGTTTTTCTGGTCAGTTCTCCATGATGACGTAAATATGTGCTGGGTAGAGAATGTGATTGGTTTCAGTGTATTAGGCAGCAGTGGAGAAGTCATGCACTAAGTTGCATCTGACAGTATTGCTCCATGTTTGAGGATGATGTAGAGCTAACAATTGCACATGGGAATTGTCTTACACACTGAACTGAAATGTGACTGAATATTGAATTTTGGTGGAATACTGATCAGCTAGGATATCTGGTTCCCACAGAGACTGAAACACTGGGATTTTTTTGTACTTAGTTTTTGACATAGCCACTGACAGCCTTTGTTCGCTTTCTCCCTTAGCTTAATACTATATAAAATACTTAGTGAACATAAAATCTGAGGGTTGGTTTTGGTTTTTTTTTTTTTTAATTAGGGGAAGGAGAAGAAATAACCTCTATATTAAACCCAAAAACACGTCCCCATTGCACCAGTTGCAAAGTATATTTTAATCTCTATTTGTAGGAAGTGAAGGGTCAGGAAAGCAAGGAAAGCTTCTGTTGGTATTTAGGAGAAAACACAAAGACTAGATGCAGTTTCTGGAAAGCGTCAACCTGTTACTGCCTTGATACTTGCACTGATGGGGGACAGATATGGGGTCTCCTGAGAAAAATTTGGTCGGCATTGAACACCTTGTGAAGTCATACTTCATCAGCTTTCCTGTTAGTCCCCGTCAGGCATACAGATGGTTTCAATTGTGTCTGAGTTTGTCTGAAGGAGGCTGTAACATAAATCAATACCAGAAAACAAGGGAAAGCTCTTTACTTTTTCCCCTTTGGCATACCTCTGCATGGACTGAAAACTAATATAATACAGAGAAAGAGTGTAAGGGAACAGAAAACTTTTTAAGGAGGGAGGAGGTGGCATGTTTTGAAGTACCACCAACCCCCACCACCCCTGCCCTGTAATTTGGGTATTTGGGCTCTCTGAAGAGATTTAGTAGAAGCAATGGGATTAATTTTTAGCCTGGCTCTAAATGTGTGCAACCTGATTTATCTTCCTTAAACACTAGATGTATGGGGGTTTTCTGCCCTTCTTGGCCCCTGCATCCCCCCAAGAAAACATTTTGCTTCTTTGTGTGCACACACGATCAAGGGTAGCCAGTGAGGTTAGCAGGCAGAGACCATGAGAAAGTCCTGGATTTACTGCAGACCATCTGCTAGGAGTTACGTCCTGTCGTTTGTTGCAGGCTTGAGGAAGAGAAGGTTGGAAATAGCCTTTCAGTCTTTCGGTTTTGCTGGTTTTGTCATTTGCTCTAAAATTGTTTCTTGATAACAAACAATGTTATCCTAAAAGTTTCTATCTGGTGTTTCAGATCCAGGCTTGTAATGAAAACTAATAAATAAGTAACAATGCAGTCTCTTACCTCCTTTTCCTAAAGCTCGCATGTGGCTGGCAGCCATGTAAGAGCCTAAATGTAATAGTCAAAAATAACGTATCAAGAACTGTGTGGTACGATGAGGTACGTGTGTCTGTATTTGCTGCAGTGGGAATTCTCATGGGGTATTTGTCCTCCTCTCTCAGCGTAGAACATTGCAGGATTACCTCGCTGAGTTTACTGGTTTGGTCCAAAATTAATGAATTGACAGAAGTTGCCTACCAGCTGAGATCTGTTATGAGTGTTTCAGTGAAGCAGCCTGAGCTATGGAAATATTCACAAACAAAAAGCTGAAATAGCCTGGAAAGTCATTGCCGTATGGAAGGAGAAGGAATTCCCAGGCTGTTTGCCTGAGTTGGATGAGTGCTCTGGCACTGAGCAATCTTGGGAACTTTGCAAAGTTCTGATAATAATTTTCATTTCACAGCAAAGGAGATGCAAAAAATCAAAGAGAAGAAACTTAAGCTTAAGCAAAGTAATTCTATTGAAGTGTTTCAAAGGGGGGGGGGGGGGAGGGGGAAATCTTGAGCTTGCATGCTTTTAATTCAAGTTTGTGTGTTTCTATTTGGGGAACTAGCAAAAATGTCAAAGTTGTAAGCCTGTAAGGATTTTGTATGAAATAGTTAAGTATTTGGGAAATTTATGTGAAGAACTTTCTGCTGATTTTTATGAATGGTGTATCCTGGATGATTTCATGACCCACGTATGTAAAGAGTAAAGTGTGAGTGGTGTGGAGATAAGACAGTAAACTCATTCAAAAGAAGGTCCCTCTTTCTGCCTTGAATTTGCAAAGTAACAAAGCTCATGAGTAACTCTGTTTAGTAATAGCTGGAGTTTTGTTGCCAATTATCATTCATAAAATGTATTCTGAAGCGACTGCTACTTCAGCTTTTGGGGTAAGGAGCAGTCTAGCCAGAAAAACCGCTTAAAACCTCCGCCCAGCACTGTCGCAACCGGTGTGTTTGAACATAGGCAGCGACAAGCAGAGTTAAAAATCTGTTCTAAAATGCCAGAACTGACTGATTTTGAAATGATCTCTTCTTGATGTGGAAACTCCCAGAAGCTTGCTATCTCATCGGAAATACGAATCCTGCCAGGAATCCTAAATAGGTAACGGTGCGTGACGGGTGGTTTGATAACGAGCATTCATCTGGCTTCTCCTTGTTTTTTCCCCTCACAGTTGTCTGGTGGGTGCGAGCTGACGGTGGTAATCCATGACTTCACCGCCTGCAACAGTAATGAGCTGACAATCCGCCGTGGGCAGACAGTGGAGGTCCTGGAGAGGCCTCATGACAAGCCTGACTGGTGTCTGGTTCGAACCACAGATCGGTCCCCGGCTGCAGAAGGCCTGGTCCCCTGCGGGTCCCTCTGCATCGCTCACTCTCGCAGTAGTATGGAGATGGAGGGGATTTTTAACCACAAAGGTAAGAAGTGATAGAGACAAAGTCTAGTCGTCAGCAGCGCGAGTTTTGGGTAATGGGGAGTACAGTGCAAATGGGAACTCTGGTGTTCTTGCACAGTTTTGGTTTCTAGTTCTTAATTAGATAAAACACAATGCTTTTAGCAACCTGCAGCCTCACTGTCTATTCCAAAATAAGCAGTTGGCAATTCTTAGTGTTAAGTGACATTGTGGGAAAAGATTTAAGCCAATTATGTCTTGGTGAACTGAGTTATATATCATGCTAGATCAAGCTGCGATGATAGGAAAATCTATACCTGTCGTGTGCTGAAAGGGGGGAGGGAAGAAAATCCCCAACATGCATTATCAATGGTTCCTGAGAAACCCTGCAGTAAGAAGTTATGGGATAAGGCTCAGCGATGGAAAAGGTAAATACACACATCCATATGCCCTGGCACAGTAATTGGATATTTGGGCTTCTGTATTTTATTTAACTGAGTTTCCTAGAATAGCAGTGCCACACTCATCCCTTTTTCCCAGAGCAGCTCTTTACTTCGTTTTTTTCAGAAAGAATGTGCACCCTGAAGGGTGCAAGAAAAATCTGATAATTTTTTGAAAGTTTTTAAACTTTTGATGTACTGTAGTCCTTTGGCTCCATAAACTCCCTGGGCTCACAGAGTAGGCTTTTATTAGAGAAAATTCTTGATTGCTTGCTTCATTTGAAACTACTTGAGTTTGCAGC
This sequence comes from Gallinago undulata, assembly GCA_026546715.1. Taxonomy (NCBI): domain Eukaryota; kingdom Metazoa; phylum Chordata; class Aves; order Charadriiformes; family Scolopacidae; genus Gallinago; species Gallinago undulata. The sequence goes on along the minus strand of JAOTQQ010000012.1, from coordinate 77,768,929 downwards.
TTGTGAGCAGAATGCAATGTGAATTTAAAAAAAAAAACAGAACACCAGAAAAACAGTTCATTAGAAGGTGTTTCATCACATGCTGGGGGAAAGATGCATTTCAAAAAGTTTGTTATTGCAAGTAACAAGATTAGCAGGAAAGTGGTGTTGGGGAAAACTTGTTTACCAAAACACAACATTCTGGTTTTGGAGAGTTTTCCATAAATGTAAGCACATTTTTTTTCAATTATTCAGTCCATTCCAGTTATCACGTTACAATTTTTCTCATTTTTTAAAGACACTGCATTAATATGCTTGGCTAAAAGAGGAGAGAGTTTGTGTTTCTTACATGAGGATCCTGCACAGCAGGAACTTCCTGAATGCAGGGGGATGAGGAGTCGTCAGAGAGGCTGCAGGTTGAGCTGTATAGTTGGAATACTTTTTTGTTCTCTTGTGTCCTATTACAATTTGGATAGAGAAAGTTTGCAGTAGTTGTGATGATAAAATTGGAAACTGTAGTTAGGTATCAATTGAAACATTTCTTCCTTTTACTAGGGGGTGAAATCATTGAAATGTCAACAGGGATTTTTTTTTTTTTTAAACAACTCTCACAGAATTGGTAAATCCCATTTCCTTTGGAGCTAGGGGACTTCACTTTTGAATGCAGGATTTTATAAGGAGAGGCAGATTGTACTGGACCATATAAGTTATATGAAGAACATTGAGCCTGTCAGACTCCCGAGGGAGAGACGGGGAGCTGGTTTGGGCTTTGAGAGGTTATTATTAATCAGACCAGTGAACATAACCTGTATTGGTGTTTTTTTCTTATAGTGCCTGTTTGGAGAAAATGAGGCAGAACATTGTGAAGTTACTTTAGTTTCTGATTGATATGTTGCTTTGAAACAAAGAGCATTAATTAATTGTATTAATTCTGGAGGCTGAAGAAGAAAAGGCCATTGCTGCAGTGAGCGTGATTTGCAGGGTTGAGTGCAGCCTCAGAAGTGACTTCTGTCCCTGCCTCTGTCACAGGCTTCCTTAGCATGCCATCTAAACCCCAACTGATAAGAAGCAGCTGCTGTTTATTCCTGCATTGCTGGGTGTCAGGCTTCAGGAGCTGGATGTTTGATTTCTAAAGTTTCCTGTGTGTGTGACTGAAGCCAGCGTGAACTGCCTTGAACATGCAAACTATTATATAATGTTAAGTAATCTGAGGAGGACAAAAAAATAAAAGACCAGTCAAGTTCGGGTACTTGAAACGACTGGATATGTTTGACTTCAGTCTCTATCTCAACTTTCTATTGCCTGAAAGAGGTTGATAGTGTTCGTTTCACAGAAGTATTTAAAAATTAAGCAAAATTAATGGAGTGTTTTATTCCGCCCCCCCCCCCCGTAGTGAAAAGTACCTCAGACAATCCCACAAAGCTCGTTTCCAAGTGCTGTGTTTGATTAAAGGTCTTTAAATAAGGCATTGGGGAATATGCTAATCAGAAGAATGGAAAAACAATTAAAGATCTTCTCAGAATTGTTCATTGTGAGCATTGGTTGAGGTACGAATTCCTAAAAAAAACAAAACAGAAAACACAACGCCCAGAACAAATAACAAGTGAATGACTTGCATAATTTAAGGCACTCCATGTACTTGGGTGGACATGTTTAAATGTTTTATTTCCTAGATTTCTAGCATTCAATTCTGCAACTTCAGTCTTTTTACTTTTTTTTTTCTGTATTAACTTTTTTTAACAATAATTCAGTAAAACTTTCAGAGTTTTTGAATGATTCAACAAATTAGGATATTGCCCTCTGGAGTTTTTAGGTCTGAAAAGACATGTCATATGCCAGGCTCAGAGTGTGAGCATCAGGTCTGAATGAATAATTCTGTGTGGTTCATAGGGTAAGCCATGTGCAGGAGACATGACTTTTGAATTTGTGCATGTCTGGCATCGCAAGCTGTTGTGAGATACTCAGGGAAAGAGAGGTTTTATGTAATTCCAAAGGAAATGGTGGTGGTGGCTGCTCGGATGTTGAGTGTTTAGCCTATACAAGTGGCTTGTTGAAATGAAGAGTTTTGCACTCCTTCTGGTATGTATGTATCCTACAATTTTGATCTTTTCAATGGTGTTTATCAATAATGTTTGCAAGCAAGTTGTAAGGCCACAGCGTATCAGGTGAAGTCAGCTTCAAAACTGTGAAGTGGTGAAAATCTTTGTATTTACAGCTGATTCTTAAGTTGTATAAAACCACATTTCATTGCTGAGCACTGGTTGATATTTAATGCTGGATGATATTTAATGCTGGATGCTGGATGATATTTAATGCCTTAAATAATCTGAAATTATTATCCAAAGTAGGGTATCATGAAAGATTGTTGAATCAGAAAGTATGTTCAGTGAAGTCTAGTTCTGACAGCTGATCTTCGTCATTCCTTGTCTGTCCACGTATATCAGTCAACCACAAAAGGTAATGTTATTTTATGTTAGGAGACAGCCCTAAAAGTGACCCTCACTACTTGCCTAAATGTGTAGGTGTTACTTATCCTCTAAGAATGTGTATTATTTTAAATATCTAATCAGTATGAATGGGTAAAAAAAATTAATGCATATACAGTATCTTCAGTATCTAGAATTTTATAGTAGTTAAGATAACAAGCATGTTGTTAAGACTATGGGGAAAGCATTACACAGGAAAGAAAAGAGATGCACTAGGTGGATAGTCATTTAGGGGGAAGGTTGATTGCAGGTTCCAGACCTTTTGCTCACTCTGCTGGATATCATATCTATTTTTGTAAGTTATTTGGGTCATTTAATCAATTTGTCATGCAGTTTACAGATGAGTACATTTTTAAAAATCTAAATCCCTTTTATAATGGGGAAAAAAGACAAACAAGTGGGAAGTGAAGAGGTTGAATAACAGTTGGTGCACTCTACAAAAAATAAATTGCTAGCTTTGGAAGAACATGTTTTTCACAAGTAATACATAAGGCAACAAGTTTTTTTGTGATGATTCCCCACATGTTATTGGGGATGCGGGAGAAGGAATGTTCCTGTTCTATTTCGTGCTTCTCTCTCTTTTTTTTTTAACAAGGTTTGGTTTGGTTTTTTTTCATTCTGTGGTACATCCTTTTTGTCTGTGCAGTTCTCTTTCCTTTGTTTGCAGGGCATTTACACAGCCACAGAGTTCTGGGTAAAGGACAGGGGACAGGATTTAGTATAACAAAATTGGAACTTGTAAGCTTAGAAAAATTGGCAGGTATTCAAAATTGTTTGGGAATATCCTGCCTGTTTAGATCACAAGTTCAGTGCCTTTTCCAGCTTTCAGTGCTTCTGAAGTCTGAAAAATTTGTGATAGTTGATAATCCATCATGTCCCTTCTGTAGATGCTACTGTTTGGAGAGCTACAAAGGCTATAATAATGCTTGTAATTACATCTTTTTATAAGTTGTACTGTTTTTTTAGGATGACATCTTAACTGCCAATTTATGTTACTGTCTGTTTGGTTCAAAACTTGGCCACAGAGATCTTGTTCACCTGGATGTATAATGTCTGCCCATTCTATATGTTCTTGTAATCCAGGTATGTTTATAGTTTTGTTCAGATCTGAAAGGCAGGTGATGTTTTAGTAACACAGTCATATACCATGCACCACTGCAGATTGAATACTGTCCTTTGATTTTGCTCTCATGATACTGTCCAGATTGCTGCTATAAACAGGAAAATGTTATTTCAGCAATCTTTTTTTTTTTCCCCAACTGTAGTATCTCTCAAAGAATCTAGCATAATAAAGATGATTGAATGGTTGAATGGCTGACATTTTCCAAGACAAAAGTTGACAAATTTGTTTAAAGATCTGTGTAATAAGCCCTTTATTACACCTGCAAGATGGGAAGGAGTGGTGTAGGGCAGGTGTTGCAGGTGTCAGAGCAATTCTTGAATTGGTATGGAGACCTCCTATTCAGGAATTAAGAATAAGGAAAATAGCACAGGTAATTTAGATATATTTCCCCAGAAAAGAGAAATGTTTTATAGTTGAGGCCACCAAATAAGATAAAACAATGTATTGAATTTTTTACATCAAGTAAGCTTGCTCTCACACAACAGGACACCTATTGGTAATATTAGTTTTAGATGAAAGGGAGAGAGTAAAAGTAAAATGTCTAGCATACGATCGAGAGCTTTGAAAGCTGATTGAGAAATTGAGTGTTTCCATGTTGAGTCCAAATACTGTTATGTAGGAAGAGGAAGCTCTGGATAGCAGCAGCAGAGTTAGATCAAGTAAAACGGGAATCCAGTTTGAATAATTGAAGGAGGACTCTGTTCATAGTGGAAGAAAAGAAGGGACGACTTGGGCAGGAATTGTTTGCTTACAAGCAGGAGGAGGCTGTAGAAGGGAAAGATTTGCTGTTTTGAGACTGCGAGCAAGGGAAGCATGGGCCATGTGTAAGGAAAAAGGATCCCCGCCCATGGCTCAGAGCCAAAGCGCTGCCTCTGAGACTGTCTGATGGGGTTTGCAGCTGCAGGAAATGAGTTATAGCCCAAGACAGCAGGGAAAGTAACTCCTAACGATGAGTAGGTACTGTACACTCTTTGCCTTGTTGCATTGGAGCCATGTGGCAAAAGGTGAGGGCTGTAGTTTCCAGGGCACCGTACAGAAAGGGATCTGCTTCTGCTGAACAGCTGGACACCATCACGTGTGGAAAGTGATATCGAGGAGTATGTTGTTCTTGTACAAAACACTAAATGTTAGTCTAAAAATTCTGTTTCTTGCTGAATCAATTACCTCCTCATAAAATTCCCAAATAACAGGCTGCCCATCCAGATAACCAGCTGATAGAAAGCCTTATGAGGCGCTTATGGGAGTCAAAGCCAAGCAGTTCAGTTGGATTTCACACTCCGCTAGTCTAAATTAGCAAAAAAATTGCAAAAGCTGTGTTGCACTGTTGGTTCAACTTATCAGGCAGCTTTGAGCTTGGACAGAGTGCAGGCATTTTAATAGCTGAAGTTCAACTTCACAATTATCAGTTGTTTTGAAAGCCTAATATATAATAAATTTCCATGTAATCACAAATATTTTGCCAAAAAGCATTACTAGTCTAAGAGTGGCAAAGATAGTTTGAATTTAGGTTTTGTGTGTGTGGTTTTTCAAATGCATTCTCATGATTTAGTCCAGGTAAATAAAATAGCTCCAGTATGAAGTAAAACAAGAAATCTCTATCCTGACTTTCCCATCTTGTGGTTTTAGTTGAGTTTGCAGTTAAAAACATGGTTTGAGCATGAGTAAACTTAAATAAAATGCCTGCAATTGACTGTGGTCCATTAGATCATAATCTTTGCATTGAGCTTTATAGCCAAGCTATATCTGATGGTCGGAGGTAATAGCCAAATTCTAATTCAGCCTTGAATAAACAGTAAAGTCGGTATAAATTGTTTCCTTGGAGTTGTGTAGTCCTAATCTATATAAGGACATTCAATGAATCTCACAATTTGAATTTCTAGAAGAGTTGTCTCCTAAATCAAGTATATGTGTGCTCTGAAACATCTTAGGACTGTTTTCTGCATAAACTTGCCTTTCACTCCTGCACTATTCTTTTTATCATAACAGGAAGATCTGTCAGATATATCTGTATTTCCCATGCTGGCTCTATTTGTGGGCATAAGCATGTGGTTAATTTGTCTCTGTAATTTTTGTACATAGGTAATGAAAGCTTTTTTCCCTGCTTGGGAGCTCAGTATTACAGATGAGAAAAAGAGGAAATTTTATAATACTGGCTTGAATGTACTTTTGGTCTAGACAGCTGCCAAATACATTTCTGTTGTATCGTAGTTGGAAAGGAAATAGGTCTGTAAAAATGTATCTGCTTCAGAACAGATGTATTTGCACAGCTGATCTTTGGGAGGTAGAAGGTGGATATAAACCAGCAATTCTGATGGCTTTAGATTTCCCAAGAGAGTTGTTATTTTGTTTGCAATTAGCCTTTTTCTGACAGCAGTTTCTTTTTCTAACCAGGGTATTGAGGCAGAACAGAGTATAAACTAAAATCACGTCCTGCAAATGTTGTTCATATGTTGCCATTTAAATAAAAAAAGCATCCTGGAGTGGTGTTTATTTTCCTTCACTGGCTCTCTCCAGGTGCAACAAACTATTGAGAAATTTGTTTCAATGTTGAGAATTAGTTGTTGAGAGCGTCTTTGTTACTCATATTTTGCTTTGGATTAAGTAAATGTTCAGCACTGATGCTCTGAAGAGCACCTGAGAGCAACTCAAAGAATTTCTCTTCCATGTCAATGAGTAAGTAGCTTGGCAGGGCAGTGAGGGACAGGAAGAGTGGGGTTGGGGACGCCTGTTTGGATGGGAGAGTGCTCGTAAAGACATGGAGTTGCCATAGCTCTGTGGTAACTGCCTTGTTCATGACAGATGATGAGCTATTGGTGTATATATTTCTGCAGCTGAGGTGGCTGTTCATTTCCAAGGACCATCTGGGAAATTTTACCTGATGCATTTTCTTTCTGTCACAGAACTGTGCAATATTGACAGTGTCCATAAGGTCTTCTGTTCTTTTTCCAACTACAGTTTTCTGGCACTTTGGCTGCAGTGGCTCATATTTTTAAACTTGGTATTGGGAGAAGTATTTATGCATTTTGTGTTTGATGAAGAGAAGAAAATTGTTGAGGAACAGGCTAAAGACAATGGTTTTTGTGCACCTTTCACGACATCATCACATTACACCATACCATATCATCTGTTGTCATCACTACCTGCAGATGGAAATAGCAGGATTTAGAATTCCGCTGCCTTACTCCAGTTCTGTTTTCTGAGGATGCTGCTGAAGGTCTGTGTCCCACTAACTTCATTTCACTTCTCCTGCAATCAAATAGTAAAATATTAGTCTCATTATGCATATTAAACCAGAAATGTTGCATTATTGTTAACACAACTCTGTCAGAAGCAATTCGACAGATGCATTTGACATCTCTTAAGTTGTTAACATTGGTTTCAAGTCACCACGTAATGTTTTGCTACTATTTTGAGTGCGTATTCAGTGATATTGGTGTATGTCCAATTGGGGACATGCTTGTATTTTCTCCTGGCTTTCGGTTGAGTACAAATAGTGAGACATTTTTCTCTACCTGGGACCACTGTTGAACTTAAATTTATCATTCTCTAACATGGAAGTTATGCAAATAAGTGAGGAAATTGATAACAAACTGTGTAAAAGAGGCTGCTGTGATAAGTGAATAGCACCATAAAAACAATTCATGATCCCAGGAAAAGTTCTTTGAGTACACTTTTCAGAAAATTGCAGTGTGCATTTTTTCAGATGGATGTATAATGGTTAACCCGTATAAGAGAAGGCATTTATATAACTGACATGAAGGCATAATAGTAAAGGCTGTCTTAGGTAAGCTTGTCATCAAGTTGTCCTTGATGGCCAGAATCCTGTGGTCATTTTCCTTGTGGTCATAAACCAGCTGTGTCCAACCGACTGTATCTTAACTATTATCAGTACAGCAGAAACAGTACCTGTTACAAGAAGCGGTTAAAAGTGTGTCAGGTTTTCAAGAGCAGACTAGACAAAGCGCCAGGTTATCTTCTGATCTCGAAACTGACCCATCCTTTTGAGAGAAGGTTGGGACTATGGATTTTTGAGGCCGATTTCAGCTTGAGTTATTCTGTAACCCTATGCTAAAAGTTAGAATGGCCAGTATGGACTTGTTACATTCTGTTTCCTGGAGTCTTGAACTCTCCTTAGTGTCTGTGGGGATATCAGAAATGCTTAAGATTTTCCTCCAAAATATATTCATTCTATGTAAGAAATGGAAAGGAATCAAAAAAAAGGTATTTCTACTCATGAAACACTCTAGTTATTCTTGCTGTGGTGTGCTGGCTATGATCATAGCCCTATTAGGCGTATGTTCATTTGTTAATATAAGCTTTGAAGTATCACTCATGAGATTCCTTAAACACAGAGTCTAGGGAAATCTAGTTGCATGTAAGAACTTGCAAATATGCTGAAGGAGTTAAAGCTGGTAGGGAAGGCACCTAGAAAGAAGTAATAGTAAAGCTGAATGGTCATCTCTTGCTTTCTACAGAAAAGCTGAAGAGACATGGAAGTAAATGGGGTCGTCAAGGCTGAAGATCAAGGTGTTGCTTTTCCCTATATAAATAATGAGAGGATTCTTGGAAATGTTAAATGTAGAAAATTTTTAATGATGAAAAAGATCACGAGAGAGAATGAGAAAGAAAGCAGGGCTTACTCGCAAAAAAGTATATTGAGAGGTTTTTAAAAGAGAAGCAACCAAAACCAAGCCCAAAAGACTGAAGACTGGTTGACTGGATTAAATTATGTTTTAGGCAATATTAAACAGAAAAGCTTGGTTGGTGAAAACCACCACATATCTTAAAATTTTTATGTCAGTAGCTAATCTATTTTAAGGAGTTTATTTACCATGGTTTGACTTAATTGTTGCTCTGTCCCAGTGTGGTTTGTGTTCAATTTTCTCATTGTCACAGGGGTAACAAAAAAAAAAGTAATAAAACACACACACTCTAAATGCTAGTTGGTTTAGCCGAACAGGCTTAGGTGTGTTTGTCCTAAAAACTAAATGCAGGGCTAAATGCAGTTGTACCAAAATCAGCTTGGAAAGTACTGACTCAGAGCTCTGGTTAGAGAATAATATCTAAAGAAAAGGTGCTTACAGCAGATCATACCCTGGAGGTATGTGCTGAGTTCTCTTTGTGTCCTGGCTGTTTGCTTAAGTGAAAGCCCAAGCTATGGGAGCCAGTGCTCACTCACATCATCTTTATAAAACTATGCTGAGATTACAGTCCTCAGAACTGGAGTAAACTATATTTTACTATCTTCTTTTGCTGTTTGTCTCTATTGAAGCTGCTGAGGTGATGTCAAGCATTTACTCTTCTATAATTATTTTTATTTGAAAATATTTTGACAGTTTAATCTTTCATGTAGAAGCATTTTATTAGTTTTATAAAGCAAAATGCCATTCTAAATTGTGGAAGGAGATAGCACCATTTCATCAGTTTGTAAGCTTTTGAAAGATAATATTACCTTTTGGAAAAGTTTAAATTCTTAAGAATACTAACCTCATATTTTTGTCAGCAAGAGACACGCATATTAGGATATAGAGTCTGTTTAGGTCTTTTTGTGTAATTCAGGAAGTTAATGTTATTACCAGTCTAAAATTTCTACCATGACAGTATGCTTTGTTCAGGAGGATCTAACTGGGAAAGAATGTGCAAAAACTTTGTGGCCATTAAAAAAAAAAATCTCTTGTACCTAAGTTTTAATTGTTGTCCTAAAGAAGCATCATTGTCATAACTGAGTGAAGTTGCGTTCTGAACTATCTAAAGCATAGTACTAGAGTGGCTATTTCATAACTGGATTTTCACAATTCTAGTAAGCGGTGATATAATTTGTTCAGTTTCATGAACTGAGCAAATGTGTTCATGTTGGTTCAGAGCTAACTTTCTTTTAGATGGCTGTAAATCATGTACTGTGTAACACAAACAGAAATGTCTTACCTTTTTCAGGACTGTATCATTCTACATCTAAAATTCAGAGTAGATATTAAAAATGTTAATTACAATGCAGAAACACATTTGCAGAATTGTTTGGCAGTATGCACTTTCTAGTGTTGCTGTGTTATAACATCTGAAAGGCATGTAGAATAATCCCCTGTCCTGTGGATTTTTTTGCTCCCATCTTTCTCTTCTCCCTATGGCATAGCTAGCCTCCAAATATACTTAAATCTATTCAGTTTATAATTTACAAAAATACAGCGTGTGAAATCCAGGCTCAGAGAGAGAAAATGCCCATTTCTAATTTTGCTCTCCTGTTAGATGTAGTGCAGGGGAATTGCAAAAGTTGCTTCATTTTGCTGAAGCATCTTTTAATATAATAAAGGAAGCTGTGAAAGTATGTATGTTTTTTGTGTTAAATGCTAATGTTTGAAATCCAGACAGGTTCTTTCAGTGCCCATATGCCTTTGCTGCTTCCAGAAGTGGCAGGGTGTTGGGTCACGGCTGGAATCCATCTGCCACATCTAGCAGCTCTGTGTGACTTAAGCTGGTCCGTTACGTGACTACCGTGACTTGTGGTAGACAGTACGGAGCAGAGGCAAAATGAAGAGAGACCTTTGATGTGACCCTTTGTAACTAACCAAAACGCAGTTGTACAATCTGAATTTAGCAGAAGGGGAATAAGATGTGTTTTGGTCAGTAATACCAACCAGCAGGTAGCCCGCACAGCTTGCAGAAGCAGTTCCTCCAGACGCACATGTACGGAACTTGAGCATCAGTATTACCAGCACATGTCCAGTTTTAAAAGCATTTCTTTTATTTTTAATGACTTAGCTTGGTTACTAGGACTGTTCGTTTTCCTTTTAAATGACTTAAAAGAAATGTATTTTAAGTCAAGAACGTAATTCAGTATTCTAAATACTGACAAATATATCCTTAACTTTTCCTTTTGTCTCTGACTGCATGCATTTCCAGTTAAGATAATTAGCTAAGAGATTTATGTTAAAAAGAATCCCAACTCCTGTATGTTCAGTTACAGCAGGTTTGTAAAATTAAACCTTGTTTTGACCAGATTGTTTTTTTCATGACACGGGCTGATTCTGTTTTACTTTGGAGTGGGAAGGGAAGAGAAAGGGTGTTTTAAATATGGCTGAGGAGACTACATCAGAAAATTCAAATGACAAAAAAAGGGATGATGAAGGGTAACTTGCATAATAAAGTTAATGTCAAAAACGAGTGTTTCTTCAGTATGTCTCATTAGGACAGCAAGTATTTCTCGCTTGAAACACTTCTTGTGTTTTCTCCAATGTAGAGACGAGGCATGGCATATTTCTTCTCCCCTCCCATCCCTTGCTAAGTAGCGAATATGTGGAACAACATTCCTTACACTCATCCAAAAGATTTTGTTTGAATTATCTGAAGCTGGTTTGTTGTGGTTTTGCTGACAGTGGCTGGGATCCTTCAAGCTGATTTGGCATGCTGTAGTGGTGACTGTGTTGAGGAGTCAGAATTTTCCCAAAGCTTTTCCAGATAAACAGAAGACCGGGGACAGTGAACATCTCATCATTTCTTTGAAAGGCCTCTTCATTCTTGGGAGTGGTATAGAGGCTTCAATTCCTTGGCTACAGCAGAGAACAGAATTAAAACCTCAAGAAAATAATAGCCAAATTACTAAGATGGGAGAGAGTTTACAATCTCATGTGCTTTTTGATATTCTTTCTTACTGAAGGCATGAGCAACAGCAAGGGCATGTTCTGCCAAGCTGGAGATAGGAAGGACTTGTTTAGATCCTGGCTTTGGTGACTGAATAGTTGGATAAATGGTTCATTTCCCAGTATTTTTAATTAAAGCCTGAGTACTTCAGTGTCTTGATAGCAGTATCTCTTGACAAATGCTTTACCCAAGATGTAGAAGGGAAGGTTATTAATCACCCAGCTGAAAATACCTCTTTACCCTCAAACAGAAAATACTTTTCCCAGGTTTGCCAGCTAATTAAATAGACTGTATGTTTTGTTAATTGGTTTAGTTTCTTTTTGATTGAAACACCCCAGTATTTTGAAAGGAGTTCTTGGAAATCTCAAATTAAGGATGTTCACACAATTCATTGCAAAATACAATTTCTGACTGATGCAATTTAAAGTGTCACTGGCAGCTGGCACCGTTGGTAGTAAAGAACAGGAAACCACACGCTGACTATAAGTCCAAAGAGCCACTGTTGTAACGATTCCGCTCCTTGCAGACCATCAGTGTTATCTGTGAGACTGAGGAGCAGTGAGGCTATTTTTTGGGAACAGGATGATCTTTGTGTGTGGAGCTGAAGAAACCAGATCCTAGTGGCGCAGCTGCGCTCCAAGCAGTTAAACTGTGGACACATTGTACACTGAGGAAAAGGCAAAGCTAGGCTCCTTTCAGAATTTTAATTGTAGTGTGGGAGCTCACCTTTGAAGATTCAACCTTAGATTTATTTATTGACACATTTTTCCAGTTCTACAGTTTCTTGGTTGTGATAAACTGTATTCTGGTGTGAGGTGGAGTGTCTAACATGCCAAAGATAGGATTTGTATGCAAAGTCTGTCCAATTCAGGTTTTTTTTTAAAATGGGAAATGCATATTGTAAATAAAATTCCTATTAGTTTGTGCAATGTTAATTTAGTTCAAGAATTTTAATAGTTATGGATTTATGTCTCACTTTGGCTCCTAGGTCTGGGTGGTCTTTGGTCCTGCACAGTTTTGGAAAAACCTGAATCTTTTCTCTCCCACATGGAGAAAATTGTAAGAACTGCACTTCTAAATTATGAAAGCATTTGTCTCATAGATAACTTCAAAAATGGTTTTAGAAGTGTGACATTTTGATGCTGGCAGGACTGAATAAAGAATTCACTCTTTTATTAATTTCAACTGTCCTGTATATGCTTCTCTACTCTTAGGATGAACAAGAATTTTTTAAATAACTTTGTAGTAGTGATTTGAAAATATGTTAATTGCTTTGGTAAATGGAATGTCTGGAATACAAGGAGGAAGATTGTAGAGAAGGTGACATTTAGTTTTGCCTGAGAACAACATTGAATTTTGAAGCTGGGTTTTCTTAATGCTATAATCTTTGAAACTTTTTCCTTTTATTCACAAAAGGTAGGTATTAAGGAGACAAAGTTGGCTCTTTGGATTCTTTTTCAGGCTCTGAAGCAACACAGAATAGGTGTTTAAAAATGAAATTACTGTATTTTATTATCTTCCCTTTCTTTTTCTACTTCTGTAATGGGTGCCTTAGAAAGATTAGGCTGTAATGCTGTTTATCCTTGTTTTAATATAAGTTAAGTTGTTATTTCTCTTGCCATGCAAATATCTTTTAGTATGAGAAATGCGGTCAGTTTAACTCCAGTTGTCTTTTTAAATGAAAGAAGGGATGAATATTTCCATTCTTACGTGCAAGACTAGTAATAGTACCCTCGGATGACGTAGCACTTCTGTGGGGAGGTTAATACAGTGACAAACAGGAACTGGGACCTGTGAGAAGCTGAAGCTGTAGCAAGCTAATTTGTTGACTGTCAGTGGCAGAGGCTGATGAGCTGTTACTTTTGTGCTGGGGTGAGCTGGTAATATGTTAATACCTTAAAATAGTTTTATCAGTCAGATATCACAGAATTGCTAGAGATGGAAGAGACCTCTAGAGATCATCTAGTCCAACTCCCCTGCCAAAACAGGAACGCCTAGAGCACATCACTCAGGACTGCATCCAGGCGGGTCTTGAAGATCTCCAGAAAAGGGGACTCCATGACCTCCCTGGGCAG
>JAOTQQ010000012.1:77697094-77755531 GCA_026546715.1 Gallinago undulata | reverse complement strand
TGCTCTCCCTTCATCTAACCAACCAGTTACAACATCATAGAAGGCTATCAGATTGGTCAAGCATGATTTACCCTTGGCAAATCCATGTTGACCAATACCAATAACTTCTTGATCTTCACTGTGTTTGGAGATGATGTCCAGCACAAGCCGCTCCATTATTTTTCCCGGGACAGAGGTGAGACTAATATTGTCCATCAGTAAGCCCCAAAATAAATTGCAGAAAGTTGACCCCATTCCTTCACTGTAGTAATACTTCACTGTGGGATGCTTCATAAACATACATTGTACAAAGTATGTGCTGCCTTATCTACTGAGTGATGGGGCTCTTTTGCCTGGAATTTTAAAATCTTCATGAAATAGCCGTTGATGAATTATTCACCTGGACATTTATTTTGTCACAGGTTTAAGTAACTGAGAAATGTCTTCAATTGCTGGAGGCCTGAAGGGCCTTTCATCAGTGCTTTGCTTTCAGATGATAACTATCTTCTTTTTTAAAGGAAATTGTATAAAATGTGTAGTCAGGAAAACTCATGTCTGCTTTATGTGGGTAAGGTGAGAAAAGAAACAGGTGATTTTTACTTATAAAACAATATGTTACTGTTTTAAATGCTGTGAAATGGTGTGGGTTAGTATATGAGCTTTTTTTTTTTCTTTGCTGATTTGATCCAAGTTTGTTGTCCCCTTGGGCTGGGGTCTATGAATATTGAAGCAGTGGGTGAAAGAGGATGCAGGTCAGTGCTGCTGTGCAACATGCCCTGCAATCCGGCCTCTTCTGCACTGACCTTGTGCTCTGTCCCCAGTCATGGTTTCGCCTAAAGGCAAAACCACGTAGATGTATTCTTGCCTTCAGAATTAAGATTTCCTGATGGGTTCATTATTACCAAGGATGAGTTCCTGCAAAAACTTGCCGATGCGAGGAGCCACAGGAAGAGCTGTCTAGCAGACAGGGAGAGCTAATGCAGGGTAAGGCTCTGGAATATAGAAAACCTGATGGAATTAAAGGACAAAGAGAGCTTTGTGGTCAAACCTGAAGTAAGCCATAGAAAGGCATTAATAGGTTGCTTGTTTGGGCTTAAAATTACGTATATTGATTCAGGTCACTCTCTCAGATGGAAATTGAGAATCGTGATACATCTTCAGGTGTTTAATCTAACATGATAGTGTTACTAAATAATAGCCCCTGCATGTTGAATTAAGAAATGCTGGTTTTGTGATGTAGAAGTCATTTCCCTTTTGCGTGTAGTTTGGTAGGAGAAGTTACAGGTCTGAGCTTTCAGTCTTGGACCATAAGAAAGTTGTAGCTATTGCATATACATTGAGGTGTTTTTCAAACAAATTCTTACCTAATACTCACATTCACGTGGAGTCTGCTGTCTCACTCCAGAGTTGCCTGTGGAGCAATTGCTTTTTACAACTATCGTACATACGCCAAAGACAACTGCGCATCCATAATCCTTTCTTCTTAAAACATATTTCACAGGTTACATGGTTATCAAGTGTTTCACATAATCATTCTTTCTCCCCCATCATCTTGATTGACTTGTGATATTTTTCTACTGAGAGAGAAAGGTCCAAAGCAAAATCTGAAGATAATGGTGTTTGATTGAGTAGGAGCAAAAGATCTTCTTGCAATAGCACTCTGTAAACGATGTGGACCCCAGAGCATTTGATGTATCTTCCTGCATATTATATTTGCTTTATAAGGTCAGTATACATGCAGTTAAAAAGCAAAACAAATCCAACACAAACACAGTATAAATTCTGCTGTGTTTTAGTCAGAATCTTTTTTATACATGGAAATCACGATGCCAAAGGTATATTGATAACCTCAGTAACTTTTTCTAAGCGTTAACGATGTGGGAGTTTAACTGCAATAAGAATGGCTGGATATTCTTTAGTATGCTCGATGTCCGTGGGAACTGTTGGGTAGTAGAGGAAAGGGATTGTTTCATTTATTTTCTTTCTTACTCAACTAGAAACTAGAATCATTTTCAGATGTTCTACAATTTCACGAAGAATAAACTAGCCTTAGTGGAAGTCTCACCATAGGTGGCAAACTATAAAGAACACTTATCCTGAAGAAACAGGGTTTTTTTTCTTCTGCTGCTTTTTTTCCCTCCACACTTAGGAATTCAGTGTCATTTGAAAGTCGTCTCAGGTCAGAAGAAAAATGTTCAGGAATCAGAATTAATGGTTTCAGTGTAGGAGGCTATTAAAGGAGAAACTAATTCAGAATTGTGAGTGGCTTTCCTTAGAAAAGTGAAGAAAGCAAAACTTTAGTCTCAGATGGAGGGTGAGCACAGCTCTTTAATAGTACAAGGGGGACAGTGTATGTGTAGCCAACTTCAGTCCTGATGATAAGCCGCCTTTGACTCTGGGACCCTATATGCTATTAGCTCTACATGAAATTCCCATTTATCCTTGCATTGCATGCCTTTGTTTGTGCTATTATCATTGGCAACCCCCTCACGACTTTATTTCCTTCTTTCTCCCTACATGCTTTTGTATTTTACAGTATTGTTTGTTCAATCTCATTTTAGGGCTCTTTTTTCATGACAATATGATGAAAGCATTTCATATCTGTTTTTACAGAAATGTAATGCTTGCTTTGGCTTCAGAGCTGTTTATCTAGCTACTGAGTGTAGCTTTTTGTATGTCCTTTAAAAGTAGATGATGAGGTATTCAGAGGAAGAACTCAAATATATTTTCTAAGTTTGTAAAGTGTTCAACTAAAAAAACACCATAAATGAATATTTACAGACAAATGATTGTGTGGCATGCTAGGTGAAGATTGCATACAGAAAAAATAAAATACACAAAATTTCAGTTTACTGAACAGGAAGACATCATGATGAACTAGAAATTTATCTTGCAGAATGCGAGCTTAGAGGTGAAAAGATCTGAAATGCAATTTAAACCAGGACAAGATCTTAAATTTATCAAAAGGTGTGGATTTCTTAGTGATTGGATTTTATTTTTTTCACAAACAAAAAGAGAAGATGGAAGGTAAAGGCAGAATCTGTTGTTTGGTACAGATTTTGTCAAGGAAAATGAAAGTTCCAGGGCAAGTGCTGCATGGTTTAGCTGACCAGAAAACGTCTGTCTCTTTTGTATTTCTGGCTTTAGCTAAAGCATTAAAAAAATAACTGTGCACTGTAAAATAAAGAGAGGTGTTAAACGTTGGTTTTATGTGTTCCAGATACTATAAAGTGTTGTGGAGGTACTAGACTGTATCTTTTCCGAAGGCTGAGAGGAAAAATAGCTGGTTTGCTGTATTTTTTAAGATCAACTTGAGCCTCAATTAGGGTAGTTACGGTAGAGTGTAATCTGCTACATCTGGCTATTCCCACATGTGAATTTAAAGACTGGAACTGTGCTCAGTGAGTCAGAGGATAGCATCCTTAGAGGAGAGGAGCTGCTCTGGCGGCAGGGCAGGGGACTAAACCAGACTGAGAAGATAATGCCATCAGATTAAGGAACTGGCTATTGCTTGTAATGTTATCTGGGTGAACATCTTCAGGAGAAGCTGTAGCGCATCTCCGGGGTGCGGGCAAGTAGGTTGTTTGTAAGCTGTGGGTATCGGAACAGCTGACTCCTCACCATGCCAAACAGGATTAAACAGATTGACACTCTGGGATCGCTTCACTCAGTAAATCCTACCTGCTGCGGCAACGGGCAGCCGAGTGGCTGTAAATACTGGATCCTGGATTTAGGTACAAATATATGAAATAGAGATAATGGGCTGGGAGGAGGAAGGTTGGTTGGTTGGGTAATGTTTTCAAATCTACATAGGAATTTTGTAGGGTGCTTTCTCTTCTCCTTCTCTCTGCTCTACTCTCTGCTCTACTCTCCCCTCCCTCTGACCCCAGTCAAAAAAAAATAATGCAGAGTGTAACAGAAAGGACCTGTACAGGAAAACAAGCAGTTAAGGAATGGCTCTGCCCTGTAAACTGCTGGGATGCTGTACAGTAAGCCCTTTCAGAAAAAGCATGTAAAATGCATATGGTACTTTTTTTTTTTTTTAGTTGAACTGTGGAAATGAGAAATGGTAACTTGCTCTGTGAAATGTTATTAATGGTAGTAATCTGTTTTTAGAGCTTAGCAGAAATTTTCTTAGTATGTTGCTGTTAGATACTAAACAACCAATCATTTTTTATCCCTTTTGTTAAGTTATTGTTGAGAAGTAATGGTTTTGGGGTGGAAAGGGTGGTTGGGAAATAGATTGGTCTGTGACTTAGGCTCATTGTTGATTCTGACATGTAATATGGAGGGAAGCTATGCTGTTTCGGTATCGACTGCAGAAGCACAGAGATTAGGGTAGGGATGTTCATGTTAAACTCAGTTGCTGTTGAGTCTTCTCCTCCTCCTCCTCCTTTGTAATTTTAACAGGAAATTATATTTGTTCTTGGTATTTGGACTGTTGCTGCAGAAAAAGTTCGATTCTCATACGTAACAATCTGAAATGTCTGCAGGATAAAACAGTGCTAACCTTCAGTGTCTGGAGTTGATACGGCTGCTTCCTTTTCAGATGCCAGTTGTTTGTAGCTAGGTTCAGGTCTTACATACCTGGTGCTGTGACCGTACACTTAAAATAAGCAGCAAAAGGTAAGGTACAATCTTACTTCATTTATTAGTATCTAGCCTGCTGTTACAGATGGACTGAGAGGAGAGGGAGGATGGTAGAAGGGTTGCAAACATGAAATCAGGGATGTAAGGGAAAGTAATTGTATCGAGGACACTTGAAGATAGGGGTCGCATGTCAGTGGGATGGTAGTTACTCTCAGTAGTTCCTTGAAAGGTAACAGAGCATCAGAGTACCAGCCAGAGGGAGTTAATGTTAGCAGACTATCATCTCTGATCCCAGCAACAGAGCTCTGTACTTAGAAAACTGCTCCATAGCCCCCCGTGCTGCGCAATAGCTTCCTAAAACAACAATTATTCCACTTTGTAGAAGTAAAACAGTACAGAGTGTATTAGAGGGAGCTGGAGGTGAAAGGAGTCAATTGCAAATAATAATTGATAGGCTTTTCAGCCTATCAATTGATAGAATGCTTTGCAGCAAAATATTTTACAGCAAGTGCTCACCCAGAGCTGTGACTACCTAGTTCAGCTGGAGGTCTGTTAATGGAATGACAAGAGTCTTTTCCCTTTTCTGTTGCTTTGCATTCTCCTCTCTTCACTGGAGCTCATTTGTTTCATTTTTGAACTCTTGTTGTTGCAGTGGTTAGTCAGGCTCAAATCTATCTGATTTTTACTTCCAAAGAATTTTTATAAAACATGTTTTTTAAAGTGCTGCATGTAGTCAATCCTGATCAGCGAGATGCTTTCCATTATTACCATAAATTAAGATCATAGACATGTATGAAGTACTGTTTGGCAAGCATACATGATTTCACAAACATTCTTCATTGTTCTCTCTGTTTCTTAAAAACAGATGTCCATGTGTACAGACCATGTTCTAAGGAGGTTCAATAGCCTTTCATAATTGGGGAACAAAGTTTACTTGCATGACCCAGAATAATTGCAGCTATGCTGTCTCTTAAACTGGAAAGAGTAAAAGTTACATCTGTAGTACTTCTGGCCACTGCAAACTTAAAATTGGCAATTTGGGATTTAGGTGGATATTCAGAATGTACTCTAGTGCATGAATTTACTCATAGTAGACTTCACTGAGGTTTTGACTTTGCTTAAAGAATTTTTAAGGAATTGAAAAGTTTGGTTTATTCTTCAATAAAATGTTAGAGTACATACATGTGCAATTAGTAATTGTGTGCTCCTGTTTAATTAAATGATCTGAGTTTTTTGCCCACGTATTCATGAAGTCTGAAGGAAGCAAAATGCACTCAGATTTAGGGAGAAAGAGAGAATAGGGCTTTGAGTAATGAATTGGCCAGAAACTACTGAAATTAATAAATAAGTATTTTATTTTTGCCTTTATCTGACATCAGTTGGAGAAAGCAGCAGTTATGGCAGGAGGAAACCAATTCTCATGGTAATTCCACCCATTCCTGTAAGTTAAAAATGCTCTTCATTGGAGACAACTGTGAATAAATACCAAAGTTGTTTATGGTTATCTGGCTGGAGAGAGTGCTGAATAGTTTGTCTGGAACTGAATAATGGAAGTAACAACATCTTTTTTCAGTTACCTTATGAGCTAGAAGAAACAATAGGATGTATGTGTTTGAGTCCCTAAGTGGATCATGTGAGTCTGTATTTCACTTGGGAAATTCGAGAGGCAAATCTCATGGATGAAGTCCAGGAAATAAAGCTACAAACCTAAAATTTATCCTGAAGTTATTAACCATCTGGGAGCTGGTTTGGAGCAGGAGAGGTGGGTGTAGGAGTAGAGAGACCTCTCATCTGGCTTTGAAGAAATACATTTATTATATGTGCAATGGGTTGCTTAAAAGAATGTGTATGAATCAAACTAGCTTTCTTTTTCCTCTTTCATAACATTTGATGGTATATCAAGCCTCAGAAATAATTCATCCATAAAGCAGGATGCTTTTACTATACAGTAATTGTTAGCAAATGGTGTCCAAGATAGGATAAGAGGTCTCTGAGGATCAGACTCAGAGGATTCAGTGGGAGAGTCCAGTATTACTAATGGGTTGGTGTAATTCTTGGCGTAGATCCACCTCTGCACTTTGAAAGTCTATTCTTCTAGAATACAGATGGAAGCTGTTAAGTATGTGCTGTGTGTGCTTTTCCATCTCCACCAAGAGCATGCAACAAAAATCCTCCTGAAACTGAGCTCATGTATCAGCTATATAGTTACATATGCAAAGGTACTCCTTTCCTGACCTGTATGTTCTTCCTCACTGTTCCTGCAGAATGGCTTTTTTGAATACTTAGGCTGCAGGACTTGCAAGAGAGTTAGCTGAAGGTGCTGTTTCTTGGTTAGTAAAAACTGAACTATGTGTCAGATACCTTATTATATAGCTTATTTACCTTGTACTTGCACTTGGGATCCAGCTACTTCTCTTACATCAATACTATCAGTCATGCAGGCAGTCAGACCAGGGAATTGATCTGGCAGAAAATTCTATACTCGTCCCTCCCACCCCCACCCCCCCCCAAAAAAAAACCAAACCAAAACAAAAAAAAAAAAAAACATTTCAGGTGTAGGAGCTTATGCAAGAGAGATACTGATGTCCTTTATAACTGCCATCCCTACTTGTGAGCCTGCAGATTTGAAGCTTAGGTTTTTTGCTTGAGGAAGCCAATAAGATCCACAGTTATCCATAGTTTCACCTGAACTACTTTGAATTTTTGTCTCCCATAATTTGGGTATACCTTTTTAGTCACTTGAAAATGCCATATTTTCATTCATGTAGCTGTCAGGTGGGTTACCTGCTTTGTGAAATAAGCCAAGGCTGACCAGCAGTGAGGCTCAGATGTGTGTATGGAGTTAGCCCAAGGCAGCCTTCTGCCTCCAATCCTTCAAAGTCTGCTCCCTTCACTGCAGCGTTTTCAGCTCTGACCTTGTATAAGTACTGCATGAAAAGGGAGTAATTTAAAATGGGTCTGTAACCCCCAGCTCCATCTCAAACCAGCTACTCAGCTCCTACTTTTAAAAACTTTCTAAAGATGTGAAAGAAAAATGTATGCTCTTCTGAAGGAAATGTTGTTTGGTTTATAATGCAAACTTCACAATATAAGGATTTGTAACTTCATTTCAGTAATAATAAAAAACCCAGTTTTATATAAGCCTTTTCGGATTTTGCTAAGATGACTGTATTCCTGTATATGACTGGTAAAGTATATTCAAAATGTTAAGCAGTGAAGAACTTGGATTTAACTTCAAAAAAGATGATGGGAAAATGAGTAATTAATACCAAGAAGGCTTCCGAGAGAGAAAGAGACAGACAGAGACTAGAAGGATTATTGACAAAACTGTAAAAAGAAGGGTGAAGTTTGATTACATACCAGGACAACTATGGCTGCCTCTTTACCTTCTTGTCACTTCTCTCAGAGCATTCCTCTAATGAAACATTTGAGGCATATCATGGTTGAAAAATCTGCATTGAATGGATGGGCTTAAACTGAATAAAGCCAAACTGCCTCAGCTCATATTTCAATTTCATTTGCCTCTTGCTATGTTATACCTCTATTTTAGACAAATTACTTTAGTGAGGCAGCAGCATAAGAATGAGCTATCACCTTACATAATGAAAGTTTCCTCTAGGTGCTCATTGTGGGACGATGTGTTCATAATCTGCCTTTGAACGTGGCTACAAGCAGCTGCAACAATCCATTGAATTTGCTCAGCAAGGCTTGCGCTGACTCTCTCTCTCCTTTTGTGGAGGTAATGAGAAGAACAGGATTTAGATGGTGTTAATTTTATTCCATCTTGCTTTAAAAAGACAACATTAATAATCTTTCCCTGCAAGGATTCGTTTTCCTCACAGAGATTATTAAAGTATGTTTATTAAACCACTTTTTTTGTTGTTGTTTTATCCTTGCATTTGAACATGGGATCGGACACCTCCAGTCAAATTTCTTTAATGAGGGATTAAAAAAAAACAACCCAACAATCCAACTACATGGGGTAGTTTGTTCTAAGAAGAGAGCTTCATAGAGATTCACTGTCTAGACGCATGGTGTGAAGTGCTGGGGACTTCATGAAAAGAAGAAATGTCTTTTCAATAGGAAAAGGCATAAAGTTAATGAAATTCCTTATCTTGTTTCCTCCACATAACTAATTTTCCCCCTAAATTTAGGCTTACAGTTGAGTCTATAACCTAAAGGTGATTTACTGTAACAGTATTGTTGTGTAGTAGTTGTTATTGATACCGATTTCCCTCTTCCACCCCCTCTCTTCATGTCTAATTAAAGCAAGTAATAAAAATTCTAGTTTATTGCCTTTCAAAAGAAGTGTGTTAGCTCTTTTTCGTTCTCTTTTTGTTTCCTTTTGATTCCTACTTCCAAACCAGTTTTGGACAGCTCTGCCATGATCCTATCACATGATTTTCCTGTGGCCACTTAGGTACTATTAGATGGATGGGAACTGAGGAATGATTTGAGGAATCAAGATTTAGATGACCGGGTGGGCAAGGCAGTTCACGACATCGCCTTCCTCCTGAGTCTTTATTGGGAATAATTGAAGAAAATAAAAACCAACAGAAAAGTTGAACAGCAAAATGTCGCTTAGTGCATATGTTATTCCTAAAGAAACTATAATCAAGTTAATGAACATGGCAGTGGTGGGTTCAGTTTTCAGTATTCAGTGTATTTTAATTGCACACTGAGATAAAAAGTCATGTCTTCCACTAATTTACAGTTTGCTTCTTTTAAAATACAACTGTACTAAGGAGTTTTCTTTCCCCTTTTAACTCAATCTTTATTGATTGATGAAGTTGTGGAGGAGTATCTTCCCCTCTGCTAATCCCTTAAATTACTTCATCGTGAAAAGGCATCTGTATAGAAGTTTACCATTATGACTTTCAATGGCTATCTGTCTGCTAGTCAACCTTGACTGTAAGTCAGTTTAAAAAAAAAAATCTACATTTCCAGTGTGACTAACCTTTATTAAAATCATGTGTGCTCTCCTTGCATTGCTCAGGTTACATTTCCCTCTGAAGACAAAAAGTTTAAAACCAGTTCAGTTTCCAATCACTGTAATCTAAGACTGCTCTTGATAATGTAGTTACTGAGGTGAGACTGAACTCAGAGGAAGCTGTCTGTCATCACCTACAGTCACCTCGTTACGTGGTGTGGAGGCTGCTGGCAGTGGCGTGGCTGCAAGGGCCTGACTCTGCTCATGAATGCTCCAGGTAGTGTGTGCACTGAAAAGTTCCGCGTTCAACATTTTACGATGCAAAGAGATGTTAGTACAATTAGTTTCTAGCACTAGCACTAGTACTAGCATCAATTATTGGGATAAGAAAGAAACATCCTTTTTTATATAGGAATTTTGGAAGACCAATTTTTGTCACTGTTTTAGCTGTTACATCTTCCCTCCCAGTGCTTTTAATTACTTTCACAATTTATTTTTTGAGAGCTACAGCAGTATAACATTTGGAAAGAGAAAATGACCAAAGTTATTATATAGCCCCAAAGCTAAATGATATGAGTGTATTATTATTAAGCTTATGGCAGAGTTCCTAGCTTGAGATTGATGTGTTTGTACAGCTGTTGCTAAAGCTGTGGCTCCAAACAATTGCTAGTTGTTCTAATGAACTCTTCTGCTTTGAATCAAGAGGATGGGGGAAAAGAAAACAAGACTGTTAAAATTGCTGTTGGATTAGTATGTATATTTAAGTTAACATGTAACTGCACTAGGTGAAGAGAAGAGGAAAAAGGTAGTTTTTCAACACTCTAATCATTTAAACTATTAGTTTAATAGTCTAATAACTACCGGTTTTTAAGCAAAATGTGATCAAGTAATTAGTTCTTTTGTATCATTTGTTCTTGAAACTCAATAATAGCTTGAAGAAATGCTTAGCGATTTTTATTAGTAGCTACCCTTTGTGTTTCAAAGTGTATTTTTTGACTCTTGTCATATTCTCTAAGTTTTACTAGAGAATTTTGGGGTTTTTTTCATGTGTTGGAAATTTTTAAGGTGTTTGGAAAAGAGAGAATAAAATACATCTACTTCTGTCTTCTCCTAGAGACCATTCATTTGTAACTACATGGCAGAGGTTATACTTGCTCAAATTTTTCCAAACTCCAGAACAAAAGGGAAAAAGTAATAACGTTGGCTTGGCATTTTATGCTGATTTTATGTATGATTGGTTTTTGTCTTCATAATTGTGAAGTTTAGTTTTATCCCTTATATAAGGGTGGTGAAAATATCCGTGTGTATATTCTCAAGTTCAAAAGTGCACCAGGAGAACCGTGCATCCCCTATTTCCTTTTGAGATCATACTGGGTCAAACTTGCTTGTAATAACCTAGTTAAAATGCAGCCTTTTTGTTGGAGCAGTGGAGGATGTTTTAAAATCTGCATGGGACAAATTCCTTCCATTGGGATGCTCAGTGTTGCTGAGCTTTTGCACGGGGAAGCATGAAATATGTTGCTTTAAATAATGTCTGTAATTGTGGTTCTTCCTAATGTAGTTTCTGCAGACTTGGATCCCTCCCTTCCCTCATGTCTTTCTCTGCTTTCAGTAGATCTGAGGACTTGCTGAACGCATCTTTTTTTTTTTCCTTTGGTTGTCTAATCTGTTATTTATATAGATATAGATGTTTTTGTTTCATATCTGCTCATATCTTCCTCTTCTGGGCTGATGCACACAGCCTATCAGATATGCTGCTGTGCTGCTTCAGAGCTGTGCTTCCAGGGCTGCCATTTATTTTTATCCATTTCCTAGGGAAAAATTATTTTGCAGCAAAAGTTTAAGTAGCAGATGATAAAACCCTGCAGCTCATTAACAGATGAGTGAAAATGGATTGTGCAGTTACAGTTACCCCAGCTAAAATCTGAAACCGCTTATCACAAATCTTGTGTCAGTAGTGGTTCCCGTTTGTAGTATGTGACACACAGCTCTCCACCAAGAGCAGAGCTGCATTTTTGCTGCTAGCGTCACCCAGCATGGCTTTTCAAAAGTAGGTCGCACACAGCATGCATGAGACAAATAGCTTGTCAACAATCGGCAAAACTCTGTCTAGTGTCTTCAGCATCAACGCTGCCTACGAGGCCCAGACCCAAAGCTTCACTCTTTTCCTTCTTTGGCTCAGCCCTTGCTTCTCCCCACCAGCTAGCTGCTTGGTTTTCTTAAAGGCTGTAACTTGGAGCAGTTGGAAGGAAGCTAACGCTGCCAGCTCCCACTGCTCCAGGAGCTGTGTTGTGCCCTCAACAAGCTTCATGTACTGAGATCTTACACTAAGGAGCGGCAGCAGTAGTGCTGAGCAGGCTAGAGGTGAGGGGTTATGGGCAGCTCTTCTACAACTCAACCTAGCGTGGACCTAGTGTTCCTGAGCTCGGAACACAGTCATTCCTGGAATTCACTGCTCCTGTTGCAACCGTTCTCCTTGAGGAAGGAGTAGATGGGCTATGCCTTCATCTGTTCTTCTACTTTGGTCATTCTAAAGGAGTTGGATATTGCTCCTTCTAGGCATCTGGCAAAAATAGCATATAAATAAGACTTCTAAAAATATCATGTTTCTTTAGGAAAGCTCCGAAACACCCACCACTTCGAGAATGGATTAGGTAGTTGAGACTTTGTGAAACATCTCAGTGAGAAATTGATCTTAAAAGCTACTGTATTTAAAGGGAAACTGGGAAAACTTGCTTTTTAATATAGAAAAGCAGTATTTGTCTTATTTTCTTTCTCTGGCTGCACTGAAGAATTTTCACAACTATTTAGTGAAAGAAAGATGTCACCTTATTTTTAATTACATGGTGTGTGTCAGCCCCTATGAGGGAGTTAACTGTGTGTAAGTTAAATCTTTCAGTGAGAATCTTGCCTACTGTAGCTCTGCAGAGCAAATAACGTTATGTGCTACTCCATGGTGATGTAAATTGATGTCACATCTCAGGAGGCACAGGTGAAGTGCAAGAGGTAAGTAACTTAATTCATGGCCCTGGTTGGCCCAAAGAAACTCACTGAAGATTGTGCACAAAAAGGAGAAAACTTTGAAAATTAGAACATGGGCTTCTGTTAATTAGCACTTACGTAAAAGCATGCAAGACCCTGTGCAATTAGTGGTTAGCAGAAATACAATCCCTCTTCCCCAAGGAGATAATCATATTAAAATGATAAGGACGTTTGCATTGATCAGTAGAGAGATAAGAGAGGGTGGCTCAGTGCACTGACATAGAATGAGAGCTTGACTCAGAAACAGTGCTAAACAACATAAATCTGTCCTTGGTATGTCCTGCCAGGCATGTGGATGAGCTGTCTTTAAATCTGAGCAAACAGGTGGTCAAAAGAGTGGAGCTGAGATCAAAACATTGCCTGTTAAAATATAAGCTGTGTAGAGGGAAGCTGAGATTTAATCTATTAAAAGCTTGTGGCTTTCACAAACTGTGAAACTAAACTTAAGCAGTGTGAGTAACTTTTAATACTTCCTACTTGTGACACAAAATATAGTTCTCTCTAGAAACGGAAGAGAATAACAGCTTATTGCAAAGAATGAAATGTCCCACAGAGTCCACTCTCCCCTTCTGCAGTGCTGCCTTGTGCTTGGAGCAATATACGAGATTTAGGTTTGTGAGGTTTGTATCCCTGTGGTCTGAATTCCAGGGAGCACAAACAGAACTAGTTCTGTTAATCTGGGAAAGTTTTTTCTGGCACAATATCATCCCTTCTTCCTGTTTTAAAAAAAAAAAAAAAGAAAAAGAAAAAAAAAGGTAGGGGAGATGGGGGGAAACAAGTGTGGATGCAAAACTATCCAGTTGTAAGAGGAAGGGGGGTTTTCCACCTAAATTTTGTTGGTGTTTAGCTCCTAGATAGCGGTTGATGGGTTCTCAGCTCTCTCTGTGTGCAATCTATAATGCATGTGAAAGTATTTAAATGTTTAAATGTAAAACCTTGATTTTACATTTACAGGATAGGAAGGCAGGAGAGGAGATTAAAAAAAATAATAAAGTAATAGTAACATAAGTGTGTTAAACCCTTCAGACACATGCCACTAATTTTCTAACTCAAATGAACATATTGGTTTTGCCTGTAATCAAGAGGTTTTCTTCATTTCTTTCTCTGTTGCAAATATGTCTGTTGAATGACTTCTAAATTTCAGAAGGATCTTTGGAAGTTAAGGTGACAATGTCTGTCTTGGGGGGAGGATTGTGGTTTTTTAATTGCCAACATGGATATGGGGCAGCTTAGTGTCTCATTAAGAGCAGCTGTAGAGTATCTAGCTTCAAGCTCAAAATTCCAGTCTGTCTGATATTAACACAATCAGCTTTTGATGACTTGGAAGACGCAATTATTTAATTCATTTAAATCTGACTGCTCTGGACTAGTGTCTGTATCAGTCAAAATTAATACAGATAATTCATTAATCAGGGAAGATACACTAAGGAGTTGAACTCTTTGTCTATTCACACACTGAAAATATTACAAAATTGTATTTCAGCACTGTGAATAACTTGAAATAAAAGGCAGGAAAGATTTGCTGACGTGAGATGAAGAGTCTGTGTGCTTGTTCCACTCAAAACACAAATGTGATTGAAGGATTTTCTTTTATGTGTTGAGAACTGGCTTTCTGCATTTTCTGAAATTTTATTTGAGAAACTAGTTTCATAAAAATCATTGCACTATATATGATAAGTGAAACTCATGTTTCCCAAAGGGCATGGTGGAAATTCCCCATTCGCAAGCCTGATAAAGCTCAAGCTACATTGTCTTTAAATGGTAACTGCTTTTATGGTGGCTTGTTAAAGTTGAAACACATCTAATGCGTTTTGATGTGTATTCCAGTATTGGTTTACAAAAAATACACAGTCTTTTCTAAAGACAATACCCAGCAAGAGAGAAATAAAATTCCTGACACATACAAAAATATCTGACTGGTCTTGTACATGGCAGATTGATACCCTCGTACTTCAAAAGCAGTTCCCAGGCAGAAACTGTGCGTGTCTGTGTCTTCGCACTCTTTTTTTTTGTTTTGTTTTTCTTCTAAGCTTTCCCCATCTCATCTAACAACAAGTGATGACTGTACGCGAGCAAGGTTTTATGGGCTTTTGTGGTTAGATGCTTATGAACTCTTTTCGCTTCCTCTGATGGTACACTGACTTGGCTCAGATCGGGGCATGTGTGTTTGTAAGTAGATAGGGGCTTGGGAGATCTCTGAACTCCTGCTGTTTTCAGCTTACATACTAAACTTGCAAGTGCATCAGTGTAGATCATGCTTTCTGTGGCTTCAACAGAAGCCCTCGAATATTCATAATGTACCTGCATTGAATCTTACTGATCAGCCGGTTAATTGCCCCATGTGACGGGTTTTGTGGGGTCTGGTCCTCAAAGTCTGTGGTGGATGGCGGGTCTGCAGTGGCAGTTTGACATGCCAGTTGGGGTTACTAGGTTTGCTTTGCTCCATTTTTCACTCCTTGCCCCATTCCCGTTTCATAGTCCAGAGATGCTGAAATGTTTCTATTTTCAGTTTTGCAGCATTTTGTGAGTAGGCATCAAACAGGCTCAGTTTCATTCTGTAGGTTAGGAAGTCAGGTTTTTGTAGCCCCTTGCTCTCCTTGTAAATACTAAAACTCTAAAAACAGCAATATGGAAATAGTTAATATGAAGCAGAGTCTTTTGAGTCATCAACTAGCTTAACATGGCTGATTTATTTTTTAGGGGAAAAATACCAGTTTATTAATCACAGATGTGCATGTTTCTAGTGTTAAGAAAGCTGAGACTAGAATGAGAATTCCCATTTCCATTCCAGTTTCAAAAATTTGCCTGTTTGTTAGAGGTAACTTTATCTTCTAGTTTGAGGGGGTCAGAACCCATGCTGCCTGCCCTTTTTCTTTAGCTTCAAAATATATTTATGGACTCTAAGTGAACTCTCTGACCTCAGCACCAGAGCAACATATGTGGTTTTTACCTCGAAAGAAATGGCAGTTAAATGTCTTCTTGTTGTGGCTATGAATTGTAAAACAAAGCCCATCCATTAGGTTTTTTAAAATACTTTATTGAATTACAAAGCAGACTCTCCTTGAGCAAGTAGTGATTTTATTAAATTTGATAGTTTCTTGTTGGATCCATGTTGTTGTGTGTGATGGCTATATATGTGGGGGTTTTTTTCTCTTCGAGATGGCCATCTGTTGCATTTATCTTTTTCTAAAAGGGAATCTGACACTCACTAGAAAGTTTACTGTACTAGAAACACAGTTGGGTTTAGCATATCCCAAATTCATTCCATCTGTTTTGGTTTTAAAAGTCTATGTTGTTCTTGGTTTAATTTTGAATACTCCTTTTTCCTCTTAGCATGTTTTTAGTAATAATTTTTTCTTGAGCAATCCTAGAAAAACAATTTGCAATGTAGTCATAAGGGAAACAAAGCCAATTTAGTGTAAACATTCCCAAGCACGGTAATCAATCAAACCAAGTCTGTATCCCTAATTGTATAGATAGAAGTAGTGATAAATTGGTGGGGCAGGGGGAAATAAGACACACCCATGTGGTTGTTCTCATAGTGAAGGTGAAAGGTCTTTCTGTGCTCTTGAAAATGCCTGTATTGGATACTGATATTCCCTAATGTTTGGATCTGGCAATGCCCCTACTTAAGTGTATGAACTTGAGCACCTAGGTTTTTTCATGACTGTGCTCTAGTATTATAACCAGTCTCCTGAGAAAGCGGATGAGAGTGAGAATTTGGACCCCTGTCAGCTGGGGTAGGATGGGAAAATGGATGGTAAAGGCTCTCACTGGGAAAATACTGGTGTGGAATATTTGTAGTGACTATTAACACTGACCTATGATGCTGTGGGGATGTTTTCTGCACATTTAAGGAGGGACAAGAAATTGGGTCTTACCTCTGAAGAGGCTGGTGGCTTATTTGATATTCTGTGTAGGTAAACAGTAGTGATTTTAAACCTCTCATTAAAAAAAAAAAACACACACAAAAACCCACAAAACAAAAATCGCCCTTTTTAATAAAATTCGATACATGCAGTATTCTTATTCAAGCTTTTCTTTCTCCTAGTGCCTTCATGTTTTAAACAGCAAAGTGGAACAGTGCTATCATTTGGTGTACTGCTTACACTTTGTCCACTTTTATGATTCCCCGAAGCCCTAATAATACTTCTATCATGCAGAAGGGAAGATGAGAAGCAGTTACATGCTGCATGCCAAATGAAAACTAATGCTGTGTGGGAGGCTATGGCTAAAGTATGTGCTGTGAAACATGTCTGGCTAACGTTGTTTCGTCTCTTAGATCCTCTCCACTTGAGTGGAGTGTACATATTTCTTCCTGCTCTCTTCCCTCCTCCTGCCTACAAACTCCTGGCTGACTTGGGTTGAGAGTAGGAGTGGGACAGCAAAAGTTCAGTCAGACAAAAATACTCATCTCCCACAGTTTTGGGGGCTCTGCATTGTACTATTCAGTTTTACAAGAAATTTGGTAGTTGCTAAGTGTTCGTTGTCAAAAGGATGGGTGAGATGAGGAGGTGGAGCAGAGGTTTTATAAAAAGAAAAACAGGTTTATTAACTGCAAGCATGTTACATGCTTAAGAATAAACATGTTTATGTCAAAGTAAATCTTAAGCAATTGGTTACTGCACTACCACACTGCCTTTTTCTTAGAAAGGTGTAATTGTGAAGAGAGAAATGAAACATACAAAAATACAAAAGAGTACATGGTGTACTTCTGCAAAGGCTTAATTGCCTTTTTTTTTTATAATCATGTGAATATGCTCTGTTTTATTTGTATATAAGGAACTTGTATGAACCATTATTGGGACAAAAAATATATACAAACGAAAGAAAAACTTGGCTGAGTGATTATAACACTGTTAGGCTTGGGAGTCTTGAGAACAAAGCATTTAGTTTATGCTTTTAGAAACTTATTTACAAGAACACCAGCACTTTTTTCTTGTCTTCTGTGTTCCACTAGCAGAATGACAGAGAGTAATTTATGGATATACCCATCAGCCAATGATTGCTGTGATTTCTGAAACAAGGTATCTGATAAAAATTAAAATATGCATGATAAAATAAAGGTAAAGATGAGTCTGGTGAAAGAGAAGTTAGACCAATTTATTACAGAAGTTTAATAGGAGATTGTTTGGATTCCTGTAGAGAGCTTGCAGATGGTTGGAAGTTTTGTTTGGATTTTTTTCAATAAGCAGACCATTTCTTTTTTTCTTTTTTAAATAAAGTTAAAATTCTGTTGTGATGTGGATACTGATGGCTAGTAGGCTTGCTTTTCTTGCGTATGTGCTGAGGACCCTTAAGCAGTCATCTGGGGCCTTGAGGGATACTCAGATTGCAAGTTGAAAACCATTGTTATCATTAATTTCTTCCTTATGTTTCCTGCTTCAACAAGAAAATATTGTGGTAATTCTGTAGAACTGCTATCCCCAGATTTAGAGACAAAGCCGATGGGTGTAACTGCATCTGGTTCTGGTAGTATCCATTACTTAAAGCCTTGAAACCAGGTCAGTGGCATAATAGGAAATCTCCTTACCCCTGTGTGGCACAGCTGCAGCTAGAAGACAATTCTGTAGATGAATTCTGATTCTGGGGGACTTGCTGTAAACTGTTAACAGCTAGCTGCTTGGATTGAAAGTATGCTTTACAGAGTTTGTTTACTTTCTGGTTTATGGAAACATGATGAAAGTGGTGGTTAATAGTAATTGTTATGTATATGTTCATACAGTATAAGCTGCAGGAGTTCTTGACAACAGAGCTGAGGTATCCTAATGGTCACATGCCCATTAAGGTTTTATTAGAATCCAAAAAAATCTTGACAAACAGCCTTTTGCATTCCAAGGAAAGGATGCACTTTTTGGAGCAGCTTGAAAAGTGAAGGAAAATAAAAAGTCCTAACTTATTACATTCACATTTTATGTCTCTTTCCCCATCTAAGTTCAAAGCCATAATTTGCACTTAATGCTCTATAGAAGCAGAGCAGGCTCACATACTTGTGTGTAGATCCAAGGAATTTGGGTGTTTACGATGCAGTTCATTGCTACATCAGTGTGACCATCTCATTCTCAAAATTCAAACCACCTCTTGCCAGACTGGCAGTACGCCTCTTACAGAAAAGCTGCCAGAAGAGGTGACCTGAACATCTCTGTCAAACTTCAAGAAGGAACACAAGCACTGCATTTAATTCCCAGCAGTAGAAACATTCAACAAAACATTATTTATGTCATCCTTATATAAACTATCTATCTACAAAAGCGCACGGGGCGGGGGGGAACCCATATTTGACAACCTAGGAGAGTCTTGTTAATAGTACATTGTTAATAGTCTTGTTAATAGTACATCTTGTTAGTAGTACATAATATTCATAGGAGTGGTGTTACAAGAACATGTCATAAAAGAAGTATGTTTTTAGGAAGACAGAATTGCTGGAGTTAAAAAAGAAACGTAGTCTCAGAATAGCTAGCCAGTGTTAGGTGGGAAAGTAGTATTGCCCTCATATACATATAACCATGGTTTGAGAAAAGTGTATGCGTTGTTTGACTACTGAACTTCAGGCATTGTCATGCTGAGAAATACTGTTGATCCTGAGATTTGAGCAAATGGGATTTTAAGCATTGATGTTCTGTGCCTTTTTAAAAAAACAAACAAAACAGCGGCCAAAACTTCGAGAAGAATTAATCTAATGACAGACATTTAGCTGTTTTCTGGATTCTTCTTCCCCCCTATCCCAAGGGTAGGGGAAATAAATACATACTGAAAGTAGCTGGAGCATTTGTAATAAAATTCAGCCTTTGAAAGATAATTTACATATCTCATTGAGGCAATTATTTTTACTCTTCATAATCATGCTCAAAGCAGTATACATTACAAGATAAAACAGGCATATCATCCCATAAAGTTAGATTACATGGAACATATAATCCACTATCAAATAAGTATCAGCAATCGTAAGTATGAATTATAATCGAGGCAGGAGCAACTTACTGAATCTTGCCTGTTGTAAGAATAGATGGTGCTTATGTGTGGGTGGCTCCGTGCAGCATGAACATTGATAGTTGTGGTTTCGTTAAAGGCCAGGTTACTTCCAAATAATCTGGGTGTTTCATCCATAATTCCAATCTGATATCCGTTATTACATGTCATTTACCTTGTTTCTCACTTACCAGTGTTTCAGCTTTAAAATGCTCCCCTCGTTCTTTTCAGACTCCCTTTCGGTCTCCAGCAATGATGCCAGTCCTCCTGCTTCGGTAACGTCTCTTCAGCCCCACATGATCGGTGCACAGAGCTCCCCGGGCCCCAAGCGCCCCGGCAACACTTTGAGAAAATGGCTTACCAGTCCTGTGAGGCGTCTGAGCAGTGGAAAAGCAGATGGGCATGTCAAAAAACTGGCCCACAAGCATAAGAAGAGTAGAGAGGTTCGTAAAAGTGCCGATGCGGGCTCTCAGAAGGACTCTGACGATAGTGCAGCGACCCCACAAGATGAAACTGTTGAAGAGGTAAGTGTTCAGAGAAGCTTCCCGAGGTTTGTTTTTATGTTTTCAAAGATCTAAAAGTTGTCTCCTCAGTTGACTGTCCAGCAGTTGAGCAAAATGGCACGTCGTTCTTGATGACTGCTGTACTCTGCATAAGTGCTGTGCCAGGCACAGTTTATGCCCTTCTGCATTGACAGTGTTAGTAAGGCTCCATGGCAAAGAATCTCTAGCTGAAAAAGAAAAATGGAGGAGTAAAACGTTGGTTTTGGCTTTACTGTCTTATCCCACGCAGGAAAGAAGTTTGTGAGTAAATGGAATGTGTTCTGGGAATAATCAGCATATTTTTTATTTCCTTGTTGATGGATCAGGAAAGATATGGGGAGAGGTGTTTAACTGCTTAAGGCTGTATTTACACCTTAGGCACAGAAAAATTAGCGGCCCATCAAATCAAAAGGTAGGCACTATTGGTCAAATAACAAACATGGCAGTTTTCATCAGAGAGAAAGAGATTGTGAACTATTCCAGATTTTGCCACCAGGGACATCTCCTGAAGATTTCTTTCCTTCTACAAACGTGTGCTCATGTGCCCATCCTTCTAAACCTGGAACTCATGTATGAGCAAAGCCTGCCTCTGATTAGGTACAGACAGAGCTACATTCTCTTCTCTTACAAACCTATGGTTCAGGTTGAACCATTACTGCTTCCAAGGGCACAGCCACTGGCATGTTGTATATTTATTCTTATTCCCTTTCGCCAGGCTTGAATCTGACTAGGTTTTGGTAGTTATCATACAGAAAAATGGTCTTAGATGCACGGTTAATTGTTTAGTACTTTTTTTCTTGTTCCCAACATACTTTGCTGCAAGCTTGGAACATCAGTGAAGCTACGCAGTAAATATAGGGAAAGAAAAGACTAGAGGCTTGGCCGCATGGTGAATTGAGAGCTGTGGTTTGGGAAGGAATATTGGCCTCTGTCCTTGAATGTCAGGCTGTAGAAAGAGACCCTCTGTGATGCAGTTATAGCATTGTTTTGGGAGTATCTGTTATTCTGCAGTTCTGTAACTGAGGGGAAGACCTAAGGCCACTGCCTTAAAGTTGGGAAAAAACAATAATCATCTGTTCTGTCTTCCTGTAAAGATAGTTAAATTATCCTGCAAGATCAGTTCCATTAAAATTTTTGCTATTTGAAGTCATAGTTCTTTGTATAATTGGAAGGACTGTCTTTCAACATAACTGTAAAAATTATACAAGCAGTCTGCTCTCACTACTTTATGGAGCAAGGGGCAGAAAGGATAATTGACAAAGTATTTTGTGTTGCAATAGGGTTTTTAAATATCTTTTATAAGCTTTGCTGTGAGGGTTTGTACTTTAGATACAAAGTTCTTGAGTTTCTAAGTTAGGGGAATGTGGATCTTGGAAAGAAAGCATGGCTTTGGTAACACTTTTCTGTAGTAAATTTCAAGCTGAATGTCTTGTTCTCAGTATCTCAATCCATCTGCTTTTACCAAACACTGAAAACGTTATATTTGGCATCTGCTTTTTTCCCCCCCTCTCTTGCAGAACTGCACTGTGTTTGTAGGATCATCTTGACTTGTTGAGAGAGACATGAATCTGCAGAACAGACTTCTTTAAGACAAGCTTATGTTGAACAAGCTTTGTGCTGCCGAGCAGGTGACACAGCTTTAATGTCTTGAATTTATTTACAGAGAGGACGGAACGAGGGGCTGAGCAGTGGCACTCTCTCCAAGTCATCCTCTTCAGGCATGCAGAGCTGCGGAGAAGAGGAAGGTGAAGAGGGAGCGGATGCTGTACCACTTCCTCCTCCAATGGCAATTCAGCAGCACAGTCTTCTCCAGCCCGACTCACAGGATGACAAGGTAGGAGGAGGAGGAAGCAGGGAAGGTTTCACATATTGAGATAACCTCTGTTTGTACAAATCTTTCTTGTGTTTCTGAAAGTCTCTGTAATGTACGTAGTACAGCTGTGGTAGACAGAAGTAATCACTATGCCACTCTGGACAACATTAAAAGGGTTTCCTGTGAAAAGAGTGAGAGTTAAATGCTTCTCTATTTTAAAAGCACAAGTGCAGAAATTTTTCTACTAGCACTTCAAATGTGGAAATGGTCCTCTGTGTTTGCAGGCCTATTTACATCTGTTTGACTGATGCCTTATGTAGTGATTAGAATGTAATTGATTTGTAATCATGCCTTTAGGTAATGCCTTTAACTCCTTTAACTGGGGTTAAAATATTATGTGCAAATGAAGTTTATCTGGAGAAATTAACAGTTGTACATAACCTTTATAGATCATAGGCTGTTTACCAAGCCCTACTATTTTGGATAGCTTCAGTTAAGGGGAAAGAAATTTTCTATCTGTATGCCTTAGCGGGAAAAGCTGTTCACATCAATTCTAAGATGGTTTTGGGGGCTTTTTTGAGAAAAAGGTGTACTAAAAAGTTAATATTCAAATAGAGGTGGTAATCCAGCTGGTTTTTTACAAACAAAGGCACATTAAAATTGAGGGTAAAAAATTTTGCATCAGTAATGAAATTCTGGATATAGGTAGTAACTGTGTGGAGGAGATCTTACTTGCATATAATCTCTTTTTCTTAAATGTTATGATGTTCATACATTGAGAGGGCTTATTTCAATTTTGGACCTGGATCAAACATTTAGGGAACAAGTATCAAACCTGGAAATAGAAGTTTTAGGAATTAGAATAGAAACAGTCTGGACTTGTGCAGCAAATATGCACATTACTGTTTTCTCCCCATTTTGCTGCTTAAAATTTTTAACCTTTGTAATCCGTAGCATTGAACAGTGTATGTGAATTTTGTGTCTCGTTACTCACTGTTCTCAGTGATGCAGATGTTATTGGTAACTTTGATCTTATTTATTTCTTCTTTTTTTTTTTTACTCCTCTTAAAACCACTGTGTTTCAATGAGTATCTCACTCATTCCTGAAGCTAGGGTCAAAATGGCTAAGCCCCATGCTCTATGTCATTCCTACATGTTTTCTGAATTGAAAAAGTATACCATATGACTTAGGGAGTTAATATATTGGGAAATATGCCTGAAACAAACCAAGCAAAAATTGGCCAGCCTTTAGAGCTGAGATAATATTTTATTGCTAGAAAATAATAATCTCAATTTGAGGCTTAGAATAAAATAATGTTGCTGAAAATCTGTTAAAGTTCCTGCTGATAAGGTGCCAAATTTGTGTGTCCCTTAAGTGCTATAAAAAAAAATTATATTTAAGTCTTATAAAAAGTTCTCCAGAGAAAAAGGAATTTTGCTTATATAGTTCTCTTTACACAGTAAGAACAGTTCTATGAAGTGATGTGCTTGTAAGTTAGTGTCTGCTCACTTCTGTATTTCTGCTGTGAAGCCAGACCCCTACCACAGTAGAGTAAGAGGCTATGAGCATCCTTCAATACCCAGTAAATTTTCCTTTCACTTCTTAACATGCACCCACTGCAGTAAAAACATGTTGGGACACTTTTTAAAGTAGCTTAAATGCATTCCAGAAAAGACTTCTTAGAAGTTAAAATTGGTAAAGTTAATATTATACCATAATTTTTCAAAACACGTAAATAGGTGATTCTTCTGTGGTATATTGGTTTTGTGCAGTATCTGTCCTACTGCATGGTGAGAGGCAAAAAATTCCCCTGATGTGGCAGCCTGGGAGGTTATGTGTGCCTCCCTGAAGTCCACACAGCAAGACATACCACCAGTTTCCAGTACCTAAAGGAAATGCTCCATTGGAACATGGTAGTGAGAAGCCAGAGCAAAGTTCTACCCAGCAGAATTCAGTTGGCTCTATTGATGGAGTTACTGATTAATAAAAGGCTTGCAAACAAATTCCTGGTTGTCTGCCTTTTGGGTGGAGTCCTCCTTCACATTCCTGCCACGCTCGGTGGTTTCTTGGGTTGCTCAGTTCCTATGGATCCCAAGGAATGTCTCCTACTTTCTGTGACCTCAGAGGCTTGGCTTTCATCTGTGCCTCACTGCGAGAGCTTCTTCCTCTGCAGGGCTCCTGGTCTACGCTCCGTGATGAAAACTCCCTGCTCACTGGGTTTCTCCCTCCCTTCCCAGCCTGCTGTGGGCTCCAGCAGCATCTCACACCTTCATGTGTTCAGCTGCTCCCTCCACCTTTCCTTGTTTTCTGAGCAAGGGCTGTATTCTGCTCCCAGAGTACATCATGGGGAAGGTCAGCAGGCAGACTTCATCTATGCAGCTCCTCCTTTTTCAGATAATATGCAACATAACCACATGAACCAACCAGTTCTGAAGTTTTACCAACAGTTGCACCTTTTATATTCCCATAGAGCAATAACAGAGAGAAGGGACCCTGACCAGAGCCTGATTCCAACACTGACAGTGTTTTGTAAGGCTAAGCTGAGCTCTGTATCTACAGTGAAAACCCACATACAAGCACAGCTTTTAAAAACCCAGTCAATAGTCAGATGTCAGGAGCATACAATTGCTCAAAAGACACGCTAGCTGTGGGGTTGCTCAGTTCTTGGTGTGCATGCAAACGTCATGTACTAGGCCATGCTGATTTGTCTAATATCACTAAATAACACAACCATTTTCTCCCCTAAGAGCTCATCTGCACACTCTGCATTCTTTTGTTCAGTAGAATCATTGCACACTTCATGGATTTGCATTTGATGGCAGCTTACAAGTTGTTTGCATTTAATTTTTGGATAAACAGTATTAAAGTTTCAAGATCAGTTATGTTAATAGGAAACTAATTATTTTTGCTTTTTGTTTTCTCTTTT
This sequence comes from Gallinago undulata, assembly GCA_026546715.1. Taxonomy (NCBI): domain Eukaryota; kingdom Metazoa; phylum Chordata; class Aves; order Charadriiformes; family Scolopacidae; genus Gallinago; species Gallinago undulata. The sequence continues at coordinate 77,730,739 of JAOTQQ010000012.1, read as the reverse complement.
TGTGAACTCTGATGCAGCATTATGTTGACTTGTGTTCTGTCTCTGCTTTGGCTCAGTTCCCGTATCTTTCCATTTAAAGTTGTCTGTATTTCCTTTGCTTACCCAACCCCTGTTTTCCTTTCCAAATAAGGCGAATGCAAGGCAAACTACCTAAAAATCTCTATATTCTTTTTTTGTATTGACTTGTGGGGAGCCTTGTTACACCCATGCTTGATTTGAACAGAACCTCTTGTGTTAAGACATTATACGTGGCATTTTTTTGTCCCGTTTGTTGGAAACATTTGCAGGACAGCTTATCCTGTGCTACATGACGTTCACTGTGCTGTTCGTAATATGAAGTAAGGTTCATATTACAGCCTGTTTCCACTTTCCAGTTATTTAATAATAAATGTAATATGCAAACAACTCTGTTTGCAAATTACTGAGGCTGAATTTTAAAGGCCCTCTTCCGGAATCCTTTACCGTGAACACCTTTTACCTTCAGTTGTATCTATAAACTGGCATTTTATAGCTTATGAGGCCAGAGGTCTTCTGTGCTCTACACATACCATTGGGGAAAATGGATGGCACAAGGAATGGTGAGCTCAATTTCCCATCTGAATCTGGGCAATATGCCCCAGCCCTTTAGAGAAGTAAATGCCCCTCAGTTACTAGTGTATTTTTTTCTTAACTTAATTATGCTTCCTCCTTTATTCAAGTCTTCTTGATTCCCATTACTGTTCTGCAGTTTTTGCTTTGTTTAGCCAGCAATAAAATACATTAATGAACTATTTGTTGTACATGGAGTTGGCTCAGGGCATTTTTGTAGCTATTTATCAGGCATTATGAGCAAAATGAAGGATATTTCCGTGACTTCTATTGTATATAGGATCAGGAATTTTTATCCCAGCATTTAACTTCTGTGGGTGTCACTTAAAATTTCCAATTCCAGTTGCCCAAGTTGGAAGGGATGATCTTAGTGTTATATTACACTGACAGTTATTGTTGGCTACCTTTGTCTGACAGAGAAGTGAAGGAAGTCTCTTGATCCTTGAGCAAGTACCAGGCTAACTCTGGGATTCTTCTTCCTTTGTGTCGTTGCACAGACATCTTCTCGATTATTGGTGCGGCCGACCAGCTCCGAGACACCCAGTGCTGCAGAACTAGTCAGTGCAATCGAAGAGCTCGTCAAAAGTAAAATGGTGAGGCTGACTGGCAGATTTACGTCTTTAAGGAAGTTGTGTCTTCAAGTCCTGGCTTGCTATTCAAAGGAAAGCTACATGAGTTTGACTTGCAAAACTTGAAACCTGTTTCAAAAGTCACCTTTTAGATTGCGTACGGGTCATTTTGTACACCCTCTTTTGTAAAAGCATTTGCTGAGTAGGCAAATGGCTATGTGTAGAGAAGCAAAAGACAATAAGAGGATGAGGAGGTGGAGAAAATGTGTATCCTATAAGTAAAATGAATGCAAAATCCCAGGGTCTTAGCCTGATGAGAAGAATCCCTGATACTTAAATTTATAGCAAATCTTGCAAGGTTCAACAATAAAGCAGATAACACCCCCACATAAACATTTATGCCATCTACCTGCAAAGTCATAATGAAGAAATAAGTAAAAGAGTAAATGGATCATTTTGCATATTAGTGCTTCCTTTCTTGCTGTTTAGAGTTTGCTGACAAATTAAGTAGAAGGAATACGTGTCAACTTTGTTAAGTTCCTGTGTTTTAAAATTTCTGTGTTTCTTAAGATGCTTATTGGCAAACAATAGGGTGTGTGGATAATTCCAGGCAGAAGCTCCTTCATAATCGAAATCCAGCTTGACCCAGTACTGGAAAAAATGCTCTAATTGACCCTGTTTGAGCAGGGAGATTGGACTATATGGTCTCAAGAGGTCCCTCAGCAATTCTGTGACTCCCTCAAAACCTTTTTTGTAACATAGACCTTGTTGGTCTGGCTTTTGCAATATTAGACTCCGTTGGACTTAGTAGAAGTGCCACTGTGAAAACTACAGAGAATTGCAGCACAGCAGCCCCATGTTACCAGAGGTTGATATTTCCCAGGCTCATTCTAAATCTAAGCAGCTTGGAATTTCAGAATGAGAAATTTAAATTTCTATTGCATGTTTCCACATTCAAAAAGACTTACACTTTACTTACATTACTGCATGAAATAATTGCTGCACTCTCTTAGAGTATTAACATGGCTTTTGCACCAGAAGGGCGAATAAGAAGCAATCTCTAGGAGAATTCAACAAGGTCTTTTGTAAATGGAAATTTTGATAGTCTGTGTGTCTTTCAGGCAGCCTAGCAGTGGGTATAACTTAATGATCCATGCATATAGTCCCTGGTGGAGATGTTCTCACTTCACAGTTTTAGCCAAGGATCAGCTTCCCCTGGTTTTGGAGCCAGTCATATCATTATTGGGTTTTTACTTTTTGTAGGGAAACAAAAAAGATTACTGCTGAACCCCACCCTGGTGAAGTAAATGTGTCTTGCATTAAAGGGTGTGTCACATGCAAGGAAAATGTGATACATAACTGTAGCTTTATCCAAGATTATGGACTTGAATTGAGGAAGTCCAATAAATACTTCATAGAAACTCATTCGTATTATTTCTCACACGGCTTCTCCATCTTTTGTAGAAATGGAAGCCTGTGGAGTCCAGGCAAGGGAGACTGTATCTGGCAGAAGAGACAGGGTCTCTTTCCTAGGATCTGAACTGTCATGAAGCTCAAAGCAACAGTGACAGTGTAGAAGTCCTTATTTTCTTCAATGAGTCATTATTTTGGCTAGTTAATATGATAAACAAAATGTCTGACAAAGAATGCCACTTCTGTTGTGTTAAAAAAATGTAAAATCCAAAGAATCTCCTTTAAAGATGTCCTGTTTATTATTAAAAGCTACTTGCATATGCCAGACCTAAAGTGTGATAAATGTAATTTAATCCCCGGCAATACACTTCCTCCATAGAAATACTTGCACCCTAAGCAGGATAGTCTGAACTCCTTTCTTTTCCTGTGAAGGAAAGACTGACATATCTCAAACGCACTTCTATGTTAGGTTATCTGTCTTAGAAAGCTAAGTTGTTGGCTGGTTTCCTGGAAGCTTGAGATCTCCTTTGCCAAGAGACATTTCAGTAATTGATTTCCCATAGGTTCCCATATGCAGCTGCATGTAAACGTATCATGGGAATAAATGGGAAATAAATCATTGTTGCTGTCTGTCTTGAACACCTCCTCAGGCCCTGGAGGACCGTCCGAGTTCCTTGTTGGTAGATCAGGGTGACAGCAGCAGTCCATCCTTCAACCCTTCAGATAACTCCCTTCTCTCCTCCTCATCACCTATAGACGAGATGGAAGAAAGGAAATCCAGCTCCTTAAAAAGACGACAGTAAGACCATATTTTGCACTCCATTTTTTGCAATGTTTTGAAGAGAGAAATGAAATGTTTGAAAAATATCTACTTTGAACTGGCAACAGAAGCTGTTTGTCTGAAAGGGGGAGGACTTGTGTTAGCTATCAAGAGTGTAGTCATATTATGCAAAGAAAAATGTTTTTTTTTTCTCCAATATTATTTACAGTTTAAATTTCCTATGATTTTTAGTTATACTCATCTGATGTTTGACTTTTGTCACGCATCAGTCTCGGTTATTCTGGAAGATGCTTATCAGAGGGCTATTAGGCTTTAAAAAACTGGTCATTCCCCTTGTTCTGTTCCACCACATGCTTAATTTCTTTATGTAGTAAACTGTTACCATGGTAGAACAAAAACATGCCTGGTTTCAAAATTATTTAAATCTCTGGGTAGAAATAACAGCTCATATACTTAAGAGTCTCCAGACCAGAGACATAATGGCATTTTAGTTTAAACAATAGTTAAATGTTTAATTTTAATGACACATATAAGAAAACATCTGACTTCAGATAAACAGAAGCAAGCCTGCTCCGGTGCCAAAGTCCAAGCAGCATCTTGCTTAGAAAGTGCATTAATTCTTCCATTTCAGCTCTGCTTATCAGACCTATGTGACTACAAATATGTAAGAAGTTGTATGGCGTCAATCCTTTTTAAAATTCTGTTTCATTTTTTAATGAAATATGTGTTCACCATTTTCTTTCCATTGTAGTTATGTCTTACAGGAATTAGTGGAGACAGAGCGAGATTATGTACGAGATCTAGGCTACGTAGTTGAGGTATGACATTTTTCATTCTCTTGGGGTTTTTTTTTGTTTTGTTTTGTTTTTTTAATGTGGTACTGACCAGCTATGTAGCTTGAACCTCACCATATTTTCAAAACAAAGACACAGTGAGAAACTGAACATGTGAATGTTTGCATTCTGACTTTTCCCTCCTGCAGGGTTTTAAGATAATAGAAATATTGCATCAAATCTTATTCCCTTCATTATTCCTGTATTGTGCCCACATTATTGTTCTTCTGAGGAGTGTCATTTTTTTAAGATTCCTACCTCTAGCCTAATGGTGTCTTAGACTAAATGGTTTTATTTAGCACAACTGCATTTAAAAACACATTATAGCTCAGCATATAGAGCAAATATCTTGGATTTGAAAGACTTGCTTCCTCTCTTACTGCTGGGGTTATCTTAGACTTCCTCGTTTCCCCTTCTGTAAAATGAGATAACATCACACATCTCCCTTTAGTCTTCAGCTACAAGGAAATGCATTTGGAAGAGTAGGCAGAATGAGCGTGACATTGAATTTCAGGCTAACAAGGTTCAATTCTTAAACTCTGTTTTAAACGGAGGGAAAGAAAGAAAGATCAGCATTGTGATTTTTTTTTTTTTACAGTATTTAAAGGGTGCACTAGAAGGCTATGAACAGGTGTGTTTTTGTAACTAACGAAATAATTCCTGGTGAAAATGCTAGACATCAAAACATAAATTTTACAAGCTAAAACCAGACCTAGCTACTTAGGAATAGAAGTATTAGGAAAAAATAGAAGGAATACAGTTGCATGAATATTCCAAAATTTAAAAAGCACTCCCAGCTCTATCAATGTGATAGAATTGCCTAGTGAGATGAGTACATATACACCAAAACCAATAAGACTGTGACTGTGGCAAAATATAAAAAGCACTTTATTGGAGCTAGAATGCTTGCTAATAGAATTGATCTTCAAGTTTTTTGGTGTTTGGTTTGCTTATTACCACAGGTGGTAGTCCCATATGCAGTGCATCTGCTTTCTTCCTCAGCAGGCTTTGGTGCAGGGTTAGTGTGGATGACTGAGATGTGAAACACTGAGCAAAGGAGACCAGAAACCAGTTCAGTGGCTCTGACATACACTTGGTAACAGCCCTACCTGGCAAAGCATTGCAACTGCTTTGGACGATAAGGAGAAGGGCTGTAGAAGTTTCCTCTTTGAGCCTGTTCACAGAGGCTAAATGAGCTAGAGTGAAGTCATCTTTCTAGCACTGGGCAGTGTTGGGTAGACAACCTCAAGCCAATTTGTGATATTTTGTGTCTGTGTTATGCTGTGTTACAGAGCAGTGGTTTGGGTTGGTTGTGTGTCCTAAACAAGCTGTTGCACAGACAATTTGGAAACCTTCTGGGGAAAAAAGGGATTAAAAGACATCTCGCTTTTTTAAGTTAAAATGTTCACAGTGAATTTTCTTGGACGGTTGCAGGGTTATATGGCACTTATGAAGGAAGATGGTGTACCCGATGACATGAAAGGCAAAGACAAGATTGTATTTGGAAACATTCACCAGATTTACGACTGGCACAGAGAGTACGTATTAACTTTAAAACCATCTGCTGAAAAATTCTACCTAAAAAATACTAGACTGACTTTAATAAATTATTTTTTTCGTCAAATATTCAGATACAAGTTAAATACAGTTGGTCTTGCTTTGAGTTGTAGATACTGTAGGTTCAGCTTACAAATGTTGGTATGAAGGATGCTTATATAAACAAGTGCTTCAAGTGAGAATCTATAGTATAGATAGTATTATGTACAGAAGTTTGTATGTTGTTTGAGCCTTTATTTTCAAAAATGGTTCCTCTAAGAATGCAGTCTAGAGAATTTGTTAAGGTGTTAGCATGGCAATATCAGCACCTCAGGCATTCAGACTAGGAAGGAGAAAATTTTCAATCAATATATGAAATTAAAGAATTGAATGCCAGTATTTTTTCATCTTGGCATGGATTCAGTGTGTCGTTTTGGAAAACTATATTCTAATATTACACTGCTAACATTGTCATTTTGGACATACATGAATATCCAAAGCTGATGACAGGGGACACAAAGTGGACCTTGCAGTAAGACCATGTTGTCTTGCAATTACCTGTTGCTATAGTGTGTGCTATCAGAAAAAAGTACTTACTCTGTTTATGTTCAGCTTCTTTTTAGGAGAGTTGGAGAAGTGCCTTGAAGATCCAGAAAAGCTGGGATCCCTCTTTGTTAAGCATGTAAGCGCAAACGTCTTCATTGGCAAACCCCATTTGCTGCTATTGACTAACATGTTTGATTCTTAAGGATTTATCTATGGTACAAAACAATTCAGAAAATGCTGTAAAATACTCTTCACTGGAAGAGGTGGAGAGAGAGCTTTTAAATAGACTAAGTAAATGCTCTAGTTTTTGTTCCCAATATCTTCCAGTGGAGAGGAAATAAGAATGAGGGCACCGTTTCTCAATTTGGTTCCAAATCTGTGCAAGGGAATTGTCATTTCGTATGACACCTGCCTTCTAATCCCAGGTATCCACGCAGTACCATGGAACATAGGAAACAAAAATAGGAAAGAGGCTCATTCTTCTTTCTGATTTCAGTGCATTCTAGTTCTGTATCCTTTCCTTTTCTGAGAATCACGGTAGTGGTTGAGATTCCTCTGTTGTCCCTTAAGGAAGGAATTGAGAGTGCCAGAAAAGGTAATTTTAGTCCAACACAGTACCCTTTATAGCTTTATACAAGTTCCTGGTTTTCCACTTTTCATTTATTTATTAAAAGGAATGGCCATGTGATACATGTGGATATTATAACACTTCAGAAGAAAGTTGGATGAACTAGTTACCTAGTAACTAGATATCAAAATTCAGGACACATCAGACATGCCACTAATCAGCCGTTTTGGTGTCTCTTTGTGTAGAAATACAATTTAATATCCATTTCAGGTGAGTTCTCAAGATACTCCAAATCATGTAAGACAGCAGAAGTCATGCTACGTATGACTATTTGCACAAGCGTGCAAAGACTGAAGACAGACTGGATTAGAAGAGATTTAATGGGTTTCAGATTTTCCCTGTAGTCAGTGTTTGAAGTCAATACCAGGGTAGCAAAAGTGCACAGAACCAAACATTAATGGAACAGTAACACTGAAAGCCAGGCCTAATTCCTGGACTAATGATGAGGAATGAACTGTTTCATTTCTGAGACATTATTTTTTTTAAAAAAAAGGGAAACCTGGAGGAAGTAAGTCTTCCTGTTTCTGATTGCTGTTTTACTTTCTCCTGGTATATTTGTGACTGAGTTGTCTTTGAAAGGCAGCCTTATCACTCCAGATGGAAAGGCAAGCTGTGATGCTATTACAACATTCTCTAGCAAAACCCTATCAGCTAGAACATGATGATTCAGTTCCTGCTCTTAATCTATGTTCTGTGACCTTTTCAATCTCCATCTTATTTTTTCCTTTCCAATTGTCTTCACTGGTCAGTACCCCGTCAGTCTCTGAGCACCAAAGCCTCTAACAGCAAACTGATCCTAGCAAAATGATAAGAAAGATTTTGGAGTACATAATAGACACATATGATATGTCTTGTGTTTCTTAACCAGCAAGGACAGTTATCGAGAATGAATCTTAAAAGCTGAAGTTAGGCATTCTCTCTTTAGCTTTGTTGCCTTGGTGTTAAAAGCACATGCACGAAATACAGAATCAGAGTTAAAAAATACTTGTGCCACCATTTCCAGGCTACATCACCTGTATCCTCTCTTAAACTTCAATAGGACAGCTAATACTAAATACAAGACTTGAGAGGTTTCTCCTAACTACAGGAGCCAAACAGGAGGAGAACATTGATACACTAGAATAGTAATCAGATTATGAAAATTAAATAAAAATACAGTATTTCAAAGGCTCCATCCATTGCTCTTGCTAAAAGAAAAAAATAACCATTTTCATACTTAATTTTACTGCGGGACCTGCTGAGCTATCATCTCTAAACACCTGTTGTTAAGGAGTATTTATAACTGTGGCAATTTTTTTACTTCTGTTACCTTTCTAAAGTAGTCGTCATATTCCCAAATAAATGTGTTTTCAGATCTCTAGTTTCTGCGTATGTAGCTGCTTCTTTTCTGCAAAAAGACCTTTTCAGGTTTATACTTTTGAATAACTTTACTTATTATGATAATAATTCTTTTCAATCTAGCATGTAGGTTTTTTTTTTCTCTTGATGATGATGTATAATTTTGTATCTTTGTTCTTCTAGGAGAGAAGGTTGCACATGTACATAGTTTACTGCCAAAACAAACCAAAGTCTGAGCACATTGTCTCAGAATACATTGATACATTTTTTGAGGTAAGTTCTTGAGAGAAAATATATGCAACGTGAAGAGTGTGTACAAATCATAAGCATGATTGGATCTGTTGACCAAAGCAAAAAAATCCAAACCTTCCTCCCACACTCCCTCAAAAAAAGTAAACAGCACACATCATTGTTACTGTTTCAAATGATAATTTCTTGTCATTTTTGTTGTGATTTCTCAGGTCTGATACGGGTTCCTAGAGATGTATTAATCTCTAGGGGAAGAAAACAAGAGTTTAAGATATTAATTAATCAGTAGAGCCTCATCCTTACTAGCTGTAGGCCAGGCAGTTAACAGCCCATCTTATAGGAAGTGGCAATTTTGGATGAGCAAACATCATTGTCAAAAATAGACTACATGCAACCTGTGATCAAACAATTACATTTCAGTATACAATCTTTTCCAAAAAAAAAGATATGGAAGATGCTTGGAGAGAGGAATACTTTGGAAACAAAGCTGATACAGACAAGGGGAAGGACTCCAGCTTTTGCTAACTGAAGATTAGATTCTACTGTGAATTTTGCCAATTTCTGTTCTGATAGCCATTGTTATATCCTTGATATATCATTATTATATCCTGCTGTGTTTCTAAGTCAACAAAACAAAGTTGTTTCTAACTGAACAAACAAAAAATGTTTGTTTTGCAACCCTCAGGATCTAAAGCAACGCCTGGGCCATAGACTTCAGCTCACAGACTTACTAATAAAACCTGTGCAGAGAATTATGAAATACCAGCTGTTACTAAAGGTAAAGTGATATTGAGATAAAGGATTTCATATATGTGTTAACGGATATGTTTTCTTTTTTAAATATTGCTAATTCTTTTCCACCCTCCTCCCAAACCGAACCCATATTTGAAAGCAACTTCATGTGATTCTTTTCTGCGCATATTCAGATAGTTATAAAAATTGCCGTAAACAGCTTGGGCAGAGTTTCATTTTTTCTTTTAAGATTAAATAACCAAATGAACTCCAGTCAGTGACATGGAAATGTTTAGAATTTTTACCAGTGTCATATGAACACGAGAGGGATCTCCTAACTGTTTTCAGATTTAAATGTGATACAAGTTGTTGAGACTCATCCCAACTTTTCCATCTATATTAGCAACCGTTTTAATATCACCTAAATGTTTACTGAAGAGCAACCCTGTGTATCATGGAGTTCATTGCCTTAATACATGTTCCTGTAAGAGATAAAGCAAAATGGTGAATAAATCTTAAAAATTAAGAGGGGGCAAGCACTACAGCAACAAGTTTTAAAAAGAAAAACTTTTTGTGTCTTCCGCAGTCTGTCATTCTCAGACAGAGGACAGCAAATTCAGATTTTCTAGGATTTTTCTTTGCCGATTAATGAGTAAAGAACTCTTGTTTTGTTTTGTTTTGGTTTTGTCTTTTTCAGGACTTCCTCAAATATTCTAAGAAAGCTAATCTTGACACAACAGAACTAGAGGTACTTGAGACATTTTCTCTTAGTGATCCGAATGCTCTTTACTCTGAACTTCTCTTGTTTTGATAGTCACTTTCTTGTTCTGATCATCTTGAGAATGTGATTATAAGTGTTTACTTTTCACATTTCTGTTCTAAAGCAGCCATAGCAAATGAAACTAAATCTTTTGCTGCTAACCCATTTGGAAAATAAAGCTTTGACTTTTTATTTGTCTTGAACAGAGAGCTGTAGAGGTCATGTGTATCGTACCAAAACGGTGTAATGACATGATGAATGTTGGCCGCCTGCAAGGATTTGATGTAAGTTGGCTGAGATTTTGCTTAAAGGTTTTGTCAGGTTCTCTAGAGACTAACCATTGATATTGTGGGGAGCAATAAGGTAGGGTGCTCCGTCACTATCTGGTTAGCTGGTGCAAAAAGCAGTGAATGAAAAATTAAGTCTTAGCCCTGCCAAGGGCTTTCCTGGGAAACTTCACCTGTTGTGTCTGTCAGGCTAGTTAAGTCCTGTAAAATCTAGGAAGCACTGATGTTACTACAGTTCTCTTATTGACTAATGACTTGCAAAATAGTGAAGAATCAGTTATCAGCAGGTGAGCAGACCTGACTTCAGTAGTGTGGACGAAGGAGGAGTTGCTAAGGTCAGTAAAGTACCTGAGGAAACTGTAGCCCTTTTCCTTGTTTTGCTAAGTCTAGAACAGATGGAAATTTGCTGTTGAAACAGTGCGCATCAGCCAGATTATAGTCACATTTTCGACTTGCACAGTCTGTTCTGCTTTGTGATGCAGATATGGACTTGAATTCTTCCCCTTTTCAGTAGCCTGGAAGACATTGGAAAAATACATGAGTTACTGTGGGAGTTACTGAGAATAGAGAGATGAAAGCCTTAGTGTTACAAGCCTCAAACTGCAGTATGAATTGAAAAAGGTGGAGTGGGATTTTTTTCTTGATGATGTTTGTTTTTAGAGAAAGGGCACAAGAATGTTTTGTGTACAGGAAGATTAATGAATATATAAGGGTCAGTGACACTCAGAAATTGGCAACTACCCAAAGATGTTTCGCCATAATCATCTGCTCAAAAAGGGTGATTGGGATAAGAAATTAAGAACTGCATTAACTGTTTTTCTGCTTGTCTCTGTGTTTAGGGTAAAATTGTAGCCCAGGGTAAGCTCCTGCTCCAGGACACATTCTTGGTTACAGACCAAGACACAGGACTTCTGCCACGCTGCAAGGAGAGACGGGTCTTCCTCTTTGAGCAGATTGTCATTTTCAGTGAGCTGCTAGATAAAAAGAAAGGTTTCTCCATGCCCGGATTCTTGTTTAAAAACAGTATCAAGGTAACTTTTGTGTGTGAGTCTTTGCGTCCTCCTGCACAAACTCTCTGATAAGGTAACAGTTTCTGATTCAGTGTGGAGTCACTAGTGACATCTAGATGTGCAATCAGTCATTTACTTCCTATTGAATTTGTGCTTACTCTGATAAATGGAAATCTTTGGATCCCAGCATTCTGATGCTTCCCACGTGAAGCATACCAAAGCAGGTGTTCTTGTACAAAGCTGGAGGAGCATTCAGAAAGAGTTTAGTCTTCAGCTCTGTACTGTGCGTATACCACATCACAAAGTCATTGCAAATAAAGATAATAACTCTATGTATGCCTTCTTTTGAGCTTCAGCTAAAATCAGTCCAGATGTGTAGGTAACATTTGTAAGTAGTGCCACCTTCTTAGACACGTCAGTTCTTCCTCAAACAAAAAGCATTTACCCCCACTTGAAGCTTTGCCTGAAACAAAAACTGATGATATTAGGGCCACTAGCCCTCCTCCTGAAGCATTTTGAGTGGATCCTGCTTCCTTTAACTTCCCTCAGTGCTCTGCCTGCCAGCTGACCATCCTGTTTAGCACTGGCTGGACAGCCTGTTCCAATACAGCATTGCTGTATCTGCAGCAGAAACCTTCAGCGTGGGCCAGTGGTAGAGCTGCACAGCAGGCTCAGCATTTTAAATAACAAAGGGAGAGTGAGGGAAGATGGAGAACACAGGGCCATGCTGACCAGCTGGAGATTGTTCAGGCACAGCGTGTTAGTGCTAATCCTTAGTTTACTGTGATCCTTCATTTCGTTGTATTATTTTACTGAAGTAAGGAATAGTCGTCATTTGAAGATCTTACTATGAGCTCCTAAGCAGGACATTTTAGAGGCATGTTTATCATAAAATACACAAAGTAAATTCTTTTTTTTTTTCGTGAAGGTGAGTTGCCTTTCCCTGGAGGAAAATGTGGACAGCGATCCATGTAAATTTGCACTAACATCAAGAACAGGCGATGTCACAGAGACCTTCATTTTGCATTCTGCTAGTCCAGGAGTCCGCCAGTTATGGATACATGAAATTAACCAAATTTTGGAAAACCAGCGCAACTTTTTAAATGGTAAATGATTTATTTTCCCTCAAAGTTCATAATTGAACAATTTCTCTCTCATCTGTTGTTTCTTGGCTTTGAAATAATTTGCAAGTTTCCTTTTTCCTGAGCTAATACACAACAGTTGGGGGATACGTGCTGCATTTCTGCTTCAGGACAGATGCTAGCATTTATTATAAGAGTGGTAGTCTGCATTTACATGGTGTTCTTTTGGTGAAATTTTCCAAATGTTTTGTAGGAGTGAGTCAAGATTGGCACCATCCGTTGAGGTGGAGAGTTAGTGTACTCCTTTTAAGCAAATGCAAGCCTTTAAAGGCTAAACCCAAGTGTAAGTTTAAGCATCTATTCAGAATATGTTTTGCTTATGTTATTTTGGTGGCAATTGTTGTCACGTCTTACTGTGGCAACAACATTTATATTCTGCAGGAGAAAAGTAGAAGATGATAGTGTCTGCTGTGACACTAGAAGGTTCTCGCTGTATTTTTTTATCGATTGGTTGTTGCCCAAATCTAGATATTTTTTTTTTAATGAAAAAGGTTGTAATGGAAAAAGGATGGAACAACGAGCTGAGAATTTGGAGCCACACCTGTTTTTTCCCAGATTGGCTGCTGACTGACAATGTGATCCTAAAGGAAAACATTTCTCCCTAGTTTCAGATTTTTCATCTTTAATAGAGGTACATATAGCAGGTCATGAAGGTGTGATATAGAAAAATGACTTGAGACCTATGGCACAGCCAACATTGCTAAGGGAATTTAGCTTACTTGAACAGCGCTCCCCTTTTGCCAATAAACATGTCTGTTTTAAACTGTTCCTGTTCCCTTTCCTGCCCTCCTTTCCCTGATCGCCTCCCCTCCTGCCCCCGTTGCAGCCTTGACGTCCCCAATCGAGTACCAGAGGAACCACAGCAGTGGTGGAGGCGGCAGCGGGAGCAGCAGTGGTAACAGCAGCGGCCCCAGCAGCTGTAGTGGCATCCCCAGCTCCAGCCGTAGCCGGCCATCCCGGATCCCCCAGCCTGTCAGACACCATTCCCCAGTCCTGGTCTCCTCTGCAGCCTCGGCCCAAGCAGAGGCAGACAAGATGTCAGGTATGTCCATTCACAATCTCTCCCTGCCACACTACACCACCTCCTTAGAAACTGGCCTGAGCCAGCCAGACAGGCACCCTCCCAATGCAGAACTGGATGGTCCTCAAAGAGAAGCTGAGCAGATTCCCAAGATGAAAGTTATTGAAAGTCCCAGGAAGACAGCAGGAATCATTTCTGGCTCAGCTGACGGAGCCCAGAAAGACTCACGTGGAAGCTCAGAGGACAGTCGATCAAGAAACAGCACAGGATCACTGACGCTTGGGAAGCCAAGGCCAGGAGCCATCTCACCAATGAACTCTCCTCTCTCCACGACTTTCCCTTCTTTTGGCAAAGAAACCTTTCCACCCAGCAGCCCCCTGCAGAAGGGCTCCTTTTGGAGCTCCATCCCAGCATCCCCTGCTAGCCGCCCTGGCTCCTTCACTTTCCCTGGGGACAGTGACTCCCTCCAGCGGCAGGTCCACCGCCACTCTTCACACAGCAAGGACACAGACCGCATGAGCACATGCTCCTCGACCAGCGAGCAGTCAGTTCACTCCACCCAGAGTAATGGGGTAAGAGCGGAGCACCTCTGTCCTGCGAGCTCTTCTAAAACCTTCCTATGCTCCCTTTCTGTGCGTTACCATCACTCTCCGTACTAACTTCTGGCTCTCCAGTGCTGTACTGCTCTGAAATAATCAACTGTTCGGATTTCTTCTGCACATTAAAAAACCAAAATTGTCTACCTCTCTGTGTATGTATACATACAACCACGGATATGTATACAGACACAAAAGCAACTGCTAACATTAGATGCAATTTCTGCCTCTGCTGAAAACATAGATCACTAGGCTGATACTAACTTGCTCTCCTTGCTTTTTTTGTCTCTAATTTGAAGGCACATAATTAACATGCTGAAGCGTGGCAGCCAGAGCACCTTGGGGTACGCATTGCGGCCAGCACTTAAATCTGACTTCAAGATTTTGGCAGATTGACTTGGGGCTTTTTTCCCTTTCACGCATAAATCCGCCACCATTGTCCTGTTGAGGTTTAACTTCATGGAGACATCTACAGTACGTTCCCTGGGATGCCTTATTTTTATTTTTTATTAATTTCTTTTTTTCCCCCTTCTCCTTTCAGCCTTAGTTGATGTACAACATTCTCTTTTTAAATCCTGTGTCTGATCAAGGAAGCTTCCTTCAATCCACTCAAAATAGGCCAACAAAACCTAGCTAAAATAATCCTCCTTCTACTACGACCAAAAAAAAATAGCGACTCTACTTGTCTTTTCTGCTTTGTAAGAAGAACTGGTTTAGGGCATCTGGAGATTCAACCTTTTAGTATACGCTTGGTATGTTTGTGCGGAAAGCTGGGGTATCAACAGAATCCACAGTCTCTGTAATAACGTCCACAAGGAACTGCAACACAGCAATCACAGAGGCATGTGCGAGCATAATGCAAAAGGTTCAAGGCATTTGCCATGGATGTGGTAGGCAGGCTATGGTGCCTTTCTTTTTTAAACTCACATTTGATTTTTCTTTCACTAAATGTTGTGTTCACGAATGTTTGTTTTTCCACTCTTTCACAAATGGTATGCAGTACCAATTTTGCAAATCACCTAACTTGCCGGACCTTTTTTAAATGCATGCATTTCTTTATAGAACTGTTTAACACACAGAGCTTTCTTGACTTCTTACACTTTTATAATAGCTTCAGAAGAAAAGATTTGCTTTGCATGTATCATATTTTTATCCCAATCTTCCTTCAGCTTTTCATTTGGTTTAGCTCTGTCTTGTGTTTAGCTTCAGTCTAGAAAAATGTGATGATAATATAATCTGGGGTAATTTGAGTATTTTGCAATTACTGCAAAGTATGTGAATCAAGATGGTCGTACTTTTTATATGCAGAGAAGACTTGTGTAATATTAATTGATGTCGTTCCATTAAAAATAAAGAGAGGGAGAGTCGGGATAGCACTGTTTTCAAAACACTTGAATTTTGATACTATCTCAGCAAAGACACCACAACTTGTTTTTATCTTACTGTAAAACATAATATCTGAATGCATGCCTTCTGCTTCACAACTATGTTTCTTTTAGTTTGGTAACTGAGATGGGTCATTCTCCATTTACAACCTCATTTCTAGACCATATCTAGCAGGATTCCACACCGCATTCAACAGGCTAGAGAAAATTGGTTGGGAAGGTTTATTTTGATGTGTGCATTTATATGCACATTTGGTTACAGTTGGTTACTTATGGAAAAGTTACTTCTAAGAAGAAGAAAAAGGAATTGCTTTTGCAATTTCAGGAATATAGGAGGAATTTTTTCTAATTTGATTTTCACTCCTCCTTTAGTCCCGTAATTGAGGTCAGTGATGACCAGCGGAACTTACTGTAGAAAAACATTAACTGTGCAAGAATAATTACTTCCTTACAAGGCAAAAGAAAAGGCTATCTTTCTGTGGTAAGAATAAATTCTGATATAAACACATTCACAAGACCGTTTGCCACACAGTAGTTACCAGGCACTTGTTTATTTAACAAATTTATCTGTCATTGTTGAAAATAAGAAATATTCGGAGTTTAATATGATCCTTCAAGACTTAACTATTCAAAAGAAATGGTCTGTCCATTCACAATCTCTCATGCATCAGGAAAGGTCATCCTGCAGTTATACAAATTCGACTGCATGTGAAGAAACAGTATGTTCAGGAATACTGTGGGGGACAAGGTTGGGGCTTAGGTTGGTTTTGCAACTTCAGCCTTCCCTTCATCTCGCCCTGTAAGTCTAACAGAAGGAGTTAACAAAGGCAGCTTTCTCTGAATAGACTTGTTTTTCATCTAGCTAAAAGAATCTAGCAAGTTGTAATCTTAATTTAGAAAACGACTGAAAATGAGACTGGCTTTTTGATTCTACTGTTCCCAGTAGAATCCCATTTGCCTAAATAATGGGGAAGGGCTTGCTAATACAAAAGACCATGCAGACAGTCTTCTAAGCCACACAAAATGAGTTCTACTATTAGAAATACAGCATCTGGAATTAACGTAAATATCCTTTGGTAGAGGTACAATCCAGGATGAGATCTTTCTCTCTGTGGTAGCATTTGCTTCATTATCCTGATAGGGGAGAAAAAATGAAATGGACTTTGATGATCCATTTGAATAAAATAGTCCAGCTAGAATAAAATGTACAGGCTGGAAACCCAAGCATCTATGTGCTGAACATGCTGGGAATGAGTAATCTGGGACTGTTCCTTTCCAAATGTCTTGGTTTCTTAGCACTCATGGGGAGGCACAGGCACCGAGAGATGGAGTGACTTGTTCAAGGCCATTAGCAGACTGAAAGAGAACGTGGTTTTCAGGGCTGGCAGTGTCCCATGCTATCCACTGACCCAGGCTGCATCTCCTCAGCACTGAGGGGAGAAACGGTGGACAGTTTTGAGAAAAAAGGCGGCCCTGTTTTAAACCTGTGTGCTGAGCTTTCCACTCACTGCTGGCACATATGTGGTACTCAGATATAGTTATGCTCTGTAAGTGATAGTAGTCTCCAGCTAGAGCTGGGTATACCGATTCCCTTCTTCAACTTGGCTGCTACTAAGCGATAGTGAGCCCTCCCTGGTAGTGACCTGAAACAGTTTGAAGTAAGAACAGAGACAAAACACAGGGACACACACACACGTGCCTACTGTCACATCATTAATAGGCCATTCACTTTGGTTTTAACTTGTTTCAAGAAGGAAGTATCTTATTTCAGGGAATAGGTTGCATAGTCTGATGATAGACTTCCATTTATTAAACCTCATGCATGCGAATGGACAAAATGAGACTTACTTTTAAAAAATAATAATTGCCAATAGATTCATGGACAGGAGAAGACTTTTTGTTCTGAAAAATAGTATGGCTTTTAATGTACACCTGATCAGCCATAATTAAGCTATAATTAGCCTTCTGCAAATGCTCGGTGGGGAAACAAACAACATTCATGAACACTAGTTGAAAGTGTATGATAAACAGCTAACATTCAGCTATCAGCCCCTAATCAGTTAAAGTGACATTTCCAGCTTAATTCTGATAGTTCCGTGTGCCTGTTTTGCCCAAGAAATTAATAATTTCTCATTTCAGTAATTTATCTCATCCTGTGTGTTTAAAGGAATAAATCTGATTATACAGATTCAACCAGGGACAAGCCTTAGGTTTTGACAGTACGTCTCAAAACCACATTTTGTTCTTTTCTACCTTGTCATGTTTTGTGTGAAGAAGGCTGGTGTCTGAGATCTGACAAATAGTGCTAGGAAAGACTATATGTATTTTTGTTGTTGGAATTTCCAGAGTTTGAAGTAAAGATTATGATTTTGTAACTGCAGCTATAAGACCATGAAAAATGGTCCTACGTGCTGTACTGTAGTTGTGTTTCCTGACAAAGATGCAAGGCTCAGTGTATGAGCCTTGGAATGGAAAGGAAGACCAGTTGAGATCTATGTATAAACTGACTCTTAGTTAAAGGAAGTAGTCTTGCATAAAAGCAGTGGGAATAAATTTCTGCAGCAGCTCAACATGAAGGTTTTCAAAGATCACACTAATTTGCACAAGATATATAGACGCAGGCAGCTCTGTTCGTTGACTAAAGCTTAAGTTATGTGGATTATGCAGGTAATGTAACAGGCCAAGAACAGCCTGTCTTCTTCATGAACTTTAAACTTGATCCTTCTTTTTTTCCTCTCTCTTTCTGCTTCCAATTGACACTTGCAGAGTGAAAGTAGCAGCAGTAGCAATATCTCCACCATGCTGGTGACACATGATTACACGGCAGTGAAGGAGGATGAGATAAATGTCTACCAAGGAGAGGTCGTGCAGATTCTAGCCAGCAACCAACAGAACATGTTTTTGGTGTTCAGAGCCGCCACTGATCAGTGCCCCGCAGCCGAGGGCTGGATTCCCGGCTATGTCTTGGGGCATACCAGTGCAGTCATCATTGACAACCCTGATGGAACCATCAAGTGAGTACCTGGATGTGTGTAGAAGGGGAGGAGGAAAAGCTTCCAATTTAGACAAGGCTTTTTAACCAAAAGTTGATGAGATCTTTGAGAAATAAATGAACATCAAGGAAGATGAGTACTTGAGAGGTTCCTTTGCAAGTTTCAAAATATAAGCTAGTAAGAGCCCAGAAGCTCTTTATATATTCTTTATTAAAAGAAGTTGTATTTAATTTATAAGAACTTTATTAAAACATTGTAGTAGTGCAATCTTCTGGGAAAGATGATGAAAGAACACCTGATACAAAAGCAGCAGTAGCTACTGCTTTGTTTAGTAAAATGAGTTATCAGGCTAGACATCTTTGTTTAGGACAACAGTTAAACAAGATTTCGGATTTCCTAGACTTCCGCTTTGACCCAGAAACCTATTGTTGTGCTAAGAAGATCTCTCTCAAATCTGCAATGGGAGTAATTATATGAAAGTTCTTAGCCCTAAAGCTTCTATAGGCTGTATTTTGTACAAATTTCATACTGGTGATTGCTCAGTTTGATTGACAGTTTGTATTTTCATATAGAAAGTTTAACATTTGAGCAATGATTTCAAGAAATCCTAAACTTCAGACTAATCTTGCTAGCTTGCTTACAGTTTTAACCAAGGGTAGCATCTCTCATGGAGTACTTAATGTACTTCAGTTCGATATACTTTAATACAATGAAATAACATTTTGACATACTTTTCCAATGCTGTTTTAAAGTAGAGAGTATAATACATAACATGGATTTGAAAAAAAAACTAATCAAAGTTTAATGTTCTGTACTCAGGAAGTCAACATCTTGGCACACAGCACTCCGTTTAAGGAAGAAATCTGAGAAAAAAGATAAAGACGGCAAAAGGGAAGGCAAGCTAGAAAATGGTTACCGCAAATCCCGAGAAGGACTTGCCAACAAGGTTTCTGTAAAGGTAAGTGTTACAAAGATGTAGTAGTTTCAAAAAGAGATTGTGTTGTGATTTCTTTAAAAGTAACTTCTAGGAGAATTTCATGTGAAGGAATTAAAAGTAACAGTGGTTTTAATGGACAGCATTTGCCAAATCTGAAAACAGGAAGATATCACACTTGCAGGCTCAAAGATTATATAGCATAAAGATACTGCAATAAAAGTAGAGTGTTATTATAAGGTTATCAGGACATTAATTCTTTAATTTCTCCTTTTCAGCTTCTCAACCCCAATTACATTTATGATGGTAAGTTGCTTTAATTTTTAAAAGTTGCAGTAAATATAGTTTGATTAAAACATTATTTATGTTTTTTAGATTTGCTTGATATGAATTATGTCAGGAACTGAGTTTTCTATCAAAATATACATAGGCCCATTTTGAATAAGGGAGACAGTTATTGAAATCCGTCATGTTTATTTTTTTTAAGATGCAAAGAGCACATTTTTGTTCACAAGTCCAAAACAACATAAGACCAAGGACCATATGATGTGTTCTCTATGGAGACTGTATGGAAGTTGCAAAATAACAGGGCCAGGAGTTGGAGCTGCTTCATTTTTAACCATGCTCCTATCTATAGGCCTCTCCAGTGCAGAGGCTGATCAGGACAAAGACAGTGGCCCTCTGGATTGAAAGCCAAACTGGGTTTTTATCTTAATACACAGAACCAAGCTTTTTGAGTTTCACCTGTGAAAAAGGGAAACTGCTATAGTGCCTCAGTTGGACAAGGTGTTTTGTCTTCCCTTTACCAAGGGATTTTGCAAAGATGGCCTAGCTGAGCTCATCCTTTACTGTAGGTTTGCCTCAGCTTGCCATAAACAGAGTGTTTGGTTCACCATGGTAGGCTTCAGGGTTATCCTTGGCATAGCAGTAGTGTTGTCTCCAAGTTTACACAGAGATGAATTCACTAGCCCTGGATACCTCCAGCAAGCGTCCAAACCATGAACGTGCTCCAAGGGTAGAGGGTTAGATACACCGTGGAAATTTAAAGTATCGTACTCCTTTGTCTAATAAAACCGAGAGAGTGCAAAGAATAAAAAAGCAAATTTATTCATTTAAATTGACTTAATACCATTAATTTTATTTTTCCAGTTCCCCCAGAGTTTATAACACCATTGAGTGAGGTAACATGTGAGACAGGAGAGACCATCGTGCTTAGGTGTAAAGTCTGTGGTCGCCCCAAGGCTTCAGTTACTTGGAAAGGTCCTGATCATAACACACTGAGCAATGACGGTCATCACAGCATTTCGTACAGGTACAGCAATTTGTGTAATGTTCAACAGCAACTGCTGAAACTGTTATATTTTCTATTTGCACCCTTGGCACAGGATAGCTCTTGGCTTTGAGGCATAAAGATAGGGTTACCCTCAGGCAGAAATATTCTGAGATTTTCTGGAAGTGTTGCGTAACTTCTATGTATGACTGAGGTTCCTAAATGTCATATTCAGTTGATTTTTAAAAACAAGAGAAAATTCAGCTGGTATTTCTGATTACCTATTGCAGAAGCCATTGTAGTTGTGACGCTGACCTAGTGCTTGAACCAGAACAGTATGTTGTGACATGCCCTCCTGCCAATCCCTTATTTCCATTAGTAGCATACCATCATTTTGGAGGGAGATGACTGTTTTCAGATCACACTGCAGTATGTTGCAAAGAAAAGCCTATGGTTCCTACTGACATGGCAGTGTCACTGTCTTTATTGTTGAAGCACAGAAATGAATTTTTGTCTGGTTTTAGCTTTGCTATGATAGAACCTAACAGACTAACTGGTAACTGAAAAACCTGATTAATAAGAGAAAATGCTGCATTTTGGAATGTGAAACTGCATGTTGGAAGAAATTTTTTTCTGAAAAAGCATTCTTTTATATACAGAAAATGTTGTTTGATGAGTAACTTGAATGTGAAGAAATGTTCACAAATTATGTTCTCAATTCAGAATGTAGGATTTTCTTTGTGAAAACTTGCTCATTAATAGCCAGAAGAATATGTTACCTTCTTAGAAGTTGTGTGATATAGCCCAAATTACCTGCAAACTTGATGGCATGTTATACTGTTCTTTTTTAACTCCTGCTGCTACTGCTTTTTCCTTTTCATTGGAAAAATGAAATTTACTTTTTTTTATGGGGAGGCAGAGGCATTGTGGCAGCCTTGCTACTGCATCCAGGGTTATTGTGAGATGAGAGTTAGATTTGCTGTGATTCATTACTGTTACAGAATTATATCCTGTAAATCATTCTGGCTGTGGCTGACAGATTTTTAGAAACAATAATAATGAAGTATTCTTTAAGCTGGGGAGGGGTTTCATCTTACTGTGTTCCTAAGATTCATATTCATTTTTTCCCCTGAAATTAAATCATGTGGTGAAGACCGTAGCCAATAGGTTTTGGTTCAGTCAAACGACTTGCTGTAACTGGGATGAATCCAAAGGAACACAATAAGAATGATAGTAAATCTTGAAAATATGCCCTACTGTGAAAGAATAACACATTGTTAGGGTTGTTTTGAGCCTAGAGGTGAAAAGTGTAGGGAGAATTTGCCAAGTATTCACATTTGTGAGAGACTTTTGCAAATAAAATTATCTGCTGTTCATGTCCATGGCAGATGGTCAAAAAAGTACTAGAAGTGAATTGCACAGAGTAAAATTTAAGTGGACATTTAAAGACAAATAAAAAGATTGGTTGAGCAGTGAGAGAGACTCTGCACACTCTTCCTTAATCTTTCTCCCATGATTTTACATGGGAGAAAAGCTTATTGCTGTTTCTGCTGTCCAGCAGACAGAAAACTCCAGTCAGATTCTGATGTCTCCAAAGCTGTGCTGAGGTTGTTTTTTGTATTGAAGGAGAGCCCTTTCATACAAGGGATGAAAGCACTGAAAATACAAATGTTGGATCAGCTTCTATATGCTGGGAGTCAGGGATGACCTTTCCGAAAAAACAATGATTGATCATTATGTCAATACGGCTTCTCATATTTGAAGGAAGTAGAGGAAGCAGGAAGAAACAGGGGAGGCATTTGTTTTGTCAAACACAATGGAGCCTGAGACATGCTGAGGCAAAGTGTCAGTGGGGATGTTTTTCTGTCTGTAGAACATTCCAAGACAGTTGATGAACACAGAGTGCTCAAACTCTGGTAGATGCTTCTGAAGTGGCGGTGACAGGGTTAATAGTGTTTGTCCAGAGAGAGATAGAGGCTGGAGAATAGGAAATATTAACAGTATCAACCTAACTTTGTCTGATTTCCCTACCTTAAGGTCTGTAAAATGAGTATAAAGTTAACAGTTGCCGTTATGTTTCCCAGTGACTTAGGAGAGGCTTCATTGAAAATCATTGGAGTGACTGCAGAAGACGATGGTATCTATACGTGTATAGCTGCAAACGATATGGGTTCGGTTTCATCTTCTGCCAGTCTACGAGTTTTAGGTAGGTCTGACTCTCTAGTTTTTTTAATGTGATAACATTCAAAGTGTCTAGTACCCATAGTACAGGAAAAAGAAAACCCCAGCTGTTGGGCATCCCTCTGTTAAAGTATTATAACAAACCTTTCCATCTGTGATAATTCCTTGTTTCAGCAGGTATAGATGCACTTTTAGCATGTAACTAGTTAGAGGCTCATACAGTCAATGTTCCTACACAGTATTGTCAACCGGCATTTACCTCATCTGTCAATTCTAGTTCAGACATACTAAAAATATGATTTTATCATCTGCGTTCTGAGTTTAGTCTTAATGAGTGTTATTATGCTAATGTGTAATTTCTAAAGTGTACAGATAAGAAAGGAGTAGCATTGTTCTTTATTTTAATATGCTCCTTTGCTTTAATTGTGAATCCATAGTGTTTAGGAGAACATAGAACTGTTTCTTGTCTTTGCATCATGGATCTACACTTAAATTCCATTTTAGTACCTGAAGCGAGACAACCTTAATGTTTGTGAGGGAACAAAAAGGAAACCTGCAAAGATGAAAAATGCTTGAGTTTTGGAGGCAGCAAAGTTAAAAAAAAAATTTTTCCTTGATGTGTTTGGCATAGTGATGTTTCAGTGTGTGTTTGTACATTCAGTTATTCTTCTCTTACGTGTTCAGGATCCTCCATTTGTAGAATTAGGGAAAACAGGGAGACTGCAGGATAGCAGGCTTTCTTACATGCTGTTTATACCAATTGATCCTGGCTATCCTGGTCCTTTAATCTATTGAGAGGCCCATATATTTATCCATTGGTCAGAACTAATTCATTCATTCATTCATTTTAGGTGAAATGGCTCTGTCTCAAATTGACTCATGTAAAAGAAATTAAGATACAAAGTGCTGTATTCTGTCTTTGTACGTCTGTCCCAGCTGATAATGGAGACCTGTACAGTTGTCCTGAACCTCTCCAAAATATCTTCTTTCTTCCCTGTTTTTCAAAAAAAAAAAAAGCTTTACCGTTTTCCTGGCGTGTTGAAACCAAACTGTGAAAGGTGTGTCCCTTCCAAAACCTCATCTGAAATTTTGGGGGGTTTATAATGAGTGCTGCTGCTTTGAGCTCTGCCTGTTGGCAGCCACAGCCAGTGCCATACTGCCAAACATATCGAGGTGGTGATTATTCCAGCACTTCCTGCTCACTGACTCAAGAGAGCCAGTAGTTAAGCCCTAGGATGGATGTGTTGCAATATATAAAAGAGACAGAAAATAAAATTTTGGTCTTTACACTAATGCTTCCTGAAAAATAGAGTTTTTTCAGGTAGCCACTACACTATCCGATCACTTTGTTTCTTTTTCCCCAGTGGCAGGTGTATTGTTGATAATGAGACATGATACCTATTCTTTTTCCTGTTTCCTTCAACTTGTCAAGGTTACTTATTCCTGTACAGACAATTCCCACTGCACCTGAATTAGTTTCACTGTAGAATTTGTTCTGCTGCATTGCCTGGGCTGCTTTGTGTGTAATCCAGTTTGTCTTGCTGCCACCCTGTGTCATATGGGGATTAACAGGGCAGTGCAATTCCACTGATAGTATCTCAACCGAGGAAGCTTTCTAGTACAGGAGTAAAAAGCTCTCGATGGACAAGAATCAGTGTGAAACTGTGTGCTTTAAGGAACTCATGTAATGAGTGTCCTTCCTAACAGCAGTACAAGAGCCCAAAACTGTGATTTTTGCTAGAATCAGTGTCACAGAAGTCTTGTAGGCTAAACTACTGTTTTCCAGCCACAGTCTTTGGTCTCACTAACCTTGTTCAAAAGTAAGTGTTCATTTTCAATCAAAACTAAACCAGATTTTGGTATGTCTTGGTTACTCTGCAACTAGACTCCAAAAGACAGGCAGCTGTATTTTGCTAGCCTTTCTACTCAGCCCTTCTAATACTTTTACAAAGAAGTTCTGGCCCCAGTTTTTCTGGAGCCATCCTAGCCTTTGTTTCCCCAGTCCACAAGAGCAAAATGAAAATTCTAAGGCTGTAGCACAAAATAAGGTTTCAACATCAAACCCCTAAGTCTTTTTCAGTCCTCTGGACTGGAAGGACTTGCCATTTGATTGTAGTCAATTCTTGTGCATTATCTTGTGTAAAGAGTAAAGAGTGCTCTTTACCTTTTGTTGCTGTAGTAGTTTTTATAAACCATTCATGAAGTAGTTGATTACAGAGAATTTTCTTTCTGAGCTGCAAAAGGATGGGCAGTATGAGGCCTTGAGCTGCTTTTCAATACAGACATGCTCAGCTTCAAAAGAAAGATGCTAAGGGTTGGTCTGACTGAGGCAAATTCTTCCTGAAATCTATTCCCAAACTGAATATGAAGTCCAAATATTACTCCTTTTGTAAACATCTGAAACAATACATTGGTTAGGATTACAACAATTTAGTTCTGAGGAGTATCTGAGTGTATTAAAATTTGGCTGGACTGTCCTTTTGTAGGTCCTGGAAATGATGGGATCATGGTAATCTGGAAAGACAACTTTGATTCCCTCTACAGTGAAGTGGCTGAGCTTGGCAGGTGCGTTCTATATGCTGATCTTCAAAGCTATCTATGTCAAAATATTAATATTCTCTTTCTAAAAATGAAATTCTATTTGAAAAATAGTTATCATATGAGCCTAAAAGGCTAGAATTGCATTGGATTAAATCAAAATGAGGAAGCAAAGATGTCACCAGCACTAGATGGCACTGCATAAATAGAACGTATTTAGGCTGAAGTGGCATCATGGATTAAGGGATTATTATTTTTGTAAGAATGCCTTACAGTGACTGATGCTGCTTCTGTAGTGAAGCTCTCCTAAACTTTTTTATTGAGGGATGATAGTTACAGGCAAAAATCGTCTGAAAATGGGCAAAGTCAGTCCATACATATAAGTAGAATTTGCATTTGTCGAACTTAATGTTTCAGCCTTTGAAAGCTGGATGCTACTCTGACTTGAGTTCTCTGCAATGCAATGAAACAGATGTCTGACAGGAGATAATTATTTATACAAACATGTTTTGCAGAAGATCCATGCACTGAAAACTTTATGTCCAGAAACTGGTCTGTAAGGGTAGCTTATTAGAGATCTAAATTTAGATCTCTCTCTGGATATCTTTCAAGGTAAAAGTATGACCTTGCTGCATTTCTCGGTTAATTCTTTTCTTTCAATATTATATTCCAGAGGCAGATTTTCTGTCGTTAAGAAGTGTGACCAGAAGGGAACCAAGCGAGCAGTAGCCACTAAGTTTGTGAATAAGAAGTTGATGAAGCGAGACCAGGTTACCCATGAACTTGGAGTCATGCAGAATCTCCAGCATCCCCAGCTCATTGGCCTTCTCGATACCTTTGAGACCTCCACCAACTACATACTAGTGTTAGAAATGTGTGTAGACTCTAACATTATCTGTAAAATGCAATCTCTACACTGACTTTCTGGGGCATTTGTAGTGGTTTATGAATAAGGAACTTCAAGATTTCATAGAAGTTTAAAAACACATAAGTAAAATATTGCAGTTGTATGATGCTGTTATTGAAATGTTGAATTTAATTCTCAGAAGGAAATAAATCCACATTAAACTGATATGTGGATGATTATCTTAGCCTGAAAGTCCAGGAATTATATCAAGTGGTTGAACAAGTGAATTAGGAATGCTGTGATCTGGTGGCTTGATAACAAATCTTCTCTTCATGCCCTATTTCTCTGTCTTCTAAGTGCTGCAGGCTACAGTTATTCCTTTATTCTTTCGGTTTTGATCTATGGATTAATCCAAAATATAACCCTTGTAACTCCTCTAGGGCTGACCAGGGTCGCCTTCTAGACTACGTCGTGCGATGGGGAAACCTCACAGAAGGGAAGATCAGACTCTACTTGGGAGAGATTCTGGAAGCTGTGCAGTATCTTCACAACTGCAGAATAGCACATTTGGACCTAAAGGTAAGGAGTGAATTGGATTCCTGGCAGTGCGCACCATGTCAGGCATAAAACTCTTCCTTTTCTAGGAAACTTGCAGTTGAGAACATAGAACTGTGTATTGCTTGAGACTGTATGAAGGGTCAGGGCTCCATCCCCGAACACTTTAGATCACTCAAGCCAGCAAAGCAGAAACTTTGAATTCCCTGTTCTTTCTCTTTAAACCTTGCTGACCCTGTGTGGTCCTTTGTGCTGGAAATAATTGTGGATAGGAACAGTTTTGTTTAGTTTTCATTTGTTTATTCATTTGTTTGTTTACTTTTTGAGAAACTTGCAGCAGAAATCCATTTCTTCCTCAAGAAGCATAGAGTTTGTTGTGAGAGAGACTGCTTTTCTTCATTCCTGCAAATCTGTTTCTTGTCTTTGTATACTGAGGGCTGTGATATCTATGTGAATGGTACCTCTTTGGGCCTCTATTCTACCCTTGGAATTTTACTTGAGCCACAAGAATTTGATGCATTCTAATTGGAAAAGTTATATAAAGTCTTAATGTGAATATTAATTAAGGACTTATTCTTTACACTTTTTTCCACCTGTATTTGAATAATAAGGAAATTTACCATCAATGAGTCATCTTTGTAGCCAAAAGGGGTCATGGTGATAAAAAGCGAAAAGAGCCTGCGTCTTCTCTCCACATGCTTCTGTTTTACAAGCAGAACTACTCTGGTCCTGCATATCATGGAGACCCAAAATTTATTATTTTTTTTTTAATGCTATATCGAGTTCACCAGTACTTTTTCCAGTCTCAGGGTACATACAGATGAACTAATTAAAAACTAGTTGTAGGTAAGTCGCTTCTATTTTGCTTAAGATCCCAGTAGCTTCAGAAATAAAACCATAAAAATAATTCCACTTTCAGCTCACCAAGAGTGGGGCAGTTCTCTTGAAGCCGTGTGCATCCAACAGGATCTTCATCTGCCATAGTCTCTTAACAGCACTTGACTTCCTTCTGTGCAGCTGCATTACATTCAAGAATCACCAAGTGAACTGAATTCTGTTGAAAGCATCATGAAAATTCTGACATGGTCTTAAATGCAAGGATTTTGTTGTCTCTCATAAACCAAATAGAGCAGTTGCTTTACTCACCCTATATTTGTAATTGCTGTTCTTTAAGCTTATGTTCCCAAACACAGGTTCCTGTGAAACTTTGCAGAGCTGCTGTTGTGAACATCTGCAGTATTATCTGGCAGAACTATATTTCCTGCAAAAATTATCATGCCAGCAGCTAAAACACATTCGTTGCATACTGTAGTTGGCAAGAAACTGCCTGTTGGTTGATCTGGGGGAAGGCTTGGTAGGACTGCCTAGGAGCTTTGCAGAGCTGGCCTTCAGCAGTAATCTTTGTAGCTTGCAGGTGTTTGCTGTGTTCTTGAGCTGAGAGCGGTGGACGGGAATCACTAATGTTGGAGCATTAAATGTGTGTTAATCTGACTTGAAAAAAAAGACATTTTAACTTTTGCTTTTATGTTTTCTAGCCTGAAAATATTTTGGTGGACCAGAGTTCCACTAAGCCAATAATAAAACTGGCTGACTTCGGAGACGCAGTCCAGCTCAATACCACATATTATATCCACCAGTTACTTGGAAACCCAGAGTTTGCAGCTCCTGAAATTATTCTTGGAAATCCTGTTTCCCTCACTTCAGATGTTTGGAGCATTGGAGTGCTCACGTATGTCCTTCTTAGTGGCGTCTCTCCTTTCCTGGATGAAAGTGTAGAGGAAACTTGCCTGAATATTTGCCGCTTAGACTTTAGTTTCCCAGATGACTACTTCAAAGGAGTTAGCCAGAAGGCCAAAGATTTTGTATGCTTCCTACTTCAGGATGACCCAGCTAAGCGTCCCTCGGCTGCACTGGCCCTCCAGGAGCAATGGCTGCAGCTGGGGAATGGCAAAAGTGCTGACAGCATTGACATATCCAGACTGACTTCGTTCATTGAGCGGCGAAAACACCAGAATGATGTTCGACCCATCCGTAGCATTAAAAACTTCTTACAGAGCAGGCTCTTGCCAAGAGTGTGACCTTGCCTGAAGTTCTCTCTCATTCTCTTTCACCTGCCAATCAATCAGACTAGAGATGGACTCCTCCTGCCAATCAATCAGACTGGAGATAGACTCCTCCTGCCAATCAGCTGTTGACTTGAATTTTGAGGAAAGCAAACCCCGAGCCAACCAGCTGCTAGTGAATGTTCATGTGCAAACGCATTCCAGGGGGACCCGCGCGGGGCGGCGTGGGAGACTGGCGATGCAGACTTCACTGGGGTGGAGGACAATAGCATTGTACTCTGCAAAAAGCAGTCACGAGCGATACAGTAACAGTATTTTATTCAGGTTTCTGCAAAAAAAAAATAGTTTTTTTTAATAAACAAGAGTTGAATTTTGCAAGTGAACTTAACTACCGTTTTCAAGATTTATCCAAGAAAGAAATGCCTATGTTCAAAGCACTGGTGTTAAAAATGAAATCATGCCTGGAGAAGACTCACCAAAATGGCTGCCCATTGGTACGGCCTCCATTTATAACATCGGTTTTCACTTGGTCCTAGAGCTTTCCAGTTGCCTCGTCTGTATGTATCTCACGTAGCAGTGCACTGAGATCAGACTCTGCTTTTAAGTGCATCCAACCTCAAAGTTTTTGCATACAAATAGAATTAATCGTTTTGCTCTG
Source organism: Gallinago undulata (assembly GCA_026546715.1). Lineage (NCBI taxonomy): Eukaryota > Metazoa > Chordata > Aves > Charadriiformes > Scolopacidae > Gallinago > Gallinago undulata. Next base: position 77,701,286 of record JAOTQQ010000012.1, on the reverse strand, counting down.
ATAAAATGTAGGCCTTACTTGTATATAGACTGTTACCTGCCTTCAGTCTGTAATTTTTTTTCCCCTTACCCTTACCCTTTTTTTTCCCCTCCTCCTTCCTAAATGGTGGTATACCACTGTGCGGGTCTTCAGTTTGGGTCAGTACTCACTGTTCCCTTAGAAAAGGACTTTGGGTTGGAGCCCAGCTTGCCGACCTGATTGTCAAGCAGTATACAGCAGGATGAAATACTGTAAATGCACTCATTTGGGATTTTGTTTTCTTTCATATCATGTGCAATGTTGTGGCTTTAACATTTTATGCAACTATTTATGAGGACCTCTGTTGTAACTGTAATAAATATATAGAAAAAGCACATACTTAGTACGGTGAGCTTTATGATTTTGTCTGTGTGTTTGGGGGTTTTGGGTGGGCAGGGGTGGGTGTCTTTTACCACACTGTCATTATTAGTTTAAGAAGAGGGTTAGCATAGAATTTAGACAAGACTAGTCAGTTTTAAGGATTGTTAAAAACAAAAAAAACAGAGAGATTCATATCCCAAATCTCAAACTGGTTCAGAAGTTGGGTGACACTTTTTTAAATTTATTATTATATTCAAAATGCCAAAGTTTGACTTTCCCAAAATCAGTCTACACACTTACTACTTTTTAGAATTTTCAAATCGGTGTTTACTTCTTTCTGTGAAATGAACAAATGAATTTTGTGCTCTTTGGTGAAGAAATACATTCAGAAAGTAGTGGTCAGATGAGGATAATCTGACAAGTAATTTGTCTTAGTAGCTGTTTTTAAGGTTGAAGTAATATTAACGTGAGCTATTTAAAAAGACAGAGATGGTTTTCTGTGCATCACGGAGTTCATATGGGTGTGTTGTCATCTATGTGTGAAATACTTTGTTTAATGAAACCAAGCCTACATCCCACAATAGTTAGATATATGGGTCTTAAGCCATAACCTAGTTTGGGTTAGTTTTGAGCTTTGAGGGTTCCACTGTATTCTATTTATTCCTTTTTTGTTTTTTTTTTTTTTTGTAAAGTTGTACAGAAACTTTTTAAAAGAAAACAACTGACTTCAAAACTGGATGTGTATTCGTACCAACGTCATATCATTATGTTTGTGTATTATTTTCCTTTATTGTTTTAGTTAAATTTTGCTTTATTTTGCATGTATATTTCTTTGTACAGTGACATTACATGTTTACACAGTATGACGTGATGTAAATATTTTATTTTGCCATCAGTTATTTTGAAAAAAATTAAACATATTTGACATATTTGTCTGATCTCTTGCTTTAAGGAGTTTGAAAGTTTAGGTTTGGTTATATTTTAATTGGGCTCTGTATTTAAAAAGAAAAAAAAAAGTACATTATTTTATTGCCATAAAATTAATTTTAAATTGCAATGATGTATGTTTCTTTCATGCCTTACAAAATAATATTTGCCTTTGCTCTGAATGTTGAGTGCTTTGTAGTGTCATGATTGCCTTTATATAAAACGTGCATAACTTTAACAGTGGAAATTCATTATAGTCTTTATTAGCTAGTAAATTTTGACCAGCAGAGTTTTCTGCCGTATGTTCCCAGTTAAGGGCTGGGTGGTTGTATTTCAGTTTAATGTTAAACTGCGGAACAGATTTCCCACATCTTTTAGGCATTCTAGATTCATTATGAAAAGTTACTTTCAACCATAAAGGCTTGGGTTTTGCAGCTAAACTCTATGAAGCAGAAAAGTTCTTCATTGTGTACATTTATATCTCTTTTCTGCTATCATTAATCCATTTGCAATTCAAAATGAAGTGAAAGGTCAGGGAACAATACAGAGTGTTTATGCTTGTCACTGCATTGTATCCATGATGTTTTTCAACTCCTTTTTCCGCTATTGCCTGTCACGTGATGAAACAATCCCTTCTTTCCTCACAATTTTATACCAAGAGAGACATTTTACATTGAAAGAGACAGAATATTCAGGAAGGATGTACTGCCAGTGATGAGCCACTGGAAGCTTCTTCCATGACAGGGAAACAGAGGTCAACATGCTTCATGGAAGAGTTTATATCTTTAAAGTCCTCTAAAATGCTTTGTCGTGACTTGAAGATACACTAAACTGGGGAGAAGTTACCACATGCTTTACAGAGAAGTAGTGCACTTGTGTTTTTAAGTAGCAGAGATATGTTCTTCCACTCATATGTAAACAAGAGTGCCCTGTTTCCGGCCCTTTCTGTGGGCCCTGTAACTCAGGAAAGGTAACAGCTTTCGACAGAGGGGGGTTTGCACTAACGCCTTCTGTTTGGTGCAAGAGCTTCCAGCTGAAGAAAACTTGGATGGGCTTGGATATCTCTTTGAAAGCTTTGAAGAGATAATGTATGTGTAAGTCCCTTTTTCATTTTGCTAAATTATGTAGTTGGGGTTGCAAATGCCGCTTGGACTCAGTTGGGCCCAGCTCTGGTTGACTGTCCTGCAGACAAGAGAGCAGCACCACAGGCTGATGAGGCAGTGGAGGCCAACGGCGTGGGCGAGAGCAGCAGGTGTGAGGTTCCTGCTGGAGGGATGCTGCAGAGCATACGGAATTGCAGTAGATTCCATAGCGGAAAGGGGGGAAAGTAGCAGGGACTAAATGTTCCTTTTTTGATAACATACCCCAATCACTTCTAACTGATAGTTTAGGAAGAAAAGAAGACGTCACCAGACTTCAAAGTCAGCGCATGTGTCAGTACTTTTCAAGTGGGTTTTGGGAGCACAGGAGTTCTCCATTGCACATTTGATGAGCACAGCTTGACTTGAAGACGATGGTGCAACTGCAGAAAGCCTGGCTAGATATAGTTCCATGGTCAGGGAAGCAACCTATGTTGTCTTCATAATGGGCAGAGGCCTAATGCATGCCTGGCTGTGCTCGTGAGGAGTGGGATGGGTGAGCTTGGTTTTCTCTTGTGAGAGTATAAAGGTCACTGAACTTTAAGTCATCCTCAGATGGGACTATTTATATGTTGATGAATAGAAGAAAAAGTAATTGTTTTCTTTCTCCAAATCCAAATGCACGTTCAGGCCATGTTCAACAAAAGCACAATGACACAGCAAAAGCATCTGACTTCCTGAAAAGATGTCATTACCTGTGCAAACCTGATCAGTGGTAAAAGATGTTTGAAAACATAACAGCATGTTCTATGCATGTAATGTGCTGCATGATATTATCAGGAAACATTAAAACCCCACTGCTGAGGGAGTCGGTGTAGGACTCCATCAAAAAGAGGGGCTGGTGAGTGACAAATGAATATAACCAAGGGGAAAAACAGTGGCTGACTTGGGGTTAGGCCTCACAGTTCCCAAAATCTTAAGAGAAATTAAGACGGGAATATACTTAACCAGCGGCTGTGTGTAGTGAACCATATGAGTAGCAGGTGTTTGGTGAAATATTTGAACAGCCAATCTTTGCTGCAAATAGCAGTGCATTTGTGTGCTAGGGATTAGTGCAGGGGGTGTTGCCGTGTCTGCTCCAGTCGAGAAGATGAGCTAAGCTTTATATACCCTTTACCTGTATGTATAGACTTGGAGTAGGTGTGTTAGATTTTTCTGCTATAGAGATTCAGCTGCATGTGGAGGGAGCTAGGTAGAACCAAGTAAGACTGAGTTTCTATATTTGTTTAAGTGAGCTCCCGGTATTGCAATGGTTTTGTCACTGCTTTATCCCTTAGACAACAACTTAAGCATTTTTTTTTTCTGAAACTAAATCTTGATAAAGGTTGTATTAAAGAGTAACAGATCAGTTTTGTGTCCGTAGAAGTTGTACTTCCAGTACTTTTTCCACATTCACATCTGCCTAAGCAGTCAAGATAAAAGGCTTTGTGTGTGCTGCAAGGCAAGAGCAGAATGATCTCTCATCACTGTAAAGGAGCTGGTGCCCACTGTTCTCTCTCCTTGGCATCACCAACACCTCAGGCTTCACATGCTTGGTGGTCATCTCAGCATTTCCCAAGTAAATGCACTCTGTGCTGTGCCATAACAACAAGCATCAATACAACGAGAGCTCCCGTTTCACTGACCTGCCAAAGGGACCAAGAGCCTGATGAGTAGAAGCAGGAGAATATGCTTCTGTCATGATGTCTTTGTCCTCAACATGGGAACCCTTCTCATCTCCTCTAATTCACTCCCCTTAGTCCTACCCAAAAAGCTTCAGGGGAAAAGGGGGGGGGGGGGGCGGGACG
>JAOTQQ010000012.1:77632992-77697084 GCA_026546715.1 Gallinago undulata | reverse complement strand
GGAAATTGCTGAGAAGGGTAGTCTGATCTCCTCTTACTCCCCAAGTAATGTCAGGAGAGCCAGCACCAAGCCTGTAAATAACAAACTCCCATTAGCCAATCTATGCCTTCCAATAAAAGAAGCCATTATTTACCCTAGTATTCGAGAAGAGCACCAAGTTAAAGATTACCATTAAAGATTACTTAATACCTAATTACTGTTTTAGAATGGCAATAGACCGTTGATATCAATAACTTTTGTGTAGCAATAGGTTATGTAGTTGAACTCCACACTGTGTGAAGGACCCATTGACATCTTCTTTTGATGTCTCTCAAGCTTTGTTGTGGAAAAGACAATGAGCAGTTCATCTCCCCAGCTTTTGTGTCCTACCTTTCCTTTTATAGTCTTCTATTTTATTCTTCTATTTTTCTTCCTTATTTTTTCATTTGGTCAGCTGTTTACCAAGCTAAAGACTACTGGTCTATTTATTCCTCATGGGGAAGCTATTATTGTCTTAATTGCCTTTCTTTGAACCTTTCCTAGTTCCAAGTTGTGTGTTTTCTGTGATGGGAAGGGGCAAAGCTCTCATAATATTCATGATAGAGGGCATCATGAGTTACACAGCTGCAAAATAGCACTTTGTGCTCCATTCCTTTTTCAAAAATTCCAAGTGTTCACATTGATTTGACTTCTTTTGAGATGATACTTCTTAAAATATTAAATCCTGAGAGATTGTTCCTAGACTGAGAGACAGTCATCAGTTTAGAGCCCATCCATGATCATACCTGTAAAATTTGGATCTCCCTTTCAGCATATCACCTATGAAAATTAATTTGCTCTCATTGAATTGTCTCAGCTGCTTTATTTCCCAGACGAAGCTGAGCTATTATGATTGCCTTAGGGAGAGATTACTCTGATGGAACTGATCATGGAGATCTTTTGTAGTAAACTAAATTAACTAAAGTTGACCTTCATTTTACTAATCAGATAGTCAGTCTAGCTCCCCTGAATTCTTCAAGAACTCCTTTTGCAGAAGTTTTCTTGCCAGCTCCTGGAGCCATCAAACTCATTTCCTCTCATCCTGAGGGAGGAAATCATAACTTGCTGTGCACTTGATTAAGCTGAAACTCTTCACTTTCAAATTAAATTTCAAACACTGATTTTAGTCAGGTTAGCGCCCTCACTTCAACAAAAGGAGGCTTCTTTCCGCAGTGAAATTGCTCATCAGGACCACCTCCAAAGATTACTTGCAGAAATTTCATATTAAGCTTCCTGAAGATTCACTGGGCAGTACTTAGCACCAGGAATTCACTTAGAGCACCCTGAACTCAGCCTCTGCAAAGGGCGTACTATCCCAAGGATTACTCCCCAATACTGAGGAAGAGCTGGCAGCAGCTGGAAGTTTGCCCTGTTTTACCACTGGAAATCTTCCAAATCACTTCTGGTTGAATAACAATTTACATCACTTATCTTGCTTGTAATTATGCATCTTGTTTGTTTGTTGCTGAAGACCATGTGATTCTTTGAGATGGAGGGCTCTTCAGGCTCTCAGACTTTCCCTTCAACGATGCCAAGATCCACTGAGTATTTGCAGAATGATATCATTTAATTTGCCATCTCTCAAGACCAATGGGTGAGAGAGTACTTCCTTCTTTGGTGATGGAGTGCTCTCCTGGGACTTGGAGGGTTCTGGACTGTTTGCTTGCCAGGAAAGCTCAAAGCTGGGAATCTGTGCTTGTCTCAGTTACAGGAGTGAACGCATCCATTGATTTGTTCTGGTTTTGGTGCTGCTGTTGGGAGCCTTAGATGCTGGTGGACAGTCCTGGCTGGTTCACACTGATGGAAAAAGAATGTAATCATATAACATGAAGTATTAAGGGGAGGCTTTTAGGATGGGGTGTTCTGAGGGTAACTTCATCACCATCAAAAAATGCCTGAATGTCAAAATTACTCACTGCTTTTGAAGTTTGATGGAGACCTAAATTTGTTTCTTCCAAGGATCTTTCACAAAGTAAGGCAGGGTGTAAATCTGGTGGTGTTTGCTGGTTTTACCCTGGTTACTGGTTGTGGATGACAACAGGGGATCTTACCTTGCTTTTCATGCCTGCTTGCAAAGAACATAAAGCATGCTGTTGTACTCCATCCCACAGCCTGAGTGTTGAATGCGTCTGAAGTCTCAAGTCTAATCTTTATTTGTCTTTTGTATTAAGTACTAATTTTTCTAAATGGACCTGATTTTTCATGTAATGTTTAGGAATCTGTTTCCTTTTCAAGACCTTTACCTGCTTAATAGTTTGCTACTTTTGAAAATGAAATTATTATATTCTCTATTTGATAAAGTATGGGTATAGTATAAATATTTCATGCATGCTGAAGTATAAGATTGCAATAGGGGTCTGCATCTCTACCAGGGAAGTCATCTGCTTGGCTCTCTGTTTTCTCTCATCCCACTCCCTAGAGAATTTATATGGATGAAAATCATAGCTGAATTCCTAATATAGTGGTGGTCATGAAGTGGATGAAGCAATCATCTGAGCTTGCCACAGCTTTACCTTTTGATTTTTTTCTTCTAGGAGCATGAGAGATATTCAGGTCTAATAACTGTTCCTTCTAATGTTGTTTTCTTCCGGTTAATTTTTCAGGGGTTTTTAAGAGCTTATGCTGGGCCAATAGCTGTGTGTTATTTCTGCCAGGAGTCAAGAAATTAATGTTTTCTTTTTCATATAGCACATTTTTTTGGTCAAGGCGTTGCTTCATAACTTGCATGAATCTTCAGCTTTTTCCTTTGTTCAAATCTTTCTGGGCAATCTGGGCAATCTTCTTACATTGTGGTTGCCAAAACTAAATGATCTAATGATGTGACCATGAGGAAGTAGTCTCACTGGTTAGCTGGCAGTTTCATGACCTGCAGCAAGTCTGTCAAGGTAGATCCACGACCTTTGCTGAGAGCATTCTTCACTGCAACTCAGGCAATAGGAGTGAAGAATGTCCTTGTGATTTGCAAAGTCATTGTTGGGGAATTGCATTTGCAGAAAAGCACTAGACTGTTCCTCAGTTTTCACATAAGATGCTTCTGTTGCTGCTCAGTGAAAGTCTGAGATACACACTCAGTTACTCTGTGAATGTGTATGGTGTTGCCTGGAATTGTCACACAGTGTGGGCCATGAATGGAAGCACTCACGGGAGAGAAGAAAACCGGTCATTCACTTGCACACTTTAGAACACGTTCTCCCTATGTTGCTGTTTCTCCAAGTGCCTTACTTCTGATGGACCATCAGATGTGAAGGAAATGATTGCTGGTTTGCTGGATTGCTGATTACATTGGCACACATGAATATGTTGTGCTGTAAGAAACGTACTCAGCTGCAGTGGTTTGCATACATACTGCAAACACTGCAAAAAGATGTATGGATGGAAAAGTGTATAGATTTCTTCAAGGTATGTTGACTGCACATAGAATTCTTGGTGGTTTTGTTTTTCTGAATTCAAGGTTTGCAAAATAATATCATGCATAAAATTATAATTGTCCTTTCTTTGCTTTCTCTGTAAGTAGAAATATAGCAGTGGTGAAGAGAGACATAAATGATTATTTATATGCACAAATAAATGAAGCCTGGTTTCCTAGGGCTTTGCCTCAGAGTTGAATTATGTGGTAGTTCATGGGAAAGAAATTAAAGCTTTTCTCAAATCTGAGTTACTCGTGATACTCATGACACGATAACAGCATGAGCTTGTTCTGCCTGGCGTCTTGGAGAAGCCAAGGGTTCTTTGTCCAATTCAAGGCAGTCAGGAATTCAAGAAGTACTCAGGGAGGCCAAGACAGATGGAGACTGGGGAGAAATAAGACTACAGGAAGAAACAAGAGAAAGGCAGCAGGCAAACACAGAAAGATGATGCCTGTACATGTCTTACTAGAATGCCAATAGCAAGTTCACCTGCTTAGGAGTAGGCATGGACACCACCGGCCTTTAACTGTGCATCTGATCCCAGCCACCACCTCAGAGTCTGACCAAGGGATGAATGGTGCACCTACAGAAACCGTGATATGGTTGCTTGTGCATGTTCTGCTTTTTTGGTATGGAACTTTACAACAAATACTTAATTTACTTAATGTCTTTTTCTCTAGACTGATACAAATCTATTTGCTGGCTCTTTATTCTGGCTGTAAGTTGTCTGTTACCCAGTCATGACTAGCTTTAGAGAGTGCAGCTGTTCAGCCATGAGAAAGACATTGCAGCCAACTTTTAACATCTTTGGAGCAGGATGGGAGAAATGCTGAAAAGGATGGTGACCCTTGCAGATAGGAAAGAGGAGGATTGGCTTGGAAACATGTTCAAATATGCGAAAGGGTAATCAAGATTTTTACTCTAAAAAGTATTTCCAGTAATTTCTGATAAGCTAATGGGTCCAGTGGAGGCAAGATAAGATTATACTGAGAATAGATGGCCTCCCTTCAAAATTATTCACTGTGCAAGTTAAAATCATTCCCCTAGAAGAGTCTGCTGCTTGTCTTGGAAGCTAATATCCCAAAGAGACTGCAGAGATAAAGTTCAGAGAGAGGAAAATATCTTTATTTGGTATTTAATAAAGATATTATAAGTATCTTTGAAGAATGTTCTGTGATAATCAGTACATGGCTGATAGGACTATGATTCCTTTTCATCCTCTGAAGAATTTATGGATGGGTAGGGATGGCATTTGTGAAAGCGAACATCTGTTTCTGTTTGCATGCTGTGACTTTTCCAGTTGTGCGTGGTTAGGTAAGTCGTGCAAGTTCTTGATCTTGAATCTTCCTCTCGAGTCTGTAATCTTTGGTTTGACAGATAATCAAGAAACGTATTTTTCTCTGCAAGTCAACTGCAAGAGTTCAGAGGGTTAACCTTTTAGAAGGTCTAAACACAATCTGTCGGTACAAAAAAACTGAGGAGGAAATGGTAACACTCTTTTCCATTAGTTCAGATGTGAGCTATTTCTGCACTTCAGTGCCCCACAGAAACTCTTTATCTGCTTTACAAATCTATTCCCAAATAACCTGAGTATTTTCTCTTACTTTTCTAGTTTATAATTTCTATCACATATCAGACCATGTGTTAGCAAGCAACCATTGTGATAATCCATTTATTTTTGAAGTGGCTTTTTTTTTTTAAAAAAAAAAAGAAAAAGAGGTATTGAAACCACATGTGCATGCCATGGAATCTAATAGCGTAAAAGCTGCAGACAAAGTTGTAAAGGGTTTTTTCAGAGCCTTGATATTACTGTCCTATGTAATGCAGGGGTTTATTTTTCATGGTTAAGTTTGTTTGGTGTCAAACATTGACTTTTTGCCCAAGTCAGGCAGCAAAGTATCAGCTTCTATCAAGTTACTTGAGCTTCCCCCTTTGTTGTATTTTAGAGGTGAAAGGGAAAAGTTTTCCAATTGGATAAAGGGGTATTAGATGAAGAATATGTCTCTGTGTAAATGTTGGAGGTCTTCTGTAACAAAGTAGTATAAGGATGGGTTGTTTTAAGTATCAACAGCTGTTGTATTTCTCTTTTATGCTGTGGTGCTGCCATGGGGTATCTGCCACCCTGCCTTATTGCAGCTATTCCTTGTCATCAAGTAACTTTTTTTTTTAAAACATTTCAGGGTTTCTCCAGCCACTGGAAACGAAAATGATGTTATTTCACTCTAGAGAAGGGTTGCACTGAAAAACATTACCTTTAGCAGGGTTTGCTGTTCTAATCTTTCTGCTGGAGGGCACGATTCCCAGAGCTCTGGATGTACCATGCTGGAGAGCTCTGTTGGAGCTGGTGTCCCAACATGTCTACTCATATTTCTCCAGGTTCTTCCCTTCTGTGCATACTTATGGCTTTCCTACACCATTCTGTGAGAGGGAAGGCAAAAGGGCTCTTTGCTAGTTATGAAACAGTTTAAAAGGTCTTTCCTATCTGCGCTTGGCAGAGGCAGGGTAGAAACGCTTGTGTTGGGGAGAAATAAAGAGGCACAAATGGCAGATCATGAGAGATGTGTGGAAATTCGTTCTCATCTGCTGACTGCCTGTCCTCAGTTATGGTGATAGACATTAGACAGGCAAGGGAGATGTATGTGCCGCAAGGACACAGGGATGTAGTTGCCACAAGGGCACAGGCTTGTGTCCAGAGTACCCTGTCCTAGAAACAAAGTGTGCAGGTGTTGAGGTGTTGTTCTTTTTTTGGGAAGAATCTATTCACATGGAGATCCAGCACTTAAACAAGTTGTGTATAGAAATTTGTATGTACTAATGTCACCTTACAGCACTTTAAAGCACACTGCATGTCCTAGCATCCTTTTGAGGTGGCCAACCAAGCATCACATCCTAAACCTGCCAGTGTGACAGGCAGATCTCAGCTTCCTGTTTCTAGCGACACAGCTGGCTTCATACTGTGCAGCTCCTATATAAAAAACTACCTTAACTGTTTGTGACAGTGGTGTTTTGCTTAGCAAAGCTATCACAACAGTTAGGTGATGCAGGGAGGACAGCAGCAGAGGTCTCTGCTTAGGTTGCACTGTGAAATCCTGTACTTGGTTCTGATGTGGAAAAAGGGAGGCATGGCAGCTGGCTAGCATGTATTTGCCATTCCCTCAGCCACACTTAGGCTGCTTTCTTGAAATATTTCAATTTCAAATTAATTCCATAAAGAAGACAAATCTAATGTTACATTGAGAGAGGGAAAAAAACCCTTTCAGAAACTGTGGGTCCATCTATGGGTGTTCAGTTTGCAAAACCTACTACCACCTTGCCTTACCTTTGGCATTTTAGGCCTCCTACTCATTTGACTATACAAATGGCTCAGCTTCTGTTGAGTTGCCCATTTGCTGCTGACATATTGCCACTTAAAAGTAGTGGCTTGTTTCTGGCTGAGCTCCATGTTGGACTTTATAACAGCTCTCTGTATTTGTTTATTGAGCAAAAATTATTTTACTATTGGGTGTAGCTCTTTATGAAGTCTGTCTCCTGGAAATATTGCCAGTGGAAGGAAGTATAACTATATGATATTTACCTTGCGATAATGCAGATATAGTCATACTGTTTGACTTATTCTAGTACATTTTGTGTTAGAGTAATACTTCAAGGTCAGTAGAGGATGGACTGTTCCTACCTTCGCTTGAAAAAAACCACAAATGTAGCAGAGCATAAAGAATCATCTGCTTTGGGTTTTCCACTTGTAATACACGATTAATAGCAGAATAGAGCTGTGCATTTAACACTTATGTTAGACTTAATGAAAATTAAAACAGAAAATCCAACAATATTATGCTTGCCTGACATGTAGAAAAATGCTCCAGTACCTTCTGGAATAACTTCCAGTAGCTGGAGAAAGAGGCAGAATACTCTTATCTGACTCAACTTTTTTAAAAGTCCAGAAGGTGAAGTGTTTTTTGGACATGAGACACTTGTTAGCAGAAGAAGCCCCAAGAGCAAAGCTCTTTAATGCCTCAAGAGCTGAGGATCTATATTTAACAGCAGCAATGGTTGTACATTCTGTTCCTCATTGGTTTCCTGCTGTGCCTCCAGTGTGTCAGATTCCTTCCCTCACAAAAATGGAAGTTTAAATAGTCTCCCTTTCATTTCTCCTCCCAGACAATTTGTCATGCATTTAAGCTCTCAGCACTAAAACAAATTTTTTAATGTATGTAGAAACCATTTGAGCTTTTCAAACAAAACTTGTGACATAAGGATCCAATTATGTGATTGTATAGTTACTGATCCTTTTAAATGTAAAAACTACCCATAGAAATTTGGTGGCAGCTTTGAGTATCTTCAAACTGTCATCCTGAAGTACCACAGTAAGTAGCATTGTTCTGATGTAATGTAAATTGAGATTGTTCAGAGGATGAGATTGAATCTACAAGTAATTTTGAAGAAATAAAGGCAGAATATAAGACATACTACTCCTTCTCTCAAACTTAGGAGCAAGAATTCTGCTTTGTTCTTCTAGTGCTGCTCAAAATCATAGAATCATAGAATGGTTTGGGTTGGAAGGAACCTTAAAGATCATCTAGTTCCAACCCTCCTGCCCTGGGGAGGGACACCTCCCACTAGAGCAGGTTGCTCAAAGCCCCATCCAGCCTGGCCTTGAACACCTCCAGGGATGGGGCATCCACAACTTCACTGGGCAACCTGTTCCAGTGTCTCACCACCCTCACTGCAAAGAATTTCTTTCTGGTGTCTAATTTAAATCTCCCCTCTTCCAATTTAAAACTGTTGCCCCTTGTCCTGTCACTATACTTCCTGACAAAGAGTCCCTCTCTGGCTCTCCTATAGGCTCCCTTCAGATACTGGAAGGCCATTATGAGGTCTCCCTGGAGCCTTCTCCAGGCTGAACAACCCCAGTTCTCTCAGCCTGTTGTGCGGGACAGTGTCAAATGCTTTGCACAAGTCCAGGTAGACAACATCTGTTGCTCTGCCCCTGTCCTCCAAGTGTGTGGCAGTATCATAAAAGGCCAAATTTGTCAGGCACGCTTTGCGCTTGATGAAGCCATGTTGGCTGTCTCCAATCACCTCCTTATTTTCCATGTGCCTTAGCAGAGATTCCAGGAGGATCTGCTCCATAATTTTGCCACGCACAGAGGTGAGACTGACTGGCCTGTAGTTCCCTGGGTCTTCATTTTTTCCTTTTTTGAATATCTGTTTGAAAATCCACACCTTGCTTGTGTAAAATGGATGCAATGAAATGAAGCACCAGATTCCTGCAACTAGTTGTGTTCATGCTCAGAGTCCAACCTGCGGGAGATGGATCAGCACTGAGCTATGCTGCACAGGCTGCTTTATGCATAACCATGAGTGGCATCTGGGATCTCTGCGAAGAATTTCTTCCTAGTGTCCAATCTAAATCTCCCCTCTTTCAGTTTAAATGCATTACCCCTCATCCTATCGCTACACTCCCTGACAAAGAGTCCTTCCCCATCTCTCCTATAGGCCCCCTTTAGGTACTGGAAGGTTGCTATAAGGACTCCCTGGAGCCTTCTCTTCTCTGGGCTGAACTACTCCAACTCTCTCAGCATGTCTTCAACAACCAAAGCCAAATCTCACTGAGAAAAAATTTCTGTAGTGGAAGGGACATGTGCATGTATGTTGCTGGGAACAGCCAGGAAATTAAATTTTTACATTTGTAGCATGGGCTACTTTTTAAAGAAAATGTATGTCATTTACTTGCCAGAAAAGTAGAAATCCTAATACTCACAGTCTAAATAGCAGAATGTCTAAAGGAGTAAGATCCATAGAAAATTACAAAAAAAAGAAATCATTGAATCCTTTGTGAGGAAGGTGCTGACATCCCTCGCAAATAAAAGAATTCTGTCTTTGGTGTCACTGACTGCCAAGGGAGATGAGAGTGCTGCTTGTTATCACAGCGGGGGCTGTATATTCAGCTGAAGAGTCTCCATCACCATGGTGTTTTCAGCATCCCTCAATTTTAATCATCAGGCTTTGCTTTACAGATGGTGAAAGCTTCTTATTTCTTTTCCCTTTTTTGAGCAGGTGGTAAAAAGATCTGCTGAAGATGCATAAGATTTTGGCAAATGCGAAAATAGACTTTCATCTTCTGAATTCCTGTCCTGTATCCTAATTAAAAGAAATTAATGTCATCCTTCCTTCTGCGTTGTGAAATATATAGACAAGTATAGGATATATTAGCTTAGCAGTAGACTGGTTTGACCTGCTAAATGAAGAAGTGCATTTATTAATTTCAGCTGTCAGCATGGATGGTGATCCTGTGTTATGAGATGGGGAAAGAAAATGGCAACTAGAACCAGGATGTTTATCTTTGCAATTCAGAATAAGCGAACTATCACTGCATAAAGTGTCTTTCAGAAAGGAACAGCTTATGTTACTGTTTCTATTAATCTAAAAGTAATTTAGATCAATAAGCTGCATTATGAAAGGGTGCATGTACATGCTCAAGCCCTTATTTCTCCCTGACTTTTCCATCAGCACTGTTGCTCCTTTGTGTACAGGCTACTACTTTCTCTTTCTGACCTTGATTTTTACAACTGTTTTATTTTCCTGCTTGTTGCTAGTCTCCCTCTGAAGAAGATTTGTTCTTTTCACTGATGGCATTTGATTTTTTGGGTTGGGATGACTCCTTCTTAGAAAAAGAATGAGCTCTTTTCTTCCCCTTAGTGATTCTGTTTTGTTGTTTCAGCAGAAAACAAGCCATCCCTGATGACTGCTGCGGTTCTTAGCAGAGGTGGCAGAAAGTGGCTCGCTCCTCCTTCAGAAGAGAAGCCCAGGGAAGGGTGGTGCTCTGATCTTCAGTTCTGTAGTCTCAGTGAGTCACTCATGGCAACCAGGTCTTAAAATGCTTACTTTGATTTGCTGCTATGCACTTTTGACATTGAAATATAAATATTTAGTCATTGTTGCAAAGCCAGGCACTAAAACTAGGCATGCAAAAAAAAAAAAAAAAAAGCCTACAAATAGGCTGTGTCTTGTTTCTTCTGTCAATAACATCTTACAGCCTGAAGGAGAAACAGCTGAATTCTGAGTCTTTGCATGTTGGTTTCTAAAGAGAAAGAAGCCATAATATGGACTCTCATTCCAAGTATGAAAGATCTGATTTACAAAGAATTGTCCACAAGTAAGGCCCATCATAGTTTTTGTAAGAGGGACTCCTTTTCCCAGTGATGTTGATCTCCTGTGAGATCAACAGGACCTGGTAGATAACATCTTGCTTGATGCTTCCAAAATCTTAATCTGTCCAGAAAGTAGACTGTATTGATACTAATCTCCTTATTAGTCTTCAGAAGAAAAAGGATAACCTGTTGACCCACTAAGTAAACTGTTGTGCACCTGCATAGGACAGCATCTCTCCTGTCCCCAACCTCTCTGGCTCCACCAGAAAGTTGCAAACAACACATATAATTGTTCCTAAAAGGGTGATTTTCTTCTAGGTAACAGACGAGAGGCTAGGACGACTTGTTACATCACAACAAAAGTGACTATATGTGTCATGGTTTGTGTCCTCAAACCAGGACACCACGCAGTCAGAGGTTGGGGACATTTGTCTCTGTAACCTTAGTCTTCCAATCAAAAGGGAGAAAACAGAAAGAATGGACTAAGTTTGCTCTAGAGCTCGGTAATAAAAATGAAACTGCCTGCAACTTGGGCGGTCATCAGGTCTCTAAAGTGTTTGTGCTTCAGCCTTTCAGACAGCTGGGTGATGATGTGGCATGTCATGTTTGGGTTTCCCAACTGCTGTTGAAGACCAAGAGCTCTCCTATCACTGGCGAGCAGGGAAATAAGCATGTTGAGCTGTGGTGAAGTCAAATGCAGACCTCATTTTCTATATCTCGCAGAACCACAAGGGGATGTCACGGGTAGGAGAGCCCATCTGATAACTCCCACCACAGAAGTGCGGGGGTGGACAAAGGAAATTTCCTCGTCAGCTTGTGCATGTGATAAAGTATGCAAACAGGCAGGCATGCTACTTAGTGAAAAAACAGCTCCTCTTAGTTTATGGATCAGGCGGTTACTGCCTTTAGCACAGCAAACTTGTCATCTTCCATGTTAGGTTTGTCTTTCTCTTTTCCCCATGACACTGCATGAACCTCTTAGTACTTTCTGATAAAAAAATGCATTGGGGGGTGTGTGTGTGTAATTTACCCTGTATGTTTTTGTAACTTAGTCCAGTTTCAAAGCTGGGCCTGAGCCTTTCCTGCAAGGAGGGGGTGCGGCAGGACCTGGTCTGTTCTCTTCTCCCTTTCAGAGCCCTTTTTTGCCTGTAACCTAACCTTGTTGGAACAAAGATGACATCACTTTCTAGAACTCCTCCAAGGCCCCAGATTCCTGCCACACAGAAATTTCACAAACATTTCACAAGCATTTTCACCATGCTCGAATGATGCTCAGAGGGTTATGGAAGGAATGAAGAGCTCAGGCAAATAATTCCTGCCTTGGGACAGCAGGAAAGTGAGGTAATCCATGCTTTTGCTGCTTGGATAAAGCTTAAAGAGTTATTAAAGAGTTACCCAGGTGAACCAGCTATGGAAAATACGGTATGGAAAATACAGTATATGGGTTAAAGAATGTGGAAACTGCAAGCAAAGAGGATGAGAAGGCAGTGATAAATATCCAGAACTGTTTCTGGCCAGAGCAAACCAACCTACCAGGCAAAATTTGATTAATAAGTACAACAGAGGAATTTAAGATAATGAAAGGGAATTCAATGCAGTGAAGACAGTTAGTTTTAACTGTATAATTTAAACTTGTTATTTGCAACTTATTTGCTTTATTAAAAATAACCCGAACAAATAGCAGTGCTGAGCAAGTAAAGTAAGAGAGGGCATGTGCAGTGTTTCTTTCTTCTCTCCTACTAATTTCCTTTCCAGATCTTCCCTTGGAGATGCACTGGTCCTGTAGCCAGACCACAACTTTTGCCTTCTCAGGACTGTCTTGTTCTGCTATGAGAAATTGAACATAGATCAAAAAAAAATACATGCATATATAAATATTAATGTGTGTGTGTACATACACATATACTGTCTTTAAGCCTTCACTTGCTGCCTTTGCACCCTCACTGGCATGGAGCATGGATAGCATGAAAGCATGCAAAGGCAGCAAGTGAATGCTTAAAGAAAATGCTTTATTGTTCATCTCGTCCTTCTTCCATAGTAAATGGTGAAATAAGAATTGTTTGCAGTCATGGGCCCCAAGCCTTGGGCTGGAGCAGGGAGAGCAGATTTCACTTTCAGCTCCTGAAGCTCCCTTATATAAGTCACGGTTATCCCTCCAACCCCACCTTTCCAAATTTCCTTTAGTTTTGGGGGGGGTCATTTGTTTATTTGTTTTTTAGCAAATGCTCCTGATCCAAGGGTGATAATGAAGAAATAGCATTTTAAAACTAATTTAATGAAAATACTGTAATAAATGATGTAGAAATGGAAATCAACATTCCAGTGAAAGGGAAAATGTGAGTCAGTAACCACAAGAGTTCCAGCATCTTTTTTTAAAAATCCATCTGTAACACGGAGCAACAGAAGAGGCATTTGGAAGGGCACATGGTTGCTTCCACCTCTGAAACAAGAACTTGTGGGTATGTTCAGAGTGGGAGATTGGATTTAGTGAACTTGTAAGCAATGGCATTGGGATATATCTTCCAACGGTGTATTTAAGAAGCAATTAGTATGCTTAGGCTGTAGAGAAACCACCGGGTCTTATTTAAATTAAAACTATGAGAGAGGAGGGGAAAGGAAAGGATCTAGGAAAGGACCCATTGCTTATTCTTACTAAAAATCTAGTATCTATGAAGTGACTTAATCATATAAGTGTAAACTTTGCTTTTACAGAGCACAGTCCATAACTTAATAAATGCTTGTGTGACCATCTGTTTCCTCTTCAGAGTCACGGTGTTTCTACGCAAAGCACATTGATTACATGATAAGAAATGTTAAATGCTTAGCAATCAAACATGCCAGTGGAGATGAAAAGAGGCCATAACTCTCTGAGGACTACCACCAAGACTAAGACCACGCATGGTTTGAAAATCACCCTGTAATCTTCGGCACCCAAACAACTTGGGAGATGCAGAGGGAGGTAGCGATGTGACCTTTATAAATAGCTGAGTTACGCTCAAGGTTTTGTTCTTTTTTTCTCTTGTGGCTTGGATATGGAGAAGCATATACAGCCTGGGTGACTTTGAAAACTTTAACGGAAATGAAACAGGAAGCCAGATCCTTTCACAGCTTGTTGATCTATGAAGACGAGCCGAGTCTGTAGAGACTTGCTTTCTAACCCCAGCAAAACGAGCCAGGGGGGAGAAATCCAGTTGGGGAGATACTCTGGAAAGGAGATGCAGAGACGACATGACAGAAAGGCAAGTAAGAACAGAGACCGCTTCACTGAACAAGAAAAATGGAGCAGAATTAACCACTCAAAGAGAAGTGTTGGTAAGTTCATAAAGCTGAGCTCTAAATTTTGGCATCTCAACCAAGCTGGTGATCAGCTATAGGAAACTCCTGTGCTGCAGATCATACTGCATGGGCATGACTTTTCCCTATGCGTTGGACTACACCTGACCTTGGTGGTAGTAATGAATGATCATAAATAGGGAAATGGTTCCTACCTGCTAATAATGAAACTGACTGAAAATAATTTAAAAACTGACCAGGTCTGCACCTTGGTTTCCTGCTCTTACTGGGTTGGATGCCGTTGCTTTTGTCTCAGCAGAGCCTTTTCACACTCCTTTTAAATTGTTCATGTTCTTTGGGCTCACCTGCAGATGGGGGCAAGAGCACAGCACCTATGCTAGACTTGTGGCTTTAAACAGAGACAGCTAAAATGTCTTCACACTTGCTCAGTGCAGCTTTCAGTATAAGTTTTTGCTGTAATTGGTACGCAGTCTTGTCTGGGTACAAGAGGAGAGAGATAGTCACAGTCATACCTGCAGCTTGGAGATGCCATGACCTGCAGAAAAACCTGGAGGTTCATGTTATGGGTAAGTTCCTAATGCTCCCCTAAAGGCAGGAGATACCATAAATATCTCTAAGTGGTAGAAGTTAGCCATGTGCTGATGGCAATGTCAGAGGATCATAAATGTGCAAAATGACAGAAAGTGTGGAGAACAGCATTAACCTTAGGCTGCTTGCACGTGGAGCTCTTCACTTGCCCCCATGGAGCTGCTGCCATGGAACACCTGCTTTAAGTAAGGCCTCCTCTAGCTCCCAATATTGTTTCCCAAGATATTTTGGGGAAGTTCACCTTCTCTGAAGCTTTCTGAGCTGTTGTAGCCACATGTTTCCCCTTCTGCACCATCCATAATAGAAACTGCCTTCTGACTGGCTGCTGTTCCCCTTTTTGCAGTTGATCCTGGCTCAGACATAGACCTTGCTTACTCTCCTTAGGATTATCCTAACTCTTCTTCTTCAGCTAACAGGAATGGCACGAGCTCACCCTGACCAGTCCAACACAGAGTGCAGGAAGCCTCTGTGTCCCTTGGCTTGGTCTCACCAGAGCTGTCTGCATCCCAGGCCAAGGAGGGGCTTTTAGGGGAAGAACATGAGTAAAGGCTGTCCCCTCTCAGCAACTTGCAAGGAGGAGAGACAATGTTTTCCTGCCAAAGCCCACAGATGGGAAAAGGTAGTAGAGAGTTCTCTGTAAGTGGCTCAGTGAGGAGTTCCAGGAAGACCTTAAGGAGGAAGAAAAGACATATGGACTGTTTTGGTTAAAGAAATACCTCAAGAGGTTTCAAGTTAGTGATCTCTCATTGATTGATTGATTGATCGATCGATCGATCAAGCCCCAGGGCTTATTGCCAGCAAGAGCAGGCATAGAGGGGCATAGACTATTCTCCAGATTGCACTGAAGTGCTGAGTATATGCCTGGAGAAAAGAGCTGAACTCGGGGAAGTGGGAAGGGCTCAATGATACAGGGGATGATCTGCAGTGTTTGTACTTTGAATGTTTCATCTCTCTTCCCTAATGAGTCAGCAACCAGATAAACATTAACCTTCAGGCCCATCTGCACAAAGAAATCACCTATTAAATCCTAAGATCTTAACACCGGTCAGGGAGGGTAGAAAGAGGCACATCTGAATTTGGCTGGAACACTAAACCATCAAGAGGCACGGACACTGGCCTGGCCAAGGCGAGAAGGAAGCTGGAAAGGGAAGCTGAAGTATGTGATTGTCGCAGCCAAGATGTGGCTCAGAAACAATTCCCAGGTAACTTGGAGCCTTCGCAGGCAGATGCCGCACGAGCTAAATCCTAACAGCATTTCTCCCAGATGGACCCCCTGAGATACAGCTGTGGCAAACCACAAACTGCATGTCCAAACGAAAGCACCAGCTCGCTGATGCTGCAGAGAGGCAAAAAGCTGGCACTTGGAATTTTATTTTTTTGATGGAGCAGCACACAGCACTGCACAGCTTACAGCTTCAGGCCTGTTTAATCTACTATTGACTTTTGCTATTCTTAGCTGGTTTTTAAGCTCAGGTTTTCTTTTATTTGGACAAGTGTGTTGGTGGCTTTCTGTGACTGCACCTAAGTGAGCACACTAGCATTTAACAGGTTTTCTCTGTTTTGTTCCTTGCCCAGATTAACTGAGATGGATGGAGAAACAGCCCAATATTCATGCCAGACAGTACAAATATCTTCGCTGTTTCATGAAAATTGTTTAGTTTCTACCTCCAACCATTTTAATATCTTATGATATTTTAGGAAAAAAAGAAAAGCAACAACCAGCCCTGTAAGTTTGTCCTAGCTCTGGGTTAGAGCAAATTGCTTATGACTCTGTAAAAGATTTAAGTCTGCGTCACTTGTTCAGACCATTACAATTCCCTTCTGTTTTCCCTCCAAAGTCTCTAGAAAGAAAACTGCTCTTTAATGTGTAACCAGGAAAGAAATTACACGGGTCTATGCAAATTCTCTACATACAGCTGGGACAAATTACACCTGGAAGACTGCTGCAAGTGAAGGTACCTGGCAAGGGTGAATTTCTTTCTGGATGAACGTACCTCATTTTATTAATGAGTGAATTAGTGAGGAAATGAACATTTAACTGGGGCTGGGAGAGGAGAGAACCCAACAACTCTCAAGTTGCTAAGCTGCATTTAGGTTTCATGGCTAGATTTCAGACGGATGCTGATGACGTTGTTCTCTGTTAAGGGAACGGCTGGTACAAGATTTAAAAGAGCGTGGCGTGCCACCAAGGCGCAGATTGTCTGTGAGTGACAGCGGAGCTGCAGGCACCGCTGGGGAAGCGGAGATCTCCACTCCGCTCCTCAGCTGCGGGACCTCCCTGAGGGATGGGTGACAAGGGTTCGCCCTCCTCCTCGAAACGGGGCCGCGACCACCTCGCTGCCTGCGTTACCCCTCGCTTTCGGGACGAAATTAAGAGGTTTCGGGCCTTCTCACCCGAAAGAAGCGCTGACCTCCTCTCCCGGACCTCGGCTCCGGGGCAGCCGCGCCCGGGCTGTAGGTGGGTGCCCCCGGCGACAGCGGGGCGAGGGGCCGGGCCGGGCCGGGCGGGGAAGGGAGAGACGTGGCCCGGCGGGATCCCCGCCCCGGGGGACGGCGCTGGGCTGGTGGCCGGGCTCTGGTCCCCGGGGGAGGTGGAGGCGGAGAACGGCGGAGGAGCGGGTGAGGCGCGGCGAGGGGCTGGTGGAGTCCCCGAGGTTTGGGTTTATTTGTCGCTTCTCTCTCTTTCTTTTTTCTTTTTCATTTTATTTTCCACTTGACTCTTTTGGAGCCGTTTATTCCCAAATGGCAATACCCGGAAAGCTGCTCCAAAGGTCTCCGCGGCGAGATTGCAGGGGGTGTTGTGTGTGGTGTCGTGTCGTGTCGTCCCTCCCGCCAAGATGCCCAGGGCCGGGGGGATGCGGGACACGGCAGCCACCCCGGGGAAAACTGGGGACGGGGGGGTGGAGGGTGTTGGGGTGAGTCTGGCTGAGTGACAGGTCTCCTGGCAGGAGCTGTGTGTATTTCACGTGGGTTTGGGTTTTGCTCGGGGGTGGTGCGCCCTCGGTGCACTTCGCGGCTGGCTCCCACGCACATGGGGGTCGTCGTGGCTTTACATCAGCAACACGTGACATTTTCACGGCAGGTGGACCTTTAGGGTTTTGTTATTTGGGGTGGAGGTGGGAGCGGGTTGGGTAGTTTGTTTGTTCTTTTCTATTTTTTTTTTCTTTTCTACTCTGTGGAAGCCGAATTTAAGTGTTGCAGACTGGCTTCTGTTCCCATCAGAAAGGTGACGGTTTAGGAAAAAAGGGGGTCAGAAACGAGCATGTGATTCAGGGGGACGTGTGGAGATGGATTTGCACTCCTTCTGGTGTGCTTACTGGCTGCTTGTAGCTCTTGGCGTTAAACATCTCTTAACTCACTCTCAAGTGGTCTTTTAGATTGAAGATACAGTGGCCTACCAGCTTGCTTTTCTGCTGCACATTTTGGGATGCATTTCTGCTTTGATGGTTACCACTCAAGCTCTCATTTTACACTGACTTTCATGCCAAGCAACTAGTTTGCTTTTTGGGGGAGCTGTACAAATTGTATTCAGCTTATACTTTCATTTTCTGCAGTGGAGGCGGAACCAGATTTCTGTGGTATTTTAGTAAGTGAGTTTAAGCTCATGTGCTTATTCCTAATATGTGCAAATACAGTTTTTTCCGCTTCCATCATTTGGCCCACTCCAGTTTCAGCAAGTGAGAAAACAAAGAGGTAAAGTGTGTGAAACAGAAAGAAATGGCCTGTTTTGAAAGCTCAAGATTTCTATCTAGTCACTGAAGTTTGCTCCTTTAACAGTTTTATTTCTTTACTGCTGGACAAATAAGTTAATTAGAAATTGAAGGGGACACCAAATGGTAAGAGGAAAAGCTGCAATTCTGCATATCTGTACAAAATACTACCAGGGTTGTTTAAACACCAGAGGAAGAGTTTTAGAGTTGATTTTCAAGGGCAAAGGCAGCGTTAAAATGTTGGTCAGTATATTAATGGATATTTATGGATAATTATCTGTATACAGATTTGGACTTCTGAAGAAGTTATTCAATTTTTGTACTTCTGAGTTTCTTTTTGCTATTGGTATATAAGCTTTTTCATTTTGTTTAACTTTGGGGACCAGGTTGCCTGACTCGATGGTGTGGGTTTCCTGTTCAGCACCAGGACTTTCTGTCTACCTTGTTTCTTAGATACAGCTTCCAGGTGAAATCCTCACATCTTATCTGCCAAGGATATAACAACAAACCCTCATTTCTCTTGAGCTTAATGTCTGAAAATGTTTGCCTTTGCTTGATTACCCAGGAAAATGAGTTTGAGAATTCAGAAATACCTCTATCCTGTACCTCCTGACCCTGCACAGCTGAACCGTGGGAGTCATGGTATCACACTCTGCTAGGAGAGATGAGTATGGTTATAATTTAATTGTTTTGAAAACACAAGGGAATAACCAGTGCTCAGGAGTCAAAAGGTTGCATAATTACACTGCTTTCATTACACTTGTGTAATTCAAACCAGGACACTACATTTGTGGGTGTGATTAGAATTGCATAAAGTTTATTTTAAGGAGCTTCTTCATTTCCTCTTGGTGTAGGCTGTGAATTTTTATTTATTTATTTATTTTTAATTACCACTGGGACACATTATTTCTATTCTACTGATGTTTTTATTCAGGTATTCTGACTTCTAAAGGAGTTACAGTACTCTTTGAAGTCAAATGCTAATCTGAATTGCTGTCTTGCATCTGCCCATGAATTGCTTTAGGATCAGTTTTCTGCTTTGAGGGAATTTGGGAAAGCATGGTGGACACATGGCATCCTTTCTGCACTCCTGGGTTGGTAGAGCTGGCATGGTGCTGGCACGTAGCAGTAACAGGGAACTCTGCCCATGTTGCTCTGTTGCTGGGACTCCCGGTGTGGCAAACTCTGTTTCCTGTCTGCACAGTTGCAGCGCCAAGGATCAGACATGACAATGTCATGCCTTCCAGAAAAACAGTTATTTATTAACTACAGAAAACTGTCAGGACTCGTGTACTCCAGCAACAGCAACATAAAAGTGGTCAATGACAGTGTTAAGAGCAGAGTTCGTAGCTGGGGAACTTGTACTGGTTCTGAGATGTTAGAGTTTAGTTTGTATATTAAAAAATGGAAAATTTTTGGTGTTCCCCCCCCCATGAATAGTATAACTCATAGTTTAACAGTCTGTTGCCTGATCTTAAAAAATCATATCAAAGTTTTACCCCAGCATAAGTGAGGAAAAGAGAAGATCAGGTGTTCCTGTCCACTTCTTGAGGAGTGAAGACAAACATATTGTAAAATACTCCAAAACTGCTCCAGGCTAGTTCATGAATTTTCTGAGAATTTTTTTATGCCAGAAGCTTTTAATTTCTTCATAGCCTTATTCTGCCTTTGTAGTTTCTTCCCTTTTTTTACTGCTGAAGAGGAGCACCATCCAGTTTTGGTGTGCTGAGGATGGAGACCCCAGTGCTTGGGATTGCTCTGTAGCCTATGTGGGGGTGTTGGACCCTCCAGAGAGAGGGAGGAGGTGTGTTTCTAGCTTCTGTCCCTGTGTCACTGTTGGGGACAGATGCTACTTACACCACGTACCCGTGCAGAGGGGTGTGGCTAGCAAGGCAACTTGTGCTGCCCAAACATTTCTTTCAACAAACATTTCCCTGAGGAGAAGACTGTGGGCTGAGCAGAAGAGTTGTGTTGTCTTATTTGAGCCACATCACATTAGGGTGGAGGGCTAAAAGTACGGATTGGTGTGGCAGTACATGCTCTGTCTGTAGTCCAGTTGCTAGCTATGCCTGTGGTCTTGGGCAAACCCCTCTCAGATTCCTCTTCTATAGTATGTTGCCGAGATTTTCCAGATTTTTTTGAGCACTTAGCATTTATGTTGCCAGGGCAGAGTGATCATTTTGGGTGAATGATACTATAAAAGTGGGAAATGTGTACCTTAGCATCATAGAAACATAGAATGGTTCGGGTTCCAAGGGACCTTACAGATCACCTGGTTCCAACCCCCCTGTCAGGGGCAGGGACGCCTCCCACTAGACCAGGTTGCTCAAAGCCCCATCCAGCCTGGCCTTGAACACTTCCACCACCCTTATAGTGAAAAATTTCTTGCTGATATCTAATCTAAATCTATCCTCCTCAAAACAGTGCCCTGACATGATGTGGTAGGTGTGGGACTTTGGCTGTCATCAAGCCTGCCCTGGCATTCTCTGCAGTGAAGAAGCATCATGGCAAGGTGCTTGGAACTGCCTGCAGGTCAGCTGCCACCAGGGAAATGCTGGCAAATTTTTAATTGCTGACTTTGTGCAAAATCAGTCTTTCTCCAGACTTAAATTCTTATTTCAGGTCCTGTCTGTGTGACAAAGACATGTCCTACTGATCTCCCCCCGGTTTGCTCCGAGCACAGCTCCACGCTGTGCACGTGCTGACTGCATCAGCTCCTCACCTGGGAGCAACCTGCGTACCTGTTTGCTTTCCTTCAGTTCTGGTTTTGTTTTGTGTCCCTTTCTGTGCATGAATTTCAGCTGTGACATGCTCACTGAAGACTGGGGTCTTAAAAATAGGTGATTGCATATCATTGTAGATCTTAAAAAATGGCACTGCCAGGTTCCAAGGTTAGAAACTGTCCAGGACTCTGTAGATTGTTTTCTTAGTTTACAAGTAAAAATAAGTTCTTTCTCAGCAAAATGCTAGCCCTGCAAGAAGAGCTCAATATGCAAGATCACACTTAAACCACATTTTACAGGGCTGAATAATTTGTATTTTATATAGACCTTGCCACCTAACTGTCCAGTTTTCAGGCAGTTCGTGCAAACTTAGAGTTGTCAGGGAACCGTGGTCTCTTGGTCCCTGTGACCCACGCCCAGAGCGCTTTTCTTGAAGTTTCTCTTGGCATCCAAATGTCTGTAACAATACCAAAAGTGCATTAGCAACAATAATAATGTGCTTTTTACAAGCAGAGAACTTTCACATGGAATATTCTGGCTTATTGAATCACATTTTTATGAAATGTTTTACTAGCTTTGATTTTGGTATTACACTGAATATTAAAACTGAAATTTATCTTGATGCAGTCAGTTTTACCTTTCAATGTGCCTTTTTTGCATAAGATACTAGGGAAGTAGGCCTGGTAATGTGCTCTCAAAAAAATGGCAAAGGACTTCTATGCATGTGAGCTAATTAAGAAGTGCCAGTTTGAAACTGTTGCCCTTTAAAAGATGAAGATAGAGCAGCAAAGATGAAGATAAGCAACCCAGCTGCTGCCATCCTAATAGCATTAGCTCTGCAGAATAAAGCTCAAGTTTTGACTTTCATCAGGATGGATATTGAGAGGCAGGGGGAAAGAGGTGCAAGACTAAGTCCTGCCATTTGCATTCAGAGTGATGACTTCGATATTTTCCTTTCTGTTGCTTTTTCCCTCTGCTTCTAATCTGCCTTGGAAAGAGGGAAAGAGACAAGTAAAACTCCCAAGCAAACGAATAACCCAGCTGGAATAACCTCTGCACATACCTAGTGGGAAGGCAGGTTTTGTGATCTGATGCACCACCAGGACATGTGAATTATGTGTGATTATTAATCCATATGAAAAACGCAGAACTCTGCACACAACTGTGGTATGCTTTTTGAGAGGGCTGTGCTCTGAAGACAGAGGCAAAACCTGTGTGGTGAGGGTACAGCAGTCAGACCCTGTGTGAAGGTGTGAATGACAAGCTACACGGATACAACCTGGTCACAGGGGACTGGTTTTCAGAGCAGGGTCTTTATAAGACCCTGATGGCAGATGCACACTACCCATGAGAATTAACAGCTGTGACTGATCCTGCTTAGATGATCAACAAGCTCGGATGAGTAGATGTTTTTGTTTGTTTATCATGGGTCACTTGATGCTGCAGCTGTCCAGGCCATCACTTGGGATAATGGTTTATTGACAGAAATTTAAAATTCCTTGAACTGTGCCGCCGTGTGTGCCTACCAAGTTGACTGGCATTTTTTGATTCTGTCCCCTCTGGGCTGCAACACTTCAGGACGGGATGCCTCAAAGTGTTAAACCGCTGCTTAGGAATGAGCTAGCTGATGACCACCAAGGGAGTCACCTGGGGGCATTCATGGTGTGTTTTGTCCCAGGAACGCTGCTGGTGGAGTCTGATAAGCAGCTTGTTTTCCTCTATGCTGCCTGCATCAAGATCTTTCTCACATGGGCTTCTGTTGACATTCCCTCTTCCTTGACTTGGGTGTCTTTCACCCCTCCTTACGAGCAGTTTGCCACTTGCATCCTCCTCCAGTGCCGACATGGTGGCCACTGCTGTGGGTCTTGCAGGAGTCGCAGAGCCCATTATTCCCTTTCTTTGGGGTGGTGGGCTTGAGAAGGTCCTAGTCCTGCTGGGTGGCAGTCACCCTGATGCCTGCGCTGCTGGGGGCTCGGGCACACACCCAGGCAGGGTACCACGGTGGGGAGTGCTGGGGGGGAACACAGCCACTGCTTCAACCACTGCCTGGAGAGACCTGGAGGGGTGCTGCCTGGGGTACCACACAGCTTCATTAGCACCTAATGACTTAGTATCCTTGGAGGATTGGGCTGTTGTGCTGTCTAGCACAAATAAGATTTAAAAACAGGAGGAGGAAAATAATTCTTATTGCTAAATAAGACTTCAACTTTTTTTCCCCATAAACAAAGCTTCAGTTATCCAGACAAATCAACAGAAAAACCCGAGGTATTTGTATCACTTAGCCTATCAGCTAAACTTAAGTGTAAGAAGATATTCAGGAGGAAAATATTTTCTTTACTGTGTCAGTTTGGATTCAGCACAGCAAAAAATAATAAAATTATAAAAGACATTTTCAGAGTTGTGTTTGCAAATAGATAAACCAGAAACAAACATGAGTGGCTTTGGGGATGACTCAACATGCAGCTCAGCAGCCGGCATAATAAGAATCCTTAGAGTGGGCTTCCTTCAAATAATAGATTTAGTGCATTTGCGTAAGTTCTGTTTGAAGTGTAGAGGCACTAAATAGCAATTCTGAATGAGGACAGATTTTTTTTCCACATTAAAAAAATAAATCATTGCAGTAGCAGAAATTTCAGAAGTTTCTTCTTTAAAAGGAGGTTATTTTATTTTTTCATTATTTTTTACTCATACTTAGGAGCTTTAAAGAGATGCTTGTTTTTTATGGCATGAAATGCTTTCCATGTATTGCTCTGGACTGTAAATTCTCTGAAGGCTCCTCTCATGTTTTTTCTTACATAAATGGAAGTGTAGCTGAGAACTATTCATCTGAAGGTCCTGGATGAAGCACCCTGTGCCTTAAAAAGGAAGCTGAATTATACAGGAGATCAGGAACTGCACTTTCCTTTTGTTCTTCTAAGCATTTGGAGAGAGGGAAATGATATGTGCAGACTAGGGCACGTGTTAATATCTTGATGATATAGATTGATTTTGTAATGGTAATTCTAATGGGGTATTTCTTAGATAATCATACAGTAGGTAAGAATGCTTAATTTTGCTTGTTGCAGCAGAGTAGAAATAGATGAATGTCACAACTGGATAGATGCTTTGACAGCAGCAGTTCATGTCCTGTTGACGATCAGTCCAAAGGAGGCTTCCAGCCTTTCTGCTCTTAGCAGGAAAAAGACAAGGGCTGAGGGAGCATTTGGGACTCCCATGCAGGGCAGCTGTGTAAATAAAACCTTTCTTGAAAGTGATGGGCCTCAGTGCTACCAATTGTGTGACTCTAGTTATGGTTTGGGGCTGGGATTCTGTTTTGTTATTTTTTTGGAGTAGAAGTTGAGATCCGATTAGCAGACATGGTTGAACTTTTGATAAGTCAATGATGATTACCATCTTTGCCTGTAAATGATTCTCTTTCTCTTCTCATACCAAGTAGACATCCTCATCTCTAGTTGTTATGTTAAAATGAGTAAAGGTTTTCTTAACGAGTTGGCATTGCTTTGTTCTGCAAAGGAAGGATTTTGTAATGACATAATTACTGAATTAAGCATTGCTTCCACAAACTGTGTTTTGTGCTTGATCTGTTTTCTGTAGTTTTTAATTTTTCTGGCATGGTGGTGATAATAAACTGGGAAATCAAAGACTTTGTAATCACTCAGCACCACTTAAAATGGTATGTTTCTGTCTTCTAAGATGTTATGGGGTGTAATCTGTTGTAGGTATTAAATTTTTGTAATTAACATCTCTTTGCTCTGTCTCACTCTTGGCTCAATGGGTTGAGGTGTATGTGCAGATGTGTGCATCTGTGCATCACGCTGCTGAATGCTCTATAAGGATAAGTTTGCTTGTTTTCCCTTAAAAGAGGGAGTTAACTGATTTTGTAACATACTTCAGTACTGATACTACATAGTCTGGGAAAAAAGTGATGTGCAACTGTGCAGAGAGCTCTGCAGGCACATGCTGACTGCAGACAGACTTGGACCTCCATGTCAAGCCTTGTGTCTCTCAGTTGCGGGGTCTCTCTTCCTAGCTCGGGGTCTGAGAGAGAAGGGGAGGAGGAAGGATACTGGTGAGCAGCAGAAGGGTTGGCACAGGGGGATCTCGAAGTCTGTCTCCCTCTTTGAAGGAGGGGATACCTGCTATTTGGGATCTAGGAACATAGTATTGTGTGATGGGAGTATGAAACCTGCCCACTTTATGGTAACAAGTACTATGGTCCTGCTTTCAGTACCAAAAAGACCATGGAGAGGAATGTCCTCAAAAGGAGTCACACGGTCAGCTTTTAATTTTGGAAGACAGCGTTACATTCCTGATGGCTCATTACAGGGAGGGAGGAAAGTAAAGTAAAAGGTCCATCAGACGTGCTGGAATACTGGATCGTGCTTCAGCGCTGCATGTAGTGCTGCCTGCTAGTTCCCAAGCTGATCCCTTACGTTTTGCATTTCATCAGTTATGTGTTTTTTAAGCTGGCAACCTCTAAAAAAGTTGCAAGGGTGCTAAATGTGGAGCTAATCCTTTAGAGACTCTTCTTGAGTTACTTGTGAAAGAAGGAAAGAAGCAGAAGTTGCAGATGTCTCTTACTCATCTTTTTTTTCTGGCCTTCCGCCCCTGCCATGTGTCTCTCTTGCTGACTTTGTGGGAGTGTAAAAGCTTCAAGTTTGGCCTTAGCAGGAAGCTGATAATGTGGCATGAGAAGAAAATACGGTGTACGTCTTATAGTGTAAGATAAATACTGCTATCAGCTCCTACTTCAGCATTGTTCAAACCTCTGTTCAGCCAAATTTCTGCTTGGAGCTGTCTTAGAAGTCCTGGGGCTTTATGATCTGGCATGGGAGAAGAGTTGGTCCTCCCTGTGCCCTCAGTGATGCTCGCAGTCAATCTTCAAAGAGATGTGAGCCCCAGCAGCCGGTCGCAGCACCCACAGACTATTGCTGTCTCCTGAGCAACAGGATGAATTGTGCCCATATTCCAGGGAATGCATTAGGTTTAAAAATCCATGGGTTTAATTTACTCCCCCCACCAGAACATTATTAATTTAATTGCTCTTCAGTTTCTGAAGAATCTTGGAGGAGGCAGAGAGGGGGCGGAAAGATCTATTTTAAACTGCACTCTTCTTTAATTCATGTCTCATTCGTGATATATTTTTACCAGTGGCATTTCGTGATCCAGCTGCCACTTCTAAATGTCATTTACTTGAATAAAAAATGTAATTACATTTCTAAGTGTAACATAAGCACTGAAAGTGGTAACTGAACATCAGCTTTTCCCATGACAGGAGGGAAGGTTTATGAAGTCCAGGGTATGTTGTAATTCAAGTGTAGCAAAAATACCCAAAATCACTTGTTTGCAGGTTTTCCTACCTCCCATTAGGCTTTTTGTTAGGGAAATACATACTTACAAATCTCCCATACTAATTAAAAACGGAGGAACAATATTCAGTTATCTCATGTTCTCTGACATTGATTTGTGGTTTTGATTGAAATCAGTAAACCAATGCTTCCCAGCGCTCCTTGGAGAATACCTGCTTCTGTGCCTTGAAAGGGGGTTTGTTGGACTCCAGTAGGTTTTTAGCATTTTTAATACCATCAAAAGCTTTTTCAAAAGTTTGTTTGACACAATTTATGAGACTTACAAGCTCATGTTGATGCAAACTTCTCATCCTTTCTCCAGTAAAAGAGGTAAAGGAAGAAATTTTGCATTCACATGTATTCCTGGTATTCAATAAAGCAAAGTATGGAATTTGAAGAGATGGACCGGCTCCCACTTTTTATAGTCCCAGTACAGTCATTTTAAGTAATTCCTTTTGATACTGTATGTTTAAGTTGTTGTTAATAAATTCTTTGTGAATCATCATTGGCTTTCATACAACAATGTGACAATATAAATCCAGAGTAACCACTGATATATGGACTGAACCACATTTTTAAGCCTCAGGTTCCATTATAGTTAGCAGAAGGTTCAGTTACTTACAGTCTGCTGCGTTTTTTCCGTGATAGCTTGATTATCATCTCTTACTAATTTTCAGTAGTTGTTCTCTAGGTAGCAATTTGGGTGCTTATTAAGAATGTGCATGTTGGTGTCCATCAGCAGTAAGAGTGTGTGCATGCTGTACTTGGAAGTGTCACAGTGTTTCCATGAGCTATGCCATTTTCAGACCTTACAGCTGATGTTTTGCTGTCTGTTACTTGGCATCAGTAATAAATGCTTCCTGCAGCTTCAGATTTTTGGTCTTTTTGGTTGCACATGAATGTGTGTCTTGCTTTTTCCTTCTCACGTGTGCAGGCATAACTACTGCTCATGGTTTGGGCTGGGCTGGCCACTAAAACAAAAGACAGATGCTCTCTTTTACCTCTCTCCCCTTCAGAGGAGAAAAAATGAGAAGGACTTATGAGTTAAAAAGAAACAAAATTGCTTTAAGGCAATATTAGTAATAAATTATTAATAAGAGAAAAAGAATAAGAAAATAATGAAAAATATATAATGAATTATGTGTTATGAAATATGTATATAAAAAGGAAATATATATCTATAATAATGAAATGCAATATATACAAAACTGTATCAAGCTCCCAGGATGACAGTCACGTCACTGGCAGCCACTGGATTGGATTCCAGACTGGACTGGATTCCAGATCTGGATTCAGGAATGCACAGACTGGGACCAAAAGCAGACGACCAGACAGAGACCTTCTCGGATGCAGGCCACTGCAGGAAGAGGGCTGACCCTTTGATCCCTCAGCTTTTATACTGAGCATGGGGCAGATGGAATGGAATATCCTGTTGGTCAGGTTTGGGTTACCTGTCCTGCCTGCTCCTCCCCACAGATGCAACCCATCCATGCTCTTCCACTTCCAACCCTCCAACAGGTAAATAAAGTTAGCTCCCCTTGATTACTATAGCAAGAAGTATAAACAAGAGCCTCTCTGTCTACCATTCCTTGGTATTCACTATAAACATCAGACATTATCTCTGCTAGAAGGGGATATTGTCTGAAAAATATGCTGTTAATTTCAGAGAGTTAGAAGAGGCTTAACTGAAAAGTAAAATTACTGAGAAGAACCTTGGTTCTGTTTTACCTCAAACCAGGACATTCCCAGTTGTGCCAGGAACACACAGGTTAGTGCAGCACATGAGTAGAAGCCAACAGAAGGTCTGTCCATTATCTTGTATGGAAAGTGTTTACAGCTGTACAAGTTTTGTGTAAATGGGAACTAGCACCCCAAAAGCTTCTCCAATTACCTCTTTTTAAAGCTTATTAACACCTTTTCCTTTACAGCTGTTAACCTGCCTTGTGTTCATGGGACAGATGTGGTCTGGGTCTTGCTTCCGGACAACTTGCGTATGACATCCTGTAATAAAACTTCTTCAAACAACAGAATATTGGAAAAGGCCAAATATCAGCACTGCTCTGTATATATGCAACAGTGCTTATAAAAATGTATGTGTAACTGTTTATCTTGTTGCCAAGGTGGGGATTCATATGTAACTCTATGACTAGATAGTTGTCCACAGTACATGGGCTTAACTTCCTTGGAAAACTTAAGTCCCTCTTAAATTTCCTGTTAAAGCCAGGAGGGGCAGAAGTTCAACTGACGTAAAACTATGCCGCATGAGTATTTCCCTTTGTGGACTCTCTGAAGAAGGATCTTTTCAGCCTTCTCTGGGGGTGCCTTTATAAAATGTTGAGTTCTCTTAAAGTTTGTACTAAATGAATAATTAAGTTAATAATAGAGCAGCTGCTGATCATAAACTCTGGGAATTTCCTATACTCACATTTCAGCCAGAGAATAAATTTTTCACTTAAGGAGCACACACTGCCTTTGTCTACTTTTCAGTCTCCAGGCTCTCTCTCAATTATCAACAAAAGACAACCAGAGCCTTTCCTAACCCTGCCTGTGACGCCAACAGAAACTTGTCTGATTTGTCTGTGAAACACACAGATGAAGAGATGAAGAGTATGAGAGCACACCCACTTTGTGATGATCTCCCGAGCTTTCTGCCAAATCCCCAGGGAGGAGCTTTGTTTGGAGTTTTAAATTGACCCTAAACTTGCCCAAATTCAGGCAGGAACATTCCTTTAATTCCCCTGGCACTCATATGATGCTTTGTTAGCTAATATTGCCTTATATGGCCTCTTTGGAAACTGCAACTCCCAGGTACCTCCAGTCTTTAAAACCGTGACTTAATGGCAAAGTAATGACAGTAGAGGTCTCTGGATCAGCACATCCTGAAGCAAATGGGGTTTTTTGGGTTATTGGACAGTTGCTTTGATATCAGTCTTCCTGTGACTCCATTGTAACTATATTTCTAGCCTTCACTATAATGGAGGAAAGCTCAGAAATGTGAACCACTTGAATCCAAAACCCTAGAAACTTGAAAAGTATATAAAGTAAATATATAAAGTATATAAAATAGTCACCTTTTACATTTCATGTTTTTTGTTTCATTTGGAGTGGTATCCTACTTGGATGATTATTCATTTTGTAAGAAAACAAAGAGAAGCAAGTATTGCAAAACAGTGACAAGATTTTTTTTCCTCTCTCTTTTTTATCCCTATTTTAGGAAGGCATGAGGTGCGGTCCTGGACAACAGCTGCCAAGCAATCCTTGTGTCTCATGTGGCAAAAAGTGAAAGTGCAGCTAATGCTAAGCATGTCTTTCCTTGTGGCTGTTTGTTGGTATTGCAGGAGGCTATACAGCTTTTTAGCACAGCTACTGAAACGGTAGGTTTTTATTATGCAGACTTTAATCTTCCACGCTGTTGCTTATTTCAGTAAATATTGACCTTTGACCACTCCTCTTTGACACCTGTTTTATCATTTGGATTTCAGGTGGAGCAACTACCTTCAGAGAAAACTCATAAGTAATCTTTTTGTTGTCATTCTGTATTCCTTGATCCCCTCCACCACCACTACCCTTTAAATGCAGAACAGCAGAAGGTAACTAATCTATTAATTAATCTCAATTTAGGGAATCTCAGTGTGCTGACAGAAGTTGATCTGCTTGGTTATAGTATGAGAGAATGGAAAGGAGAGACAAAGCAGGCCAAACACATGAGGGAGGTAAGAATTAAATTTCAATTTCTGCATGAGGATTAGGGAGAAGTTTGTGGGAAAGAATTAGCACTCCCAGCACAGGCATCTGCTACAGCTACTAGAGCCTGCCGCATCGGCTGGCTAAAGGAAAAGTGAAAGGGACAGCGTGAATGTAAGTCTAGATAGAGACTGCAATAGAGAAGGTCAAAACATAGATCAGATTTTAGCCATGCATCTTCTGCAAATTTCCCCCCTGTAGCACCGATGAGCCATGTGGTGGCTTTCACAGGAAAAATCATGCCCAGTGCTACAGCCCAAATAACTTGGTTTTAAGCACTGCCTCTCAGCCAGCCTTTGGTTTAAGGTAAAAGCTCTCATTCCAGGGAGGAATGAAACACCACAGCTATTTCTCTTCCAAGCTCCCTGTGACAGCAACCAGTACTTGGCACCCTCCCCAGCCACCACCGAGGTCCCTGTCTGGCTGCATCAGCCACAGCTGGGGGCAGAAGCTCACATCTGGCCTGTGAGCTTGTGAAGAGGACCAGTGTGCAGATGGTGGCCATCCCCTGCCTCCACATAGCCTCTATCTGCTCCAGTTCTGCATCCCGGGATGCATGGAGCTGCCATGGTGCTCCCTGGCCAAGGCACTTCTGTGCCAGCATCTTCCCCTGCATAGGCATCTTCCCCTGCCCGAGACGAGCCTATCTACACCCAGCAGCTCCTGCTGCCTTGTACCACACATAGCTGGGACTAACAAGGTACTAATGTCACAGTTAATGTCCTTGTCATCTTCTGTACCCTGATCAGCTGCTGCAGGGTGGCTGGAGACAGCCTGGGCTGCACAGGGAGGTGGTAGCCTCTGCTGCTTGTGGGCATCAGCTAATCCTTGGTGCTGATCTTTTCCCATTCACTTTATTTTTTTCTTCTATATTTTTTATACCTTTTCATGTAAGAGGCTTTTTTGGGTAATTTTTTAATGTATTTTTTTTCCGTGTTGTATCTTTGAGCTGCTAACTGTGACCGTCTTAATTATTATACTTCTCCTTGGATTTTTATTTTGTTTCTCTTACCTTTTTAAAATGAAATAGTTTATTGCAGTTTAGCAAGTTTTCTTCCTAACTGTGAGTCAAGGTGAGAGTTGTGCTGCACTGAACCAGGCTTTAGGTCATGGATAGCTGAACTCCTGAGCCTAGGACCTACTAAATTCATGGTTCACCAATGCTAGCTACACTGTTTTCTGGCACCTCAAAAACATGTTTTTCAGTTGTGTACATTATTTGTACGTGCTTACATCCTATGAGCAGAAAAGCCAGCTGCACTGCCTGCGAAAGCTGTATATTAATGCACAAGCAATAGGCTGTTGGCAGCTATAGCCTGGTGGCCATTAATGGAGGCAGCGTGGCAGGGGCCATGGCAGGAGCAGCAATGCTCTCCCAAGGGCCCTGACCAACTCCTTGGAGTTGGAGCAGCACTACATTATCCTAACTCATGAAGGGCATGGGCCTCCAGGAGCAACATGTGTTTAAAATTCTGTTTCAGCTGTGCTAAGCCTTAATCACCAAGGTAGGCTCAAAGACCATAGGCTGGATTTTCACTTTTCCCATAAAACCTATAGCTAAAGTAGCTATACAGGTGGTAGAGTGGTAGTATCTGTTATAAACAAACTTAGAGCCCAATCTAGTGAATCAGCTAACTGTGACATTATACCCTTTTATCCTCCTGGGGTGGCATTTCAGACTAGCACAGGACAAACGTAGCTCCGGGTCTGTATTTTTGATTTTCTTATGATGGTGGGGGACACTGACCATGAGATACTGAGTGAGATCAAAAAGGCAGAGAGGGTAGGAGATGCAGTACTAATGAGACACAAACTAGCCATCTGCACCTGCAGCAGCAGTGGGGTTGAACTTCAAGGTGCTGCCATCTGATGGATCAGCTTTTCAGGGAGCCCCCAGGAAAAGAAGTTACCCTTGCCTTGGTCCTGACATGGAATCTGCCTCAAATATGGCTTTTTAATTTCTATTGCTGTTCTCTGGAACAGGAGACAGCACGTACTACTATGCAAAGTCCATGTAAGAACAACAAAGCAAAAAAATTATTACAATTGCATCCACCTACAGAAAGGTCAATTCCTTAAAAACAAGGAAGTATGTTAAAAAGAACCTAAAAGACAGCTGAGAGACTTGAGTCTTTACAGTCAGTGTATTTGACATATATATTGCTTTAGCTCATGGCCTTGGAACCACAGAGCAAATGCCTACCCAGAAGGACTTAGGAAAGGGTAAAATTAAGCTAATAAGACCTAACAGCAGCATAAGGGACTTAGGAGAAAAAAGAAGGTATTGTTCAAAGAGCTGGAGTCATGTCCAAATGATGAACAGAGAAAGGATCCATTAGGATTAAATTAGGGAACACAGCAATGACAAAAGTGCCCAGAACAACCCACAACAAGGCCAAAAGTGATTTGGAGGAACAAGTAACAAAAGACGGCAAAACTTTTGATAAATTTGAAACACATACTGGGTGACCAGCCTTTCAGAGACCAGCTGGTTATATCAGGTAGAGGTTATCACAAGAGCACATTTTAGAATGAGGTCTCATGAGATCTTTAACCAGCCTAATGCGCTTGCTGTCCCCCAAAAGGCATAGTTTGTCGCTTGTCTTATCTCTCCCTTTTCCTCATCTCATTTTAGCTACACAGTCCCTCTGCCTTTTTTTTTGTGCTGGCTCTTACATCTTCTGTTGGATGTGGGTCACCAAGATGGTGAGCTGATGGAGACATCTGGGCTTGCTGAAGCAGCAAGAAGCTCCCACAGCAGGAAGGATGCAGTAGGTTTATGATTATCACATCCAGTGCAAAGTAAGAGCAGGGGAGATTGTGCAGACACGTGGTGTTGGGATAGGGTGAGGAAGCAACTAAGGTGAAAGAGGACCAAGAATTGAGACCATCTTACCGCTCCCTTTAGGAAGCAAACCGAGACTGATGCAGCAGCCTGTGTAACTGTAGAGTCCTCTTTCTAAGGTTCTAATAAGGTTTCTAATTCTCTGCCAGTTTATTGATCTGAATTGTCTCACCAAGGGCCCAGATGAGAGCCAGAGGTAATGCAGATGAAATACAGGGAGTGTGTAGCTGGAAGAAGGGCCATCTGCTTCAGCTTAGGGCTGCCAAATCTGCGCAGCCTCAGGTCACCATTGCACAATGGATTCAGGTCAGTGTATGGAGATGTTTTGGCAAAAGCAGTTTTCTCCAGATGCCTGTTCCTGCCCTTTTGCTGCTCCATCCCATGTGTCAGCACGAGTTGTGAAGTGGTCGGGATTGAAGCTGTTACAGTAAAGAAG
Source organism: Gallinago undulata (assembly GCA_026546715.1). Classification (NCBI taxonomy): domain Eukaryota; kingdom Metazoa; phylum Chordata; class Aves; order Charadriiformes; family Scolopacidae; genus Gallinago; species Gallinago undulata. Next base: position 77,663,823 of record JAOTQQ010000012.1, on the reverse strand, counting down.
TCTTCACTGATCTGTTCTGCTTTGGTTGGCCATCTGAATGTTTACACTAGCAACAGTGGAGAGACTGGAGCGAGGTGCTGGGTTTGGAGAGAGTGCAGAATCACTCTTAAGGGGCAGTGGCAGTGTAAGGTGTTTACAAAAACGACGAAGTTAGAACATTTTTGTGTATATGAAACTTATAAATACACTTTCTCTTTCCCCTATCCCCCTCCCCCCCCCGTTATGAGTAGTTTGGAATTGGACTCCAGTACAACATGGGTTTAGTCCAAGATTTAAAATATTTATTGCTAATTTTTTGGGTCTTTTTCTAGGCATATGAAGAATTGTTTCGGAACTGTCATATCAAATATCTGCGACAAGTCAGGAAGGACAACTATAGTGTACTAAGAGCAGTGCTGTTTCAGATATTCAGCCAAGGCATTCCTTTTCCATCATGGATGAAGGAGAGGGATATATTAAAGGTAAAATTCAGTTTCTAAATGAACATGATTCAGGTGATCTTGCATCATAGGAGGAAGCTTTTCAAAATATTAAAAATTAAGTGTCTGATACAGAAGTAGAAGAGAATCATTATCAGAAGTTAAAGAGAAGTTTTTCAAACTCTTTGAACTACAACTAATTGAAAAAATGTCCTTGATCTAAATGTAACAAAGTGAACAGGAATCTAAATGGTAAAAAAAAAAAAAAAGTAGATGAGAAGTGTTACTGCCACCCTGCTAGATATCACTCCCTTAACACAAAAGGATATTTTAATCCTCCTCATCCACATCTGTGCAAAGTCTAGTGGTTCATTTGGGAGTCCTGCCCTGGGCTCCAGGAGCTCCAGCAGGAGACAGTGGGGAGCTGTAGCTGCTGCCTGCAGGAACGCATGTGCAAACTGGAAGGTGTCTGTAATCCTACATATCACTGAGTTTGGATGTATTCAGCTTCTGCAAAGCGTGGGTTATATACTTTGCTGAGAGCATATTTTCTTCTCTTTTTGGCTGACCCTGTTTTAAAAGAGTCTTAAGGACTTGGCAGTCAAATGGAGCTTCATTCTTAACATTTGAGTGGTTCTGAAGCACATTTATATTTTTTTTTTGAACTGTACAACCAGAGGATAGAACCACATCATAAATTAAAATGTGTGTAGACAAATTTATATAACTTTATATTCTACTTCTTATTATGGTTATGATCTCTACTTAATTAGGTTTTGGTTTTTCTTCCCCAGCTCCCTGAAAAGCTTTTGTATTCTCAAGGTTGCAACTGGATTCAGCAATACAGTTTTGGGCCAGAAAGATACACAGGTCCCAATGTCTTTGGTAAATTGCGCAAATGTATGGAGACATTAAAGACCAATGTAAGTATTTAGGAGATGGCTGAGGGGAATAAAAGCACTGAGAAGTGGGTTGAGACGGAGTTCGGGAACTACTCCTTGTTACTTATCTCTATGGCAGTCAGCCCCATTCCCAGGGATCTGAGCTGCTGCACGAGGCCATTGCCTCTCCTGCAGGGGAATCCTCTTTGTGGGATTCTGCTAGGTTATGTCCTCGGGGTCCCCCTGAAAAATTAAGGAGGCCGTCCTCTCCACAGCTGTTAGTTGCTGTATGGTTTAGTAGCCTCATAGCCTTCTGAAACAGAGCTAAAAACCAGCCTAACAAGATCTTGCACCTTCCTTGAGCTCCTTGGGGGTTTCTGTGTGTCTGCAGCTGTGTGCGCTTTTGGACTGTTCCTATTTTCTTTGGCACAAGCTGTCCCCAGCACACCACCACCCTCTCCTCCCCATCTTCCTCCTGCTGGGCATTTCCTTTGTATCCCCTCCTGGGTCACAGTCATCAAGTAGATACCGGCATTTGCTGAACTCCAGGGTTTTGGCCAAGATTAGGTTGAAACCCTTCTCTGAAGGCATCCATTATCCAGTATATCAGATCTTAAACTGTCATTTTTAGTTCTACAGTACACCTTACACTTCTGGCTTGTCTTACCACAGCCACAACAGCTTATTTTACTGGTGTGCATTTAACCTGGTTCCTTTTATGTGGCCCTGTGGATGCAAGACACAACTCTGTAGTTTTGAACCCTATTATCACTGATACTAATTGTTAAAGAAAACCAGCAAACCTCAGACAGACTTATTTAGCTCTAGAAACAAGGCGAATAAAATATTTTATTTATAAATAAATAAATAAATACTAAAAAGAGGGAATTAAAATAGAGATCTGGTCCTTGTCCCTTGCCTGCAACCTTGCTGTGCCACAGTGACAACTATCTATTGTCTTGAGATGTGCCTAGTGCTTCTTGCATCCAAATACCATTTTCTTCTGGTTGCTCTTTGCATTTGCTGGTGTTGGGTTGTTCAGCTTTTATTTTTAACTTCTTATAGCTCTTTTAAGTTGCTGTTAGTCCCTTAGCATGAACCATTTAAACTGGATGTTTGTACAGAAAAAAGTTTCACACCAACACCATGAACAAATCCATACAATTAACAAGTTGTTGCAGAGCAGCTGTATGATGCATTATGCTGTTACTGGGTATGAGCTCTAGCTCCCAACTTAATTTTTTTATAAAGATGCGAGATGGATTTTTGTCTGTTTTCAGTAACAGGATTGTCTGCTGCCTTTCTTGGCTCCATTGTCATCTTGTGGGCTGTTGCCTGCAGATGCTGTTGTGCCTGGGCTGTGTTGGTTAATAAGTGCTTTACTTTTAGGACAGGCTTTTCACTTAGGTAGTAGAAGTCCTCTAGCAAAAGGACACTAGTGGTTCATGCAGGAAGGTCTCATTTATAACCTGTAAGAAAAGTCTTGAGGAATTCTCTGAGGAGATGAGGGGATCTGTTTCTCGATTAGGTGTTCACGGGTAAGTTAGATTTTTTAATTTTTTTTAGTTGCAATTCAGTTTATGGCTACTTAAATGATGCAAGCACAGAATTAACTGAAATTCATTTGAATACCAGTCATTGAGCATCATCTTCTATGGTGGTCCCAAAAGACCTGATGATGCTTTTTAGCCACTGTGTTCAGGACTGGGTGCTTTAAGCTTTCTAATTTGGTACCCAGTCCAGCATTGTCTCCTGGATGCCCCATGTTCTGGATGTGAGCACTGGCTTTTGACCCCTGTAGAGCAACAGAGAGCTCAGAAGCTCTCATTATCAACTGCGAGCAGAATGAGAAATTCCCACCCCATTCATGTCCCATGCATATTTTTGTCTTGTCCCTTCTTGTGCAGCCAACTTACTTTGATCTCATGAAGCAGAACACACTAAAGACATACAAATGTGTACAGTTCATAATACCATTCTGGTTTGTCCAGTTTGTATAGGTTCCTTTTAATTGGCACACGTCTGAATTGGGCTTAACATCTAAAGAATTTAAGCTAGAGCAACTTTAATGTAAAGGGTACTATAGAGGAAAATCACTGAATTTTGGAAGCTCTAAGTGAAAAGCACTTAAGTGTCATCACTTAATCTAACCTTTGCTGACGACTTAGTGTCTACATCTGATGCACCTACACAGATTTCCTGTAACTTTCTGAGGTCCTTTTGGTGGTTACGCTCCTTCAGACTCGTTACTTACAATGATACCTGGATTTTCTACAGTGGTGCTGGATGGTTTTTGTATAGGAGGAAGTACATTTACTTTCTCATAGCCTGTCATTAGCATCCAGATGCTTGGAGCTGTCTGTAGCAAATACGTTCAGCTGGATAAATGGAAACTAAGATGTCTAAGGCTTCAAATTTCACTGCAGATCCAAAAGAGCCACTTGTTTATTTGCACCACCATTTGGCTACAATAAAATTATAGTACAGACTGGCGTTTGTTCTGGGTTTGGAATCTTTTGTATTAAATAGAGTTCTTAATAATTTGATTGGTATTTTTCCGTGTGCTTTCCAGTGGATTGAAATAAGTGCTACTAAAGATCATGAAGAAAGAGGAAACATGTGTAATACACTCTTCTCTGATGAGAGCAAGGAACACAAACTATATGAGGCCATAAAATTCATCATGCTCTATGAAGTTGTTGAAGCCTACGAACACATAAAGAACAGGGAAGAACCCACACACAACCTTTTTAGCCTTCTCCTTGCTCGTGATTCTTCGTCTGACCCTTTGAGTTTCATGATGAATCATCTGAATGGCATAGGTGACTCTATTTGCCTAGACCAGGTAACGATATAGATGAAAAATAAATCACAAAACTTATTCCATCTCTGACATGATTTGGTGAATATATCATTCATCGTCTGTGATAGCTGGCCCATTTTTTGTTCTTTGGAATGTGGGGAAGTGAGGATAGTCATTTATCTTCCAGGAAGAAACCTGTAGTAGAGTAAAATGGGGTGGTTGGTTTTCTTGCTGAGACAGAAATAAATGGTGCAAGCTATCAATGAGACATAGTTTAGGGCAATGATACCTTTGATATGTAAAATAACTTTATATTATGCAGATTTTACCTGTTGTTTTGCTTTTCCTATCTGTTCCACCATGCCTATCATCGCTCTACTCTTTCCCTTCTCTGGTTCCCATTAGATCTAATGTCTGTTAAGACTAGGAGAACACTATTAACTGTAAACCTTTAAATGCTAAGATTTTTTTTTTTCAGTTTTACATTTAGTGAGGAGTTAAGCACTGACATCTAAACTCCACACTGCCACTCTGCAAATAGTTTCACTTGCCAATGGATGAAATTATTTTTTATAATCAATATCAGTTATCAAGTCAACTGTTACGTTGCAGTCACCTTCAGGAGCAGTTTGACTACAACTGGACAAGTTCTGCTCTGTCTGACTGTGACCAAGGATATAAGCTTTTTCCAAAGCATTTTTTGAGATCAAGCAACCCTTTTCAAGATTTCAAGAAACTCAAGTTTCATATACATGAAGTACAAGGATTTTTTTCATTATACTGTTTCCCTCGTGCAGCAAGTGATCACAAGGTGGCAGACTTCTCATTTTTCAAGGTGAATCAAATATTTAATCGTAGCTAGTCCCTTCATGCTCCCCGCTAAGCTGAGTGGGCTGGCTTTGGAAGCAATTTTAAGCATTGTGTCAGGTGGAAAAGGGATGTTTCCAAAGTGTCAGACATAAACCAGAATATTCTACATGCAAAAGAGCAGTGGAAGGACTGTTGGAACATTGAAAATGCCTTCAAACATTTAATTTTCTTACTTCACTTCCAGAAGGCCCCCTTTTATTCCTTGTCTACTGTTTTGAAGCTAGGTGACTTGCCTTAACTTGGATTATCTTTGGTTTAGTTTTTTAAGTCTAAATAAATGTCTTACAGAATTCTTTCATTTTTAGGTTGAACTATTTCTTTTTGGATACTTGCTTGAAGTGAAGATAAGAGTTTACAGACTGCATAGGTTTAATACTGAGGAATTTCAAGTAAACTATCCAGAAGAATACCGAAGGGAATGGAATGAGATTTCTCTCCTGACCGAGGATGACCGATACTATCACATCCCCCTTTTCAGAACGTGAAGGACCAGTGACTTTTATTCATTTGTATAATATAGTGAGTGAACAGTTCCAGTGAATTAAGTTTCTAATTGGCAGCAGTATGATTTTGAGAATGCTCGTTAATGATTACAAAATGATTTATGGTTTATTGTGTAAACATTTTGCTTTCCCATGCAGCTTAATTCACTATCAGTCAGCCATAAAAAACATAAAATATATTGCTATACTGTCTGGGAGAAAAAATAGCATATTTGAGGATTGTCAGACAATAAAGATGGGACTGCATTGATAGAGAAGGCAAAGGTAATGATGGGTTTTCCATTGCTAGCCTAAGGGTTTGCTCTGACAAATTCAAGTTCATAAAGCAATTCCTGCCTTCCCCTCTACTGTCTCTAGCTAGGGAAGATGAGTCACAGAGGAAGCAACTCCAGGGGTCCTGCAGTTTATATTCCAGACTATTAAACTTGCACTAACCTGGGGCTACCTAGGATGGGAAGGTGTAAACCAGGGCCTCTGCAAAGCTGCTTCAAATCCCTGGAAGTTGCTGGAATGCCTCCCTCCAGGGATGGGCAGAGCGAGCAGCTTCAGGCTGTACTTGCTTCAGACACCTGAAATTAAGCTGTCTGCACTCAGCACTGATATCCAAAGGTGAAGACATGTTACACGGGGGAAAAAACCCAACCCACGCACAAAAATACTCTGCCAGATGAACAGAAGATCTGCATTATAACTGAGGAAAGTGGACAAGCTTTCTCAAAGCTGAAAAGGGCAATATTAATTAATAAGGAACATACAATGGTGTTTGACCCAGTAGCTGCCAATGGGTTTTGTCAACTTGTAAATCCTTTAAGGGCTGATTTCAACATTACCTGCCAAGATTTTCTTTGCAATTCATCTGAGAAAGCTGTGCACAGAATACATTCACAAACACTGCATTTTCAGAAAATACTAATTTTCTATGTGTTATTTGAATTCAGTGGTGTATGTACATGTTTTATCTTTGAGTATATATTGATCTCCTTGCATAAGTTTGCTATTTAGTTTAGACCTCAATGTTTGAAGAAGTCTGTCCAGGACAACTAAATGAGATTTACCTTATTAGATGGAACATTTTGCCTAGTTTTATTTTCTAAAGGAATCAATTGCCTTTTCATTATTTCAAAAATAAGGGACCTTCATTTGAAGAAATATTAAAATGATGTAGCAGATCTAGCAAAATATTTCTGAAAAGCTTACAGTCCAATAGGCATATGGTTGTATTGAAAAATGTGGGATTTATTAAGAAACAAAGTTTCTCCTTTCCTTATCCTAGAGATATGGGGACAGGCAGGCTTGTTTTTTAATTCCTGCAGAAGAAAATACAAGTAACAAAAATGTGAACAGGGTCTGCAGGAGAGACAACTAAGTGGTGATGCTTGGAGTGCACAGAGAGCACTTGGTTCCTTTGTGTAAAGGAAAACAATTGTATCCCTTACAGTCCTTTTTTTTTTTTTTTGTATGTGAATATATATATTTATAAACACAAATACACCTGAGTTCTATATTGTAACAGTTTTGTTTCCTGAAAGTTTTTCTGAGTTCAGTCTATTTCAATAAGTTGTAGCTTTTAATTAAGAAGGCTTGATACCTTTAATAACTTCATCTCATCAAAACCTGCATATCAAGTACTTTATTTATTAAAAGAAACTTATTTTCACTGAATGAAATAATTTGCCTGCTTTAGATTTGGTTCTGCACTGCATGGGTAAATGTTATAATGCCTGAGGGTAGGGTACTGGTATTTCTTTTGCATCAACAATGACATTTACAGCTATCAATACTTGCCTGTATTTTATTCTTGTTTTGATACAAGCAGACATACCAAAAAAGGATGCATTTTTATAGTGGTCTTTTTAATGGTTTGCATATTGTTTATGAATAGGAATACAAAAGCATTACGGCTGAAAGTGTTACATTGTCAAAGTGTATGTTTTTGTAATCTTGAGTGTATTAATAGCAGGGGGTTAATAAAGATTGAACATAGAGAGTGGACTTTTATCTTGCCAATTTGGATGTTTGCATCTGAACTTGGACACCTTGGGCTCTTTGCCTTGTCAGTGGAAGGCAATGGCATGCAGTCAGTCAGAGGAGTGGGTCTCTACAGGCATCTGGTTTTCCTCACTGACTAGTGGGGGCTGGCAGTGATCAGCATAAATCTCTCAGATTGAGATGTTTGAAGTAAGGTGAGATTGATTTTGTGCTAAGAATCCAGAAAGAACATGTTGAAATGGAGCTGCTGGCTAATCAGATTTCAGAGGTGCTAGCCGGGTCACAACAGGAACAGAAATGGAATGTGAAGAAAGAGGAAATTCAGGTGAGGATAATCACAAGTCTTAGAGATAAATGCAGAGAGTGCTCTATGCAGGATCTTAAAAAACACTGAGATGTATTTGGGGCTGCACAGAGTTTTAATCAGGTTCTCTGATAATATATTTTACATATTTATAAAGCAAAAAGATATGTTTTTTTTTTACATATGAATAAATGTGTATATATATACATACATATAAAAGAAAAGTACATTAGAAAACATCATCCTGAATAAAGTGTATCTGGAACTAGCTGGTACTATGGAAGTGGCAGATGCTGTAGCATCTTTTCCAGTTGGTGGCACAGACAACCTTGCTGTACAAATCCAGAAGCACACAGTCATTACCAATTATTTAAAAAATGCAGTGTTGTAGGCAGCTAAAATTCCAAGTCAAGATGTCTTTATTGCTGGTAGTTTAGCAAGAAAAAGAAAACATACTGAAGCCTTAGCAGTGAGTTTGGATTTTTCCCCAAACTTGAAAAAATGTGTTAAGAATGTAACAGAGCAGCTGAAGAAATTTGTATCTTTTCTTATAAAGGAGAAAGATGCTGATCTTGAATGTCATCTTTTTAAAAAATTGCATCTCAAAAAAATGTATGAACCATGATTGCAGTTCATTTTTAACTCCAAAGAAAAACACTGGTAATCTCTGTTCTTCAACTCTAATAGTGAAATTGCTTCTTGTATAGATAGTGGCTACTAAGTTGAAGCAAATTAAAAATCACCAGTGTAGTTGTTGCTGGTATGTCTCCCTGCTTAGTTTCAAGGTATTGAGTTTAATGACTAGGAAATAGTTCTCAAATGCAGTTTGTAATTTGCCTAAAGATTTAAGGACTAGGTATGATCAAATTGGTTGAGCTATCCAGAAAAATAAAGACTTGGGTTGCTTCCATTTCTTCCTTTCTCTCCCATCTATGAAATATCAAGTAGATCAAGAGACCTCACATAGTAGACAAAATTTGCTTTTTTCCCCCTTTGCTTAAAGAAGGATAGCTGATATTCTATGGGAGAAGATATTGTTAAAATCTTTTCCTATCATAATCCTGAAAATCCTACTAACTCCATACACATGGCAGCTCCGCTCTGGAAATTTGCTGGGAAGAGGGAGGGATGCTATCAGTTATAGGGGATGTAAAGGAAAAGTGAAGTCTCTGCTATTTCATCTCTCTTTGGAAACACAGTGACTAGGAGAATAAAGCAGCACAGCAAGGCTGGGGAGTATAGGGTGGAAGTAGGCTTGAGTCATGTAAAACAAAGCATAAAGTAAGCAGCACAAATACCATCAAATAGTGGTAATGTGGCTGCCTAAAATTGTTCAGTAAATACGAAAATACTTGACATTTGACCCTGCATGTCCAGTCTTCTGTATGACATTCCTCTCTGAAGAATGCTGAGGGGACAACAGATCACTACTTTTTTCTCATCTGACTAATGATCATCCTTTTCTGTCCTCTTAACTTGTAGCCCTAATGCCCTCTGCTGCCTGACATATTTCCTCACAGTGAGTTATAAACTCAGGAAACAGTGGGATCAAATTCCTTGTACAAGAGCACTTACACAAATTTACAGACTATTTATTGGCATCCTGATGTCTTTAAAATCACTGCCTAGGTTCTTTACCCTCTAGCTTCGTTGCCACCTCCCAGGTTCCTTCCAAAACATCAGACTGTAGGGGCTGGCTCCATTTGGCAGCTCCAAGGCTGTGTTCTGAGCAGCACCTTTTCCAACAGGTGACGAGCACTTAGGTGTGCTGCAAAGTCCAACTAGCTGCCAGGCTAGTATCTATCTTCATAAATTGAAGACTACTCTGGTCAACTTTGTCAAAATTCAATGGTAATCCATACATACTCATGTTGCAGAGCATCATTCTGCAACACCTGATGTCTGCGGTGGGAGACGGGAAGAAGCAATCTGAGCTACGGCTTCCCATCTTTCTGAAAATGTAGCTGGTAGGTTCTGTTACAAATCATTTCTGTTTGGCTGGAAGCGTCCGTTGTTGTTCTTCTCTGTGCTTTATTACTGACTTAAATTCAGGTTCGCACACCTCTGAATGTCTTAGTTCAGGTTACCCCATTTTATGTATTTCTGCCTAAATAAGGAAAAGTGCAGCAGCTTGGTCCATGGAATGCTCATAAACACAATGAATAATTTGTCAGCCTAGACTGTGGGTCTAATTTGCTTTCAAGGAAACTGAGCTGCTGCCAGCAATCACAGCTAGGTAGGGATACTGTAGCTTGATTACATAAATGAGTATTGGTATGCTAACTGTACCTTTGTGACCCTCAAATGTGAAATATTAATAGAAAAATACATACATGTTAACAGAGTTCACACCAACTATATTTTTGAAGCTGTTGAAAAAAAAAATAGTTGTAGGTAATTTTAGTGCCCCAAATGCATGTAATTTAGTAACAAAGCAAATGATTCCTCTGAGATGCTGCTAGCAATTAGAAATTCCCATTTTTTTGCCAAGCAATTAAAACCTGCAGCCTTCAAGTGAAGCTACTTGTCTTCCTGTGTTTCTAAATTCAGTTAAGACTGTAGAGTTGAACTCTTTTATTTTCAATTTTGGGGAGGCTGAGTGGAAAGGAAGATACTGTGACTACTATCTGGGCTCAACTTTTAACAAGAACATGAACAGAAGGAGGAAGAACCCTACATATTTCTTCAAGCTCTGTCCAGAGTCTTAATCCCACTGTTGCAAATGCCTAAAGGCTCTCTATTTTATTTCAGCATCTTATTGATCAGTTCAGTCCTCCTGTAGAGAGATTATTTTTAAACTGGATTTTTTCTGTATGTATTTAGAAGGTTTAATAACAGTACTGCAGCAAAGAGTTTATGCTGTAGCTGAGAGTTATGGTCTACTTCTTGGTAGAGGCCAGTGTACGTTGACAGCTGCATTCTGAAACTATTCACAAAGCTGCTTCTAGTACCACAGTTGGCAGAGGGCTGCCTTGTCTGTGAACAGACAAGGGCTTCAGTAGCTCTGGTCTTCCTCATTAAGGAAGGCTGATGCAAGGTCACGTCAGACATGGAGAGCTGCGTCTTGTCAGGGAGCAACAACCAAACACAGAAGACAGGAGGTAGCATCAATCAGTGGGAGCCTGAGAAGGTGGTCAGCTGCAGAGTAGTTGCAGAGCAGGCACAGGTACATTCCTTGTTCCAAGCAGGTATTTGCAAGGGCAGCCACATCTGAGCGACTCCAGAGGCTTGTTCATTAGGGAGACTTATGAGCATCAGCTGAGAGGGATTTGTTCGAAATGAATGGATCTAGTTCATTTAATTAATGAACTGAAAAAGATCTTGAGGCTGATCTGTTGACTCATTAAAGTAAAATGCCACTTTTTTTCCTTTGAGAGAACAGTAAAGGGGACTCATGAATTTGAGGGCTGTAATAAAAGCCACTTATTTTCTTGATTTTTGATACTAAAATACAATTTTTATGCTGGAGCTTGCATCCTCTGTGAGTTCTTCGGGAGGCTTTATTATTTCAGTAATGCAACTGAAGGCTGCTTCTCTTGATGTCTTGACCTTAACGGCACACTATATCACAAAGTACACCTGACTACAAAAGACACCTCTCATTAGATGTGAAGCCAGGCTTGCAGGTTTGCCATCTGTACAGCTCATGAGGGTGGTCTCTCTGTGCTCCTTGGTGGCTGCACAAATGAGCTTTTATCCCATAGCCAAGCAAATATGATGGATACAGATGTGTCAGTCTCCCCAGGCAGAACATTACAACTCATCACTTGACTTCATCTTGATCGCTTCTCCTGGCAACTCCACATGGTGGTTTTGCTTCTCACTGTTGGTTGTTCATCTACCAAATTACTCTCAGGTGGTCAGGCAGATTCATGATCTTCCTCACTAGAGAAGAGGTCAGAGCATTCAAAGGAGAAGCTGGTGGCCTTGCCACCAACTGCATGATTTTCAACTGAGATCTGTATCAACAAACCCCACTAGTACAATTTTTTCCCTGAGAAAAAAACAGCCTGATATTGCAGGCCAGAAGTTGTTGTGTAGCCCACAGACCAAGTACTTCCCTTCATCATGTAATCCAGTTCATGGAGTGTTTCACAGCTGGCCTCAGTTAACTTCAGAGGTCTACTGGTAGTAGTTAATGCATTCATACTAACAGAGAGTCAGTTTTAGCAGCAGCAGCAACCATACTGTTTTACACAAGCAAAGTGCTTCTTTTTTTCCCTGTTATTTAATGAAAACAAGATTCATCTGTTTTCTTCTTTGCAGTCTCATAAAAATTTATATATCTTTTGCAGATTTAATGTAACATCTCGAGCAGTAACTCTAATTCTAAACTTTCTCTGTAAGCTGAAAGAAAACTCAATATTCAAGCAATCAGTAAAGGAAATACATATATGATTCTATGGGTGGAAAAAATATGGCAACCTGCATATATACATTTCTTATATTACTGCCTCATAAAATTGCTGGAATTTTGCATTCAGCATCATTATTTGGTTTCTGCAATTTTTGCTCTATTTGCTCTCTTTTTTTTTTTTTTTAATGTGGAAACTGGGAACGAAAAAAGGCATGAAACACACAAATTGTTCAGGGAGGTTTATTTAACTAATGGAGCCACTAAGTGGTCTGGTTGGGGCAATAGTCAGTAGGAAGTATTGCTGGCTTACTCAGACATACTAATTTGCAAACAGCCATAATTTTTAACAATGATGTATAGTTTATGTTGATATGATTCACACATGCTCATTCTTTTCAGGGAACTGAAAAAACCCCACCCACTGCACCAAAGCCACAACCTACGTATTTTTCTCAGTCATTTAAAAGAGGAACAGAGCATGCGTTTTTGTTTGGCAGACAGCAGCACACCAATTTAGAGCTCAATTAGTAAAATATAAAACTGGAAACTGGGAAAAGTGGAAAGCAGAATGTATATACACATCTGTCTTTATGTACAAGGTAGGATACATATCTTTCTAAGAATGCATCTCCAAAAACTCTAACAAATGCAGGGATGCTAGAGGGAAAAAAAACCCACACAAGTAATATGTAATTATAGAAGTATATCGTGGATATTGTATTGCCCATTTCACTTTTACTCGTGGGTTTTCCCCATCTATTTTCTTCTGAATGGTATTCCCCTATAATCACAAGCAAAACTGATCACCCAAAGGTTTCTAATTATGCCCATTAAAACTTTGGAGCAGTTTTCAAGTAGCTGTAATTAGCAAAGAAGATAAGAACTGCTGGCAAGCACCAAGATGCATTAAGTAAGGTAAAAACAACCAAAAAAATTTTCATGGTGTTTGATGGGTTCTTTCTCTATCAAAATCTCAGTTGCTAGCATCCTTTACCAGAAAGTACCAAGTGCAGAAATACTTCAGATCTACAAAATATGATCTCTTATATTACACTGAATGTCTTTGCTGTGTATTTTCATGAACTTTCTAAAGGATGCTAAAGTTGTCTCAGCTAAAAATGAGCAAAAAATTAATCCAAATTAAAGTGTATGTAAGAAAAAGTTCTTACTTGTAAACTTACATTAAAAGAGATTGAACATTCCAAGCAACACTGAACACTCCACCTCCTCCTCATAAACAATAGTAAGAAAATAGACTTTTATTCTCTTCTAAAAGAAGTCTTTTAGAGGAGAATAATGTGTATGTCATGCAGGAATCACAGACCAGTTTCTTGTACAAAGCTGTATGCAATGAACACTGATGCATTTTATCACTCCGCATGCATCTAATGCCTTCAGACTCTTCCAGGTAAAAAGGTGTTGCTTTGCAAAGATCCTTAACTTTCCTGAGTTGAGGAAGTCAGAATTCCAAAATACCACATGCAGCTGCTGCTTCTCTGTGTGCTTCGTAACCATTTCACAGTCTCTGCCTCAGGGAAAAATATGTTATAAAAAATGTAAGCACTTTGGGCAAAAGTATATTAAGCTGCAATATTTTCCTCAGTTTTGGTGTCTACTGATTTGGTTATTGCTGTATGTGTGATTTTTAAAAAATCTATGTTCGCATATATGCTTTTATTTGTAATGACAAAGTTGAACTGTTGTACCTTACACTTACCCTGCAGTAACAAGTAAATCCCGCTGAACTCATTTCAGGCTGAATCAGCAGCCCGTGGTTGTCTGTATGTGTTTTTGCAAAACTATAACACTGAATTTCTTTATGGTAGTAGTGCTTAATGATCATCTTCATTTATGTCTCCATGATTTTGGGATTGATCTTGTTACTGTGCGGTTGAGTTCGAAATCCCCATTTTATTTTCATCAAAGAGGCTGAATCTCTCCTCTCCCATAGGCTTTGGAGTTATACAGGTTATAGAGGCCTGTATATAATTTCCCTGTGGGAAATTATGGACAGGAGAACTAGATTTCTAAGTGAAACAGTCTGAGCTATTAATAGATGATGTACAGGGCAACAGGCATGGCTTTGGGTTTTTACTGTAGACTTTAGTAATACTTAGTTTCCCTACTTTGCAGATGGAAGTTCAAAAATACAAGTTTTAGGTGTTTTGGGAGTCATAAAGATCTTGGGTTTACATGTCTAAATTCTGCTTAAGCCTCATTTTTAGAGAGTAACAGGACTGTTTTGATATATTCAACAAAAGTGAACAGATACTCCATTTTTTTCTGTATAGATACATCTATCTTGCTTGGTCTTAATATTCGGAGAGTTTTTTCCAAATATATTGACACTGTTCTTTAAAACTAACTTCAGAAATTCAACAGAATCCCATAGACGTTCTTCATAGCACCCATAATTTCAGTATTTTTGCAATTTGTGCACATAATATTTATTATCTGCCAATACTGAAAAGCAAGACACTATCTTTGCCCTGAAGACTTTGCAAAGAGCAACTGTCCTCTGGTGGAAAATATAGCATGGTCAATGGATACAAGTGATCATATATGGCCCAAGCTCTAAAATAAAGTTATTATGACTAACATTATTCTAAAATATCTATGCAAAATACTGGAAGCAGCTGTGTGCAAAAAAAAAAAAAATCTAATGCACTTAATAGTTTATGTAAATCTGTTGCTCAGAAATGTTACATGCTTTAAGCAAGTAAGACTGATTTTTTTAATTACATATAGTTATTAGAATATGGAACTGAATATACAAATCACAGAGGCCTGTCTGTTTTGAGGGATCTGTTTGTTTAAAATGGATCATCTAGGAAAAAAAATAGCTTTCAGCAGTTCGTTTGTTTAAAAAAGGATCGTCTCAGAAAAAAACAGTTCATCACTTCCACAGCCTTTGGAAAGAAAACTTCAGGACTTTATGCTCAAGTCCTTTTGCCTATTGAACTTGGTAGTACAAGGTGTTTTCTGTGATTAATCCATAGTATTCTAGACATGTGTATAAATTCTTACTGCACTTTCATGATACCCATTTCTTTTCCCTTTAATATTAAATTACTTGGGGTTGTTGCATGCTTTTTGACAGCTACTGCATTCAGTCTCGCAGATACTGTTTTTCATTTGCAAGCTAAAATTATTCCTCAGATTTCCGCAAGCTGAAAGGCAATGACTAATGCATAACTCTTTTGCCGCACTTGATCTTGTGAAATGTGTCATGGAATTTTCAATTATTTCCTGATACTGTTTACCAACACGAAACCCAAAAATACCCTTTGCTAAGAAAACAAATCTCATGTATATTTGCAGTATATTGTTTACAAGGAGCAGAGAGAAACTTGATTTTTAGAAGTACTTTACATAAGGGCTGAACTGATGAATACTTTCTTGAACTACATTTATCAATTCAACTATGGAATATATCCAATTCGAGGATTTTGAACTTTTTCCAGTTGTTCTTGTAGAGGGAGCGTTGGGTGGAGAGAGTGTACTTTTCTGTTAAATTTATTTATTCAGTTGATCACGTTTGGAATACTTTTTTTCACTAATACGAACACAAAGTTTTTCCAGGACTTAGTTTTGGTCTTTTGGTGATGAAAATAATTTTAGCTATGTGATTGACATAAGCTCCATCTGTAAGCAGAAAAATACAAATGGAAAAGATTGCACCCATTTTTTCAAGTTCCCATGGCAAGCATTACTGTAATGCAGCCTGACATCTGACATCATAACAAGGTTTTCTTTTAATAACTCCTGAGAAGGGAAACATAATTTGCTGTTTAGGAACTTTCTGTTATGAGGAAACAGTTCCAAGTACAGAAAGCATGGAATTTGAAAACTTTGTTTTATAACTTAGGTATAGCTTGTGTATTTTGCAGTGTCATTCTGTAATACACCATTTTCCTATTGACAGAGAATAGGTCTAGGTCGCATCTTTGCCTACGTGACAAAGATCTATGGAATTATTCTGCTTTGTAGTAGCTCTCTGGAGGGTTGTAAAATGATCTGGCAACAAGTCTCCCCCACAAAGTTCCCACCGGAATGGTAAATGTGCATCACTAAGAAACTAAAAAAGAAATTGAACTTAAAAAAGGAGACAACTGTAATGATTCTTAAAAAAAAAACTTGTTTACAGATATGTCCATTGGTTTTATGTGACTTAAAAGTTTCATTTCAAAAGTTGCAAATTCATTTTCATTACGATTTTAACCTTTTATAGGTTTTACTGACTGACCTCCACTGTTCTCCCTATCTGTTTGATTCTTTAAGTACATGGATTGCAAAGAAAAATAATGTTTCAAACTCCTTTACCACCAGCATGTTTGTAGTTACTTTCTCTCAGCCTTAGCATCACAGAATCATAGAATCATTTCGGTTGGAAAAGACCCTTGGGATCATCGAGTCCAGCCATCTACCCTACTCCACAAAGTTCTCCCCTACACCATATCCCCCAACACCACGTCTAATCGACTCTTAAACACGTCCAGGGATGGTGAGTCAACCACCTCCTTGGGCAGCCTATTCCAGTGTCGGACCACTCTTTCTGTGAAAAACTCTTTCCTAATGTTCAGTTTAAACCTACCCTGTTGTAGCTTGAAGCCATTCCCTCTTTTGCTATCACTAATTACCTGGGAGAAGAGACTTCTATTGCTCTGAAAAAGTGTATTATTATGAGAAGAAATTCAGAAAGAAGTCACTTTTATCTCCCATTTTCAGGCCCAATCTCAAGATGAACACCCTCCAAAATGCTCAGACCTCAGTGGTCTTTTTTCTGCTGCAATACTGCTTGCCTACTTTGTTACTGTTCTCAGTATTCTGTTTTTAATGTCACTGGGCATGCTCAACTCTTCAGTAACATGTTAACTTTGAAAGGTTTTATCATTTACGAAGGTTTCTATCCTACCTGGAGTTTAGTAAAGGTGAGTTAGACTTCGGTGATGTGCATTTTGCTCCTGGGAGAGCCATCCTGACGCTGCCAAGCTCAGACCGGCGGCTGTCATACAATCATATGGGGTTGGAAGGGACCTCTGGAGATCATCTAGTCCAACACCCCCACCAAAGTGGGTCCTCCCAGAGCAGGTTGCACAGGAACGTGTCCAGGAGGGTTTGGAATGTCTCCAGAGATGGAGGCTCCACCACCTCTCTGGGCAGCCTGTTCCAGTGCTCTGTTACTCTCAAGGTAAAGAAATTCCTCCTCATGTTTAGGTGGAACTTCTTATACTCAAGTTTGTGCCCTGTCCTGTCACTGGGCATGGCTGTCACACAGAGGTGTCTCCTGCGCCTCCCCACGGGCATGTTTACATGGCGTGTCTCACGACTGGGAAGCCGTTCTGTTCTGTTCTGTTCTATTCCATTCCCCCGCAGCTTTTAAGACCCGTTGTCTCCGGGCGCGGGGATTTCCGCTGGTATCCCCCGGCAGGCCCAAACCCACGGAGACAGCAGCACCGGCCATTGCCCGCCCCGTCCGCCGCCTCGGACCCCACCCCGCATGACGGCAACCAGCCGGAAGAAAGGAGGGACGGAAAAATGGACAGCAGCGCGGGCACGTAAAGCGTCATTTCCGGCGCGATGACGAGAGCGTAGGGGATGCCGGCGGCCGGCGAGACGGAAGCGTTCGCGGCGCTGTGGCGGGGCCCTGGCTCGTGCACGGCTGTTGGCGCGGCCATGGGGGCGCCGGGCGTGTGCTGGCGGCCGTTGTAACCGTCGCCTCGCCGGACCCGCGCGGCGAGCAGCGGCCTCTACCCGGCAGCGCGGCCCCGGCCCCGGCGGCATGAGCGACGAGCGGCGGGCCAGGAGCGGGGCGGCGGTGCGTGACCCCCACGGCCCTGGGCAAGGGGCAGCCGGAGTGGGGGTGGCAGCCTCCTGCGCCCGGCGGGGCGGCGCCGAGAGGCGTGGGGCCTGTGGTCCCGCAGGACAGAGGGTGCGGGAAAGGTGAGGGCTGGGCCGCCCGCCGCCGGGGCGTGGCGGTGTTGGGTGACGGCGGGTCGCGTCCCCCACCGAGCCCGGCTCGTCCTTCCCTGGGGAATCGGCCTGGGAGTCATGGGGACAAGGCGCGTAGGTCTCCTCCTGAGACTGGTTCCGCGGGACAGCTTGGTGTAGACAGCGGGACTCCAGCGCAAAGCGCAGTGGCACCAGGGAAGGAAAGTTGGGTGGGAGTTTTCTATCGGAAGGCAGAAACGCGTTATACAGTTTCCAGATATGTATAGCGGCTTTTAGGACTCTCAGTTCTGGTGTCAACAGCCTGGGTAGCCATCGGAAGAACTGTCTAGAACGTGAATGTGGCAACTGCAAAACGACCCATAATCTTTTGGGGGAGGGTTATGTATCAATTTAAGGTAAACATCCCTGAAAATTTACTATATGGACACTTCCTAAGCCCTTTGTAGTATTTGCTAAAACGTATTGTAGACAGTCATAATAACTTGGATTTTACTGGAAGGAAAAAAAAATCAGAAATTTTTGTATTAAGCAACAATCCTGGTGCAATGAGAACTTTCACAGAGCACCAGGTGAGTTTGTAAAAATGGTCCTGTTGCAGCACCCAAACTTGTTTCGTCAGGTTTTCTATTCATCTTCAGGTTTTTAGCTGATAACGCCCCTTGAGAAGAGCAAGTGTTCAGTTAGGGTACTAATTCTAACGTGAGTTGTTTTTGAGGAACTGGCACAGATCAACCTCAGTAAGAAATGAAGTTGTCTTGCCAAAGAGATGAGTTTGAAAATAGATTAGGTGCTGTGCTATTTTACCAAACTATTCTGGCTTTTGTTGCTGCTTTTGAATAATTTAAGTACCCTCTGAATCCTCAGAATACAACATAACTATCAAAATGCTGTAAGTTTCTTAAAATGTGCTTTTGCTCTTCTGTGAGAGTTGCTCTTCATACATTTCTCCATTCTTCAAAGACAGGATAATGTTCAAGGGCGAATGACGGAATCAACCTGCCTTTCTGCAGGTGCAGAACAGACACAGAAAAAAGAGAGTGTTGCCACCGAACATTTGATACAGCATGAAAAGGAAGTTGGTGTTCCTTCTAATGAACTTGGTTCAGCAAACGCAGTTGCTGACCAGAAAGAGCAATCTGTGTCAGAACTAAGAAAAGGCTATATGTACAGAAGTACTGGAAGACCTGAGAAGACAGATGTGATTAAATCCCTGGTGACAGATCGGGATGCATTTAGAAACTGTGAACTCTATCAACCTCTGTCTGCTAATTGTTCAGCAGCGGAATCATCTGAGGAGAGGTGAGGATTTTTTAAAATTATATATATTAACAGCTTTTCTGTAGGAAGGGAGGGGTACTTTCAGTCTGTGAAAGTGAATTTCTTGGCAAAATTTCATATATATTAGTGTCTTAGTGAAATAGGTCTACATGTCAAATCTTAAACTTTGATGGCCACATTCACCTGTTAGATAAATCGCTTATTTTTATAGTTCATTCGTGGTTGTCTTTCCCCATCTAAGGGAGTAACTGATGCGGTATTAAGCTCTTAAGGGTAGCATGGAGAGAATAGGAAAATAAGAATTGAAGGCAAATACTCTGGTAGCTTAGTTTTAACCTTGGGAACGCTTTTTTAGGTGCAGTGCTGACAATCACATTAGGCTTTTCTAAATTTTAACACTTCGGCTTTGTGTGTGCTTGTCTTTTTTTAAACCTCCTGCTATAGGCTGAAGTAAAAATTTAGTTGTGTGATTCACACTTGACAGTAGAAGTCTTCATTAAAATATTTCGTACCTGGAGGAAGAAATAAATACGAAGGTTTTAGAAAAAGATATTCCAAACTCTGAAAACCAAATTAATGCACGTTAAGAATGACTTTATGTCATTGAAGAATACATTTATAGAGTAGGAGAAGTGATATATTTCATATGTTGGCAAAACTGTGGTACATAAGGATAGCTATCCTTCTGAATTTTTAAATTAGCTGTTACTTGGCATACTAATGCTATTTGAACTAATATGCT
The DNA here is from genome assembly GCA_026546715.1 of Gallinago undulata. Classification (NCBI taxonomy): domain Eukaryota; kingdom Metazoa; phylum Chordata; class Aves; order Charadriiformes; family Scolopacidae; genus Gallinago; species Gallinago undulata. Next base: position 77,643,725 of record JAOTQQ010000012.1, on the reverse strand, counting down.
TTACATGAACTATTAATAGTGATGAGTTTAATCTGACATTAAAAAAATTAAATATTCATCCTTTCGTGATAATAAGCAGAAAACTTTAAGCATTGTTTCTCTTTTCCTATGGCATCTTCAATACTGGGAGTTCTAGTCCTGCAAATCTATTACTATTAAACTATTTATATTTTGCCCATAGTCTTTTCCCTTCTCTCCAGCTTTGCTTGCTGTCTTCTGAATTTTTTGGAGGTTAGGCTTTTTTGGTGATGTGGAGGCTTTTTTGTTGTTTGTTTTTTAAAGCACAAAGCCCAGGATACTTTGAGTAAAATCTAGCTTCCTGGTTTTTATCCTTGGTGTCTTTAGTTCAGCAGGATCTGATTTACTAGTTCAACAATTCCAGTGTTTACACACAACACTGTTCGCTATCTTTTTTTCTGTTGTGCATGCATATTTCATTTAATTATTCTTTTCCATCTGTTATTTTATTTTCACTCTATCCTTAGGTATTGTGAAGATAAATAGGGAAAGGCTTTAGTTTCCACTTTGTTTCCACAGATTTACTTAACAATTGCTATGCTAGAAGAATTTTAAGGTGCACTTTCAACTCTGAAATGAGAGTGCCTGTGCAAAGGGATTATGCCTCTTAGCTACATTGATTTCAAAACAACTCAGATAAATTGCAGTATTTTGTTTACACTGAATGTTAATCTGTCAGGTTCTGAATCTAGAGGGTTCTGTGCTGTGAAGTCCCAGAAGGAAGATGGGGCAATATCCGCAGAAGGAACATGATGCTGCTTACTCTACACCAAACTTTTTGGGAATAACCTCATTAGTTTTCTAAATTGAGCGCTTTTTCTCTTTGTGCGTTATAACCTAAACGTATTTCAGAAAATATCCCAAAGTAATGCTACCCTTCTGCCCCACCACTTCCCATGGGAACCCTTGTAGAAGCAGGTTTGTTCATGCTCAGTGGGGAAGGTTGTTGCTTTATATTTTAAATACTTAGCTTATGGATAAGCTGGTCTAGAGATCACTGCTGTCAAATACCAAGTTGTTTGGGTTTTTTTGGTAGTACTTTGAAGGTTAAGTATTCTTGAAATTCTTCACAGACCTTAATCTCTGGTGTGAAGCAAGATTATGGATAGAAATTAGGGTTTGTCCATTGCCACACTGTAACAAGGATAAAGACTTGGGATACATATTTCTGTGGATTTTCTTCTCAGCAGGTAGTACTCTTTTTTTATGGAGTACTGTGTTTAATAGCTACTGCATCTATTGCTTCTCTTATTAATTAATAATTATGTAGTATTGTTAAGAATAGGATCTGAAGCAGCTACTAGAGCACTCAGGAAGCCTGGTTTCAAAGTCAGAAGTTTGAAACTCGAGTAAAAACTAAACTATAGTTTGATATGGCTGTACAGTAGATGACAGTTTCCTGGTGTTAGCTGTAGTCTTTGTACTACAGATTTTTTTTTTTTTGTTCTCAAGGGAAATATATGCAAATGGTTCAGAAAAGTTACCTTTTTAAGTAAACTGGTTTGGATATAAAGAAAAAGAGAGTGCCATAATTTACCAGTGTATCCTTTCAAGTTAAATGAGCGTAATCTAATTACCAGCTGGCTACGTTAAACCCATTCTTAAAGTCTTCGTAACTGCTTGTACCCTCTTAGTAGTGCAAGATGGGGCAGGGTCATCACATTAATTTCTTCCTGGTCTTTTGCAAGCACACTGTAGTTTGAGGTTTTTTGAGTAGTAGATTAGAAGCTACTAATAATAATGGGCAATGAATAATACCTAGGGCTTTTCTCTGCATGTACACTTTCTTGAAAATGCAAACTTTCAACGTAACCTTCTTTTAGTGATAAATCTAAATGATTTACTAATATGTTTGGTGGTGTATGATTTTTTGGGAAGTATTTTAGATTTGAAACTGCTTTTTAAAGTTTATTTACTAGATGCAATTACATGACAAATGCTACTCAGAATCACGTTTAAAGAAATGTGGAATTTATTGTCTGTTTTTTGAACACTTGTAGACCTCCATTCTCAGCAGTAATGTTCACACCCTAGCTTCAAGAGCTATTCTCGATAATGCTAGATTATGCATAGAAACAATCCTTTTTGGCTATCATTTCCTGCCTCATGGTCATAACTCGACTGCAGAATGCAGGCAAGCATGTAGGCTCAGATAGAGCAATTTGACTCTTAAGACTGTACCTTGACCAAAAAGTCCATATTATTCATGGAAGAAGTGTTTGTCTGGATTTCTGTAGGCTACAGTTTGAATCACACTTAGAATTTTGTTTTCTTTGAATTCATAGCATTTAATGCATTTCAAATTATAAATAAATAAATATATATTATATATAATATATTTATATTATATATAATATATTATACATACTATATATACAAAATATATATATAATAAATAAAATTAAAATAGCATTCAATGCATTTTGAATGCATTCAAATCAATGCCAGATACCTGGCTACTCTTCATCATGATACTCTGTCATGTATTCTGCTTGTTACTAGGCAGGTCACTCAGCCCAAGAGGAGCCTAGATACAAATCACCAGTGAGTCATGCATTCTTAGTTGCAGGCATAGGTTGTATTATTCATATACTCAACAAGTAGGCATTTTGGCTTGTATTTTTTGCAAATTTATCCTGTATAATTTACAAATACAAAGGGACGTTAGTACTCTGTACAACAGAAGAGAAATTCAGACAGTGATTCATTACCGATGTAGGTGTCATAAATAAAGGAGGTGAACAGTTGAGAGGTTTTTTAAAAGGTTTTTGGTAACTCATGTTGTTTTTATGGAAATGTATAAGATGGAAAGCAGATCAAGTTGACCTTATAATTGAAGAAAGACTTAGGTACTTGCCTGAAGTTGTAAACAGGGGAAAAGGTAAATGACTGTAAGATTGTGCTGTTACGTGAAGTATGTGTTGATTTTTATTGCAGTGAGGAGGACATGTATCGTGATGCAGAAGAAATAGAGAGAGAGAAAATATTACTTTGTGAGACAAGCTCTTCAGGTACATTCGAACTTTGTGTGGTGTTTCAAATCCAGTATTACAATTCATCACACTAATTTGTCGTGATTTGGCACCCTTGTTTCCAAGGATCTTTGTGCACAGCTGTTTCTGTGTGCAATAGAAGTTACTTAGAATGACCAAGTACATTGTACAGTTTAATTCATAAAAAGATTGATTTTATCTAAAACTAGTTGCGCTTAGTATATTTTTTCCCTATGTTTCTGTTACAGGAGATTCATCCTTTGGAAAGCAGTCATATAGCCTATGTTATTAATGTTGTACTTGAAAATTACTGATTTATAGCCATTTCAGCAGCAGCTGTTGCTGGGATCCCTTGGTAACCTTAGTGCTATCTATTTTGAAATGAAGGCTCCTGGGATTATAAGAAAAAACTGTATTTCTTCTTTCTACTATTTTTTCTGCTTTATTCAGAGAGATCTGTCGTCTTTCTCCTTTATAGTCTGGTTGCTGAAAGAAGAGAAGCTTTCATCAAATATTTTTCTGCTTGTTAAGAAAATTAAGAGTACTTTACTAATTTCTACTCTTTGCCAAATAATATTTTGCAGAAGAGAAGAACAGAGTGTTCTCTATTTTGTTGGACTAGATCATTTTTTATGTTCACTTGTTATTTTGAGAGCAAGCTGGTTGGTTTTTACCCCCTCTGATACGAATAATTACTTAGTTGCCATTGGTTGTGCTGCCACTCTCCTTTTGGCGCAATGTTATTTTAAAGTGATACAATGTATTTAGAATTAAATGCTTTGTGTCTGTTGTTCTGTTTCACTAGTCTCAGAATAATGTTACATGTTCTATTTGGACAGAACATAAACTAAGTGTTGCACCTGAAATGGACATCATGGAGTACTGCAGAAAAGAATGGAGAGGAAATACACCAGTAGCAAAAAGGATGAGAATGGTATTGGTTCTCTTTTTATTGAATTTTGTTGGGCTTTTTGTTTTTATTTGTTTAGTAGGTGACTTCCTATGGGAACAATCCTTAAAACAGGAAATACAATAGGAGTGTTTTATGGTGTCTGCTCTTGGAAGTGGCTGACAACAGGAAGATGGTTTTGTTTGTACTAATTCAAAATGTGTTTTTTAGTAAGGCTACTTGTTGATAATTTAGGGGTTTAATTTTTTTTTAATTTGATTAATACTATGTTAATGTTTTCAATTAAAGTTTTAAATTTGATTTATTAAAATAAAATGGTATTTTTTTTGCTATTAAAATAGCAGAGCAGCTAACTAATTTTTTTCGCAGAAGGCAAATAACTAAAGTTGATGAATTTCATCATTTTTAAGATGGTGAGCTTTAATGAATAGGCTTGGTTTTTCTTAAATTGTTCCTTAAATCTTACTTTTTGTAGGTTTTGGACTAGTTTTCTTACGTTAGTCTTGAACAAGGGTGGTAGAAAATAAAGCATAAGGTTGGTTGGGTTTTCTTTTTCTTGGATTTTTTTCTTTTCTATTTTTGAATGCCATTTGAAAATTTAGTGGTATGTATAAATAAACCTAAAAAATACTTTCCATAAATCAAAAGATCCCTGTGTTGCCTTCAAGAGATTAGTATGAGAAATACAGATGCTGAGGTCATTGGCTGTAGCTAGGTTAGCTGAAGAGACACACTGAGCTTCAGAAGTTACGTTTCAATGTTGCTGCTTCTTCTAAAAGTGTATGTATGGGAACAGCTGGGAGGGGTCAAACATGCTCAGACACATGTCAAGATATTTCAGTGTAAACACAAATTTTCCCTGAGGCAAAAACAAACTACATGTGACACGTGTTGGGTAAATGGAATAAATTATTGCTGAAACTTCTTGTAACAATGATATATTTTTTTAGGTTTGAAATCTAGTGTGTATATGTTTGTATGTTTGGATATTTTTGTTGAAACTCAATAAGATTAGCTATCCACATTTCAGTGATATTTCTCTACTGTCATTAAATAAATGCCACAACCAGTAATCTCCTTAGCTTTCGTTGGTTTCTTTTTTGTGTTTCAGCACAACTAAGGGAGTTTTTTTTTCAAAGCATAATTTATGATAAAAGCATTTAAAATTCCAAAAGGAGTAGTGGATGACCCCCCCCCTTTTTTTTTTAAAGAGCATTAGCATTTTGATGCTAATATTCCAATATCTTTTATGACACCAGTGGATGACCTTAAAGTTATTATTTTATTAATGCTTTCATGTTATTTGGATTTTGTGTTTTTTCCAGGGATATGGAGCAGTTGCTCAGAAGTTTGCATCTATAAGGAGAGTAAGGGGTGATAACTATTGTGCTCTCAGAGCAACTCTTTTCCAGGCACTAAGCCAAGCTACTGAGTTACCACGCTGGCTGCAGAGTGAGGATTTTACCATGGTATGTGTCAAACTCTGGTCTTCTGACAGTAGAGGAATGTTGGTTCTAGCCTATTTGATAATTTTATGATCTCCTTTCTCTATTATGCTCTATATGCTCACTTCTTAATATCCTTTCAATTGAGAAGTAGTAGTAGTCAGCTTTGTTGTACACTTATAGTGATTGTTTCAACTTGGAATTCAGTCCAGGTACCCTTAGTTTCCAGTTTGTAATTTATAAATGTTATTATAGTGCTGACTGTAATGTAACACATCTATCTTCGTCTTGCCCTCTTGGTTTCTTCTTACTGCATGTAATGGGGAAGTAAGAGGTTTTGCACAAGAGAGCTGGTAATAACAAAAAACATAAACAACTTATTCTAAGCACATTTGGGAAAAAATAAAACAGCTTTTCAAAATTATTATATGTACTTTTGTGTGCCATATGTGGTTTCTTTAGAAAGCAGATTTCTGTATAACTTTAGAGTTCATTTTAAAATTTCTCATTGTGATCACTATCGTTAAGTAAATGTTTGCTGATATGGTTTTGCAATTACTAATAAAAATATCTCTATGAAATGTTTCTTACTGTAGCAGTACATTGTTAAAAGATTTCCTTTTATAAAAAAAATTCTCCCAGCTGACAAACCATCTCCACATTATCAAACTGTAGTTTCCCAGTGCTCCTTTAAAGAATGTGCAAACTATTTAAAGTGGTGTACTTTGCAGTTTTTAGTGATGTTCACCCGTTTTTTCTTTCTACTGATTTATAGATGAAAATATCTCATATTATATTAACTTTCTTTTTGAAGAAGGTGTACAACTATGAAATGACAGATTGAAATGATAAGCTATTAATGCATCAAAGCAGAAGGCATGCAAGAGGAATGTGTGTGGTGACAGCTTGCAGTACAACTCCTAACAAAGTTGTTTGCTGTTTTGGTTTTGTTTTTCACTTAAAACTGTTCTTACATGCCTATTTCTAGTTGTAGAAGTTACTGACATACAATATTTGATTATGTACTTCTATATGTCCAGTTAGCATGTGATGCCAGGCTGGGTTGAGGGAAGATCTGTGTATAGCTGACAAATACTTGGTTGCCATTAAAGAAAACGTATTATTAATTTGGAGTCCTGATAAAATGAAAACTAGCTGGTAATGGCTAATAGCATATGTACTGTTCTAGCCAAATATTTAATTCCTTGAGAGACATAAGTTGGTCTTACTATTCTAGTGGTAAAATGAGTTAATAAATGAGGGTAAAAAAACCTGGGCATGCAATTACCAGGATGTCCTTCAAGAGAAGTGTAAAAGTACTTAACTGAGCAAATGTAGCATGTGAACCATAAAAGAGGCAGGTCTGAAGCTAAAGTATGATCAACTAATCCCCAGATTGTTTTCTTTTTTATTAGAAAACCAGTCCCATAGTGTTTTAATTATGTACCCTGAAAAGAAAACACAGCTTGTGTATTCTGGACTATGTAGCTTGCACTCCACCAAGACTTCTAGATTGTCTGGTGATTGTCTTCATATCTTTGACTTTCTTTTCTGTTGGTTCAGGGACACTTTCAAACTTGGTCACTGTCCTCTGGTGCTGGGAGGGTTTTTTTTAAATTAAAAAAAAAAATGCTCTGAGTAACTTAAAGTGATTTATTTTTCTGGTGCATCTGTATTGGTTAGATGTGGAAATAGTTATAGATTGGTATTCTGGCTGTTATCCAGGAAGTATTATAAACAGCCAGTTGTGTTCAATTATGGTCATCTTCGTATCCCATATGTTCAGAAGAACGTATGAGGGATTGTTTTTAAGGTGCAAAATCTTGTGGGGGGGGGGGGGGGGAGGAAATCAGTAAGATGATAACATGCAGGTTGGTGGCTTTTCCTTTCAAGATTTTTGACTTAATCTGTCTTCTCTCAACTTCCAGCTTTCTGAAAATCTGCTGAGCAAATATGAGTGGATCAATCAGTGGCAGCTGAAGGAGAAACTGGGCAGGAAGATGGGAGAAATAAGAGAGGAAATTAAGGAATATTTAATACTTCTAAGAAAAAAGGTTTGAAAAGTATTTGTTTATTCTTGGTCACTTGCAAATAAGGCAAATGACAAACATTTTTGAATGTGGTGAATTCAGCATAAGGATGCTTTCACTAATGAAAAAAGTAATTTTTCTTTATGTACACTGCAAAAAAAAAAGTCAAGAAAAGAATCATTTGTGGGAGTTTTCTGGTCTTCTACTGCATGCATTAGCATGATGCTAGAATTAGTTTCTAAGCTCTGCAGAAAACTATTAATTAGGTTTCAATGGAGAAATGCAACAAAGTAACATTTTGCCTCTGTTATTTCTTGTATTCACTGGAAGGAATGATGAATACCATGCATAAATGCTGCTGCTTCCTTGAGCAGGTCATGGAAAGGAGAAAAAGTACAGAATAATGCTGAAGTAATTTAAAAGCAGTTGGTTTTGTTCCATGTTTATATGTTTTTATTCTGGGTAATGTAACAGGGAAATGGTTATGCTTTTTTGGTGTTTGTAGTATATTACCTAGCCCCGTCTTTCTACCCCTTGAAACTCTGGAACTTATTTAAAAACTCTTCAGTTGTTCCTATCTTGCTGTGTATGCATATTCTCTTTTCTGGAAAGCATTTAAGTTTTTGAAAGCTGCATTCAAGCAGTTTCTGAGGGCAGGAATGAAATACATGTGCTGAGTAACTGAAATGTAAAGAGTCTAAAGAATGTAGGATTTATGATACAAACAAGCAGGGTGTTATCTTATTGCTTATTGTCCTGTGACAAAATTTATTTTGCCACCTTGCAACAATTTCCAACATCCCCTTCTTCTGTTTTGCTTAAGGACTAGTTTAAGCAAAATCAGACTAACTTGATCTTCATAGGACTACAGCTGTGGAAGTATTGTCAAGTGTTTTTAAAAAACACAAAGCCTTTCATAAATTAAATCCCGAGTTCCTGTGCTGGGTATCTCACAATTCACAAATCATTTTTTGCAGGTCTTGCACGATGATGGCTATTGTGTGTGTTGTTTTTTTTTTTTTCTTTTTTTAGTGGAAGAATATAAGTGAAATCAAGGGTCCTATTGAGAAACAAGACGCTTGTGATAAATTGTTTACAAATGAAGAGGAGGAGTATAGTCTCTATGAAGCACTGAAGTTTTTGATGCTTAACACTGCCATTGAATTATACAATGATGATAAAAATGGAAGGAGAGTTCCTGTCTTCTCGTGGTTACTGTTTGCACGGGATACATCTAGCAACCCTTGTCAGTTAATGCATAATCACTTGAATCATATTGGTCACAGTGGAGGCCTTGAACAAGTAAGGAGAGATTGTTTTTACAGTGCTACTTTCCTGTTTTGGAGGTCTTAGTTTTAAGTGGTTTAAGCTTTTTGCCTAGTCTTTTATTGGGAAAAATACAGTAGAAATGCCTGTCTGTAATAAGGATCTGTAAAGGCCTTCCTTTAAATGCTGACTTTTGTGTGGCAACTGAGACTTAGGTAGCATCAGTCTTTGGAAATATGATATTGTTCTAATATAGAAATATTTGTATTAATCTCTTAATACTTAGCTTTTATTATAATATTTTTATAAAAAAGCTAATACTCGAATTAGGAAGAGAAGATCATATGTAGTACATATACTGGTTGAATTCTGATAACCTGATGACAGTTACTGCCTTGTTTGTTGCAGAAATGATATGCCTATCACAAAAAAGCCCCAAAAGAAAATCTAGTAGTTAATGAGCTAAATAAGTGGAAAGGCTTTAGAACATTGATCAAAAAAAAATATATCCCATTGAACATGTTACAGGCATGGTATTGTAGTTAAATACACTACTTGATTATCGACACTAGAAACACGGAAGTATTTATGTTTTGCTTGTGTTTATTTGCTTAAAAATTTGACAACTAATATAGATGAGAGAGGTTGCTGGTACTGTTAAATTAACTGATTACTTGGCAACTTTTTTGCTGTCTAGTTTAGTCAATAAGTACTGTTGCATATTTTGTGACTATATCTTTTTTATTTCAGTGCTATTCAGTGCTATTCCTGTTATTTAGAACAGGAGCTGCTTGCCATGGTGGTAGAGAAGATAAAGACTTTCCAGCTTCTTTCTTTGAATTCCTTCTGATTTCAAGAGGTTTTGTAAAGGCTTTCCATCTGCTTTTTATTTGGCTGGAGAGTTCAGAGTATCTTCTAAGAGAGAAAGGATCAGTGCCTGGAATCTATTCTTGACTGGCTTAGTGACTTAATGGGATGAATACTGATACAAGAGAATGTCTTTCCTTCCTGTTTGTTGCAGTGGGGAAAGTGGGATTCTCTGTGTAAAGTAGCTTTTTTTTTTTGGACTGTTATCCTGCTCTGCCATTGTTGGGTCTGAAGAGTTCCATGCTAAAGACATGGTATCTTAGCGGTATTTATGCAGCAAATTACAACTAACTTGAATGATTGAGATGCTGAATGAGAGATGCTCATGTATATGTGTTCTCACTTACATTTTTCATATTTTTTTTTTAAAATTACATCTGATATGTATTGGTTTAGTATTTTAATGAGAAATATCTTGTAAAAGGTATGTTATGTTTTAAACATCATATTTGTTTTTTTTTTCCAATGTAGGTGGAAATGTTTCTCCTTGCTTATGCGCTGCAGTATACCATCCAAGTGTATCGATTATATAAATACAGTACTGATGAATTCATCACCCTTTATCCCAATGATCCGGAGGAGGACTGGCCTGTGGTGACTCTCATAACTGAAGATGACAGGCATTATAATATTCCAGTCAGAATGTGCCTAGAAACTGTGCTGTAAACAAGTGATTTTTTGCAGACAAACCTGTGCTGCTTATTGAGGTTTCCAGTGCTGTTTTGAAACAGGATGATGATGAAATCTGCACTAATAAATCTACAACAACTTGAAATCCATGTTTTAGGAATTTACATCTGAACTAAGATGTCAAATGAGTACTAGCTTTAAGAGTAAAAAACTTTTGCTAGTATGGCTTTTGTTGCTCTTAAAAAGAAAAAAAAGGGTAACTTCTGCAGTCCTTGTTTTTGAAGGCCTTACTCTGAATAGGAATGTGAAAGCTATAGATATTCTTCTTTTTAAGAAGGCAGGTGAGGCTCTGTAGTAAGACATGAGCTGACCTTCTGCTCCCTCAAATAATGAGGTAATGATGAATTGAAATTTCTGGAAAAGTAAGCTGGCAGCGTCCTGACTGATATTTGTAATGCTGCTTAGAAGGAATTTGTACACATAATGGGTCTTGGGAAGCAATATCACAGAATCACAGAATCACAGAATTGTGGTGGTTGGAAGGGACCTCAGAGATCATCGAGTCCAACCACAA